>OZ007588.1:284954390-286154390 GCA_963931845.1 Maratus michaelseni
TTTCCAACTTGTTTAATATAACTTTCATCATCTAGAATGTTTTGAGCCAGTTGGGCTTGACAGAAAAAGGGAAAAGGTCATAAAGATTATTTATTTATTTATTTTTATGCTCTTAATATATATTTATTACTGGTATAATAGCTTTGATATTTTAGTCAAGTTTTAATTTTACTTTTGATTTATTGCTATTAATGAGACTAATGATCATAAAATTACTCTTTTATATAATTAGGGAAATTTTCAAAGAAAGGGGAATTCTCACTTCTACATAATTTATTTATTTCGATGAACTGGCAAAGTTTTTTAAGAAAATCCATTTTTTCTATTCATATTTTATTTTTAACGTTACCAGTGAGTAGTCTAATACGTAAGTTAAAAAAGTATCATGTTCATGTGAATATAAACAAGAAATATAACTTTAAAAATATGTGCGATACGCTTTTAATACAAAACTTAATGTATTGTCAATGAAAATGGACTAGTATGTAAAAGTTGAACAAGATTGTTTCGTAAGACATGGGATTTCAATCGAAAATATAAAAGAATGATCGTGTGCCAGGATTAGGCCTCTGATGAGGTTTCGGCCTTGACAATACATAGATATTACAGTATCATCAACAAAGAACATCTGTGTAGCATTTGATGAAAATCGGCTCTTTAGCTATGTAATTTCAATTAAAAAACTTTAAATTAAATCTTTGCTTCAGAACACTGCCTTGATAAATTGCGGCCATTACAATACATGAATGTAGTATTCGGATCGACGATGAATTTGTGTGCAACGTGTTAGCAAAACCTGTTTGTTAGATGTGCTAGTTTAATCACAAACGTAAAGGAAATTGTTTTTGTTTCTCGACCCTGCTCCATGACCCTCGACCTCGCTCCTTACAAGGCGTTGCTTGGACAGTACATGAATATTGATTTGTCATCAACGGGTAACATGTGTACAATGTTTGGGCAAAATCGTACCGTTAGATATGTGACTTTAATAATAATAAAAAATATATAAAATTACATTTTAGCCTCGGAACAATGCCCCTGATGATTTTCGGCCCTGACCAATACATGAATATTGCATTTTCACCGTCGTCGATGAACTTATGTGCAACATTTCAACAAAACTCGTTTGTTAGATGTGTGATTTAAATCAAAATAATAAAAGAATTTTTTTGTCTCTGGACCCTGCCACTAACAAGGTACAGCTCGCACAATGCATGAATATTGCCTTGTCATCAACAATTAACTTGTGTGTCACGTTTAAGCAAAATCGGTCCATTCGATATGTGATTTCAATCAAAAATGTAAAAGAATGTTTTTGTCACTGGACCCGGCCCAGGATGAGGTAAAGCTCTGAAAATACATGATATTTTATTTTCATCGAATGTATTGTGTGCAACATTTGAGGAAAATCGTTCTGATAGAAGAGGGTTACAAATCGATTGCAAAATTTAACCCCGATATCGAGAGATGCAAAAAAGAAGTTAAATGAAAGAGTTCAAAAACCTTTTTCAATTCTTTGAACGTGAATGAGATTACGTTAACATTTTTGCGCATTTAGTAATTAAATTGATTATGTATCAAATTTGTTCTCCAAGTGGGGGGAAGGGATAAGAATATTCCCTTGCGATCACATAAAAAAACGGGCCTTTCATTTTGTTTATTTCGGTTTTATTTCCAAAAAATGTTAATACGTTTATCAAGCAATAAATTTTATTATTGCGTCTTGGTTCAATCTTAACAGCGAGGGAGTTTGTTTTACGAATTCCCTTGCAAGTTATTTAGTGTGAAGATCCTCATTTATTTTCAAGCAAATTATATCAAGAAATCCATTTGATAACATTGCAGTGTCAGAAATGGAATTTCTAAAATCATAAATTTGCCATAGTTGCAACCAATAACATAATTTTAAGTTAAGAAAATTGACTTAAGTGGCAATCAAGAACAGAATCTAAAATGAAAATAATTCAATTTATTTTGCAAAAGAAGCAGAGATAAACAGGAAAGAAAAATCATGTGTCAGTCAGGCATGGTTTGTGAAACACTTCCAGAATACTGTAATAAAACGTCACTGTTTAATAAAGTAAAAGCAGATACCTAAATAAACAATTTAGAAAACGCATAACATAGTTGAATACCCAATTTCAACAATTAACGCTCACAGTCGGTAAGATATTAAAATTCTTTTGAACAACCGTGCATATGTATGCAGGACTTTGTTGCACTCCACACGCTTTAGTAAAATTTAATTCAGCTATAAAACGAAAACCACATTTGAAATTTTTTTGTCAGAATTTATTGCTCATATATTGGAATTTGAAATGTTTTGTGAAGTCTATATGATCTACAGATTTTTATACAGCCACATATTAAGCTAAAATATAATTCAGTTAGGAAACGCATAACACAACTAACCGCATCTGAAAATGCACTTCCAGCAATTACAGCTTATAGACAGTAACCGAATTATTTTTTGTGTCCTGCAAATAAACAAATAAATGTTATGCACTCCATATTCTATACGCATCTTGTAGTACACAGAAATGCACATTCATTTCATTATGTTTTAAAAAGTGTAAAATTTAAAAAATACACTGCAGATGATTCTTCTCCACAGTCCATAATGTAAAGTAATTATTTTGTGGGTCTCTGTAAATGAATAATAAATGCCATGCACTACATGTACTGTATTGCACCTGAGTAAAGTACATTAATTTCAGTATGTTTTAAAAAGTGTAATTTTATTAAATACATCGGAAATCATCTTTTCCTATAGACAATAATGTAACGGAATTGTTTTGCGTACCCCTGTAAATGAACTATAAATGCTAAACATTCTATTTTTAATCGGGAATGTTCTACGGTAAATCTCAATAACATATGTCAAACCCATGGTAATCCAAGCATATTTACGCGAGTTAGAGCCGGGTCAGACAAACAGAAGTCATAAACACTTTTCAACTATGTTGGAAAATTTACAAAGACGTCACTTGACATCAGCAGTCTCAAATGTGTTGACAAGGCTTCTTTATATGTCCTTCCAATTACGTTGTACACAAATTTCTGGAGTAATCATGATATTCGAAAACGGTTTAGTTGTAAAATATATCACTCTCTAACAATCCGGGGAACAGTGGTGTGAGGAGTTAGGGTTACAGATAGGGTTTGATTAAAGAAATCGGAAACTCATAAACTAATATTTAATTTTTAAGGCATAAAAACTATCTATTATGCAAAGTATAAACGTCTCATTTTTTCTGACGCTAACAAAATCATTATGGTATTATGTCATTAAAATGTAACGTCATGCTGTTAACACGTTGACTGCGTAAGACGGCACGGATCCGCGTCTAGTCGTTCATTAGCGGTTTGCAGCGGACGCAGATTCACGACCTTTTCAGACTTAAATACAATGCAATAGTTTAGCTACAACATTCACATTGAGCGTACGAAATTTTATCAGCATGTAAATAAAGTATTCCGCTTGCCGTGTTTGTCATAGATTTGTTTATTCGTGTTTCTGTGATCCGAAATGGTGTGATCTTGGGCCAAGTGATATGACCAAACCTTTGGTTCTGTTTGGTTATGTTTATCAATATTTCTGTTTTTTATAGATCAAAGTGTATAATATGATGTTATGTTCAAAATATTTTTAGTTTGGTGAATAAAAGAATGAAAACAAATCAAATCTGCATCGTTTATTTCGGACGCTACCGGATGCGGATCCTCGTCTGTTAGTACTGAAAATGAACATTTCAACTATAGTGCTAACGACGTGGATCCAAGTCCAAGTAGTAAGGAACGTCAAAATGAGTTAATGTGCCATCTAATAAATAGTAATCAACTTTGTATAGACATATGGACTCTTTCTAGAACTAAATTCAGCCCGCGTCTTGCCCGTGATTACAGATGCTGCTTCGCAGTTAACGCTTTACAGCAGGCAAATCGAAGAAATCCATTGTCGTATAACTTACGTACAATAATTCGACATAGATACTGCGCGTATATATAGACACTATGTGTATGTGACTCACAGACAAACGCATAGACACATATTTCCAAAATTGTGGCCAAATTTAGTGATACTTGGCAAAATATCTTCAAATTTGGTGACAAAAAAATCAACTTTGCAGCGATCAACAAACTGGTGAGTTTGGAAAAAACTTCAATGAAAGTAATTTTAACAACTAAGCTACATTTTTTATCAACAGTTAAAGTTAATTGAAATTTTGTAATACTTGATATGTTTACATCTGGTTTTAATAAAGCAGCTTTTAATATTTGTAAAAGCATTATTATGTATTTGTTCCATATTTTATCAATCGTATTCTTCGTCCGTAACATGATTCTATGTTTTCCTTGCTTCAAGTAAAATTTGTTAAAATTTACGCCTTTTATTTTAAATTATTAGATTTGAAGTAATAGCATAGTACAATACATATCACAAAGATCACGCATGCACAATTGTATATCAACTGTTACTTTTACTGTCAGCATTTAATCAACTAATGGACAGTTTATCAGCTTACACTGAATACATAAGTGCCTAATGGAATGCGAAACCAGATAGTATGTCAAGCCAAATTTAATGTGGAGATCAAAGCATCAGAATATAGCCAGGGATGTGCCATATATATAATACAATATAATTCACACATTTCGTAAGCAATTAGCACAAAATTATAATCAAAACTTCTATTTCCTCTTAAATGTGCAAATAGTTGATCAAGAAATGGTAGGCGTTTTTTAGAATTTCATTATGAGATTATATTGGAGATAATAAATTGTTTGTATAAAATATATTTGATTTTTTTTTTTCATTTTATTATTCCTTCCAGTTTTTTTTTTTCCTGCATATGTAACCTCAAAATCTGAATCTTACTATGCAGAAATAATAATATGAAATCTTAAAGAAATAATATATGAAAAATTAAAACTTAACGCAAAATATGATATTTATTCAAACATTATATATTTCCTCTGCATATGGTCAGAAAATTAGAATTGTTCTTTAAAATATTGTTTCCTGTCCACCATTTTGCCAATTGAAAGAATTTTTTAACTAAAGAATGAAAATCTCATAACACTAGTTAGTTTCAATGAACAAAATTTTATACAAGGTATTTCATGAGAATGCAGTCCTTATTAGTTCTAAAATATTAATTTTAGAACGAAAATGTGGAAATATGTAATTTATCTATGTTTAAAAGTTCAGAGCGGATATTTGTAGTACCGCCTACGAGAACCTCAGTTCCTAAACATACAAGTGTGATTTTTTTTTTTTTTTTTTAACTCTAGCATTGTTTAAAAAAACATTTTTTTGCGTTGCATTCTAGTGAAATAACCTGTACATACACACACACAACATGTATGTTATATATTATATGTTATATGTTATATGTTATATGTTATATCTATGTTATATAAAAATTTTACTTCGCGATATTCCTTTAAATTATTCTAAATTCCGACACATATTCATTATTTCCCTATTTCTTAATAATATCTATCTCTATTTAATTTCCCTTTAAATTCAAAACGCGTATATTAATAATTATCTTATTAAAAATCTTAATCTAAAAACTTTAAATCAATTCGTAAACTTTTATCAACTATTCAATCTATAATATTCCGAGAGAAGCTAGTTTTTAGTTTCGAATGTTTTTAAAAGCCATTTTGTTATTTTCATTTCACGGATCAGCTTTCGCGCGCTAGACTTTTCATTTAAAAAAAACTCCGTTACAATGTCGAGGATTCTTTCTGCTTAGACCACTCCCTCGAGCGTTCATTAGCTTAGCTACTCAGCTCTCGAGCGTTCCTTTCACCGGTTGTTTCGTTTCCGTATTACGTCGAGATCTGTCGTCATCCGCGCGTCTAACAAAAAGCGGAAGCACTAACTTCCGAAGCAGAATTTTATCTTGTTTAAAAGTTCTGAACAACTGGTTATCTGGTGTTTATAATTCTTGTAGTATTTCTAAATCTGCTGTTTAAGATCGATTAGTATGATGTAATAATTTATATTCAAGCCTGAGGGCTTTAGGAACATCTTCATCATGTGGGAGTTGTTTTTCGCTTTTCATTTTGAATAAATAAACGCTTTAGAACAAAAAGTGGCTTTTTTTTCTGGAGAAATTACCAAATGGGTAAATTCATTGCTTTACTACGAGGCGCATTCGGAAAGTAAGTTCCGTTTCATTCTAACGCCGCCGCAGCTCTGCGATGCGAATGAAACGGTACTTTATTCCGGAAAGCAACGTTATTTCCGCGAATGCGCGCTAGTCTTCCTTGTTCACCGACTCTCAACTGACGTCATTTTCACTGCTTTACGTTGTGTTTTCAGTTTGCTGTGCACATTTAAAATGTTTAAGGCTATTACTGATCCCGCCGACTGTGAGATCCGTGCTGTTATTTGATTTTTGAACACAAGGAATGTGAAACCGGCCGAAATTTATCGTCAAGTTAAAGATGTTTACGATGAAAACGCGATGACTGATGGAATGGTGAGAAAGTGGGTTAGAAAGTTTAATGAAAGTAGAACAAATGTCCACGATGAAGCTCGGAGTGGTCGGCCTTCTGTTGTCAACGATTATCTCGTAAGGAAAGTTGATGAAAAAATCCATGAGAACAGACGTTTCACAATGATAACGCTTGCAGACGAATTTCAGCAAATTTCACGAACTGTTTGGAGTGTTGGCTGTCGTCACTGGCGGGAAGTTTCTATGAAAAAGGTATAGATAAGCTGATCACCCGCTACGACATGTATTTGTACATTGGCGGAAACTATGTAGAACAATAGTTTAAGGTATGTTCTTTCATGTAAAAATAAAATTGGCTTGAAAAAAAATGTTTTACTAGGTTTTTTTTCCAAAACGGTACTTATTTTCCGAATACGCCTCGTACATCTCGCTATGATTATCTAGATTTGTCCACTGCAAATTATCACCACCGTTCTCAAGCTGCCAGTTTTCCATGAATTTTTAATTCATCCCATATAAAATCTTTCATATATATATATATATATATACTTGAAATACGGCACGTTTAATACAGCACGTTTAATACAGCACGTTTAATTTGCACATTAAGAATGGTTCATCGTTTAAACTATATTAAGATTTTTACGCTTTTTATGAGATACAAAATCAGGATTACAGCTAATACAAGTAAAACATCTGTTCATTTCTATGTGTTTTTCGGCGAAAAGTAGGGTAGAATTAGGAAGGAAATCCCTTTATTATCTCTCAGCCATATTATATCTCCATTACAACTGTCTGTAAAACTGTAATAATTTATCAGTTTAACCAGCAGAATTTCAAACTTCAAGGATACCTCTCAACCAAGAAAATACAAAAGAATGACCCGAGGTCTTTGAAGAAAGAAAGGAAAGATAAGAATAGTTCAAATATCACCTTTTTTCAGATTTACAAGTGAGCCATGGAAAGGAAGGAACATAGGATGAAACCTTTATTTGTTTCTTAATCACGAATCCTAATTTACTGTTTGTATGCTTGGATTCTGGGCCATATTAACAACCTTATCATGTCGTTTATTGCACTTTTTAAATAAAAAGGATATGTGAAGTTAATAGCTCGAACATTGCAGAGACTACTGCAGTGTTAGCCGAGTTTTTCTGGGAAAAAGATAAGTGATCATCATTACTATATGTCATCCATGTCCTTTGGAATTACTAGTTTTTTTTAAAACTTCGACTTTAGTACTGTGATTTTGCCTAAAAAAATGACACTCACAAATGTTAGACTGAATATTTTACGTTAACTTTATCATATTAAATTAATTTTAGCACTGAGATAATTAAACCAATAGAGTAATTATTTTAATTATGTATATATTTTTATGATTTTTATTATCTTTATAGGTATTTTTTATCTCTACGGGTTAATACGAGTACTTTTATAATTCTCTTTCTTCTCGTATTAACCGAGTTCGACTATATACATAATATAGCAGAAATGAAAATATAATTCCCTCCCAATGTACAGGGTGGCCGTAATTAAAGTAAAGTAACAGTACTCAGAGTGCTCTATAGCACGATCTAATTGTGAAAATGGAGCCAAATTTTGTATTATGATTAAACAAGACGGAGAACTAAGGATTCCACGAGAAAAGAATTAGTTTCTAAAGTCACCACTAGGTCGAAATGTGGCGCTGTGTGATAGAAAAGATAATTTAATTGTCATATTGAGATTGATTTTAATCGTTAAATATGCTAAATAAAAGTTAATCTTACTTCACTATTAATTCTGCATTTTTAAAACTCTCTTTCTATTACACAGCCTCACATTTCCACCTAGCGGTGACTTTTGTAACTAATTTTTTTTTCGCGAATCCTTCATCCTCCGTTTTGTTTAATCATAATACAAATTTTAGCTCCATTTTCGCAATTGGATCGCGCTACAGAGCAGACTGAGTACTGTCACTTTAATTATGGCGTAAGGGACCCTTTTCCTCGATGTCCCGGGCTCATGAGAGGCTCCTCCTCTTTGCCGCAGTGGATGAACAAGTCGTTTCCTCCTTCCATAGGACTCAATGATCGTCACACTGCGGTACAGTAAGAGTCGTTGGGGAAATTCTGCATAAGGCTAGAACACGGTTCCCTCTTTAGGGTTTCCGCTACGAAGCCGTCGGAGGACTCCAGTGTCTACCCAAGGGATTTGTGGTGGTGTCCTCGAAGTTTGAGCTCCGCCGCATATCGTAACGATCTCTGTCGTCAATCTCTTGCGTAAAACTGAGTGGTCAGCAGGTGGCGGTGCTCCCACCGGTAGCAGCAATTACAGGAGGACCATCCTGGTCGAGTGCGTTATAAGTCCCTCAGGATTTAGGTGCGGAGGTTGATACGCCCGACAGGCGTCCCTCAGGCTCCTGGCCGCACAGCCTCATTTATACCCTTCAATAAATTCTTCAACAATTAACGTCCTTTATAAAATGGTCATATATATTTTCCACATATGTTATTTCAAAAGAAAAAGTCCTTCCGGCCTATACCGGGAGGAAAATGTAGCTTTCCTATATCTTCGTTTTAAGTTTTTAGCTATTGTTACGCGAAAACAGCAAGCTGAAATGCAAAAAGCCCGGTTACAGAAGATTCGTTAATACTGAATTTGAATAAGAAATTCGCAAATCAGTCAACTATACCAAGTTGGCTTCATTTATGGAGACTTATTTTGGGTTGCTAAATTTGGCGATATTTCGCCAAGTGTCGCCAAGCTCTTCAAGAATTTGACACTAACGGATATGCATATATTTTTCTTCGTATGTTTGGGAAAATGATTACAACAATAAAGATAATTTGATAGAAAACACGTTCATAAAAACTCATAAATAAATCCCGGATTTTTTGTAATCTGCTGTATTGTTTCAAAATGTCAGCCACCCTAGACTTTCAAACTGTTATCTCAGCCATTTTTTAAGATAGAGAGGCAAAACAAAAAATGCTCCGGAATCCTTTTATCAAAACCTAACACTTAAACAAAAAATAAATTCGATGTTTTAATTTTTTGTGCATTTTTTTTAGTTTTAAATCTTTTAGTGGCGCCGCCATTTTGAAACAAGTTGGCGGACCAAGCTGTCCAATGAACTCGGTCGAGATATTGGTTAGATTAATAGACACAGTTACATCCAAATCGGTTTAAAAATATGGTTGCTATCATATGACATAGATCATATATATATATATATATATATATATATATATATATATATATATATATATATCCACATTTAAACGGAGGGCGGTTTTGTGGTCTGCGGTCATGATCGATGAAAATAAACCGAAATTTTCTGGAATTGCTTTCCTCTGAATGGCTGCAGTATGTAGCTTTATACTTTTCAGAATGAAAGCTACCTAAAAATAGCTAGATTAATCATTCAGCCTTCTTATTCGGCATCAAATCATGGAGCGAGTATTTTTGCGCACAAACATACATATTCAAGAAAATGCATTAAATAGATCTGTTCGAGGAATGACGAAATCCCTTACACGAGGGGGAATAATCTTATAGTTGTTTGTTCAGCAACGTGGTCCGTTTGCAAATAGACTGCTAATATTAGAGAAAACTGCTGAAGGGAAGTTTTGAATGGCATTAGCATAGTACATTTGTTCTATAATATCATTCGGAAGGAATTCTAGAATTGTTATTAATAAATTAAAATAATATAAATTTAATAAAGAGTTTAGTGATATTACCTACAAACAAATTATTCTTGAAACGTCAGTGAGGGTTACAGTAAAAACCAGAAAAATGCTTCGTGTTTGTGTGTTTGTCTGTCTTGCGATAACTTCCGCAAAAAAGCATCAGATTAGTATGTAATTAGGTAAGTATGTTTGTGAGGTACTTGGAATTAAGTGCACAGTTTTTTAGTTGTATTTGGTTTAGTCCTTCGAAAAATATACAATTTATTTTCCGTCATAATTTCTTTTCTATGGAACTCAGACGATTTTTAAATTTTACCAATCATTGAAATAAAATATCGCATTTGGATAACTGATTTGTTAAATTATAAATGCTAAAATTTCCAAATGGAAGGGTCTTAATTTACTCAGATTAGTTTTAAATTTTATAGATACATATGTGAGACATTCTAATGTATCTATATATTTTTTGATGGAATTTTGTGTATATTTTCTAAAACTATAAAACATTTAAACTGTTAAATTTTATATTTTTTATCGTAAGCAATTATTTTTTCTCTTTTAATCTACCAGTTACTTAGCAACTCTATTTCCTAACGTGTCAGAAAAAGTAAATTTATTAAAGTAATGCATTTACATTGTAAAAAAAACGATTTGAAAAAAAAGTTTAAATAAAATATAAAATAACTAATCATTCGAAATCTAATCAACGGAAAATGTTAGGGTCAAACATGGACGATGTCAACAACAATATTGTTTAAAATGAATGTAGCTACTATTAAAGAGCTGTCGCAAAACGTGCAAATACCTCATTTGGCAGTGGATCTGATTATGGAAGATTACATAATAGGTTTAAATAGCTACGTGTTGAACTAAATTGCAAACAACAAAGGCCGGTGAACTAGTTAAAAGCTTTCCTTCAGGAGTCAAAAGATATAAAGCTTTGCGATAACTTAATTTTTGTTTTGGTAGGGAAGATCTACTAACTAAAGTTTATGTTAGGGATTTGCTTTCTTTAGTACTGAGGAAAAATTCAAATTAAAAATATTCTTTACGCAAATTATACGATAGTTTAGAGTCAAAACTACGCGCGTTGGAAGTTCTTGGTGTGGCTAGGGATAAGTATTCTGCAATGCTCTATCCTTTGGTAGAATCGTCATAACCTGCGAATCTGCGAAAGATTTAGAGCTTAACACCGCAAGAATAAAAATACTGCGACTGAGAATGAAAATCCTACGGTACAAGGTCAGCACGGACTCTTTATATCGTACTGATTTAGCTAATGTTTCTTATTTTTATTAGATGAAATTGAAGGTGAAGAACGTATTTCTATAGCAAGCAGATGTTTTGATGCTAGTATGCAAAATCCACAGTCAAAGGTTATGCGTCCAAATTTTAAATATGAATTATCTCCTAGTAGAGCAACGGCAGCTACATTAATTACGGCGTCAAATGAAACACGGAGTATGTGTATATTTTGTTTAGGTTTCCATAAATCAAATGATTGTTTTAAAGAACGTAAGATGCCGGTAAATGAAAGACAAGTTGTAGCAGAAAAGGCACACGATTGCTTTTTATGCTTGAAGAAAGGTCTTGTCGTTGCTAAATGCAGAATGTAAGCTGTTGTCTGTTAAACAAAATGAGGCCCTTGCTAATTTTTCGAGATAACCTGATATAATTCTGCAGGCATTAGTTGTGACGTTACAAGGGCGTGATAAGAAATGTGGAACTCGTGCTTTAATTGATACAGCATCACAGCGATCGTATATTTTGAAGAGTACTGCTGAAGCAATGGGATATGAATGTATTAGAAAGGAACAACTTAGGCACTCCTTGTTTGGTGGAGATACTACTGATGTCTTAGATTATGAAGTATTTACTATAGCTCTTTCAAAATTCGATGGAAGTTACAGCTGTCATTTTGATGTTCTTGGCCAAGAGGTAATTTGTAATTCTATAGCACCAATAGGAAAAGGTGAATGGATGCAAGAGCTTAAGATATTCAACATCAATCTCCATGATCGAAAAGCCGGTCTCATAGAAATTTTAAAAGGGGCTGACGTAGCTAGAAAGTTAATGACAGGAGGCTACAATTTGCTTAATTCAGGGCTTGCTGCAATTGAAACCAAGTTAGGATGGACCATCATGGGAAAAATCCGATTTCTGATGCTCATGAAAGTACCGCTTTATTTGTTACAACTCTGTTAACTAAAGATGCAGTGATTCCTGATTTATGGACACTAGATTCACTCGGAATTCTGGACCATCAGAGAAGAAAACAGAAGAGTAACTTCATAAAGCAACAAAAGAACATTTTTTACCACAGTTGGGGTTGAAAAATATGATCAGTTTGTGGTTTATTTACCGTGGTTGATTATCATCCGTTACCAGATAATTTTCACTTAGCTTTGAAGAGATTGATTCAACCCTCAAAAAATTAAGATCAGATAAAATCTATATTTAGCTTACAATGAACTTTTAAAGGAGTGGAAAAGTGAAGGTATCATAGAAAAAGTTACTGAAAATGAAATAGAGATACCCTGTCATTATTTGCCTCAGCAGCAAGAGAACAGCACTACTAAAATTAGGCAGTCTTCGATGCGTTAGACAAGCAAAAGACATCACCTGGTCTCAATGACTGCTTTTAGAAAGGTTTGAATTTAATTGAATTAATACTCTCAATATTGACACGGTTTCGCATGAAGGATATTGGAGTGCAGAAATATGCAAAGCATTTTTACAAATAGTTACAAACTAACGACAAAAATTATGTGAGATTTGTTTCGTACGATGAGAAAGGTCATATTAAATATTATAGACACAACAGTGTCGTGTTTGGAGTTTCGTATAGTCCCTTTCTACTCGGTTTTGTGATTCAACATCACATAGAATCAACATTGAATAAGACATTAAACGAGAACTCTAAATATCCTGTAAATATAGTTCAAAAACTTGTGAATACTTTTTGTGTGGACAGTTGCTTAACAAGTGTCGAAGACGAAATGGAATTGAAAGTTTTCATTAAAATGGCAACGGACATTATGGCCGAAAGGAAGTTCGATTTAAGAGGACGGGAGTATTCTGATGAAAACGGCAAAACTTTAAAGCCCACATGTATATTAGGAATGCTCTGAGAGTGTAGTAATGTTGATCTTAGTTTAAACGTATCAAGCAGAGATAATTATTCACTTGGAAAGATATTTAAAACAATAATTTTGGCAGCAGCTCATAAAATTTTGTATCCTTTGGGTATACTCTGCCCGGTTACTTTAGTGCCTAAACTTTTAATGCAGCGCTTGTGGAAGTAAAAAGTTTCATGGAACGAAGATGTAGATTCTGAAACTAAATCAGAATTTTTCAAATGTGTAAGAATATACATTAGCTGACAGACGTCAAAATACCGAGGTGGCTGCAGTGCGATCTTGAAGTTGAGAGTTCGCATTTCTTTTGTGATGCAAGTAAGTTTGCATAAATAGCAGTTGCTTTTGTCAGAATTTGTACATCAGCAGGGTGTATACAAGTTCATTTGTTGTGTGCAAAAGCTAGAATTACTCCTTGTAATAAAAAAGAAACAACGATATCAAGATTGGAACTCCTTGCCGCTACTATTGCAGCTCGTCTAGCTTCAGATGTTTTAAAAGAATTTGGAAATGTATACTTTTGGACATATTCTTCAACAGTCCTCTCCTAGATAAAATAGGAAGAACCATGGGGAATAGTTGTACAAAATCACGTTGGAGAAATAAGAAGGTTGACATCAACGGATTATTGGAGACACATCTCAGGTTCGGTTAACCCTGCTGATCTTCCATGTAGGGAATGTACTGACGTCAGCTACTTAAGACAAAATGGTGGTAAGGTCCAAGTTGACTGTATTCTCAACCCTAGGAGTGGCCTAAATTGGACATTTCTATAAATGAAAATGCAGTGTTGAGAGAGAGATATAAATATGTTGTGTAATCTATGGTCAATCTGCAAGATGTCCATAGTTATATTAGTCAACAGTTTTCCAGTTATAAAAACAATCGTAATGGTTGAATGGATGTTAAGATTTTTCCACAATTCCTTCCATAAAGATAATAAATTAGAGGAGAATTAACTTGTGATGAATATAAAAAGGCAGAAATTTCAGCATTCAAATTGATACAAAAATAAACATTACATGAGAGTAAGTTATTGAAGAAAATGCAAACCTTTTAAGATCAGGGTGGTTTATTATGCATAAAAACAAAATTATTTGATTGTGAATTTCAGAATCATCTTTTGATGCCATCAAGTCATAAGATAATATCGAACTGAAGAACATAAGAGATCTTTGCATGCAGGTTTGTCTACGTTACTAGCAAGATTAAGAGAAAAACTTTGGACATTTTGGTGCCAGAAAATTAGAAAAACATATTTGTAAGTCTGTAATTTGTAAGCGACACACTGCTAAGCCTTTGGAAGGGCCATTCGCCGCGTTAAACAAAGATAGAATAACTTATGCGAAATTATTCGAAAGTTATGCTGGCCCATTTTATCTACGATCAAATGAAAAAGCATGGGTGGTTTTATTTACCTGCGCAGTATATCGTGCCATGCATTTTGAATTAGTTAAGACGTTCTCCACTGAGGCCTTTATTCAATCCTTAAGAAGGTTTATAGCCAGAAGAGGAAGAACATCTGTTCTGTACTCAGAAAACGGAATGAATTTTACTGGAACTAATAATGCCCAAAAAGCAATAGACTGGAAAGGTATTATCTGGAGGCACGGCAGTGCCTCCGCCTAGTCGAGAAAGCACAGCCGTAAGCATACTTTTCTGGAAGCAACTCGGGGCACTTTTGACCCCCCCCCCCCATATCTCTGCGCTGGAGTTTCCCCAAAACCCTGAACTTCGTTTTTCTTCAGTATTTGGCACACAGGACCAAAATTTAAAATTACAAGTTTCTGTCTTTTCTAGTTCAGACGATATATGAACTCAAACATTCGATTTTTTGTCACTCACTCACTCACGCGTCATCAAAACGATTAGGTAGATCCCGTAGCCCTAGAAACTTGACATTTGGAAAAACGGTAGTGTTTAGGATACAAAGAAAGAAAAAATTATAAAATCCAGAAAATTCGAAAAAAAAAAACATTCGAAAATTCAACAAATTCCATCAAAATTGAAAATTGAAAATAATACGATCTTGTAGTCTTAGAATTTTAAAATTTGGTGTGGAGGTAGTGTTTAGCATCCAGAAAAAGAAAACATCAAAAACACCGAAAAAATCGAAAGCAAAATTGAAAAATCGAAAAAATTGAAAAAAAACGAAAATTTGAATACAATCCGATTTTGTTGCGCTAGAACCTTCAAATTTGATATAAAGGTAGTATTTAGTATACAGAAAAGGAAAAAAATTAAAAAATTCAGAAAATTCGAAAAAAAATTCAAAAATTCGAAAAATTCGAAAAAAATTGAAAAAATGAAAATAATTTGATATTTTAGCCTTAGAAACTTAAAATTCGGCGTAAAGGTAGTGTTTGAAATTCAGAATAAGAAAAAATTAAAAACACAATAAAAATCGAAAATTAAATTTAAAAATAAAAAAAAACCCGAAAAACATCGAAAATTTAAAAATAATTCAATTTTATAGAGCTAGAAACTTGAAATTTGGAATAAAGGTAGTATTTAGGATACAAAAAAAAAGAAAAAATTAAAAAAATCCAGAAAATTCGAAAATTGTTTTTCAAAAATTTGAAAAATTCGAAAAAAAATGAAAAAATGAAAATAATTTGATCTTAACCTTAGAAACTTAAAATTCGGCGTAAAGGTATAGTGTTTGGAATTCAGAATAAAGAAAAATTAAAAACACAATAAAAATCGAAATTAAAATTTAAAAATCGAAAAAAATCGAAAATTTGAAAATAATTCGATTTTGCAGCGCTAGAAACTTGAAATTTGGAATACAGGTAGTATTTAGGATACAAAAAAAAGAAAAAATTAAAAAAATCCAGAAAATTCGAAAAAAAAATTTCAAAAATTTGAAAAAAAATTGAAAAAATGAAAATAATTTGATCTTTTAACCTTAGAAACTTAAAATTCGGCGTAAAGGTAGTGTTTGGAATTCAGAATAAAGAAAAATTATAAACACAATGAAAATCGAAAATAAAATTTAAAAATCGAAAAAAATCGAAAATTTGAAAATAATTCGATTTTGCAGCGCTAGAAACTTGAAATTTGGAATAAAGGTAGTACTTAGGATACGAAAAAAAAAATTAAAAAAATCCAATCAATTCGAAAAATTGAAAAAAAAATCGACCTTGTAGCTTTAGAAACTGAAAATTCAGCGTAAAGGTACTATAATAATTTAGGATACAGAAAAAGGAAAAATTAAAACACAATAAATTCGAAAATAAAATAAAACAATCGAAAAAGATCGAAAATTTGAAATTACTTCGATTTTGTAGCGCTAGAAACTTGAAAATTGCAATAAAGGTAGTATTTAGGATACAAAATAAGAAAAAATGAAAAAATTCGGAAAATTAGAAAAAACAAAATTAGAAAAAAATCAAAAATTGAAAATAATGCGATCTTGTAGTCTTAGAAACTTAAAATGTAGTGTAAAGATAATATTTACGATTCAAAAAAGAAACTTTTAAAAATTTGTAAAATTCGAAAATAAAATCGAAAAATCGAAATATCTGTGAAAAATCGAAAAATCGAAAACAATTCGATTTTGTATTTCTAGAAACATGAATTTTAAGATAATCGATTGTCCTATTAATTAGCTAGTACACCGCCCGTAATTGTTTTATGTTTTTTTCCCCGGATTATGTTTTTTTCCCCCGGATTATGCTTTTTTTTCTTTTTTGTTTCCGAAAAATTTCGGTATAGAAAAGTTCAGTTTTAGACCGGCTACGTTATGGGCGGTTTCTTTATAGACATGTTTGTTTTCTTTCCCAGGTTATACTCTATTTAATTTGCATATAATATATGGATTGTTAAATGATGTTAGCACCAAAAAATTTTTCACAGCTCCCTCTCTCCTCCCGACATTACTGGCCAGTTATGGCTTGATAATCCTTTCTAAATAAAATCATGGTGACTCTAAGATTATCTTGATTTATCTTTAAATTGGACCTAAATGATCCTAAGAAGACGGATCAAAGAATTACTCTATTGGCATGACAATCAGGAAACTTAGAATTAAAATCGAAAAATCAATAAATTTATAAAAAGTCGAAGGTTTGAAAATAATTCGATTTTGTAGTCCTACCAGCTTGACATTTGGCAAAAAGGTAGGGTTTAGGATACAAAGTAAGAAAAAAATAAAAAATTCGGAGAAAAAAAAAAAACGAAAAAAATCGAATATAGTTTGATTTATTGAAAATTTCCGGAAATTTTAATTTTAGCTTTCTTTTTATCCTAAACAGTACATTTGTGCTAAATATCAAAAATCTAAGCCGCGAGTAATATCTCAGATGGATAGCACCTTTCCTGGAAGCAATTCAGAGTACTTTTGACTCCCCCCTCCCATAACTTAGTGCTTGCCTAGTTAGCTGAAATTTCTTTAAGGTAACTTCTTCGAAAATCAGTGGGTGATATCCAAAAAGAGCCCAAAATAAAGAAAAGGATGATTACTTACAAAAAGAAATGAAATCTCACCAAAAAGTCACATGTAAAAAATGCAGCCAAGTCTCGTAACCCATTTACCGTAAAAAGTACTGAGATCGTATAAAGCCAAGTTTAACTATCTTATTAACTCTGAAATTTTCATTCACAAATCACTCCTAGTCTCTACATCTTTAGTTAATTATTATTTTGTGACTTGGCAATTACGTAGCACGAGAATGTGATGTATATAGTTAGTCTTAATCAAATAATACTATAACATATTAAGGTGTAATAACTTCCCTGTGCGTATGTATATAATTTGCCTTAATTAAATTATCCCATCCCATAACATAGTAAGGTGTAATAACTTCCCTGTGCTGCGTAATTTCCAAGTCACAAAATAATAATTAACTAAAGATGTAGAGACTAGGAGTGATTTGTGAATGAAAATTTCAGAGTTAATAAGATAGTTAAACTTGGCTTTATACTATCTCAGTACTTTTTTACGGTAAATGGGTTACGAGACTTGGCTGCATTTTTTACAGGTGACTTTTTGGTGAGATTTCTTTTTCTGCAACACAGCAAATTAAGTGAAAATTTATCCCACCTACTGCAGCATGGTGGGGTGGTTGGTGGGAGCGAATGGTAAGAATGCTCAAAGAACTTTTAAGACGAGTTCTTGGTAAAGCCACCGTTTATTATGAAGAGCTCTTAACAATACTGTGTGACTGCGGAGCAGTTATAAATTTGAGGCCTTTAACATATATCTCCAGTTCACCAGAAGAACTCAGGCCATTAACACCAGCTATGTTCCTAGGAAATGATAACTGTACAAGATTTGAAACTTCAGATTTAGATACCGTTGATAGGGATTTCTTGACAGAACGATCCAGGTATTTGCATAAGTTGAGAGGAGATTTAAGATGCAGATTCAGAAGTGAGTATCTTGCACTCCTAATCCATAGATGTAGCAGAAAGAATAATTTGCTTGAGGTCGGTGACATTGCACTTATAGGCAATGATATTGCTAAACGTAACGACTGGCCTCTCGGATTAATACTAGAAATCTATCCTGGTAGAGACGGTGTTTCTAGCGTAGCAAGAGTGAAAACACGCCAAGGTGAGAGGCTGCGACCTTTCCAGAGGCGAAATCCATTGGAGGTATTCGCTTGCGATAAAAATAGCTTGCAACTGCCCTCGAGCATGAAAAAAGGATCTGAGGGGGATTAGTGTACTTTTTTCTGTACCATCTCGCAAGTCTCTATCTAAGATTAAGGAAGTTAATGTCCTCAATTCTAGGGACTCTGAGTTCCATCTCAAAACGTACCGAACCGGAAGAATAATCAAAATACCTGAACGTTTGGACTTGTGAACTGTATGTACTCTAATAACATTTTATTATTTATTTAATCCGTTTATTCTTTTTGAGTTGCAATGTTGCATTTGTAAATTGACATTGCAAGGTGGGAGTATGTTCATGTTCCATTAATATATTACGAGTTTTCTACTATTTGCAATAGCAAGTATTTTAACTCCATGGTTATTGAATTGATGTCACATTTTAGAAACTAGCTTTATGTTTTTTGTCAAATCTGTGTGGAAACTGTTTTTTAGTTTCGGTTAATAAATTTGTTTGTTGATATGACTGTTCTTTTTGTTGGTTGAGTTAGATTGCTTTTTCTATATTTAAATGTGTTTTTAGAAAGATAATTGAGAAGGTATCTATATTAAATGAATATGGTTGCGATGTTTTAAAGTCTTGTAAAGAGTATTTTAGTAGTTCACATATTATGAACAATAGAACTGAGTAATTTGACGTTCGAGATCGAACTGTGCTTTCTTTATCAAATTAAAAGTAACTGATTTACCCAAATTAGTAGTTTCATTTAAAATGTTAGCTATCTTTAGTGTACAAATATATTATGAAAATAAATCTGTTGATAAGTTCCTTTGAGTGGTTATTATGTCCTGAACACAAGTATAATAAATGGACAACTTTTGAAAATATTGTAAATAAGTTATCAAGTTATGATAAAACAGAAAAGCAAATACCTGCATAATAGAGAAAATGGTTTCTGGTGAAAGAAGGAAATATGGCAACATATTTTCTGGTAACCTATTCGGTATATCATATAAATAAGCAATTTTTTAGCTCACAGGCTATCAAAGCCTGAGAGCTTATATGCCCACCGGTTCTGTATGTATGTATGTACGTACGTATGTATGTACGTAACGCGATAACTCTTGATAGAACTAACCGTTTTACTTTAAATTTTGTTTATAGGTTCCTTGTGATAAGGTGTTTCCCTGATTAGTTTTGGAGGATCATTGGTTAAGCATAAAGGGGGAAAAAGGGGGGCTAACCCCCCCATAATTTAGATAAGTGGGTTTTTCATGCAGAATTATCCCATTTTCTTCAAATTTTGTATATAGGTTCATTTTGATAAAGCGCTTCTGCAATAGTTTTTTGGGTTCATTGGCTAAGTATAAAGGGGGGAAGGGAGGATACCCCCCCAATTTAGATAAATGAGTTTTTCATGCAGAATTATCCGATTTTCTTCAAATTTTGTATATAGGTTCATTGTGATAATGCGCTTCTCTGAATAGTTTTGGGAGTTCATTGATTAAGTATAAAGGGGGAAAGGGGGGGCTAATCCCCCTCTTAATTTAGATAAATGGGTTTTTCATGCAGAATTATCCGATTTTCTTCAAATTTTGTATATATATATTCATTGTAATTAGAGACTTCCCTGATTAGTTTAAGGGGTTCATTAGTCAACTATGAAGGGGTAACGGGGTGATGACCCCCCCCCTTAATATATTGTCGATTTCTTTATTTTTCGAGGGGCTTATTTCAAATTCTTTGAAATAAGAGTATAATATACAATTAGTGTGAATAGCCTGTGAGCTCAATGCCCTCAGTTTGACTGGGCAGTTTTCTTTTTTTATTCAATATTTATACAATATATTATCATGCACTTTATTAAGCTATTTATCTATTTTATATACAGACAAAACAGAACTGTACATATAAATAATTTTATACATAAATAAACATAAAAGTTCATTAAGTTTGTTTTCATAGCTGTGCATATAATTTGGAAAACTATCTCACTTTCTGCAGCCCGAATTGCACCAAGCTTTAAAAAATATGTCAATGTATGTATAGTTAAAAAATACCGATTTCTCTATTTAAATTGACATTTATTGTGTTTTTTTGGTTAAACTATGATATGTAATGGTAAAAGGGGGTAATAAGATTAATTTTGTAAAATTTTTGTCAGATTTATTTTACTTTTTGTACTTATATTATAGTAAAATAATGTTTTCAAGAAAAGGTAAGTGAATGTATTCAATCAGTTCAATTAATCTTAGCATTTTTTAAATTTAAAACTTTTAATTTCCTTTTATAAAAAAAGTTTATTAATTCCCTTTTATTTGACGATTATGTAATTTACTACTATTATTTGTATAATGACAAATTCTAAGAGCGGAAATTCAAAACATCTCTCTTTATTAACTCTTTCTACTGGGATACAGTGACCGGAGTGGATGTCGTTTATGATGTCAGTAATACTTGTGGCAGGCCCGGCAAAAAGAGCACATAGCACCATATCGAAGGCCGCTCCTGAAGACATGTATATTTTATTCTAAAGAATGCTAACAATAAGCAGTAGAAGAGTGTAATTGCATGGAGCCATGTTTAGTAATTACAATTCTTAAAAATTAGATTTTCTAAATCTTTGGAAAATCTTATATACTTAGAAGAATATATATTATTAAGAAGAATAATCTAACATTATTAAATTGCGGATTTCAGGATGCTATATAATGTGTAATGTGAAATGAAAATTAAAATATATTTCAATATTGACGTTGAGGACCCTGATCTGAAGATTTGCTAGTTATAAAATTCATTCATACAACTACATGAAAGCTTAAAATTGACCTGTAAAAAACTACTACATATCTTCAAATACCAGCTAGTTTCAACGAATAAAATCTTCTGTATATAAGGAAATAGAGAGGAATATATAATTCATGCGAAACATTTCATGAGCTTGAGAATTACGATCACAATATTTCCAGTTACATCATTTGAAAAAATATTAACTAGAATTATAATACTTTCTTCTTCCTTTTTTACACCAGATCATATAAAAAAGTATATTTACTCGTGGGTTTACAAATTGTAGAAGATATTTCTATTAACGCCACTGAATAGATCTATCCGATGACTGCCAAAATCCTTCATATAAGGGAAAACAAATCAGCTATATTTTAAGGTTCAGCAACGTGTTTCGATTACAAAATACGCGGTGGGTGTTAGACAAAATTGTTGAAGGGGAGTTTTGAATGTTGCTAGCATACTAATTATATGACATAACAACGTTTGAGGACAGTTTTAGAGAATCGTGAATGAATTTGTGAAATAAAAGTTGAATGAACGTTTGGATGTTAACAGCGAAAATTTTATTACTAAGCACAAAAACAATGCGTACGAAATGTATACACAGTACAATTTTAATATTTTCTGATGCAAAATAAAACAAATATAAAACATTTTAGAATTAATCTAGATCATTAAAAAGAGTTACATAATTATACATAAAATTTTTGGAAATCAAACATTATCCATCAGTCTTATGGAAAAGCAAAAATATAAGATACTAAGCAAAATGTCTAATTAAGCAAGAAACAAATTTTTATTTAAAAATCGTACAAATTTTCATATACATACATTAAAACGAGGATTCTTTTTCAATTCCTAGTATTAGCTCACACCTTCTATATATTTATATATCTTTTAAAAATTTTCAATCGTTAATAAAATACTTTTTATTCATCCACTGAAGTTCAAATACATTTCTTTAAACTTGTAGTGGATGACACTGGATGTTAATACTTTTTTTTTCAAATATTAATTCATTAATTACATTTAATTAATTAATTAATTTTTATATTTCATTTATGTTCAAAAGTATAGACTCACTCCATATTTATAGCCTCCTTCGCCTGCGCGCCGCCAGATCTTCGTCCATGAACAGCCCCAGTATCTTTTTACGCGTGAAGGTTTCGCTATGGTACTTCATTGTGAAGTTTGGTAATTTTTGAAATTCAATATTTGAAAAACTGCATAATCATTAGATTTGAAATTTACATCAAGAAAAATATAATTTTTTACCTTTCTAACGCAGTTTGTCTAACAATTTTCTGACAAATACTTTTCGAGCTATTAATTTTTGGTATTTTAGCTATTTATTTTTTATTTAATTTTTAATACATTTCAAAAATTTCTCTTATATAAGATATTTAGCCGGATATAAATTTAGGAATAAATACCGTCAGTGGCGAAGCGTGTAGATCGCTGGAAAAAAAATTCTTTTTGACCTAAGTAGGAATTGACTTTAAAAGATTTTTTTTTTTATATTACTTGTTTAACATCCTTTTCACTACCCATCATTCAAAGTGTTATAAGGAGTATTTAACTGAATAAAAAAAGCTGCTAAATGCTATGTATCTATATTATAATAGTGCAAATAATGTGACTGTCATAAACAGTTACGGCCTGACCGCTTCGCTTTTCATATGCGATTGGGGTCATTCTTACTCAAAGTTATTTTTTTAATAAAACTGCAGAAAAATTAGATTTTTAGAAACATCGTTCAAGAAAATTAATGGTTGAGAGATGAGTTACGTTCAAATATGTATATATTCTGAGATAACTTCAGTTGAAATTATGTTGAGAGCACAATATCTCACTCCAACAAACAAGCACAAGAGATTCGTTTATCGTGAGTTTTAAAATATTAAACCATGAAAGTAATCATTCGTAAAGCAAGCTCTCCTTCGATGAATTTTACAGCGCTGCCTGGTATAAAAAATAATTCCTGCCTGTATGCAAATCAAAGTTTAGCATAATTATGTTAGGTGAAGTGCTGTACAACTCAACTTCCTTCACGATCTTTTCTTGAAGAAGTTAAATGTAAACAAACCAACACGTGTAATAAAATTTAATGAATTAAATTTCAAAACGAATCGCCAGTTAATGTGGTACTTACGTATTATTCGTGCCCAGAAAATAGATCACAAAAATGATTGTTAATGGTCAATCATATTTTCCATTGTCAATGGCTAATCGCGTTCAAAATAGTAATGTAATCCTTTAACCGTCAGGCTCATGTTTCTCTGTTTCTAGAAATCATGTTGAAATGGCTGTAGCCAAAAATATTTTTAACAGAATTTTGTCTTGATCCGTATATAGAATGAGGAGATATAAAAGATATTATAGGATCAAACTGCGATTAAAAAATGTATATATCCTGGAATTTACAAGCATACTTATGAAAATGCACAAATACATAACATCATTAAATATGGTAAATAATTAGAAGCGAACTAAAATAATACAGAACAATAAATTAGTATACGTTTACTAAACAAACATATAACATCGGAATGGTGGCTTTTAGCTAAGATATTTTTTAGATGACAGTTTTATCTCCATCATAGAGATTGGCATTTAGAAGAAAGTCAGTGAATTTCAATCAAACTGCACGCCAATGTTCAAACGTGGGCGATACCGATAGTAAATATGGTTTAAAGGGAATGTGGTTATCATAAGTGGCTTCCAAAAGATCTATGTTTCACCAAACCATACTCGCTAAAATATGTAAATTAGTATGCATCCCGATTATGACACATTATGCAAGACGATTTGATAAAAATAATGATAGATTTTCTAATCTTCCGTAAATGAGTCTACAGTCAAGATTAGAGTAAAACAAAGTAGATATTAACAATAATATGGTTTAATGTAAATGTAGCTATCATTAAAAGTTAAAAAAAAATAAAATTCATTGCATCCAATCGCATTAGCTAATATACGCCAGTTGGCACTGAACCCAATTACGGAAGATTAATTAATAGATTTAAAAATCTCCGCATTAGCGAACGTATTGCAACAGAAAACGGACATGAAGCAAAAATGTCTAATTGAACTAAACGTTTTTTGTCAAGAAAGATAAAATGCATAACAACAAAAAATATACGAAATGCTGTCATTATCGCAAAGACTTCTTGATTTCTTCTCCTTTCTTCTTATTTTTTTCTGATTGGCCGAAGGTTCAAGCAAGTAAATTAAATTTCGAATAAAAGCAACATATTGCAATACATATAAGGGAGACCAGAGTGGTTGCCAGAGGTAGCTAGTATAATAATAATAAATAAATTATATGACTAAAAATCTAAAGTAAATATAAAAGTAAAAATATTTTTTTTATAACAACCCTTTATGAGCATTCAATGTTTATGTTAAAAAGCATGCCTGATTTCCTGACTGCAATTCATGTCTTTCCAAAATATTTCCGTGACGAAACGTTAATTTATCGAGAGCCCCGATTATGAAAAATTTACCACTTTGATTTACGCTACGTAGAAAGCATGAACAGTAAATTAATTTTAAAAAGTACAATTTTTGAACCGTTCCTATTTCAAGATGCGGCAACAAGCAATTAAACAAGTGGTTAAGTGTGATCTAAGATCACACAAAGGGCTTCGTTTAATATTCCTTTCAAAACATTTTATCTTTTGTTTAATAAATCTAAATAAATTTCATCTTCCAAAAAAAAAGTCGTTTTTTATAAAGTAAAAATTTACCGGTCTATTTTTCTTGTTTTTCGAATATCTGAACCAACCTGATAGCGGGAGAAGCCCGATATTATACTCTGTGATAATAATATCTGTCATGTGAACTAAATACGATATTAAAAAAAAATCAATTTCAAAGTTAAACATGTTGTACAGAAACCTCCAAAATGCTAAAATATGCCAATATTTCCATAATCGGGTTTTTATCATGATTCAATACGTTCCTCAAACTCATTTGACGTTATAATCACTTGCTGACGTCATATCTACTTGCTTTCTCTATTACTCATATTGATACTCTCTTTGTATTATTCTCAAACATTTGAAAAAGTTCGTTAAACTTCCAATAGGACGTCAGATTAATTTTCTTTTTAATTCTCTATGAATTCATATTAACCTGCTTTCTGTACTTACACATACTCATACTCCTTGTATTATTGAGAAATGTTTGAAAATTTCCATTTTATTACCATTATGATGTCATATTAATCTTTTTTCTTTCAATTGATGAAACTTTTTATTTCATTTTCATTCTTCACGTGGAAATCTTTCAATAGAAAAGGAATTATTTTAGAACGAATTTTATTGTGGATTTTTAATTGTTGGCAACTGCTATAAAGAAAAATGTTTAAATTTAATAGGAAAGGGCTGTTAGATTTTTTTTCTCTATATATTAAAATAATACGAATTTTTTTAATTTTATGATTTTCAGCTTCATAGTACGTATTCAGCTGTAAGTACACAAAATTTCATGTCTGTAATTTATACAGTTTCTGAGAACCGGCTCTGTGACAGACAGACAACTAAGCGGGACTAATAGGGTTTCGTGAGATGAACAAAACCCTAAAAAAGCATTATTAGAACTATTAATTTAGGATTGTTTTCTCAACGTATAATCATAATTTAATCCATATGAAAAAGTAATTGATAAAAATGTATTTTAAAAAATTATTACTCTCTTTTTTATTATTATTATTTTCTACTTTGTAGTGCTTAAAATATTTCATTGTTGCAGTTTCACAATCAGTTGTCATCGCGAGCGTGGTTTGGAGCATCCATAGTTGTTGTAACTCGTCTACAACTGTAACCATAGAAAATATTGCCCGATTTATAATCTAAGGCAGGCATGTCAAATTCGTTTACCGTCGCGGGCCAAATTAAGTATTAGATACAAAGCCGCGAGCCGCATACAAAACAAGTGGGTAAGTGTGATCGAAGATCGCTCAAGGGGTTTCGTTTAATATTCCTTTCAAAACACTTTATCCTTTCTGTAATAAATTCAAATAAATATCATTTAGCAACAACAAAATAAAAGTCATGATTTTTATAAAGTAAAAATTTACCGGTCTATTTTGTGGGTTTTTTCGAATATCTAAACCAGCCGGATAGCGGGCGAAGCCCGCTATTATATTATGTCATAATAATATCCGTCATACGGACTAAATGCAATATTAAAAAAAAAATAATTTCAAAATTAAACAAATTGTACACCTTCAAAATGCTAAAATATGCGAATATTTCCATAATCGGATTTTTATCACGATTCAATATGTTTCTCAAACTCATATATTTACTATTCTCTATTACTCATATTGATACTCGCTTTGTATTATTCTCAAACATTTGAAAAATTCTTTAAACTTCCAATAGGACGTCAGATTTTCTTTTTAATTCTCTAATGACGGGATATTAATCTGATTTGTGTACATACACATAATCATACTCCTTGTATTATTGAGAAATCGTAGACATTATCCGTTTTATTACCACTATGACGTCAATCAATTTTATTTCATAATTATCTTTTCTTCAATGGGTGAAACTCTTTATTTCATTTTATTTTTCACGTGGAAATCGTCTGATAGAAAATTAATTATTGTAGAAAGAATTTCATTGTGGATTTTAAATTTTTGGCATCTGCTATAACGAAAAATGTTTAAATTTAATAGGAAAAGGCTGTTAGAATTTTGTTTTTTATCTCTATTTATTAAAATAATACGAATTTTTCAATTTTTAATATTTTGAGCTCTTTACAGCTGGTATTCATCTATATACACAAAGTTTCAACTCTATAAGTTATATAGTTTTTGAGAATGATTCTGTAACGGACAGACAACGGAGCGTGAGTAATAGGGTTTCGTTAGATGAACGAAACCCTAAAAAGTACATTTATATTATTACCATTACACAAAATAATACTTTCATGTACAACGCACAGCCATGTTAAAGAAATATTCCTGCAGAGTTCCAAAGTTATTATTATATATAGTTTTTTTTATCTTATTTTTCGAAAAAATACTTAAAATTACTTTTCATCAACCATATCTAATAAAGTTTAATTGAATTTTCTAAATTTTATTTACTTTAGGAATTGATTGTACACAGTGGTCTGTAAATCTTAATCTAGTAAAGTCATAACTGTCAATCTTCCGTGTTTTCTTCAGGTAAAAAATAAAAAAAAACATATTTTGAATCAGAAAATTTATTTAATAAAACGTGTCTTGTATTCATGCGCAACTTATTTGAATTTATTTATTAAATATGTCATATGATGTCGTTAGATGTCGTATAAAAGTGTGCTACCGAACATAGCTAAAATATGGTTCCAATTATGTTTATTTTACTTGAAAAATAATAAAACTTTGGCAGCTACGTAAAGATGTAGTATAAAAGTATGCTACTGAACATAGCGAAAATATGCCTAATTGAACACTATCTCTCTATATTAAAAAAAGTAACCACCGCCGCCGCAGCCGCCGCTGTCAATGAAAATTTTATGCCTTAAAGTCTTTCTGGAATAATTTGCAGATATCTCTATCTCTCTATATTAAAAAAAAGTAACCACCGCCGCCGCCGCCGCAGTTGCTGTCAATGAAGATTTTGTGCCTTGAAGTCTTTCTGGACTAATATCCAGAAAACTATTACATATCAAAATTTAAAAATTGGTAGTTTTGTAAAGAAATGTACGATAAACACGCTGAAGCAAACAGTTTTTAAATCGAAGAATTATTTTAAGAGATATTTGAAATCAAAGTTGGTCAAAACAGTTTTCTGAAAAAAGTTTTATAGGAACGAAAACTATGGACAGGAATTTAACCATAATTTGTAAGGATATAGTTGACAAGTTTGCGGTGTGCAGACTGCAATTATTTTTTTTATTTGAGTAATTTTTTGAGGTTAGATTTTAATTTTTTATTCAAAATTTTCAATATTTTTTTGAAGATTTATTTCATATTTCATAAAATCCATTATTTGAATTTTTGCCAATTTGTAAAATAGCGCATATAATAATATTCCCTTTCAATTAAGAAATGTATTTACACGTGACTATTAAAAATAGAAATAAAACTTTAAAATAATAATTAAATGATCACGTGATAAAAGAAGTAAATGTAGAAAATGACGTAATAAAAAATATACTTGCGCGTGAATATTAAAACGAGAAATAATTAAATTATTAGACGTTTTCGAAGCATTGAGTAGAGAAACTTACGACATATTTAAAATGCTCAAATAGCAATATTTCCAAACTATTTCAATTAAAAATTATATTTACACGAGAGATTAATTTGCTTCGACAAATCTTTTACCTGTTATTGCAAATTAAACAGCGTAAATAATATTTCCTCTCAATTAAAAACTATATTTTTACGTTTAATAATTACCTTTAAAATACCGAAATAACTAATAAATTGTTAAAATATCATTAACAATATGGTACCTCTCCTTTATCCTGACGACCACCTTTTAAAACAAAAAGCTATCGCCAAACTATAGGATTTAACACCAAAAATGCATGAATGTGGTGTCACATTCACTCGACGTCAGAGGCAATACAAGTGTTTGTTATAGCATCAAGTGATTTATAATTCGACATATACATATATTTTTCATTATGTAGCACTGATTTATTAATTATTTCATTAATTAAAATAACAATTGCATCTTAAACGGCAGTGCCATGATATTAAAAAAGAAAAGGCATTGAAAAATGTTGCGATGAACAGTTACATACAATAGATCAGTTTCAACTGACGTCAAAAACATTTATTCACCAGCCGAGAGAGATAATTAAGAAAAATAATGTAAATAAATATCCAAGACTATTTTTTTCTGTTTTCATTAATATATTGCGAATTTTATTGTTTAAACTTACTGATAGTTGACACTTTGGTGAGTGGGGGTTTTCCGAATTTCTTGTATTTTATTCATTTGTTTGCTTATTTATTTATTTTATTTATTTATTCATTTATTTATTTATTCATTTATTTGAGATTCCTATGGCAAAATTTGGCACAAATGTCATACGCGCCATGTTGGCGCGATTTTTTTCAACCGCCAATTTGGCGAAAACTTTGTTTTTCAATATTAGTTTCAAATAGCATGCAATAATAACACGCGATTTTTTATTTGAATATAAAAATAAAATAACGTAATAAATGAAATACCTTATATTATCTTAAAAAAGGAAACAAATAAATTATAGTTTGATACAAATAAATACTGATATACATAATAAAAATAATTTATAGAATTAAAATAAAAAATAAAAGTAAATAAACAACAATTTTTTTAAAAACAAAGTTATCGCCAAATTGGCGGTTGAAAAAAAATCGCGCCAACGTGGTGCGTATATGACACCTGTGCCCAAAATTCTTCTATTTGTTTATTTGGCGTTACAGTTTGACCAATTTTTTTTCTTTTTTTTTTAATGAAAATTGATTGACGGTGGTTGATTGATAAATTGATAATGGAGAGGTATCAAAAAGACAAATAAACCTTGAATTAAAAATCCCTCGATTAAATAATTAATACGTGTAACGCATCTGATGCCAACTGAATGCAACACGATGCCACGATAATGAACGTTTGGTATTAAATGATATATTCTGGCAACAGTTATTTTCTTTTTATGGAAAGTAGTCGACGGGATAATGAAGAATTAACCAATTTTCTATAGCATTGTTATAAAATTCTCCAATTGAGCGACATAGTTTACTTAACCATTTCACACAAGTTGATTTATAAATGTTTAATTCATCTTATTTAATCAATCAGAAAAACAGTTGTTAGCTGTTTCGAGAGCAGTTGGTTCGACCTTAAAATCCCTCAGTCAAAGGAAAATGAATGGAAACCCGGTTACAGCAGATCGCCACTGGTCGTTTAATTATAATACAATCTTCCGCAATCGTTTTAGAGTTGATCAAATCAGAATGTTTTTAAATCATGCGGGTTTTAGAACGGGGGTTGGCGAGCGTAGCTCGTAGGGGGCGGAGCCCCCTAGCATTAAAAAGAATAACCACCGCCGCATCAGCCGCCGCTGTCAATGAAGATTTTGTGCCTTGAAGTCTTTCTGGACTAATATCCAGAAAACTATCGCATATAAAAAATATGAAAATTTGTAATTTTATGAAGAAATGTTTGATAAGGACGCTGAAGCAGACAGTTTTTAAATCGAAGAATTATTTTACGAGATATTTAATATTAAAGTAGGTCAAAATAGTTTTCTTAAAAAAGTGTTATAGGAACGAAAACTATGCACAGGAATTTAACCATATTTTAAAAGAATACAGTTGACAAGCTTGCGGTGTGCAGACTGCAATTATTTTTTTAATTTGGGTAATTCTTTTAGGTTCTATATCAATTTTTTAGTCAAAATTTTCATTATTTTGATGAAGATTTATTTCATATTTCATAAAATCCATTATTTGAATTGTTGCCAATTTGTAAAATAGCGCACATAATAATATTCCCTTTCAATTAAGAAATGTATTTAAACGTGACTATTAAAAACAGAAATAAAATTTTAAAATAATAATTAAATGATCACGTGTTAAAAGCAGTAAATGTAGAAAATGACGTAATAAAAAATATACTTGCGCGTGAATATTAAAAGGGGAAATAATTAAATTATTACACGCGTTTTTAAAGCATTAAGTAGGAAAACTTACGTCATATTTAAAATGCTCAAATAACAATATTTCCAAACAGTTTGAATTAAAATATATATTTACACGAGAGATTAATTTATTTCAACAAATATTTTACCTATTATTGCAAATTTTAAAACAGCGTAAATAATAATATTTCCTCTCAATTAAAAACAATATTTTTACGTTTAATAATTACCTTTAAAATACCAAAATAACTAATAAATTGTGAAAATATCATTAACAATATGGTACTTTTCCATTATCCCGTCGACCACTTTTCATAACAAAAAACTATCGCCAAACTATAGGATTTAACACCAAAGATGCATGATCGTGGTCGTGGCGTCACATTTACTTGACGTCAGAGGCATTACATGTGGTTGTTATGGCATCAAGTGGTTTTTAATTCGACATATACATATTTTGTCATTATGTTTTACTGATTTATTAATTATTTCATCAATTAAAATAACAATTACATCCTTAAACGGCAGTTCCATGATATTAAAAAAGAAAAGGCTGAGAAAAATATTGCGATGAACAGTTACATACAATAGATCAGTTTCAAATGACGTCACAACAATTTATTCACCAGCCTATGGTTGGTTGGTTGATTTATGACGGACGATTATCTACTCGAGGGATATAGGCCGTAGGGGGGAGTGCCCTCCGTGGGAGGTATTTCTAAGGGATCCTAACTCGTATTTTCGGGAAGTTCGAAGAAAACCACGGAAAACTCCAAAAGATTAGGTTGACGAGGGCAACAGGGGGTTTGAAACCAGCACCTCCCGTCTACCAGCTTTGAGAGTAGAACCTCTCAGCCACTGCTGGGATTATTCACCAGCCCAGAGCGATAATTAAAAAAAATAATGTAAATAAATATCCAAGATTTTTTTTTCTGTTTTCATTAATATACTGTAAATTTTATTGTTTAAACTTACTGATAGTTGATACTTTGGTGAGTGGGGTTTTTCCGAATTTCTTGTATTTTATTTATTTTATTTATTTATTTATTTTTGAGATTACAATTTGCAAAATTCTTCTATTTGTTTATTTGGCATTACGGTTTGGCTATAGTTTTTTTTTTCTTTTTTTTTTTAATGAAAATTGATTGACGGGATAATGGAGAAGTTCCAAAAGACAAGTAAATGTTGAATTAAAAATCCCTCGATGAAATAACTAATACGTGTAACGCATCTGATGTCAACTGAATGCGACGCGACGCCACGATCATGCACTTTTGCCGATAAATCTTATATTTTGGCGACAATTCTTTTCTTTTATAGAAAATACTCGACGGGATAATGGAGAAATAACCAATTTTCTATAGCATCGTTAAAAAATTGACCGATGCAGCGACATTGTTTACTTAACCATTTTACACAAGTTGATTTTTAAATGTTTAATTGATCTTATTTAATCAATCAGGAGAACAGTTGTTAGATGTTTCGACAGCAGTTGATTCGACCTTAAAATCCCTCAGTCAAAGGAAAATGAATAGAAACCCGGTTACAGCAGATCGCCACTGGTCGTTTAATTATAATACAATCTTCCGTAATCGTTTTAGAGTTGATCAAATCAGAGTGTTTTTCAAGTTTCTGGTGTCAGAATGGGGGTTAGCAAGCGTAGCTCGTAGGGGGCAGAGCTCCCTAGTACTTTAAAAGATAGGTCGATTAATAAATAATTACAGAAATATGGAAACCCCATATGCATATATTTTCGCTCTAATATGGAATCACACTGAATTTTGATTAATTGCAGAAATATATTCTGAAGAAAAATTTCAATATCAAACATTAGATTAAAATAAATTGTTTTAACTGATTTTCACATTTCTTGAAAAATCTTCTTTTGAATTTTTTAATATATTTTTTACATATTATAAAAAGTTCCACTCCGATTATTTCTGTCATAATCGCAATATTATCTGTCATAATCGCAAATATTTGGCAACATTTAAAATGAAATACATTTTCTTTTTGAAAATTGTTCTATCTAAGTAATATATTTTATTTGAAAACGCTAATACTATCAGATACCAAGATACTATTGTGAAATTTACCTTGATTACTCAGGTTCTTTATAATCTATATATTTAAAACTCTAAGCGTTTTCTTTCGACAATCCGTGAAAACAAACTAATGCATCAAATCATTCTTTTTTTAAATGAAAGATATTTGGACACAGATTTGTTATCGTACATTCGTTTGTTCGAAAATTTAATTAATTAGCCGTAATTTTAAATTAAACTTTTACTTCTGCTTATGACGTCATAAAGTCAGCAATCGGAAAAACGCCCACTGTTGCGAGGCACAGAGTAACCAGAAACTCTGTGGTAACAACAATAAAACAGAAATAATAAATATTAAAAGCACGTGGCTTTTAGGCTGAATTTTTTAATTTTCAAGTTAAATTTCGGTACAAATATTTTTCCGCGTGTTTTATAAGCGAATAAAAATTCATATTTATTGTGACGTCACGGGAATATTGCCCATTGGGTTTATTTTATCACTATGCATTTTAACGTTGTTTATGCCATTTTTTCATTACAATTAAATACAAAATATATTTTTATTTGTATACATGGCGTTTAAGCATAAAAGTAACGTATACAAAGTACGTGTGAAAAGTTTGCATGAAAATGACGTTATGCTTAGCTTGAAATGCATTTTAACATTGATAAAACTAAAAAGAAAAATTTATATAATTATGTCAACATGACGTAATTTTAACTGATTTTTCAGTTTTTAATTTTAAAGATTAGAACTGGAGTTTTTATTGGTTGCTTCATCTTTATTGCATACCTTGATTACATATTGCCAATTACTTTTTTTAAATTATAGGTTAGAAGATTTCATTTTTTAATAAAAAGACTCATAAAAGTAAAGGATTTCAGGAAAATTAAAATTATTAAAAATAATGTTATAAAAAAAAACTTGAAATAATGACAATATTTTTAGCTAGTATAAACAATGTAAGGCTAATATTTTAAAGGAATTATTTTCGTAGGTTTGTTATAAGTTCATTTAACAGTTCCTTATTAGCGGCAAAGTCCTATTTCTTTCACTGTGTAATTCTTTTTCGATGTTAAAAATGTTAGTCTACTTTTGGACGCCAGCCAAAACACAGGGGCAATTTTTAGAAATGTATAACGGTTGTGACAACAAACGGCGCTATCACTTTAGCTTTCATCGCGCTTACATCACTTCTAAATACAGTGCAACCTTGATTATCCGAGCTAATTGGGACAGCTAGTACCTCGGATATCGGAAATCTCGGTTAATAGAAATTGTGCATAAAAACTAACCGTGCTCGCGAATTTAACATCTCTTAGAATAAAATAGAGTAAAACGTTTTTTGAATAATAAAAATAAACTTATATAAAGTTATGTTTCACAGCTCAACAAATTTAAAAAGGAAATCAACTAAAAATAGTAAATTTTAAAAAGCAAATTGAAATTTTTTTAACTATTCTAAATTAAGTCCAGATTTTCTATCAGTGGCTGTCCGATCGCGCCAAATTTTGAGCAGCAGAAGATCTATCGGCGCAACATCGCTTCATTGCTCCAAATATTGTAGGGCAGTTCTTGTGCTTGAACACCTTCAGTATGACTTACAGTCCTTGAATCCTCAAAGTCCTGGTCCTCATTGTCAGCATCATTAATGTCCAATAGGAATTAACGGCTTGTATAATTTCTTCATCATTAAGGATTTGAAAACTTGGATGTTGGTTTTCAACGTCCAGCCATTCGGAAATGTCCTCTTCCAAAACTTCTTCACACCTTTTAATGCGATTAATAATCTCAAATATTTCTCCGTCTGTCGGTGAGTTTACCCTTTGCTGGAATTCTAAATTAATAAAATCTTATTATTCTCTTCTCTTTTGAATAATTATGTAGCCTGTAGCATGGACAGTGAACTAAAACGTGTGGTATTTTTCAAGGCTCATTCACAAAAAAAAAAAAAAAAAAAAAAAAAAAAAAAAAAAAAAAAAAATTCAGACTTTGTTATTGGCTCGGTTAACAGAAACCTCGATTAATCGAAGCTCGGTTAATCGAGGTTCTACTGTACTACAAATTTCAATTTTTTACTACATTTTACTTCATTTTACAAATTCAATTCTTACATCATCAATTAGAAAAAAGAATTATCTTTCGATTCAAATTAATTTATAAACTGCCGCTTAATTTAACGACTTTTTTAAATAATTTTCAATCATGAAATATTTTTAAATTCTATCGCAACAATGACCACCAGTTTGCTTTAATAATGTAAAAAAGCCCCTGGGAAAGTTTCCACAATTGAAAATAGATTTCCCTAACCATCATGAAAAGTAAAATAAAATAATAATAATAAAAAAACTTGATAAATCATAAGATCAGATTATTCATAAGATAGGGCATTTTGGCGCTAAACTAAAATCTATCAAAAAAAAAAGAGTTTTTAGTTTATGATTAACACAAAATTGATATGTTGATTTCGTTGATGTATATATTGCATCAGAATATGCTAGGAACTGTATTTTATTATTTTTTTAAAGATCCATTGGCTATTTAACTGTATAAGAGGGAAAAGATCCCCGACTGTGATGGAAAAAGAATAATCATCCTGATTATGTAAAGGGACCGAAGAAACCATAAAAATAAATTACACTTGAAAACATTAAAAATCTCCCTCATCTGCAGATTGATTTATTATTTAAAAAAAATTCTTTATCTTTATATAAAAATTGATTAGCTTAAAACAATGTATGTGTTTTAAAAGATACGGATTTGAAACGAACAATGATACTTCATAGTTCTATGAAATTTTCTTTCTTGTCGTGGGGAATATGGCGGTAATGTCAAACTGATTTGCATTTCACAGTTGTTTACGGATTGTTTGTTTGGAGTTTGTATCGGAAATTGTACTGTATTTCACGGGGGGAAAAACTTTTAAAATAAAATATTTAAAGACTGTTTCATACGCACCCCTTTTCTTATGTAATAAAGAAGCTTATTTTACTGATATTGTTATAGTATTTTTTTTTCCGTCAAGTTTTGACGATTTTCACCTAGTTTCAGGTAAAAACACTAAGTTCTTTGTCTATTGGTGGTCTTTTAATAATCCGCATGCTTTTTGCCGTTTGCTTTTTTTTAATGAACATTGGAACCTTGTTTAACAGTTCGAAATTAACAATTAAAATGCACGATGGAAAGCCGTTAAGTACCTCTAAGCGAAGGTAGATACGTTTATCTTTACTAGCTATATTAGCAATATATTTTCAAGATTGACGACGTTTAAGGATGTACGTACCAATATAATAAAAGTTTATAAGCACTATACTTTTTAAGCAGGCATCCATCTTTTATAAATCCATTCGTTAAACCTAAATATTTCTAAGAGTAATACTAAGAGTAATTTTCAAATTTCTTTAATTGCTCTAGACATTATTTCTTCAATTTCGTAGTGAATATTTCGACTCACAGGATATTTAATGTAAGAAAGACGATAATTATTTTTTAAAGCAATTATATTTTCTTCAATAAGCTTGAAGAACGAACTTTGAATCTTTTTTAAAAAGTATCAATTTCAATACTGACAGTTTATCTTTCCGATGATGTTTAGCCAGATTTTTGTGAGTTTTCTTTGTACTTTGTGCTGTTGCACCTCTTAATGTTAGATTATTTTCAAATGCAACAATGCCTACATATCAAACAAAAAATTTCAGTTTTCCATTGAATATAATTTTTCTGTAAATCATCTTAAAAAAAATATGAGATGTTCAACTTCAGTTTGTCATATTTATTCACAGAGTATAAGAAGCTTTAACATATTCTTTTATAAATCCTGGGATGTATGAGAGTATGCCAATAAAATGTCTGCATATCAATAAAAAATGAAAGAAAGGAGAGTAAGATCACGCAGGATTTATTAACAATAACATAATTATTAACTTAAGTAATGAAAATAATTAAGAAGCTTAAATCTAAAATCCATATGTTCGACTAAAGCTCAAATAAAGAACCTGGATGACATATTCGGGGGGGTTGTGTCACGCAGAAATATGTGATAATTTGTGTCATTTTCAGAGCGAGTCATTTCTAGCTATTTAATTTTATATTTAGATATTTTAAATTTTGACTGTTCTAAATTATTTTTGAATTTTATTAATTTTACATTTCTTAGTATTTAATAAATACAATATATTATTTTGTAAAGTGGTGTAAAATTGAAGAGAGTAATAAAACCAAGTATTTGTTTCGACATAAAAAAATAAAAATTATAAGTAAAATACTGTTCGTGCAAAGTGCATACTTTCAGCATGCGTATTCTAACAACTAAATTAAACAGACGTAAAATGCCAAAGAGTTCGCGGGCAAGTTGTCGGCGGGCCACGAGTTTGACATGCCTGATCTAATGCAAAGTAAAATGCATTAAAATAAATTTATTAATTTATAATGCAGTTCTAAAAATATTAAAATGTTTTACTGTCATAGAAATACATCTGTGTACATATCTTTATGATTCTATTAAATCAGGAATGGAGGGGAAAATCTTTACATAAATTAATCAAGTTTTGTGAAATCAAAGAGAGTCACTACTAGAAAACATTAAAAATAGAATGAATTCACTTTAAATGAAATGTACAGTGTTTCTTTTAATAATTAACTGCTTTCAAGGGATGAGAAAATCAGCACGCGTCATCTTTTCAAGTATTTAACTTTGCAAGGAATATTAACTAGGATTAATTATTCACCCTTCTTTTTTTCAACGTCAAATCCTACATTTAAGATTACATTTTAAAATCTACATGCATATTCAATAAGATTAGCCGACTAATGCTAGCCTGGAATAGCATGTCCAATGAATGCCGAAATCTCCTATATCAGTTAAAACAAAACTTATGTACTGTTAAACTCAGAAACGTACTCTGATTAAAAAATAAAATGTTATTGTTAGACAAAACTGTTGAAGCAAAAGTTTTAAACGATGCTTGCATAGTACAAGAAAAACACTTCTTAAAACAGCATAAAAATAAATTAAAAGAAAGACGATGTTCAGTCGAAACGCGTTGTGCATTATTTATTTTTATGGCACTTGTAGAAAATTTTAACTTGTACTGAGCATTATACCAATTTTTATACTATTTTGTTAATGATAGCATAATATGTAACATTAAAGGATAATAACATTGAAGAATAATAACATTAAAGAGTAATAACAATAAAGAATAATTTTAGAATCGTGTTTCAATATCCAGAAAAAAAAGTTTAATAAAAGCTTAGAAACATTACGAAAAAGTTATTATAAATTGAATTCAGACAATTGTACCTGCAGAAGTCTGCTACATATCTCTTATTACTAACAGGTTTTAAAAATCCTATATATACAACGAAACAGCAAAGAAATTATAATTATAATTCTCATCTCACGTCATCTTTTCAGATGTTTCATTTTAAAAGATAAAGTAACTACAGTTGGCTAAATAATTATTTGTACACTATAATATGTTTAATTTTTAATTCAATAAAAACAGATATTTTGACAAAAATAGTTTTAATACAGTATGTTTACCGTGCGTTTTAAATTAAACAACAGAAAATTTCGATAAAGATATAAAATAAATTTCTAACTGAAAAAGTTTAAAAGTTTCTTGCAAAAGAAGTATTTGTACATTTCCACAGCAAGATACGCATTGCGTTTATAGTGTTCATGGTTCAAAGGACTATTTATACAGTAGCTGTTAATAATTGTAAACTTCATATTATATTTGTCTAGCATTTAATCTAATTTGCTCTTGAAGTAATTGAGAATGGCACCTAAAACTAGAGAAGTACCTCTAGACATAAGAAATCGTATCATTGAACTTCATAAAAATGGAAAATCGTACCGAGAAATTGGAAAAGCTATTACATTACCATTTACAATTGTTGGACACATAGTGAGAAAGTATGAAGAAATTGGATACATCGAAAATAAACGAAGACCAGAACGCCCCAGCAAATTAACAATGAGGGTAAAAAGAAGTGTTGTTAAAACAGCTTTAAAAAATTCTAACAGTTCAGCTCAAAAATTTGCTGAAGACCTTGCCACATCTTCTAACATCAGAGTAACAGCTCAAACAATAAGAGGTGTTCTGCACAATTCAGGTTTAAAAGGAATGACCCCAAGGAAAAAAGCCATTCATCAGTGAAACAAATAGGCGAAAACGCCTGGAATTTTCTTTGGCATACAGAAGGAAACCAATGGATTTTTGGAAAACAGTGATTTTTTTTCTGATGAGAGTAAATCTGAAATTTTCTCTCCACGAAACATTCGAAAAATTTGGCGTAAAAATAAAACTGCTTTAGATCCAAAACATATACTCCCAACTATCAAGCATGGGGGGGAAATATTATGGTTTGGGGGTGTATGCACCCAGAAAAAGGAATTGATTAAAATAACAAAACATGTTTTGTTGAGTACATTTTGGTTGTTTTAGCAAAATTTTTAGTTGAAGTAAAAAAATTGGTTTTGTTGCTTGGACAAAGAAATATTGTTAACACTCTTACAAAATGTTAACAAAATTTCATCAATTTTACTTGAATTAACGAAATCTGTTTTTTTAATTTTACAATAATTTTGTAATTCCAGCAAAATTTTGTTGTTTTGCAAAATTTAAATTGTTGTGTAGTAGCCATAACTCCCTCACGTAACTCAATTTATTTGAATTATATAGCTATATAATTAAAGGATTAACATAATTTTTGGATAATTAAAACTTTTTTTCATTGGGACGGACCAAGGTAGTTTTAAAAATCCCCCTGTCCCATTTATTACTTTTTTCTATCTTTACAAGAAGAAAGTATTGGAATCATGAAAATTTTCGACTTCCGGTTTCCGACGGATTTTAGAAGGTCCTGAACACGATTTGACTGTTTTCAGAAAATGACTGTCAATTACTCTGTCTGCCTGTATGTGATAAAAATTTTGTGGGCGCTCTATCTCAAGAACTAATGCACGGAATTTAATAAAACTTTATATTCAGTTACTTCCTGATATATGTTGTTGCTGATTAGTTTTTAGTGTAAATCACGTAATAAGTGGTGCTGCTATGTTGCATTTTTCGCGATTTCTGCATTAGCTCTATCTCATTTTCAGTAGTGAATTATGCCTGTAACCTTTGAACGTAACTTGATTTATTTGACTTATATAGCTATATAATTAAAGGATTAACATAATTTTTGGATAACTAAAACTTTTTTTCATTGGGACGGACCAAGGTAGTTTTAAAAAAATTCCCCTGTCCCATTTATTACTTTCTTCTATCTTTACAAGAAGAAAGTACTCTGGTACATAAGTACTCTGGTGCTGGAAGAAAGTACACTGGTAAAATACAGGGTGGTTTTTTTTTAAGTTGTGAAAGTAAAACACTATAACAAAAGAACTACTGATCCAAATGACCTGAAATTTCACCAGTATGCTCCCAAAGCAATGGGGATTTTTTAGGCATGGTTAAAAAAAACTTAAAATCGCACCGACAGATGGCGCTGTAAGGTAACAGAAACAAAGAATATCGTCTGTGGGAGGAAAACAATGGACGGTACTTTGAGAAACCATCTTCCGTAGGCCCTCTGTCGTCATTGGACCTTTTCGTAAATTCTTAAGTGTCCTAAATCTCCTAAGAGCAGTTACTGGGCTGTCATTATTCTGATAATACAGTTTCACTAACAATGCACGTTCCGTCAATGGCGCAGTCATTGCGAGGATTTCTGTAGAATAATGAACACGAGGTGTGCGTACTTCACGTTTTTTTCGCCAATGTGCGTGTGCCGGGCGCAAGTTCGTCTCCCGACTTTACTGCATGTACAGCGCCATCTGACGGTGCGATTTTAATTTTTTTTTAATCACGCCAAAAAAATCCCCATTGCTTTGGGAGCATACTGCTGAAATTTTAGGTCATTTGGATCAGTGGTTCTTTTGTTATAGGGTTTTACTTTCACAACTTTAAAAAAAATCACCCTGTATAACTGTGAATTTTTATCCTGCTTTTTGCAGGCGTAATTTACTGCTGAAAATTAATTAAAAATTAACTATGTGTTGCCGTAAGCTGGGCTTTGTATTGTCGTCTCATGTTTGCCGCAGAAATTTGTGTGCTTCTGATGATATTTCCATCTTGTGCTGTGGTTGCAGCCGTTCCGACATATATAAGAGTGCGAAATGCCGAGCTCAGGTATAGTTCCTTGTAGCTCAGTGGTAGAGCCTCAGAGCGCTGTTCTGAGGTGCCGGGATCGACTCCCGGCTTGGGAAGTTTTCACTCTCTCGGTTTTCGCTTGAAAAAAAGCAGGATAAAAATTCACTTGTTATTATTCAAGGTTTACAGGCGTAATTCACTGCTGAAAATGAATTAAAAAAAAGTTAAAATTGCGTATTTAGATTGGTTGATTTAACAAAAGGTTTTGTAATATAAACAAAACAAGTTCGTAATATAACATGTTTTATTATTTAAACAAACAAAATATATTTTGTTGAAAAAAGAAAATAGATTGTTAAAATAACACATAGCATATAGCTATGTAACAAAATGAATTTTGTAAAATTGAACCATTTTACTTGAATTAACAAAACATTTTTTTGCTGACGATACAAAAAAATTTTTTGGAATTGCAAAAAAAAAATCAACAATATTTTTTTTGTTGATTCAAACAAAATTTCCATTGACCCATATTTAAACGAAAAGTTTTGTTGGGTCAACCAAATTTTTGTTGATTCAACAACACTTTTTTCTGGGTGTGGCTTCTAATGGAGTAGAAAATTTTTAATTTATAGACACTAGAATGACAGCTTTAACATATATTGATGTGTTGCGGCATAACTTATTAAACAGTTCTAGGAAATTAGGCTTAGAGGAAACTTTTCACTTTCAGTAGGATAACGACCCAAAACATACTGCTATGATCAATAAGACATGGTTTCTCTACAATGCTCGAAGGCGATTTGTAACTCCTCCACAATCTCCAGACTTGAATCCAATAGAAAATTTGTGGATGCTGTTGGATGCACAAATTCGAAATATATATATATATATATATATATATATATATATATATATATATATATATATATATATATATATATATATATCAGGTACAAACTGTTTAAAAGAAGCTCTTATTGAGTCATGGAATAACATAGATCCAACCGTCACAAAAAAGTTGGTGGAATCTATGCCACAACGTCTAGAAGCAGTCATTAAAGCTTAACGACTTCACACAAAGTATTAATTTGTATCATTTAACTAAATTTTCATTAATTATAGTACAATAATATGGTGCACAAGTACTTTTTTTGCATTATATTTTTGTATAATTGTTTGTTAAAATGTAAAAAATCAATTCTTTTTATTTTGTTTTTGCTTTTATATTATTATAATGCATTAAATTAAAGTATTATATTGTTGTTTGCTTAAATCTTTTATTTGATTTTATTTATAATTTAAAAAGACAAAGTGTAAAAATAATTTTTTGCCAACTGTATAGCCTATTCAAATTTAACAGATACTGAAAATAAATAAACTACATGTGTGAACACAGGCATTCTAAATAGGTTTTGTTTTTTTTAATAAAAACATTTATTTTTTTTATTTTTAATATCACCAAATCAGCGCTAAAAGCGCAAAACTGAAACTCCTTGGCGTAAAATTGCAAATCCTGATCTTGACCTAATGTCTCTCTCTAGTTTGAAAGAACTATAATTTTCATCATTCCCTCTTGTTATTCGACTTCAGACCGTGGAGAGAGTTCCCCCCTTTACGCATGAACATACCGGATGTGCTTAAACAGACTGATGATTTTAAAAATGAATTAACAGGCAAAAGGCGGAAGGGAGTTTCTTTAGTATACTTACCTTTAATACCAACTATAGTCGGCAGATGGCACTGATTCTAAATTGTTTACTTAAATATCAAAGTTAAATCAAACTAATGAAATATGAAGATGTTATGGGAACAACTCCGCCAGGTCAACATAAAAATACCATTATATTAAATGGTATGTGATATGTGAAATGAAACAATCCTAAAAAAAGTTTATTTTTTGCTTTTTAGTAGTTTTTGAAGTCGGTTCAATTTTTGTTTTAAAACCTTATTTTTCGCTTTTTAGTAGTTTTTGAGGTCGGTTCTTTTTTTGGTTAAAAAGTTTATTATTTTATTTATTTATTACTTTAGTGATATCCATATTTACATTAAACCATATCGTTGCTAATATCTTTTTTATTTCACGCTAACCTTGGCAGTAGACTCGAGTACCGAAGATAAGAAAATTTATCATTATTCTCATCTAATGTCTTTAAAGCCTTTTATGATATCTATATTTACATTAAACCATATTGTTTCTAATATATTTTTTATTTCACGCTAACCTTGGCAGTAGACTCGATTACGGAAGATTAGAAAATTTATCATTATTCTCATCTAATGTCTTTAAAGCCTTTAATGATATCTATATTTATATTAAACCATATTGTTGCTAATATATTTTTTATTTCACGCTAACCTTGGCAGTAGACTCGATTACGGAAGATTAAAAATTTTAACATTATTCTCACCTAATCGTCTTGGATAATGTGTCATAATCGGGCTAACAATACTTATACAGTTTTGATAACTGTGTAACTCACTGATTTTGGGTGCTTATGCTTAATGTGTACTGATTTTTACGATCCGTACAAGATAAATACACTGCGCCAACAAAGTCACTTATAATACTATTTGGAGTAACCCCTTTCTTTCTTTCTTTCTATATTATCACTATAGTTAATATTATGTAGTAGAAATATTAAAAGACAATTGCAGAAGCATTTATATACAACTGTATTGTATAATATAATATAGATAATTAGATATTTTAAAGGCAGTTTCCAACTAGTGCGCCACAGGTGATAAATCGCCAAATATTTTCTGTAACTCGTACATTTGTATGGGATTTGAAACAACAATGTATTTAATTATGCGCCAATAAGCGCTCATCAAAATATGCCAAACCGCTGCTGTGAAAATGCAACAATGGAACTTTTAAAAGATTCAAAAGTAGATTTGTTGTGGCATAATTTATAGTTTTTATCCGTACGTTGTATTATATTTATCCAATTCACAATTTTATGTACTTTTGCTTTTCAAATTTGGCAACACTCAAAAGTTTTAGTTTTAGTTTAGATCTTACGAAGTTTGTTATTTGGAAATAAATACGATAAGTTAAAGCTGATTTAAATATGTCAGACTTTTTATTATTTGCAACATGAAAGTCGTCTGCCCAACAACTGGTGAACCGGACGTAAATATCTTGATAATATCCGATTTGCTTAAAATTTTGTATATACGTTCATTGTGAAAAAGAGCTCATTGGTTAAGTATAAAGACGGGAGTGGGGACAGTGGCTCATCCCCCCCTTTAATTTATTCATGCAGAATTATAATCCGATAAGTTAAAGCTGATTTAAATATGTCAGTCTTTTTTTTATTTGCAAATTCACGTAATAGAATATTTTATGATGTTAAATGAAAGTCGTCTGCCCAACAAATTAACTATTTTTAAAATGCTTATTTTTTTTCGTTTTTGTTGAATTTTTGAAAAAGTACGGAACCAATTTTCATAAAATTTAAATGGGACCAATTCGAGAGTATTCTCTTTCGAATAAAAAAAAATCATATAAATAGGACGCATAGTTCCGGAGTAATCGGTGTACATACATAAAAAAAAATACATACACGTCGAATTGATAACCTCCTACTTTTTTGAGTCGGTTAAAAAAGCTATGCGTTGCTGACGACTGAGTTTTTCGCTAATCGTTGCCAGAGATTAATCTCGGAAAATGAAACATTTGAAGTTACTGAAAAAATTAATAGCTCGAAAAGTATTTGTCAGAAAATTGTTAGACAAACTTCGTTAGAAATGTAAAAAATTGTATTTTTCTTTTTATAAATTTCAAATCTAATGATTATACCGTTTTTCAAATATTGAATTTCAAAAATTACCAAATTTCACAATGGAGTACCATAACGAAACCGTCATGCGTAAAAAGATAATGGTAACGGCAATGTGTCCTGACGTGTATTACTGGCTAGGTCGCGCTTATAGCAAGAATAACAAATAATAGTAGCCTTATTATTCTGTTAAAATATAAAAGTGAATTATGATGTCACGAGTGCATGTTTTTTATCGAATTTTAATATAATCATCTTAGAAACAAGGTTTTGGGAATTTTTTTTCGAATGGGACCAATAATTTGGCTAATACTGTACATTAATTTAAGTTTAAAAGAGGAAGGGTGGGAGAGCGCTTTCTATTATTTAGGTTTTCTCAGGAACTTTTGGTCAGAATTGGAAGCTTAATATATTAAAACGTCAGAAATTAAATCGAGATTAAATCGGCAATAACTATAATGACGGTCCTTTAGTTCGTTTGGATAGATTTTCGTTTAAAAATATAAAATTATTCAACATTGATTTTAGGTATTTTTAAGGTTATTATCACGGGCCCGGGCAACGCCGGGCATGTCAGCTAGTTATATTATAACCATCCATCGTACAAGAAAAATAGCTAATATTTTGCATTCAGATACACATACAAGGTTGGCCTCAAACAAGACTAATGCTAGAAACAATATTGTTTAAACTCTATAACAGTTATAATAATCATATTAAATGCTCCGATTGACTTTTTGCCTATTACGGAAGTTTCTCCTAGAAAAAAAAATGTAGAAGTCTTTTAGATTTGTTGCGAATGAAGCTCAGTCAACAAGGTGTTAATTAATTATACAAACAGCTGTTATATAGACATGGAGGCAAAACTTTGAATTCAAATGTGAATATCTGCAACCCCCCCCCCCCAAAAAAAAAAAAATAAATAAATAAAGTTACAGGAATGAATTTAAATGGGCGTTAAGCCACGCTTTCTGGCTTAAGCAACTGGCTGCAAACCCGATTACGAAACTTCCACTTAACTTAATAACGTGTATTTAATAAACTTGAGGGTACTTCTCAGTTAATACAGACCTTGGCGCTTTTTTAAAAAGCTTGACGCAATTCGGGTTTAAGAAGTTGAAATTTACTGCTAAATGATATAAACAACTATGAAAATAAAACAGATGAAATGATACTGGTTTATGTATGTCTTTAAAAAAAATTGTATCTAATTGCACTTATTATATAAATTAAGTACTTCTGTTTGCATTTAATGACAGATAAAAGGCTTCTGTATATTAAATGAATTGTGTATATATTGGGAAGAGGTAAAGAGACGGGTAGAGCCAGTAGCGTAGCCAGGGTGGGGGTCCAGATGCTCTTCATACCACTAATTTTGTAAAGTTTTCTTTGCCTTATGTAATCGGAGAACTTTCTGCCATAATCAAGAAGGAAGAAAACTTTACAATTTTACTGGTATCCAGAGCGTTTGGACCCCCTCCCTGGTTACGCCACTGGGTAGAGCGTGAAGTAGAGAGACGAGTAAACAAACGAGAAGACAGACAGGTATTGAAATGGGTACGGAGACGCTATCGATACAGATAGGCCAACGGGTGGCGAAACGAATAGAGCGACGGGTTGACAGAAGGATAGCGAGATGGGTAGAGAGATAGGTCACGAGAAGGGAAGCGAGACTAGAAGCGAGACCGGTAGGCAGGCATGGAGAGAGAAAGATTATGAGACGGATAGAGTGTTGGATAAAGAGATGGGTAGCGAGATGAGTATATAGGCGAGTTGACTGACGGGTAGAGAGAGAGTATATAGACAGACGGATAATGAGATTGATAACGCGACGGGTAGACAGGAAACGAGAGACAGGTAGCTAGACGAGTATACAGACGAGTAGAGAGGCAGTAGATAGACCGATACGGACATGTTAAGACGTTGAGATTTATTGCCAAATGATACAAACAACTATGAAATTAAACTGATGAATTATTACGCTGGTTTATGTATGTATTTTTAAAAATTGCATCTGATTACACTTATTAGATAAATTATTTCTGTTAATAATGGATAAACGGCTTCTGTATATTAAAAGAATTATGTGAATATTGGGAAGATGTAGAGAGACATGTAGAGGGTGAAGTAGTGAGACGAGTAAACAAATGGAAAGACAGACATGTATTGAGATGGGTAGTGAGACGAGTAGAGACACGGATAGGCAAACGGGTAGCGAAACGAATAGACAGACAGGTAGCAAGACAGATATAGAGACGGGCTGACAGAGGGGTAGCGAACTGGGTAAAGATATCAGTAGCAAGACCGGTAGGCAGGCATACAGAGAGAAAGGTAGCATTATGGGTAGCGTGTTGGAGAGAGAGATGAGTACAGAGCCGAGTCAACAGACGAATAGAGAAAGGGTATACAGAGAGAAGAAAGGGTAGACAGACGAGTAAACAGACGTGTAGACAGATGGGTAATGAGATTGGTAGCGATACGGGTAAAGAGACAGACAAAAGGTAGAGACACTGGTAGCGAGACGGAAACGAGACAGGTAAAGAGTCGGGTTAACGAGACGGCTGGAGAGGCAGACAGATGGGTAGCAATACGGATATACAGACGATTAAAGAGACAGTAGACAGACGGGTACGGAGACGTGTAGTCAGACGGGAAGAGATACAGATAGATGGGCAGCGAGACGGATAGACACACAAGTAGAGAAGTGGATAGACATACGGGTAGCGAAGCAGATAGACATACAGGTAGCGAAGCGGATAGAGACCCGGCTACACATACAAGTAGTTAGACCGGTAAACAAACAGGTAAAAAGAAGGGTAGAAAGAGGGAAAGCGAAACGAATAGTGAGACTGTTACAGAAGCAGGCAGACGGGTAGACAGACGGTTAGAGAAACAATTAGGTGGGTAATGAGACCAATAGAAAAACATACAGACAGATAGCGGGACGTGTAGAGAGACAGACAATCCTGTTGGGAGACTGGTAGAAGAACGGATAGGGAAACAGACAGAGTGTAGAGAGAAACAGACAGACATGCAAAAGAAAAGTTTGGGGATTGGCGCAGTAAGGTCGCAGGGACAGAGCCTCCTAGAAAATAATAAAGAAGTATCTGTTAGGCCTAACTTTGAAATATCTTATTTATACTTTTTCAATTTCGGTGTTATGGAGATTTAATATATGTATTTTTTTTTTAACAGAAGTCATCGAAAGTTTTTTTATTACTTTAATAGGAACTTAAGCTGCATTTTTGCAATCGGGTTTGTAACAAAAATTTTATCAATGGGGTTTGAAATGTAGGAATTTCTATAAAAGACAAGGAGAAATTTTTTTTAATTCAAATGTAAATATTCGTCACAAAGAAAATGCTGCAGCAATGAAATTAAATTTGCGTTAAGCCACGCTTGCTAAAATACGCTATTAGCTGCAAATCCGATTCCGTAACTTTAAAAAGCTTGACGTTTTAAAATCTCCGGTGTTTTTTACTTTCTTCTATCTTTACAGGGGATGACCACCTCAGGAAACCCGGCCTAAGCCATAGAGTTTGTGTGCAATTCTGAGGGGCTGACTCACATTCTTCTATCTTTACAAGAAGAAAGTTATGGATTCATGAAAATTTTCAACTTCCGGTTTTCGACGGATTTATACGTTTTAGAAGGTCCTGAACACGATTTGACCATTTTTAGAAAATGTCTGTCTGTGACTCTGTCTGTCTGTATGTGACAAGAATTTTGTAGGCGCTCTAGCTCAAGAACTAATGCACGAAATTTAATAAAACATTATATTCAGTTAGTCTCTGATATAAATTGGTGCTGATTAGTTTTTGGAGAAAATCGTCTGACAGGTGGCGCTGTTATGCTGCATTTTTCGCGATTACCGCCAAGCTCTATCTCAAGAACTAATGCACTTATTTTCATCAAACTTCAGGATCAGTTAGACCTTGACATAAATAGATGCTGCTTACGTGTTGGTGTAATTAGCCCAACAGGTGGCGCTGCTATGCTACTTTTTTCATTATTATCACGATAACTATATCTCAAGAACTAATGCGCCGAATTTTATCAAACTTCAGTTTCTGTTAGACCTTGACATAAATAGATGCTGCTTACGTTTTGGTGTAGATATCCCAACAAGTGGCGCTGTTATGCTACTTTTTTCATTATTATCACGCTAATTATATCTCAAGAACTAATGCACGGATTTTCATCAAACTTCAGATTAAGTTAAATGTTGACATAAGTTGTTGTTGATTAGGTTTTGGTCTAAATCTCCCAACAGGTGGCACTGCTATGCTGCATTTTGCAGGAACCACACGATTTTAGCAATAGTCATATCTCAAGAACTAATGCACGGAATTTAATAAAACTTTAGATTCAGTTAGACCTTGATTTAAGTTGGTGCTGATTCTTTTTAGTGTATGCGAAATCTGTGTGAGATAGAAGAAAGTTTTGGGATTGGCACATCCGACTAGTTTTTTTTTAAGCTTTGTGCAATTCGCGTTTAAGAAAATGAGATTATTTGTTAAATGTTATAAAAAAAATATGAAAACAAACGTGATGAACGGTACTTCTTTTCTATTTTATTAACAATGTATATAAATTTATACATGATATTTTGCAATTGTACCATTTAGTTTGCTCTTTTTCATTATTTCATAATTGTTTACTCTATGTTCTTAGCAATATCGCTCAGACTCATCCTTTTGAGGGAAGACCTAGTATGAAATTGAATTTATATAACAAAAGAAACAGCTTTAACTTTTTACCAGGAGTATGCCATACCCACATTGATTTTTTAAAATATTACTTGAAACTACTTTTGAAGAATCAGGGGTGACAGGGGTAATTTCTTTCCTTGCAGGTCTAGGTGGAGAAATAGCCACTTTTCATTATATGTTTTTAAATTTGAAAAATGAATTAGTTACTTTACATCTGAAAATGTTTAAAAAGTTTAATTTTAAGTCTTGGTTTTCCGTTTTGATGCATTTTAAGTTGCAAGAGATATTTATCTCAATTCAAGAATGTATATTCTAGATTAATTTTAACACAATTATTTCAAATTGTTAAATAAATCATACGAGTAGAAATTTTCCAACTGGACGAAAAATGTCCGGGCCAGGATTCGAACCTGGGATCGCTTGGCTGAAGCCGCCACGCTCTACCACTGAGCTATCCCGGTCGAACCTGGAGGGCATAATTCATCCAGTTAACCTTATTGATCAAAGAATCTGGTCTGATATTTTAATCAGCTCAACAGAAAAGATCGCATAAAGGAACTCCAGTAAACGCTGGATACGAGATTACACTAGATTAATTTTAACACAATTATTTCAAAAGTTGGTTGTCCAGTTGGAAAATTTCTACTCAAGAATGTATATTAAGTTTCTATTTTTTTAATGGAATACAAGACTGGAACGCGTTTTGAAACCTGCAAAAAGTAATTTTTTATAGAGGGGGGTGGAGTTTTATTCCCGCTTATCCACCTACTGATGGAAAAAAGGCTGTTTGATTGCCTGGGTTTACCTGGGTATTGTTTTTGTATTTTGATATTTATAGTTAATTGTGTAATACTATTGGTTTGTTATTTATATACACCTGCTTTCAAGTCTTCTTCATGCTTTTGAGAGTTCATGCTTTCAGAGAAGTTCATGCTTTTCATAAATTATATATATACTAGATGGAACCCGTCAAAACTTGACGCAAAAAAATACTATTACAATATCAGTAAAATAAGTTTCTTTATTATTGATGAAGGGGTGCGTATAAAACAGTCTTTCAAATATTTTATTTAAACTTTTTCCCCCAGTCAAATGCAGTACTATTTCCGATGCAAACTCCAAACAAACAATCCATAAATAACTGTGTAATGCAAATCAGTTTGACATTACCACCATATTCCCCACGGCAAGAAAAAAAATTCATGGACCTATGAAGTATATACAAATAGTATATTCCTACGTTCATATCATATTCAGTAAATAACAGAACATAGTAAATAAAGCACACATCTCCCCCCCCCAGTGATAATGCAACCGAATGAGCTCCTATGTGCATGTGCATTGCATCTGTCCAAAAGCACCTTCGAAATTCGACGTTAAAAAAGTTTTTAAAATGATTAAATTAAAAGTTTTAAAATGTCCTCTTTAATCATTGTTCGTTTCAAATCCATATCTTCTAAAATGCATCCATTGTTTTAAGCTAATAAATTTTTATGCAAAGATTAAGAAGTTTTTTACAGTAATAAACTTATCTGCAGATGAGGGAGATTTTTAATGTTTTCAAGTGTAATTTATTTGTATGATTTCTTCGGTTCCTTGACATAATCAGGATGATTATCCCTTTTCCATCACAGTCGGGGATATTATTTTTCCTCTTATACAGTTGGCAAATGTAAAAAAATTAAAAAATGCAATTCCTAGCATATCATGATATCTGATGGAACATATTCATCAACGAATTCAACATATCAATTTTATGTTCAACATAAACTAAATATATATATATATATATATATTCCTGACAGATTTTTGTTTAGCGCCAAAATGTTCTATCTTATGGATAATCTGATCTTATGATTTATCACTTTTAAAAAAAAAAATTATTATTCACTTTTTATGATGGTTAGGGATTTTCAATTGTGGCAACTTTCACAGGGGCCACTTTACATTATTGAAGTAAACTGGTAGTCATTGATAAGATAGAATTGAAAAACTTTTCATGCTTGAAAATTATTTAAAAAGTCGTTAAATTAATCGGCAGTTTTCAAATAAATTTCAATCGAAAGCTAACTTTTTTCTAATTGATGATGCAAGAATTGAAATTGTAAAATGTAGTAAAAAATAGAAATTTGTAGTATTTCGAAGTGATGTAAGCGCGATGAAAGCTAAAGCGATAGCGTCTTTGTTGTCACAACTATTGTATATTTCTAAAAATTGCCACTGTATTTTGGCTGGCGTCCAAAAGTGGAAAAACATTTTTTGACATCGAAAGAGAAATTCACAGTGAAAGAAATAGGACTTTGCGCTAATAAGGAACTGTTAAATGAACTTATAATAAATCTACCAAAATAATTCCTGTGAAATATTAGTCTTAAATTGTTTATTCTAGCTAAAAATACAATCATTATTTCAAGATTTTTTTCTACCATAACACTATTTTTAATAACTATAAATTTCCTGAAATCCTTTACTTTTGTGATTTTTTTTAATTAAAAAAGGAAATCTTCTATTCTATAATTTAAAAAAAAAGCAATTGATAACATGTAATCAAGGTATGCAATCAAGATGAAGAAATCAATGACGGCTCCAATTCTAATCTTTATAATTATGAATGCAAAAATCAGTAAAATTATGTCATGTTAACACAATCATATACATTTTTCTCTTTAGTTTTATCAATGTTAAAATGCACTTCAAGCTAAGCATAACGTCATTTTCACCGGCGCAAACTTTTCACACGTACTTCATATACCTTACATTAATGCGTAAACACCATGCACACAAATATAAATATATTTTGTATTTAATTGTAATGAAAAAATGGCATCAACAAAGTTATAATGCATAATGATAAAATAAACCCAATGGACAATATTCCCGTGACGTCACAATAAATATGAATTTTTATTCGCTTATAAAACACGCGGATAAGTATTTTTACCGAAATTTAACTTGCAAATTAACAAATTCGGTCTTAAAACCGCGTGCTTTTAATATTTATTATTTCTCTTTTATTCTTGTTACCACAGAGTTTCTGGTTACTCTGTGCCTCGCAACAGTAGGCGTTTTTCCGATTGCTGACTTTATGACGTCATAAGCAGAAGTAAAAGTTTAATTTAAAATTACGGCTAATTAATTAAATTTTCGAACAAACGAATGCACGATAACAAATCTGTGTCTAAATATCTTTCATTTAAAAAAAGAATGATGTAATTTGATGCAGTAGTTTGTTCTCACGGATTGTCGAAAGAAATCGCTTAGCGTTTTAAATATATAGATATATGTAGGAAATTTATTATTCCTTCTTTTCTGTATCCTATTATTCTTTCCTTTTGTATTGCTGTAACTGTCATTATAACTGTAACTGTATTTTTATTGTTTTATCATCATGCGGTTGGCAAAGATCTAAAAGGAGTGAGACGTCATGTGATGTAATATTGAAGTAGAAGTGTAATACTGAAGTAGCTTGAGCAGCGGCATGCTGCGGTTGTGTGATTAGAAAATTCTATTTTTTTTTTTTGCTATTAAATGTCGTTTTGTTAATGTTAAGAGTGAAATCATTAGTACCCGTATACATGGTTGACCGACACACATATATATATACATATAATACCTTTAAAAAAAATCTAACAAGTTCGTATAACAAAGATGGCCAAATCTGACCATAATATGTACGACATTATAATTCATCATATACAAATGACTAAAAAAAAGAAAATGAAAGTTGAAACTGTTACGTATTATCATAAATTATCCAGAACTGAAACTGTTGAAAAACGTGTTAAATCTATTGCAAAATTATCGAGCTCTAATTACTATAGATTTCACAAAACATGCACGATTTTAACCTTGCACGAACAGCTAAGCTGAGCTAATAAGCTAAAAAAAGATGCAAGATTTGGGCTACACAAAAACTACAAAAAGTGGATGAAAAATTGGGAACATATAAAATGAACAATATTTAAATACACTTTCGAATATAATTTAATATCCGCATGCAGTAAATGAAATAGTCATGCAAGAATTGCATGATTACAGTATGTTGCCAAACTAATTCTACAAATTCAAGATGATCTGAAAAAAGTAATGACTCGTGGGAATTAGTTAATTGATTTTTCGTTTTAGGCAATGAATCACACTAAAATAGTGAAAATGAAAAAGTGAGGTTAGAAATATTTGAATGAAATAAATTATTGCATTGCCTTCTAGTAAGGTAAATTTCAAATACAAAAATGGAAATAGTTGGAATAAAACCAATAGTAACTATGCTATATATATATATATATATATATATATATATCACAACTAACAACAAAATGCTCATACATTAATGTTAATAGCGCAGAAACAATACAGTAAAACATACAAACTAAAATAATATAGCAAATGAATAATTTATCTGCACTAGAACTGCCATCCCCCAAATAAGAAAACATGAAGCAAAACCTACACCAATTAAACTTGCACTACAAAAATCATTACTATAAAAAAGAAAAATGAAGACGAGCTTAAGTAGAGAAACTATCCCGGACTTACCCTAGTAAAAAATATTAGAATTTACTCCCAATGAACAGCGTATACTTTAGAAATAATCATCGTTCATGAGATGAAGGGATGTTCGTATTGTCTTTTAAGGTATTTCAAATCAAAAGAAAGAGCAACTAGGATTAATAATTCAGCCTCAAGTCTTTCAGTATGCAACGTCATATTCTAAAAAGAATATCGTTACTCATGAACATATATATTCAAGAAGATGTGTCGGCTAATGTTAACAATAACTAGATATCTTCGGTGAATACCAAAATGTCTTACGGAAAGTAACACACCTCTATACTATACAAAAAATCACTACTAATGTTAGAAAAGCATGTTAAAGAAAAGTTTTGTATGAACATTCCAGAAAATTTTTAGAACCACCTGCCAGTTTTAAAAATTATTGAATGTTTAGTGATATTATCTAAAATCAAGTTATTATAAATGGAATTAAGATAATTGCAGAAAAGTTTATAACTGCAAAACTGCTGTTTATCTCCTAATATTAGCTTGTTTAAAAGATATATATATATATATATATATATATATATATATATATTTGTATATAATTCACACAAATTCCCTTCACGAACTGAAGAAATTCTCATATTGACTTTTCAGGTATTTCATTTAAAACGAAAGAGCAACGAGGATTAATAATTTACTATTCTTATTCAACGTCAGATCATGGAAAGAGTACATTTAGGCATGAACATACATATTCAAGAATGCATCGACTAATGATATCATTGAATGGAATTCTCCGAAGAATGCCAAAATCTCTTATACAAAGTAACACAAATCCTCTATACTTTTACGTTCAACAACGTGTTTCGATTACGAAATGAACTATGAATGTTAGAGAAAATTCTTAAAGAAAAGTTTATATTACAAAATAGATTTCGAATTTATCTACCATACTAATTTCAGATATAAGAATAGTCAAGGATAATTTTAGAACGTGAAGGAATTTACGGAGTAAAAGTTGAATGAACGTTTAGATATAATCTACAGACTAGTTATTAAAAAGCGCAAAATCATTGCATTGTGAGTATATGCGCAGTATAATGCCGATATACTCAGAACAATAAAAAAATATTTAGCTCATTTAAGAAGTATTCTGTAATAATAAAAAAATATTATACAATTTCATACCATTTTTTTCGAAATCTATATTAACACTTTTTAAATAAACATTTCAAGGACAAAAATAAGAACAAATTTAATAGTATTTGCTATTGTTGCTATTGTGGTATTTGGTTCTTAATAAGTCTAGTTACGATATAATCAGATGCTCAGAAATGGAAAATCATTGTGTAAATGAAAATTATAGCAATTTTTTATATTTTTCTCATTCTTGCAATTTTTAATTTAAAATCCCAAATTCGCACTTAATTCCTAAAACCACTACCATTTTTTAAAGCTTATTTGAAACAGGGCATATTGAAAATAACAAAATGCATGAGATATTAAGCGTATAATATTTGAAAAAATAAGATTAAATAATGAATACCTTTTTTTTAGAAAAACCATTCATCAGCCATTATGCTGCCCAAATTAAGAAAACAAGGTATATGTTTCAACCTCCTTTCCCATCCATCACACGGGGTATTGCAATGAGCAGACATTTTAACAGATTAGGAAAATACCTGTTGAATATCTCATAGTACTAACTCGTTTCAATGAATTAAATTTTATGTGTGCTAAGAATCTACAAACAATATATATATAATTCACACCAAATTAAACGTACAGTGTATACTTCGGTACTTAAAAGACATTGTGAGATGAAGACATAAGCTTACAACTTTTCTGATTTCCATTTAAAAATAAAAGTAACTAATATTAATTATTCATTCTTCTTCTTATATATATATATATATATATATATATATATATATATTCAACAAAGCAGGGAGGCCTATCATATGGCTTAAGATCTATAAGCCCTGCTCGGCAAATTTATTTTAAAAAATTACAATTGGAACCATTAGGCTTTTACATAATTATAGCAAAAATCCTTTTTAGGGCCATATGATATATCATATTCTTCAGAAATAAAAAATTCTACTAATCTTCTAATTGGGCTGCAACTGCAACATTTTGAAAAATAAGTTGAATTTTTTCCAAAATCTTAATACACTCTATGTTGTAAATTTTCTCTTTTTAGAAATAGCTAAACCAATTGGATAGAGACATGAAGACAGGTTTCTTTATATGGTATGCTGATGTGAGAGTGCACTCTAATATATAGTGAAGAGATATGCCACTGAGACTACATGCGCAGAGTCTTGAAGATGATTTTCCAAACTTATGCAAGTGGGATGTAAAAGGACTGTGATTTGTTGAGAATAGGTATAAATTTCTGTGATGCAGAATTACATCTTCTTCTATTTTTGGAAATAGTTGATACGTATACTGACCAGTCTCTGCATTATCCCAGTCACTTTGCCATTTTGTGATGATTTCTTGTTTCATTAATCTCTTTATGTAAGAATGAGGAAATGGATGGAATTTTATGTCGCTTAAACCAGTTGCTTTCTTCGCTAAACTATCGGCTAATTCGTTGCCTCTTATTCCTGCATGACTTTTCACCCATTGGAAGTAAATATTTTTTTGGGTTTGTTGTAGTTGCTGAATAATTTTAATTATGATTTGGTTCTTTGAATTTATGTCTTCAAGCGCAATTAGACTAGAAAGACTATCTGTGAAGATTGTAAAATTATTGCAAGTTGTTGAATTTGCCCAGTTTATTGAGTCTTATAATGCCAATAACTCCGCTTGATAAACCGAGTTTTCGTTGTTGATCCTTATTTTGTTTGTATGTTGAACTATGTTTTCTTTTAGGGTGCAAAATGCAAATGCTGTCTTTGAATCAATTTTGAAGTCGTCTGTATAGATTTCGGATCTCACTCATGTCCTGTTGGTCCTCCAGTTTAAATAGATATTCTTTATGAGGTGTATATATCTGTGAAGTGTGTATATCTTTACCTGTGTTGTTAATACTTTTGATTGGTACATAGTTGGGTCATGGTTATTTGTTGGAATATTAAGTCTTAGGACTTTCCCAAGTATTGTTTATTTTTCTAATTGTAAACATAAAGGCAGAATACCTGTAACTGTACAGAAGGCTGCAGTTGCCGTTTTGCGATATGCTTTTGAAATTTGTAAGAGACATTGTGTCTGTATAGATGATAAAAGGCGTAGTCCATGTGCTTTTTGTAACCGATGGAACCAGGTAGCTGCAGCATATACAATTTTTCTTTCCAATATCATTTTGCACCATGCCTTTAAAATTGCATTGTTAATTCCTCTATAGACTACGGCAAATTTAATTAGATTTTGAGTTACCTGGTTTCTTTCTGAACGTTTATTCTGGAAATAGGGAAGAAATGAGAGCGTGTTATCCAATGTGATGCCAAGATATTGTAATTTGGTATTCTTTTTTATTGTTTGATCATCTATTTTAAATATTGGTGGTCTTTATAGAAAGCGTAGTCTTTTATGTTCTTTGATCCAGCTGCTGATAAGATTTAGTACTTGTTTACCCAGCAATTCCAGTTCTCGCCTTACTTTTCCCGAGAGAATTCTCAGAATATCGTCCGTGTATGCGACCACCTTGAAACCTCTTAAACGAATTTGACGAAGTAAACTATTCATAAATAGGCGCCATAGAAAATTACCCATACAGGAACCCTGTGGAAAAAACCTCGTTGAAACCAATGGAATTCTTCTGTTATCCAATGCAGGAAGGCTCCTCTGTTTTGTAGAAATGATTTAGTTGTATTATAATATAGAATATCTAATTTTAGGTTTTCAATTATATGAACGTTGCTTCCCATAGCAAATAATCAAACACATTTTAGAAATCTAGATAAATCAGAGGGATGTAAAGGTTATTTTGTATATTTATATTAATTTGTGATAGGACTTTCTGTATGGCCCTTTCCCTGGATTTACCCTCTTGGAAACCATATTGATTATGCTCTATATCTTGTGAAGGTCTTAATGAGTGAGAATTCTTTTCAAGAGTATTTTATCGAATACTTTTCCAAGCATTGGAAGTAGTGTGATCCGACAATATGACTGTGGGTCTTCTGGGGGCTTGTTGTGTTTTAGAAAACAAACGAAATTCCCAATCTTCCAGTCTGCAGGAAAATAATTTAATTGTAATGAAGCGTTGAATATGTCCAGAAGTAGTGTTGGATGACTTGAAAAGACTTTTCTTAATATGATATGATCAAAGTTATCTGAGCCCGGAGCTTTGTTGATATTAAATGAGTGCAGTTCTCTGTCTAGTTCTTTTAAAGTAAAATTTTGAGACTTTTATTATTAAGTTTACTTGATCTGGAGTTGAATGACCAAATATGGATGTTGTAAGTTCTTTGGAGTGGATTAATCTAGTATTAATTTTTTCTACGGAATTTCGTAATGTATAGACCTCTTGTCTATAAAAGTCTTGGAATACAACTTTTTTTATCTTTCCACAGAGATCTCTGGAGTTGCTACAAAAGGATGACCATGCTTTCCGTTTTGCTTCTATAATTTGTTTTTTTATATCGTGTTCTTTCCATCTTGTATTATATGAGACCTGCTGTTTAGACATAGACAATTTTGTTTTTCGATATGAGGCTTTTACATAATTTCGTTATTTTCTTAATTGTGGTGTCCAACCATGTAATGTTTGGTTTAAAGGACGTCTTTTTATTTTTCGGGGAGGCATTGCAGGTTTCTGTTAACGTATTTTGGAATTTTTTATATTGTCTTTCAAAGTCTTGTATTATTACTATGTTTCTGAAAGATATTTGATTTCCTTCAAACTTTCTTTTCAGTATAATGTTAAACTTCTTGAATGAAAACTGCATTGTTCAATACCTTCTCATTGAAATATTTGGCATAAAAATATCTATTGTCAGCGTGATCAGGCGATGATCTCCATATGTTATATCATCTTCTACTTCCCAGTTTCTAATTTTCGGGAATATGGACAGAGCCCGATTAACCTCTGAATCTAGGGGAATCACCGTATCCTTTTGGGGCCCTTTTCATTAGGCAAAAGTTTCCTTAATCCATCATTTATGAAAACTCACCAATGATACTAATATTATACCCGGAAATAGCTTAGCCAAGGTTACATATATTTCATTAAACAGATTTTTTTTATGTTCTTGTATATACTGCAGATATATTTATTACATATAGCTGTATGCTCAATTTCTCGGGTGGTTTTTAACAGACCCATGAGAATGCAATATGATTAATTAACATTCTAATTGGTGACGTTCATATTTCTCTATCAAATAAGTTTCGTGAAGAAGTGCGTGGATTATCTCTTGGATTGAGCCAACTTTCTTTTCCAAAAAAATTTAAAATACAACATCTAAGAGAATTAGAGAGCCCTCTTCACTGTCATTTCGGGGTCCCTTTTAAATTTTAAGGGGGAAGCATGTGCTTCACGTGCCTTTTGGATAATCAGGCCCTGAATATGGAGTGGTATGCAAATGAGACGATTGGCCAGCTCTTGGAATGATGTGCTTCAAAAGTTGGTTTAAAATTTGAATTATTTAATGCTATCAGATGTTTTGCATGCAATTGATGTATTAAGTGATGACCCCTGTCGTCATCCCTTGCATATCCCCAAAGAGAACTATGGGCATTAAGGTCTAACCAGAAGTAAAAATTAATTGCTCATCCCTCTGCTACCATACCACTCTTAAATCTGCTGATGGCGGTGAATATTGTAAGCCAATAGTTAATTCACCTTCAGTTGTTTTGATATTGATAAAAACTGAATTTACATTCTTCTTTACTTGAATATGCTGTAAGGTTGTATCCACGAATATTATATGACTGTCTTTTGAAATTGATGAATAACATGGACATGACGACGGGAGGCCGTGCGACTATTTTCTGATAAGTAGCTATCTTGTAGGCAGGCGATGGTAAAATTGTTTTCATTAGGTTTCTAATTAGGTCTGAAGTCGCTGTTTTGTTCTTTTGTAAATTGATCTGTGCCAGTTTTATATTTTTCAGGCTTAGTGGCTTTGAAAGGGGTAAATTAAGGTGTGTGAAAAAAGTTTCATGATTTTGATTAGTAATTTTTTGTGAGGAAAAATTTAATGTTTTTTCTTGAATTAATTCGCTTAATTTAAATAACTATTAATGATTATCTGTGTTGATAGATATTTTGAAAGACCCTGCACCTTACAAATTACGCACTGTGGTTAAATTGAAAATGACTTCCTCTGGAGTTTACGGTATAATAGCAGTTCACACATTTATGAGTATTTGATTTTGTCCTCTGTGGGCAAGTCTCTGATTGGTGTTCTTGCACACAGAATGCACATGTCAGCCATCGTCTACAGTTTATCTCTTTGTGACCATAAAGTTGGCATTTACTACAATGTATAATGGGAGAAAACGGTATTATTTTACAAGTTAAAAATCCGATAGGTGGACGACCTTGTTTTGTAGAGCTTGTTGTTTTTCCAGGTCTACCATTAATCCATGCGATTTCTGCTCTTCAAAATTTCTGTCATAAATAAGACAAAATTTCTATTCGATTTCCTGATGGGAGTTTGTTTCGACAGTAATCAGGCCCTGTTCCGATGTAAACAAACTACAGCGGCCATCTTGTTACTATATCCTCAGTTGCTTTGCTCGCAAACTGTAGACACTACACCAGTGATCCGCAACTTTTTTTGGCTGTGGATCGCAGTCAGACAAAATGTGTGTATTAAGAAGGCGTTTCGGGTCAGCGGTATTTCCATTTTATAACAATCTTTTTTGGTGAATATAATACAATAAATTCCATTGAGAAAATAATTACAATACGCTTTTTAGGTGCGTTCGTAATTATATAAATACGTAGCACCTATGGTCGTCCATCCGTCCACATATAACAGCGCAAAAACTACCCAACCGAATGTTTTGAAATTTAATATATATTACTGTTGCAGAGTTTTGTCGAGTCATTTCAAATTTTATGAAAATCGAATGTAAACTTAAAAAGATATTAGTAAAAGTTTTCTTTATTCTATTAAATCTTATCGTACGTAATCTGTATAATAACCGAGTCATGTGACTCGGTTAAACAAATACGGGCAAACCACTTCTTTTTTCATATGCCAGGCGGCCATTTTTATTCAAAATTATTTTTTCGAATAAAATTGCATAAAAGTTACATTTTTAGAAAGATCGTTCAAAAAATTTGTTTACTTGAGAGATGAGTTACATTAAAAAATGCATAGATTCTGACATAACTTCAAAGGAAATTAGGTTAACAGCCGAATATTTCAATCCATTAGAGTAAATAAACACAGGATATTTGTTCAATATGAGTCATAAAAATATTAAACCAAGGAGGAAATCATTCGCAAAGCAAGATCTCCATGGTGAATTTTGCTGCACTGTCTGGTGTAGAAAAAAATCGCACTTTAACGTGGCATACGTAATAAAAAAAAGGCACACTCATTTCGCTCATAGTAGACGATATAATTCATTTTACTGAAATAATAAGGATGATTTTTGTTTTTACATTGTGAAACTAGTTATAAAACGAACGCCCCTCATGTGTCACGTTTAACGTACAGTTTCTAACTTGTTTAAATTTTACACATAAATATAATGATAATTATAATATTTATAAAAAAGTAAGATAATTGAATGAACTTTACTTTTCTCTTCGATATCAATGGCTTCCCTGATGCTGAACTTGTGACGTCAATTCAGCCAAGTCTGGCTTATAGTTAGTCGTCTTAAGACGAATACAAGCAAATTGTTACCCTTTTCGATACATCCATACTTTTCTTTCCACACATCTTGAAACCGTCAACAGTCTCTATTTTTTGCTTTTTGTTGACCTATTGTAATAATTTGTTTTAATATAATTATTTCACTGCGGAGCTATAATTTCGTCACTACTCTTGCGCTACTGAACATGTGCTACAACTGAAATTGAACTGAGACAACTAAGGCTCCTAATCGCAAAAGAGGAGACTAACCGTCAAATGGCAACAGTAGCTCAAGCCGACTTTTGATTGGACAAAAGGCTATGGCGCGCAAATGTGTGTAATGCAGCGTCCAGTCACTGCCTTTTACCGCGCCTTCGTTCATACAATTACTGCATCACTCGTTATGCATGTTCGTTACTGCATCTTCGTAATCAAACAAAATGTGTTGTTATTTACTTCCAGTTTATTTTGTTATGTATTCTTCAAGTTAGTTTCATATTTATGTTTTATATTATCTTTTTATACACACTTTTTTTGGAACTCAAGTGGGTCACTTGAAATTATGAAATGGGTCACTCGGTGACCAGCGGATCATAGGCTGCCGACCCCAGCACTACACTATATGTCTCCTCCTCTTTATTGATAGCTCCATTAGTTAAATTATATTTTTGTAAATTGCATTCAATTTTATAATATTTTAGGAAAGATTTGTCTTTTTTTAACAGTGTAGTTACAATGAACAACATTTTAGCCATACAAACAAACAACTAAAATGTAACAAAATAATTAGAATTCGAACCCAACGTACAACGTATATACTTCAGTAATGAACAACCCTCATAAAATGAAAACATCAGCTCACATCATCTAGTCAGACATTTCTTAAAAAGGAAAAAAAACTGTGATTGATCATTCAATGATTTTATTCTACGTCAGATCGTGGAGAGAATATCATCCAGCTTAGACTCTTATTCAAGAAGATCGATTAATGCAAGCATTGAACGAATCTGTTCATGAATGTCAAAATTTCTCAAAAAATAAAATAAATCCTCTTTATTTTCGCGTTCAACAAAGCATTCTGATTACAAAATAGACCTTCAATATTAGAGATTTTTTTTAAAGTTTTGAATCGCAATTGCATAGTAGATTTGAATAATAATGTTCGAGGATATTTTTAGAAGTTTCAGCAAATTCTCTGAATAAAAGTTCAATGAATGTATGATTTTTAACAAACAAGTAACTACATAGTAATAAAAAAGGAATATATAGGCTGTTAATTTCCAATATTTTCACTGCAAGTAACAAGAGTATAAATCATTTGAGGAATAATCATTATAAAAATAAATGATACTTTTTAAAAATTATTGATAATATTTCTACATGTTGAATATTCATAAAAAAAATTTAAATTATCATTTCAAACAATATATAAGAATATATCTCATATTTTTCGCAAAATCGGTTATTGTTTTCTCATAAATGTATTTATTATATACTAGAAAAAACCGCAGCTTTGCTCGCGTAATTATCGAAACATTGCAAGTGGTATTCGTGGGCCTATTTTTATGAGAAGAAACTATACTGCTATGAAAAATTCAAAAATTACTAATTAAGCCACATTCTGAGCAAATTTCATTCTTATACTGCATTGAGAAAAACACAAATTAATTCCAAATAAATGGTAATTTGGAATGTATTTTGACAGTTTTCCGCTCTTATCATTTTCACTTGAAATTTCGAAATTTTTAGAAACCGTTCTTAGCGAGCATTTACATCTTACAAGTAACCACCATGACAAATTCCTAGCTTCTATAAAAACTATACACTGAGTGGCCATACAATTAGAGACACCCTCTAATAACGAGCGGGTCACCCTTTAGCTCTGATCACAACTGATATTCTTCTTGGCATGGACTCAACAAGTTGATGATACCGTTGCAGAGGTATATTTGCTCGTGCTGACATAATGACATCTGTAAGTTGGGTCAGATTGGATGGAAGCGTTTCTAAGCTTTGAAACGCTCTTTTAATTTCATCCCACAAATACTAAATAGGATTGAGGTCAGGAGACTCAGCTGGCCATGGAAGCAGATTAAACTCTGATTGATGTTCCTCAAACCAATTTAAGATCGATCGAGCATGGTGGCAAGGTGCATTGTCCTGCTGAATGTGGCCAATTCCATAAGGGAACATTATAGCCATAAACGAATGCACGTGATCGGCAACGATGTTGAGGTAAGCTGTTCTGTTCAGAGTTGTGTCCACAGATATACAGGGACCCATTGTACTCCAGAAAATCATTCCCCACACCATAATTCCACTGCCACCAAAATGATGAATTGTCATTTGGCAGCAGGTGTCCATGCATTTGTGCTGTTTGCGGCATATTCTGATCCTGCCATCTGTATGATGGAGCAGGAAATGAGATTCATCGGACTAGGCTATTTTTTTTTCCAGTACTCAAGTGACCAATTTCGTTGTTTGTTTGCCCACAAGCGTCTTTTCCTATTTTTCTGTGATACCAAACGCACTCTTGCTGGTCTCCTGCTGCTAAAGCCCATCCTTTGAAAGGTCTGTCTTGTTGTGCGTTGGGATATGCTTTGTGATGCACCTGAATTAATTTCAACTGTAATTTGTCGTGTTGTTACCCTTCTGTTGCTGCGGACTGTGCGTGCTACTCGCCTTTCACCTCTCTCGTTCACCAGCCTTTTTTGACCAGAATGGTGCATATCGCTTGAAGTTTTTTTTCTCAACTGCCAATATCTAAATATCTTGTCAATCTAAATATCTTGCCAATATCTTATCGAGATACTGTTGGACGAGAAAATGGTAAAAAAATTGTAGTTTCAGAGATACTGGCACAAGCTCTTCTTGCACCGACGATCATCCCTTGTTCAAAGTCCCTTTAATCTTTCGTCTTATCCATTTTTACAGTAACTTCATGCTAACTACGTCGTACGAAGCAAAGAGTTCTTTATATAAGCAACTCTGCGTTGTTACATCTTTCTACGTTACTGTCGGACTGGTTTACTTTCAAATATTTTGGCCACTCAGTGTATAACAAAAATCGCAATTTTTTAACATATTTTTGTTCCTGCACACTTTTAAATTTTTAGAAATTGTTCTATCGATCGATTTTTGTTTCTAAAGTAACAGCCATGTAAAAATTTAAGTTTGTATATGTAACAATTTCAGATAAATCATAGTTTAGAAGGTTTTAAGAACGTTTACCGCTCATTTCATCCTTTTAAATTTCGATTTTTGTTTTGCAAATCGTTCTTAGCGAACACTGAAAGCTTAAAAATAACCGCCATGCCAAATTTCCAGTTTTTAGCCCTGCAGCAACACAAAAATCGCAATCTTAGAAGAGTTTTTAATTGTGCACCCTTTTAAATTTCGAATTTTGTAAAAACTTTTCTGTGCGAGCATTTATGTTTTAAAAATAAAAGACGTCAAATTTCAAGTTTCTATCCCTAACAATTCCAAATAAACCGTAATTTAGAACGTTTTTCGCGCATTTCACACTTTTAAATTTCGAATTTTTAATCATCTATTTATACCGTGCATCCGCATCTAAACGTAATCACTGTATTAAATTTCAAGTTTTTAACCCGAATAAATCCATCTAAATCGTAATTTATAATGTTTTTAGAACCTTTTCTGCTCATTTCACCCTTTTAAATTAAAAAAATTTTAGAAACCGTTCTCAGCGAGCATTTATCGTTTAAAAGTAACCACCATGCCAAATTCCAAACTTCTACACCAACTGAATCGCATACATCGCAATTTTAGAACGTTTGTTGCCCCTTCACTATTTTAAATTTCGAATTTTTCGAAAACTTTTCTGGAGAGCATTTGCGTCTTATAAGTAGCATCCAATGCAAATTTTAAGGTTCTATCCTTAACAATTCCATAGAAATCGTAATTTAAAACGTGTTTAGAACTCTTTTCGCTTATTTAACCCTTTTAAATTTCGAATTTTTTTAGAAACCATTCTTAGCAAGCATTTCTATCGTAAAAAAGTAACCGCTATGCAAAATATTAAGTTTCTAATCCTTTCCGGATACAAGAAATCGTATTTCGAAAGGTTTTTTGTTCTCCACCCTTTTAAATTTCTAATTGTTAAAAACACTATTCTGTCCGTGCATTTGCGTCTTAAAAGTAGCAGCCATGTGAAATTTCACGTTTCTATACTTAACAATTTCATAGAAATCATAATTTAGAACGCTCTTAGTACGTTTTTCCTTCATTTCATCCTTTTAAATTTCGAAGTTTTTAAAAACTGTTCTTTGAGAGCATTTACATCTTATAAGTAACTATCATACCAAATTTAAAGTTTCTAGCCCCTTCAGTATAAAAAAAAATCGCAACGTTTAGAACGTTTTTCGTTCTTGAACTCTCTTGAGTGTAATGACATTGACATAAAATTTACCCCATGTTGGACAGTGACTGTCACCATCAATTTGCCACCAGTACTTTTGAAATCGGTTGGGTTAGTTCCCCCTACAAACAAACAAAAAACAAACAAACGTTACTTATTTATAATATAAGTATAAATTTAATTCATTTGAAGTGTAGAACAGTTAGAACATTTTTACGTTTTACTCGGGAGTTTTCTAATTTTACCTAACAATTTTTTATTGTGCATTCGAATTCTAATAAAATTGTACTATTTTGTTTCATCCATACTTAAGTTAAACATACACATCACACCACAAATACGTAAAAAACATATGATACGATGTAAATAATATTGGATAGCTTGAAATTTACAAGGAGAGTGCCAAACTTGGTAATCACAGATTTTGATTATTTTTATATATGTTGTAAGGTAGAAGCCCCTTATTTTCAGGTTCAATGGATTTTATACAACGCTCCTTAGTTCTCGAGAAAAGGGGGGGGGGTCTAATATTATAACACAACTTAAATACTGACTTTGTAACAAAATAACTGGGTTGGTCGTAGCTCAATTGATATGGCGTCTGTTCGTTGACCCGAGGGCCCGGGTTCGAGGCCGGAACACGCTATGTTTGTTTTTCTCATTTTTTTTATAAATATATTTGTAATTACAATTTAATAATCTCAATTAAAAATTATAATATTGTGCATTAATTATAATGTTAACCCATTTATTTTTTTATTTGTAACTAAATCGTTGTATAAAACGTAATTAAACGGTTAATTTATTTAAAAATCCCTTTTCAAGTGCATTTTATATATGCTTTATCGATGCAACGATATTGAACAATTGTGTCAATTCGTGATTGTAAAGAAACATCATTTATCAATTGCCTTAACAAGGAAAGTCAATGCGATGATATTACTACTCTGTTTTTAAAGTAAGAAGCATAATTATATTAAAAATTAGGATAAGAATTAAATTACAACATATTTATGTTTTATTTTATTGTAACTAGAGGGCGCCTCAACAGACTTTAGTTATTTCTTTTTTTAGTTTGGTGCAGTTAAATGGTTCTTGTTTTCAATCTTTATGCACAAGTGCGCATCATTCTGTAACAGCTTATAATCGTATAAAAATGGAAGAAGCAAGCTGTAGTTCACAAGAAGATCAATCTGAACTGTCGGGATTCGATGAAAATCAGAAAAGTGATGCTACAAATGCATTGAAGAACTGTACAATTTTATTGCAAAACAGTGGATTTTTAACAAATAATCCAGCATCTGAAATATCCTCGTTACTTACCCATCATACGTAGTATAGGGTAAGTCTTGTAATCGTTTTGAAAATCGAAATTTTTTTTTTTGACGGATTTACACGTTTCAGACACTGGAGATTCCGAAAATCGAAAAACATATTTTTAGAAAAAAAAATTTGCCGTCCGTCTGTGTGCCTGTGTGTGTGTCTGTGTGTCTGTAAACGCTCTATCTCCCGAAAAAAATGAGATAGAGACTTGCAATTTGGTATGTACTTAGTATGTAATAATTGGAAGAAGCCTATTTCATTTCAATAACCTCGATTAACCGGAACAATTTTTTTCGGACTCTCGAGATATTCGTTCTGATGAAAGGTATATAAAAATTTTCGAAATTGTTTATTTTAAGAAATGAATATAAAAGACAATAAAAAAAACATAAATTTTGAATAAAGCATGAAGTCGATCGGATAATTAGTTGCCGAGATATTTGGAATCCAATTTCCACACTCTTCGATTTTTCATGACCCTGTACTTCATCCAAATTTCACTTCAAAGATATATTTTAATTGGAAATTTGACGCTTAATCAGATGCAATAAACCGCTAGTTAATAGGATTATTATTTTTGGAGTTAAAAGGAAAAACCTCTTTCAAGCAATTCAGTAATCGAGCCCTTAAAGTTTGTGACGTCATCAAGCCACGATTTTATTTGAATTGCAATGCATTTTATAAGTAGTTTACACATTTTTATTTTAATATTTTACATTATACATATCCATGATGGGTAAGTATTACGGTGGCCCCCAACGACTAGTTTTCTATTGCGATGGGATAAGAAATCTATAATTCGATAGTCAATATGCTGATTTTGTAACGATTGTTGAATTTTTACTAGTCAATAATAGATCCAATTTTTTAAATCTCTTTAAATGATGAGAAATGTTTAATAATGATTTAAAAATCAAAAACGCTAAATTAAAATTTAATTATGTTAACAAAATTTTTTATTGAGATTATTAAATTATAATTACAAGTATATTTATATAAAAGAAAATGGAGAAAAACAGACATAGCGTGTTTCGCCCTCTATCCCTAGCCCTCGGATCAACGAGCAGACGCCATATCAACTGAGCTACGACCAACGCAGTTATTTCGTTACAAAGTAAGTATTTAGGTTTTGTTATAATATTAGTCCCCCCCCCCATTTCTCGAGAACTAAGGAGCGTTGTATAAAATCCATTGAACCTGAGACTAAGGGACTTCTACCCTACAACATATATAAAAATAATCGAAATATGTGATTACCAACCTTGGCACTCTCCTTGTTAGTAAAAAACTTTATTTTCATTAAAATACATTAAAAACCTTAGGTTGAAATCCCCAGTAACTGACACTTTAAAGATTCGGGACAGATGTGTTACACTCACGCTAAAATGTAAACAAAAGATTGGCGACTGTTTGGTTGGCGCGATTTCCAAGACTGCGCCAAACGAATAACTTAATACAATGGCTAGGTTGCCATTAAAGGAAAAAATCCCCTAAATTTGGCGACTTTTTTCTTTTTTTTAACCGATTAATTTTTTTTTTTTTTTTTTTTTTTTTTTTTTTTAGCGTGAGTGTAAAGCATCTAAGCCAAAGATTCTTTCTTGTTCAAATCACAATTACAAAAATTCACTATTACAAAAATAGTAGATATATATTAAAAAATTATTGTTGGCAAAATTTTGAAAAATTGTGCATTTTATTATTAAAAATTAAATTTTCTCATAAATATGGTCAAAAACTACAGTAACTGACACTTTCCTTATTTCTAAACACCAATAACAAACACAAAGGGAACCAGTGACTGATACTTTATTTCAAAATATTAAAATGCTTTTAAAAAATTTTATTCCTCATTATAAAAACAAAATATATTAATCGGGTATACGAGTTGGGGTATTCTGCCCCACTCTTCCAGAAGAGCTCTTTCCAGTTCTTGGAGAGTTTGTGGGGGTTGTTGGCGGCCAGAAACTCGTCTTCCTAGAGCGTCCCAAACGTGCTCGATTGGATTTATGTCTGGAGAACACGCTGGCCATTCCATTCGAACGATTCCTTCCTCGAAAAGGAAATCCTCCACCAGGTTTGCACGATGTGGCCTGCAGTTATCGTCCATTAAAATGAAGTTATCTCCGATTGCTGCAGCGTAAGGGACTACAATAGGTCTGAGGATCTCATCCCTATATCGGCGACCAGTCAGAGCTCCATCTCGAATGATGTAGAGGTCAGTGCGCCCGTCAATGGAGATGCCACCATACACCAACACTCCTCCACCGCCAAATCTGACACTTTCGTGCACGAACGCAGGATTATTCCTACTGCCACGGTCCCTCCAGATGAAAATACGCCTATTATCCGGATGCACAGAAAAACGGGACTCGTCAGAAAACAGAATATTGCTCCATTCATTTCTCCTCCAGTTGACATGCTCGGTTGCCCACTCCCTGCGGTCGCGACGATGCCTTGATGTTAATCTAACACATACCATCGGTTTGCGAGCATACAGACCTACAGCATGGAGCCGGTTTCGGACAGTCTGAGTTGAAATCGTGGTGCCTGTAGCCGAGCGAAGGTGTTGTTGGAGAAGAGTAGCGTTCATGTTTCGGTGTCTCCGAGCTGTTAACGCTAAATACCGATCTTCATTGGGCGTTGCCTACGACCTTGCCTTGGTCTTCGGCCTGCACATCCACTCTCCAAAAAACGGTTCCAGATCCTGGAAATGACACTTTGTGACACTCAAATGGCTTGCGCTACTTCGGCTTGAGTTTGGCCCCCTTCTAACCTACCAACAGTTCTCCAAGCTTCTGAATCTGTCAAATGACTTCGTTGAGACATCGTACTCATCGAAACAAAGCAATCACTGAATACCGATCATCCTTGTCTTCATTCTCTTTTATCCAGTTGAAAGTCAAATTTCATTCGCTGCCGCTGAAGCGACGTTTTTGACGTCGAACTCAAAATTTGCATACTCCACAGTTTGAAAACCAGAAAAATTTGCATTTGTGATTCTCTTCTTCTATTTTCGGCAAAAAAAATTTCGTTTATATCTTTATTTTATATAAAACTTCAAATATCCTTTAATTGTTTTGAGCAGTGTAGAAGAATCATTTATTTACCGTAGTTCTAAAAATTATCAATATTTCGCCAAATGTCGCCAAGTTTGGCGAGAATTTGGCGCTAACGGATATGAATATATAGTTTTATGCGTTTGATTGGGAAAATTATTACAACAATGAAAATTTTTGTAATGTGCTGTCTTGTTTCAAAATGTCAGCCACCCTAGAATTTCAAACTGCTCTATCTCAGCCGTTTTTTAAGATAGAGGTAAAAAAAAAATGCTCTGGAATCCTCGTTTCAAGGCCTAACACTGAATTAAAAAATAAATTTGAATTTTTAACTTTTTTGTATATTTATTTTAGTTTTAAATTTTTAAATGGCCGCCATCTTGAAGCAAAATGGTGGACCAAGCTGGCCAAAGAACTCGGTCGAGACATTGGTGAGCTTAATACACACAATTAGTTTCATCAAAATTGATTTATAAATACGAGCGTTATCGTATGACATAGGTCAGATATATATATATATATATATATATATATATATATATATATATATAAATCAACATTTGAACGGAGGGTGGTTTTGGGGTCTGGGGGTCATGATCGGTGAAAATATATCGAAATTTTCCGGAACTGCTTTCCTCCGAACGGCTGCAATAGGTAGCTTTATACTTTTTTGTATTGAAAGCTACCTAAAACACTACGTAATAGGCAGATAGTTTATCATCAGTGATTGTTTAAATTTCGTTCGACATTTTACTATTCTAATTGATTATAGATTTCTGCAATAGATGGCAGCAGGTGCAACCTAGACAGTTGATATTTTTACTTTTCTCCGATTTTTCATGTGAGTGAAATTCATAAATTCTAAATAATATTTGAGAATTCATTTGAAATTAGAAATATTACTCATAATTAAAACGAGGAATAATCTCAGACGCTTTGGATTACGTACATGTTATTTTATTTTTAATATTTGCTAGCTTGATTTTCACTGCCGCCATATTGGAGGCGGGGCTGATCTATCTAACACAATCTAGTCTTTTCATTGGTCTGAGCTCTAAAAACTACGGTTGTTGCCAACAATAAGCTAGAAATTTAGCCCTATTTCCGCGCCACGTAAGGCAAATATATATATAGATTATTAATGTCCGTGAACGTCTGTGTGTGCGTGTTTCTGTCTGTGCACTCCACCTTTGTACACGCAAAGGCTCCGGGACTAATCGACGCACCGACGCGACGCCGGACGCGGACCGAAAAATTCGCAAAAAAGGCGCGACGCTCAAGTTTCGATCGGGTCGGGATTCCGACCCGGACCCGGGGAGTTATTAATAAACGAAAGTGTTTTAATTACCGACCGAAACCGAACTGGAAAAAGAATCGAAAAAAATTTCCGTTTTGATAATCGCAGACATCCAAATCGTCGCTTTTTAACGCATCATCGAATAAAAAAAAATGTACCGGAGGTATCGATCCGAAAATCGGGGTACACACGCGGCCGATTTTTGTCGTTCCAAAATGTCAAATTTTTTGAAATTCGGACCGTAACTTTTCTTTATTTCGGCCAAAAACTGACCAGACATCCAACATCGACCCCAGACGTAAAAAAAGGCTGCCGTAAAGAATGCAGGGTCGACAGATCCGAGATCAAATCGCCCCATTCCTTTTTGAAACAAGTAGAAATAATGACTCTACATTCGCGAAAATTTGCTAACACGTGTATAAAACAATCGCGAATTCAACAAAAAAAAATTCGTAAAAATCGACCAGTAATTTTTGAAGATATCAATTAAAACTCATTAATGACACGGCAAATGAATTTATTTCTATTCCGAAGAGACAGCTTCTTTTTTATTTCAACATTCAACGGAGACAAATCGTCTCTGGATAAGTCATTTCTGAAAGAGATAAAATAGTCACGTGACTTTCAACTGCGTTTTTTCAGAGGGGGGGCCCATTTCCGAATCTAAGGGGCGCATTAATTCCAAACTTTGACAGGGCGACTCAAAATGGATTCTGCTTTCAGAATATCTAAAAATTATTCTCATATCTTCATTAGGAGCCGATATATTATTTTATTGTATAATTAATCATCGTTATTTGTATAATTAAAGCAAAAGAAAGATTTCAATTACAGTGCCGGCTAGATATTACGATTTTAAGAAGTAGGCCGCGTCTAAAAACTGCCATAACGAGTATCTTAAGTTTTTGTTTTAGAGTGGCAACCAGATATTATGATAGGGAAAAGCGGGCTTCGCCCGTTATCGATTTTTTTTTTTTTTTCAGTTTTAAGTTTTCCTACAGGTCCCTGTCTTTGAACAAGAAGTCCGGTAGTCTAAATAAGTTGTTTGACATCAGATTTTTTTTTCCGGCAGTCTAATTCAGTTGTTTAAGGAAAAGCAGTGTCCTCCCCCCCCCCCCCCTTCAAGTTTTTTTTATCTTAACTGTGGGGTTCTAGAGATTCGTTCAGTTCGAGGTTTATCTTATTCGAGGTTTATTTTTTCTATTTGCGCCACCTGGTGGCGGAAGGCGGAACTAACGCATACTGCAGCGCGTGCGCAGCACGACTGCTATACGTTGCCGCAGGCAGCGGGGACCGAAATCACCCACTCGTGGTCAGCCACCCGTGAGGTATAGGAACAATAAGTCCACGAGGGGAAAATTAAACGCTACCCGACATCGATAGCACCCATTCGTTCCAACCCCCACCGCAGGAGGCGCCTGTTTATTAGATTTGAAACAATGAATATAATTACATAACAATAATAAAATATAAAAGGTAAAAAATAACAATTTTTTGCAAATTGAAAGTTAAATATAAAATATTTTCGAAGTACTATAAGTTCATGATGTCCTAAATTTATGGTATTTTAGTTCAGAAAGTCAATGGTCAGTTCAGTCATTTTTTTTTTAAATTCTTTCGTAATGAAAGAGAAATTTTTATTGAGAATATTATAATTCTCTTTTAACTTTTGAAAGTTTGAAGGATTGGAAATGATATTACGAAGGTTATATCTGAGAGTTTCGTTCAGGCAGCGGGGACCCGAGCCGGAGAGAATAGTATAAACCTCTAACTGAACGAACCTCAGGCAGCAGGGACCCGAGCCGGAGGTTCGTTCAGTTAGAGGTTTATACTATTCTATGTGCAATTTAAGGGATTATCCGGTGCCGAAGGCAGCGGGGACCAGGGTCGGAACAACTGCTATACGTTGCCGCAGGCAGCGGGGACCGAAATCACCCACTCGTGGACAGCCACCCGTGAGGTATAGGAAAAATAAGTCCACGAGGGGAAAAATAAACGCTACCCGACACCGATAGCACCCATCCATTCCAACCCCCACCGCAGGAGGCGCCTGTTTATTAGATTTGAAACAATGAATATAATTACATAACAATAATAAAATATAAAAGGTAAAAAAATAACAATTTTTTGCAAATTGAAAGTTAAATATAAAATATTTTCGAAGTACTATAAGTTCATGATGTCCTAAATTTATGGTATTTTAGTTCAGAAAGTCAATGGTCAGTTCAGTCAATTTTTTTTTAAATTCTTTCGTAATGAAAGAGAAATTTTTATTGAGAATATTATAATTCTCTTTTAACTTTTGAGAGTTTGAAGGATTGAAAATGATATTACGAAGGTTATATCTGAGAGTTTCGTTCTTATCAAAAGGGAAGTGATGGATCATAGGTATTGCAAAATGAAAAGGAACCACCAGATGGCGCTAAGCGCGTAGAACTTTTTAGACTGACTGACTGTTTTGTTGACTTTACGTTTGTACATAGTTTGTTTTGTATTCGTTCTGTATCGTCATTGTGTCTACCTGTCCCATAAATAATATTCATTAGTAAAAGATGTTTCTACCTTTAAAGAAGCTCATAGAACACGAACCAGATAATTAGGTGAGATCAAACCTTTTATTTACTTTTATTGTCTTGTATGATTTAAGAAAAGTTACGAATTCTCTTTTATGGTGCCGAAATTCCCAAGAGTTGAAATTTAGAAAATGGCGCTACCTAACGAATTAGATAAATCAAAAAGTATGCGTAAGTCTCTTAGAACATCTTTAACGAAGATTATTAACAGAATAACTGAATATTTGGCAGGAGACGAAAAAGATATAGACGAAATTGAAGATCTTAAAATTCAATTAATCGAGAATGCAGAACAAGTTTACAAATTAGATTCAGAAACTTGTAGATAACTTAGAAACGCTAGAAAAAGATGTATCATCCAGTCAAGAATATCGCGAAAAAATTACGAAAACGAAAGCTAAAATTGATCGATATTTAAAGCGTAATGCTCCTAACGAAAGTAAAATAAACTCTTCTATTCTATTGTCCACAGAACCTGATGAATCAAAGAATTATTCTCACGTAATATTACCGAAGCTTACAATACAACCTTTCGATGGGAAATATGAAAATTGGCAGGAATTCTGGGGGCAATTTGAAGTAGCTATACATGAAAATGTAAAGTTAACTAACATAGAGAAGTTAAATTACTTAAAGAATTTCTTAACAGGAGCAGCTTTAAAATGTATTCAAGGTTTAGCTTTAACACAAAATAATTACGATGTCGCGATCGGATTGTTAAAAGAAAGATTCGGAAAAAATGAATTATTAATACGATCGCATGTAAACAAGCTATTAAGCCTAAATCCTGTAAAATCTGGAGCGAATTTAAGAGAGCTTAGACAATTGCATGATAGCTGTATTATTCAAATCAGAAGTCTCGAAACAGCCGGAGTAGAATTAAATAACTATGGGAGAATTTTATTCGCTATTTTAGTCAAATTAATTCCTCAAGAAATTGTGCTCGGATTCAATCGTTCCGCTACAGGCGAAGATTCTTGGAACTGTGCCAAATTATTAGAATTTCTAAAACATGAAATCGAAACGCGAGAAAAAACGTATATGTTTCGAAATGATGAAGTATTTGAAAGGAATAAAATTAAAGAGTTACCTTATCGAAAACATGAAACTCATAAAAATATACCCACCGCAGCTACATTAAATACTCTTATCAAGAAAGACTGTTTATTTTGCAATGGGGAACACGAAAATTTTAACTGCCCCTTAAACATTAATGAACGAAAATCAAGTCTTTTACGAAAGGGTTATTGCTTTCTTTGCCTTCGCAAATCACATGTATCAAAATTTTGCCGCGAAAAAATGCGTTGCAACATTTGTACTCGAAGACATAATGTTTTAATTTGTGACGAAACTGAAAAGCAACATAACAAAAAGGGAAGCGTCTCAAAGTCTCCCGAAAGAAAAAATGATTCCAATGCTCTGAGTTGCGCAACAACTGCAGTAAACGAAAATGTATTTTTACAAACAGCTGTCGCCTTTTTAAGTAATAATTCTCAGGAAAGAAAAATAAAAATTATCATGGATTCGGGGTCGCAAAATACGTTCATCGATAAAACGTTATCTCGTAAATTTAATTTAGAAGTTATAGGAAAAGAAAAATTAGCAATTTATGCTTTTGGGTCAAAACCAAAGAAATCTATTGTAAGAAATAGGGTAAAAGTAAATTTACGAAGCATTTATGATCCAAAGAAAATTATTTCTATAGAAGCAATTGAAACATCTTCCATATCGGAAGCTGAAATTCAAGGTCCCAGTAAAGAAATTCACAAATTTTGTAATGAAGCCAAAATACAGATAGCTGATATTGAAGGGTCTGAAAATTTAAGGGTTTCTCTTTTAATTGGGTCAGACTATTTCTGGAAAATCGCTACAGGGAAAGTCAAAAGAGTGTCCGGTGCTTTAGTAGGAATGGAAACGAAACTAGGTTATGTATTTAATGGTTCTGAAGCAAAACGCAAGGATTTTAAGGATGTTAGCGTAATGAATGTTATAGTGCGTAATCAAAATTCAGAAGAATCAGACATTTTGAAAAGATTGTTCGATTTAGAAGGTTTGGGAATATCGCGTAGTGACAAACTGAATGAAGATGACGAAGTTATGAAAGAATTTGAAAATTCTACGAAACTAATCGAAGGTCACTACCAAGTTAAACTACCATGGAACGAACATTCTGAGTCGCTACATGATAACTATAGTAATGCTAACAACCGTTTGCGAACACTTGTCAAAAGATTTAAGAAAAATCGAAATTTTCATAGTCAGTACAAAGACATTATTTCAAAGCATCTAATTCAAGGAATAGCTGAAAGGGTCAATGAAAATGAATGCGGTGATAATTCTAAGATCTATTACATGCCACATCACGCAGTAATACGCGAAGATAAAACAACGACGAAAATGAGAATAGTTTTCGATGCCTCCTCGAGTGAACATAATTTTCCGTCCCTTAATGACTGCTTGAATCCAGGTCCGAATTTAACGCCCGATATCCTAATACTTCTTTTGCAGTTCCGTCTGAATAAGGTTGCCATAACGGCGGATATAGAAGGTGCATTTTTGCAAATTGCACTGGCGCCAGAAGAAAGAGACGCAGTTAGATTTCTATGGGTTACGGAAGATTTAGACGCTGAACCCGAAGTTTTGAGGATGACGCGTGTAATTTTTGGAGCAAGATCGAGCTCATTTTTACTGAACGCGACAATTAAACATCACATAAAGAAGTATGAGGATATTTATCCAACTGCCTTCAGCGGTTTGAACAGTAGATTGTATGTAGACGACCTTATACACAGTTTAGAAGACACAGATTTAGCGTACACCGTCCACGAACAAATAAGGCTCATTTTGAGAGAAGCAGGCTTTAATATGAGAAAATGGAAAACAAATGTACGCTCATTGCAAGATCGATTTAAGGAAGAAGTTAACGATGAATCCACGTTATGCAAGGTCCTTGGCTATTGCTGGAATTCATCAGATGATGTCTTAAGCGTTGATAGTGATAAACTTTTAAGGGATAAGGATATGGCAGAATTAAAATTTACGAAGAGAAGCGTAATAAAAACTATGGAAAGAATCTACGACCCGTTGGGCTTAATATCACCATTTGCAATTCGAGCTAAAATACTACTGCAAGACATATGGAAGAAAAAACTCAATTGGGATGATGCTTTACCAACCGACTTAGCAAAAATATTTCAAGATTGGTGTGAAGAATTGTTTTATTTGAAGCAGATATCTGTACCAAGACATCTATTCTCAATGAAAGGAATGGAAGAACTTACGGGCTGTCAATTTCACGTCTTCGTAGATGCCAGCAAACGAGCTTACGGAGCAGTTGTATAGGTACGTTTTCGCAACTCTGACGGAATTGTCCATTCGAATTTAGTCACTTCAAAGACTAGGGTTGCACCAGTTAAGGAAATAACTCTGCCGAGGTTAGAGCTTCTTGCTGCACTTATAGGAGCCAGGTTGTTCGATCATATTCGACTACATTTGAGTATACCGAGAGATGCGAAGACTATATTTTGGTCAGATTCCACGATTGTTCTTCACTGGATCAAGAATAATTCTCGAAAATTGAAGATGTTTGTCAAGAACAGAGTAGATGAAATCAAGAAAATATTTGATCCTGATTGTTGGAATCACTGTCCTGGAAATGATAACCCTGCTGATACGTTAACACGAGTTGAAAACTTAACCAGTCTAAAGGACCTAGAGCTTTGGTGGTTTGAGCCACCGTGGCTAAGGAAGTGCGAAAGTCAATGGTCACAATCCAACGTTCATACCGATCAGGAAATCAATTTAGAAAATAAAGAATATGAAGTGGTGAATATGCGCCTGACAACGAAATTTGAAGCTCTTTTCGATATCCGAAGATTTAGCAAACTTAAACGAATATCCAGAATTACTGCATGGATTCAAAGATTCATCCACAATACGAGGAATCCTCAGAGTAAGGGAAGTGGTCCCTTGGCTACAGAAGAACTTGAATTTGCCGAAGAATACTGGATTAAACTTACACAAACGGAGCCATCATTAGTGGACCGGTGCAGCTTCTTTGCCCTCTTGAACTTTCGACACTTTCGTCTCCAGACGAAATTCGCCTGGCGGAAGTTATTGCAAAATGAAAAGGAACCACCAGATGGCGCTAAGCGCGTAGAACTTTTTAGACTGACTGACTGTTTTGTTGACTTTACGTTTGTACATAGCTTGTCGTGTATTCGTTCTGTATCGTCATTAAGTGTGTCTACCTGTCCCATAAATAATCTTCATTAGTAAAAGATGTTTCTACCTTTAAAGAAGCTCATAGAACACGAACCAGATAATTAGGTGAGATCAAACCTTTTATTTACTTTTATTGTCTTGTATGATTTAAGAAAAGTTACGAATTCTCTTTTAATAAGAGGGCAGCATCCGAATATGTAGTGAACTGCATCTCCTTCTGCTTTATCGCATGGACATCTAGGTGAGGCTCTTTTTCTTATTTTATGTAAGTATTGTGGGAAGCTGCCATGGTTACTCAGATAATACGGCAGTGTTGGCTGTTTGCAGAGATAATTTGGATCGACTTTATTTATAATTTTATAGGTATCTCTGCCCTTATTACATGAGTCCCAAATGGCTTGCCAGTCAGAGATGGTTTTCTTTTTAAAATACAATTTTGCTATTGAAATGGGGAACAACAGATCTTTTCTTGATTGATATTGGTCTTGTAAGATGGCTTGCTTTGCTAGGAGATCAACTCTTTCGTTGCCAGTATCACCCACATGAGATTTAGTCCATGTTATTATAATGGATTTATCAGGAATTTGAAGTAATTGATTGTAAATGTTTTTGATAATGTAGTTTCTAGGAAAAGCAACTTTTAATACTTCCATAGAAGAGTAACTATCTGTAATAATTAGTAGTTTATTGTAGTCGGAGGTAGAGAACCATTTTATTGCTTTATAAATTGCCATTAATTCTGCTTGATATATGTTATTCAGTGGATGATGTCGTATTGCTTCATCATGTATATTATTTCCATCTTTATATATGGTGAAAGCACTGGCTACACCCCCTGGCATGACAGAACCATCTGTGTAGGCTTCTACATCGTATTCTTTTGGATGGATGGATTTTCTATCTTCTATAATTCTGATATTTTGGACTCTGTAGTAATTGAGGAATCGATACGATTTTTCTTTCTGAATTATATTGTTAATGTTTAGCTGTGTGTTATTGATTAACAAATTTCTATTTCCTATTTTCAGTTGGTAGTACTGAAATTCATTCTGTATTTTTATTAGGATTGGTGGAGTTCCTGTAAGAAGATACAGAGCTTCGTGAGAGATAGTCCTATAGGTCCGTATTAAGTTTAATAATGCCAAACGCTGAGTTGGACGTAGTAATTTGCGGCCATCAGTATTCAAGTTTGGATACCAAATTTCGTAAGCATATAGTATTTGGCGTTCTATGACTGTTTGATACCATATTTTCAGGATGTCTGGTTTGATACCTTTATTAAAGAATCGAAATCCTCTAAATCCGTTTACAAAGTTTGCAATCTTTGTTCGAAGGTCTTTCATGTGATCTGTAAAATTGAATTTAGAATCTAACAATACGCCAAGGTATTTAATATTTTTTACTACTTTTATTTTTATATTTTCTAATTTAAATCTCGGAAGTCTTCTTTCGAGGAGATTGCTACCGAAAAGCATTGATTGCGTTTTCTGAGTTGATATTTTTAAACCGAGTTCATCACAGATATTCTTAAAATGGACTATTTTAATGTTGGTTGTAACTTCCAGGTCTATTACGGTATTTCCCTCTATTGGAATCGAAAAATCATCTGCGTAAACAATAATATCTTCATATAGATTTTTATAATTTTTTATTATGTAGTTAGCTATAAGAAGCCATAAGAGTGGTCCAAGACAGGATCCCTGAGGGCATCCTTTAAATACCCTGAACCACTATATATATTCATATTGATTTAAGCCTATACTTCTTTTGCTTATATAATTTTTTAGTAAGGTTTTGAGGTATCTGGGTAACGGTGAGTCATCAATTATTTCTGATAATTGGTGCCAGTTTATTGAATCGAAAGCACCTGTAATATCAAATGATATGATGCCCACATAAGTATGTTTTTGTAATAATTGTGCAATTTTCTCTTTAAGTCTCTCCAGAGCTGATATAGTTCTTCTGTTTTCACGGAAGCCGAACTGTTCATCTTTTAGATAGTTTATTGCTTCAAGATAAGTTAAAGTTCTATTTTTTATTAATCTTTCTAGGATTTTACCAATCATGGGTAGTAGTGTAATTGGACGGTATGAATCAGGTTTTGATGGATCTTAGTTTTTCTTTCTAAAATAGATGACTACTCCTTTCTTCCACGTTTCAGGAAAATGTCCAAGGTAGAGACATTTGTTATATAATAACTTTATAAGCTTCATATTATTTTTTATCAAATTTTCTAAAATTCCGCCATCTACCCGATCATATCCTGGGGCTTTCTTTTTATTTTGTTGGTTAATTGCATATTGAATTTCTCTATGGGTAAATTTAAAATTGTTATATTCTTTTATTGATAGTGTGTTTGTGTTTTGAAATGATGATTCGAATTCTAGGCTTGTATTGTAATGGTAATGTAGTAACGTTTCTTGAATCTCTTTGTATGTATCATTTTGAGTTGAAGATTCCATGACAGAGTGGATGAGATCTGTATTTTTTAAATATTTCTGCTTCAGAATTTTAAAAGCAGTACCATACTTACTGTTTGTTTCCGAACAAAATGTTATCCAAGAATCAATTTTAGCTTTTTTAATATCTAATTTGTATTTTGCTTTGGCTTTTTTATATTTAATCTTGAGTTCTACAGAATCTGGATTTCTTTTATGTAGTTTATATATAGCATTTAGGTGGCTTCGCTGTACTTTAAGTTTGTCAGTATACCAGGATACATTAATTTCATGAGACAACTTTTTCTTTTTAAGTGATTTTTGCATGATGTTTAAAAGGATAACATTAAATTCCTCTGTCCACTTCTCTAACTCTGGAACAGAATTGACTGCTTTAAGTGTTGAAAGTAATGTTTCTTCATGTTTTTGAAACAGTTTATTGAATTTTTTAAACGTTTCATATTTGGTTTTGAAACGGTATAAATTTCTTATTGTGGGTGTGACATTCAGAGTAAAAGTAATATATCGATGGTCACTTAGTGATTTAAATGTCGAGTCTATTTTCCATGAATCTATAATATTTTTTGAATGTTCACCGCAGAGGGTCAAATCTGGTTTGCCTTTAAACTTGTCTCGCGCAAAAGAACATTCTGAATCAGGATCATTAATAATAGTTAATCTGCTCATTGCTAGATAGTCAAGTAGGATATATCCTCTAGCATTATTTCTTTTATAACCCCACGCCTGGAGGTGTGCATTGAAATCACCCCCAAGGATAAGGTTCAATGTATCTTCTATGACTCTGGTCCATTCTCGGAAGTCTTCATCAAGATTTCCACTCGGTTTTGAATATTGTGATCCGACATTAATGAATTTTGATGACAGTGATAGGTTTATAAATACACTGTTATTTGTTTGTAGAGTCTGAATATGAATTAATAAGGGATTGGATACGAGTATTCCCGACGTCTGATTTATTGAATGGTAGAAGGAACATGAAATTGGGATTCCCGTGAAGGTGTTATTACTTTTGTAATAATCCTGAACTAAAGATAAATCTACTTTATTTTCATGTATGTACTTCAGCAATTGGAGATTTGCAGCCTTACAATTATTAAGGTTTATTTGAACTATTTTTAAATGATTTGGTGGGCTCATGGATTCTCCGAAATAATATCTATTGTCCAATGGGATAGTCTGATTTATTACATATGTAGCATTGGTTGGAGGTTCTACAGTTGAATCTTCTATAGAGTCATCAGAGATATTGAGTGATTTTAGTTCTGAGAACATACTTTTGAAGGATCATAGGAGATAGTTATATTTTGTTTTCGTTGCAACAATCTTTGAAAAATTGGGCAGAATCTAGAATTTGCACTATGCCTTTCAATCTTTTCAGGTTTTACTGCGGTTTTATATTCTCTTTCACAGTTGATGCAACGATGACGTTCATAATTTTATTTTATTTTACATGTGTCTGTTTTGTGGTTACCTGTGCAATATGCGCATGTTAAATAATAACTTTACAATTATCAACTGTATGGCCATAACGTTGACATTTATTACACCTAACCACTGGATTGTAATATTCTATACGGCATAAATTAAAATGAATAGGTAATTTTCTTCTTGAAAATAATGCCTTCGCGTAATGTTCTTCTGCATCAAGTACTATTTGGTATGTTTTCATTTTTTGTTTTTTGAGAACTTTTGCTATTCCTAGAGGAAAATTCTGTCCCAGTTCTTGATGTATCTTATCAATTACTTCAGTCTCAGTCACATCTACTGGAATTCCCAATATAATGACTTTTTTTCTTTTAGCATCTCTAAGATCTGCTTCGGCCAAGTCTCTGAAACCTTCTATTTGATTTATAAAATCATTTAAAACCGCTGTTTTTTCGTCCGATTCTGTTTGGACTATGAGCGAGTTTTTATCTCTTCCTAACGAACATGAGATGTATTTAAATTTTTTATTCCCTTTTATTTTGTCATTTAACATGTTTCGTATTACATTAATGGGAATATTCGTTGATTGACTTCTTCTTATTATTATTGCTGATTTAGAGTACTTAAAGCAAGGTGTTTTTATAGGTTGATCGGATGTAATTGCAGCAGCATAACTCTTGAGTTGTGCTCTTTTCGATATTTCGGAATCGATTCCATCTTCCAGATGGTCTTGATTATTAACTAAGTTTTGTTGATTTTTTATGGTATGAAACATTTCTTCTATAAGTGATGTTTGTTTAATTTTTTCGGTTATTTCAATCTCTTTGCTCTGAAGTTCTTTTTCCATTTTGTCAATTATTTTTGATTGTTGAGTGATTTGAGTTTTCATTTCCTTTATTTGATGCTCTTGTTCGTTTGTCGTAGTTTTCAGGACGTTATTTTCTTCTTGTTCAAAGTATAGATATTCTTTTATCTGCTGTATTGAGTTCGCTATTTGTGTTCGGATGTCTTCATCATAAATTTTTGAATTACTTTCAATTTGATTTAGGATATCTTCCAATTGATGTAGTGGAGATTTCTCTTGTGTTAAGCTCGTTAGTTCTTGCAATGTCATTGGTATACTAAGATCTCTCCAGAAAGTACCTGTAAATTCAGATGGGCTGTTTCCAACTCTTCCTGAATCAATTCTTTTCCACAGTCTTCCTTACTTAAAACATTTTTATCACCACCTTCATTTCCTTTGTCTTTATCTTGTATGGATTTTCCACTGTGTATCAGTTTTTCATCTTCAATATGTGTTAGACTGTAAGAGGCATTTTGTAATTCAGTTATATTTAATGCCATTTTTGGGGATATCTCTGAGGATGGTGCCTTTAGTATATAGATATTGGTGAAATCTGTCTGTATTAGTTTAAGTCGTCTTTTTAATTCGTCTAAGTATAGGTGGACTATTGCAGATGTTCCTTTAGTGCGTTTTCTTACACCCCTTGTCAACTGCGTAATTAGATCGATAACATCTTGTGAACAACTTGCCTCTTGGCTGTCATATTCTTGAAATTCTCCTTTGTCGGTAATTTCATCGATTATCATGTTGACTATACCTTTTGACAGATGGTCGTCCTCTGTGGCATAATGTTTTGAAATTGATTTTAGGTCTATTTCTAGGCATGAGAGTTTGTTTTTGATTTCTTTTGAGTTGATGTAGTAGCTTATATAGCTTGTATATTTTTCTAGTTTTACTATAAACCATTCCAAAAATGCCATTGGTTGGATAGCACCTTTTTTGCTTTTCTTTATATGAATATAGTATTGTTGTGCTATATCGCTAAGATTTAAATTCTTAGTGAATGCATCATTGAAAGTCAACTTTTCAGTCTGATTTTTGTCTACAGTTCTAGAGATTGAACTGATTGGGACGACGTCAACATATGCATAAGTATGAGAGGTGTCGACATATGAGTTCATTTTTATCTCAGCATGGGATTGTTGTCTATCTGAATCCACCATTCTAACTTTTATTTGCAAACTGATTAATATACCTCTTTCTATGATTATAAAACTATGACTATCTTATAACTATTTTTATTTCCCTTTCCGGGAACTCCTGAAGTGAAATGTCTGATGTATCAATGTCAGACATATAACCAGGACCAGGGATGGAACGACTGCTATACGGTGCCGCAGGCAGCGGGGACCCGAGCCGGAGGTTCGTTCAGTGACAGGTTTATACTATTCTATGTGCAATTTAAGGGATTATCCGGTGCGTGCGTAGCACGACCGGTATACGGTGCCGAAGGCATCGGGGACCATGGTCGGAGATTAGTTCAGTTAGAGGTTTATACTATTCGATGTGCAAATTAAGGGATTATGCAAATTATGGGATTATCCGGTGCGTGCGTAGCACGACCGGTGTACGGTGCCGAAAGCAGCGGCGACCCGGGTCGGAGGTTCGTTCGGTTCGAGGGGGATGCGAGCCGGAGAATACAAAAGTTTCGAGGCACCGATGTAAATTAGGGGCCCGCTTGCGGGCGAAGCCAGCTAGTATTTATTACACTCTAAAATTGGAAGGAGTGAGAAGTTGACTCTTTGGAAGAGTGAGAGGCATTTTCACTCTTTTAGGAGTGAATTTTATAAATATGCACTCTTTAAAGAGTGGAACTTTCCAATCTCTAGAAAAGAGTGAAATATCTCACTCCGTTGTCGAGAGTGACTGTTCACTCCGTTGACAAGAGTGAAATATTTCACTCCGTTGAAGAGTGAGGAAAAACAGTTTTTTCCAATAAAATCACAAGATGGCGCCAGCTGACGGATGAGAATCCGAGTAATCTCCGTTATCAAAACGAAACACCTAAAATGAAATCCTTTATATATAGTAGCACGATTTTAAAAAAAACTGAAAAAGGCATTGAAATAATAAATGAATCGATAGAATTATGGACCGGAAATATATTTTATGCTTTACAAATTGCAGGATTTGCCAATGCTAAGAAAAGTGCAGGGAAAATAAATATTTGAAGTAAATTTATGCTTAGCTGCAACACAATTTTGCTTCTATTTTATAAACAGAAATTTAATATCTCTGAATGCTAATTATTTTCCTCTTTATTTAAATGACCTATTCTACATATTTTATATCATTTCTAACCTCTTTATGAATATAAACAAAATATAACTATACAGATTAAATTTTCTGTTATTTTTAGCACGTTTGAAATTAAACATAAGAGAAATGAAAAACGTTGCATTTAATCACTGATTTTATAACATTTATTATAGAAAAAAAAAAGAGTATAAATGTGTCGGAAATAATCTTAGGAAAAATTTAACAGCTATAATTTAAGAAAAAAGAAAACGTTTTTTACCCTGACTAAAATTTCCCCTCTAAAAATTAGTTTTGAAAAGTAAATTTGGGGGCCCCTTTGTATTTCAGTGAGTAAACTTCGGCTTCACGGGCCTATTTGGTAAACAGGCCCTGGGACTCGGACAATCTTAATCGGGCTCTAATTATGAAAACATTATTAGCAAGAAAAAAATGAATGAATAAATAAATAACTGCTTTGTTGTAACGGAATTTTTGTCATAGCGGAAATGTACAGACGGATGTTCGCACATTTTTTAGACGATTTCGGCGTTGTTGTTTTTAACGTTTAAAATATGAATATTGCTTTCTGAAATAATCTGTATGATAATCTTGTTTCTTGATTCTAATTCTGCATAATGCTTTCGATGGATATCGATGGATGTTTTCGATGTAAGATAAATTTGCGATAGTTATAAATCCTTACTTGAAACTTCGTTTTCCGCCTTGAAATGGGCTCTTTTTTTCCCTGTTTTTTTTTTTTTTTTCATCTGATATCTTTTTACTATGTATATGTACTGATTTTTGGAATAGCACTTTCCAATCAATTGTTATGTTTATTTCGCACTAAAAAGTTTTTATATTATGCGCTTTGCAATCATTTTAGACTGTGGAATTAGCATACTTCTGTTCGGAAGAAGGAAAAAAAAAACGCAAACGCATCTTCCCATTCACAGCTTTTTTAGCATGCGCAATCTTGAAATAAGAATAAATTTGAAATTATCAGACGATAATATGAATTACACATGATAAGTTGTTGTCAGAATTTTTTCCTCTAAAAGAATTCCATCTTTTTAAATAATTTATCAAATGTGTCTAAAAAATGTGCGAACAGTCTCTGTATTATATGATACAAAAAGAAGGTTTCAGTTAATATATCAGTTAAGTAAATATTTATGATTTCTACACAAATTTAATAAGTGTGTTCGAATATCACAAAAGAAACAAAGCTAAAATAATGTAATAAGAGCTTTTTAAATTGTAAGCGGCTGTAGCAAGCTGTAGGTACCAGTTCTCGTCCGACCGCAGAAGTCAACCAGCAGCGAGCTCGGTTACTGCTTGGGAGGGTGACCGCCTACGAACAAGCGTGTGGTAAAAATGAGTTTCTCTTTTTTATTCAAGAATTTTAGTCACTCCTGAAAGAGTGACTGTTCACTCCTATCAGGGGTGAAAAAACTCACTCCTGAAAGAGTGAGTATTCACTCTTTCAGGGAGTCAAGAATTTCACTTTTTCCTAGCGTGAATAGTCACTCTAAAGAGGTTGGGCAAATTTTGACTCTGCGATAGAGTGAATATCCACTCCTCCAGAGTGAATAGTCAATCTTTCTTATTTAGAGTGTATAAAAGTAGGATTTGTTTGAATTTTTAAAAAAGCAAACAGTTATAATTTTTAAGTACTTTACATTTAAACAAAAAAGGAAAATAAAAACATTTGACATCATTTAATATGGCTTTTATTTTAACAACTGTAGCCTTACAAAATAATATTTTTCTATTAAGCAAGCTCAATGCATATATTGAAATGCTATTTAAAGACAGATTTTTTTTTCATTTGGCGATAGGCTGTCTTTATCTTCCTAATCATAGCTATATCATCAACAACAACAACAAAAAGATCATTACCTATAACAGTCAAAGGCCTATAAAAAATTTAACAGTCTTTTACCACAGCATTGTCTGTGTTTAATGACCAGGAATAGGAATTTTCCCTTTTCTTTTCGTTGAAATTTTATTGTACAATATTCTTTACTGATTTCAAGAATACGTCCAATGTTAAACCTCATCGTAATACATAGCATAACAGCATTCTTTCTTCAGCTGAATGTTATATTTTATTTTAGTCCAAGATTTTTCTGTGTCTTCATCCAGATCTTGATTTGAATCCAGGTCCAAGAGTCGCCATCTATAGTATTTTTTTCAGACTGACTCTCACTGGATTCTTATAAAGGAGATTTGTGTTTTTTCTTTTGTCTTGGTAATAAACCACGTTTTTTATTCTTATCAAGGGTCAAAAAAACTTCTTTTTATTGTTTATCAATTTTTTTATTTTTTATCTACAACTACTTTATCGAAAATGTAGTAAACTGTACCTACAACTATATTTATTTTAAAAAGTAGCGACCACAAACTACTTTTTAAAAGTAGACACTACTGCACTACTTTCTGATTTTGTCAAAGGGTTCAATTTATACTACAAATTGAAGACATATATTAAATAACTAGGGGGCCCCTGCGAGCTACGCTCGCCAACCCCCGCTCAGACTTCGAGGCCTCTAAAAACATGACAGCGTGCTTTGTTTTAAAAATATTGGTAAATCTGTAATTGGGTTGCCATGCTTTTAACGTTTTAATGGGGCATTTTTTGATTACCATGGTCTCATACACAGCTGTTGCGACAACTGACGACTGTTTTCGGGATTGATAAGTAAAATCAACTTGAAAACCAGCTTGTATAAAATGGTTAGGTTTAAATTATGGCTACCTCTCGGACTTTTATAACAACGATCTGTATTCTATTCTTCCTTTGCGTTTAAGGATGAGAAAAATTCCATCTGCTTGTGAATAACATTAAGAACCACGGTATTGAAAAGTACTATGTTATAGACATTTTCAGTAACAGGTTTTAATTTTGTCTCTATTTTAGTGCACCATCATGCATATTTTCATGTAATTTTAAATATTTAAATTATTTATTTCTCATTAATATGTATATACGAATTTTCTAATAATTATTTATCATAAAAAATTAAATATTTTTTGCATGCATGCCTGCATTTATTCGGCATCAAATGATGAGATATTTAAACAAATTTGCTATCCGCGATAATTTTACACCATGTTATGTCACTTGAATGTTGTCCATAAGAAAATCGGGTACTTTTCCAGTATAGGACCCTTTGCTTTTAGGTTTGGCGTAATTCGAGCTTCAAAAAGGGATAGATTCGTTAATATACATAGATTTGTTGCCAAAAGTTATGAAAACAAACCCAATGAACTTTTGGTGCTTTTCTATTATAGGGGTCGTGACGCTTTTTTAAAAAGCTTGGCGCAATTCGAGTATCAGAAAGTGAGATTTGGTGCCAAATGATATAAACAGCCATGGAAACAAATTCGACGATTTTTTTGTTTATATGCGTATTTTAATTATACGTATATTATTATTGTTTTTTCTATGCAAATTACTTCTGATTCTATATAAAATAGGATAAATGACATTTTACGCTAAACAAATTGTATAAATATTTTTTTTGCTTCTTTCTTTTGCGTTTACATAAATGACGTCATTTGGACGAATTTATTCAAAATATTTTCAGTTTATAAATTAAATTAAATGCAGACAGACGATTGAATCCTGACGATAGGAATGGGATTTTTTTTTTTTTTTTTTTTCCTGAAAAACATAATTTAATCACAATCTTGTCTTCATTATCGATTGAAATAAAAGATAATTTCAATTTCAATTTGAAAATGACGAATAAAAGAAATTAATAATCCCTATCTGGCTCCTTTTCAATTTTTTCCCTTTTTTGTCACAAAAAAACTAAGTAATTAGTTGCCATCATTACAGAAATGTCATTAAAATTAGAAAAAAATGAATATCTCGAAAACTAATTTCAATTTCAAAATTCTAATACCAGTTTTGACATCCGCGGATTTTTATGGACAATTGGTATTAATTTTACCATCAAGCGTTTAATATTTTATTAAAAATAGCCCTGAAACATAATCAGTCGTTTAATCAGTCGTTTCATAAAATCGTTTCATAAATTCGTTTCATAAAATCGTTTCACAAATTCGTTTCATTAGGATTTTATATATATAGGGTAGATTAGGATTTTATATATATAGGGTAGATAAAGCGACCCTTCGTTTTATTACTTAATCCTGCCAGAATACAATTAAATAAATGCGACATAACCAAGAAAATTAAGAAATTAAGAACGGTAATATACAAGAAAATGTTTTATATTTGTCTCTAAATTGTTTTTTTTATACGCACTTTGTAAATTTCATAGCAAAATTAAGTGATATATTATAATTTAGAAAATTACACAAAAACAACTCTAAATGCAAACAATAAATATCATAATTCCGAATAATAAGAAACCCAAAACCAGTTTTAAAAGATGAAGACCTAATAATGAGTAAACAAGTGTTCCTAGCAAGTAAATTAATTCATTTAGTAGTTTAATACTTGATTTTAGAAATAAGTGTCAATGGGAAAAATCTATGGACTTCGTGCGATGTGTTACTGTACACTACAGTTGAGATTCACAAATTGTTGAGCAAATCCAATTTTGCACAGACGGAGCAAGTTTCGGCGATGCGATTTGCAGAATGGTACATTTTTTTACCGGAGATAGCATTAAAAGTAGCGCGGTTATGACTACAAACTACTGATTTTTTTATCGCGCTACTCGCTACACTACTTTGTTCCAAAATATAGTGAGCTACACTATAAACTACTGTAAAAAGTAGTGATCACCATTGTTTCACTACTTGTAGTGTGTTACTTCCGATCCCTGAGTTCACGTTTTTCTTGCTTTTTCTTTTCATGCTCAAGATTTTGTTTCTGCTTCTGTTCTTCCTTGTACTTTTTCTCCTTTCTTTTTTCTGTTTATACTATGATATGCTACAGATGCATTTGTCTTTTATCAGGTTTTAAATTATTAGTAATGCGGATATCCAATAACTGACATTTATGACATGTTGAGTCAGACACTGGTAAAACTACATAAATTTTATCGGTGTTTACTACACGATATATTTCATTTATTATTATGCATTTTTAAACAGTTTAAATAATAGATTTTAACTTTCTTTAATATAACCAATAACTGAAACCTATGTCAGAGACTGGTGAAATGAAATTCCAGGACCCAATAACTGGCAACCCCCATTAAGCTAAATTAAATTATTATAAACACTAAATCATGGCCCTAATGTATCATATGCATCTTCAAACTAATTTCCAGAAGTATAATTTTAAGAAAAAAGTTTAGGATGGTTGCATTACAAATAGATTAAGAAAACCCTTCCTTAATTTTGGAAATAATATGGTTATACTTCAAAATGACACTTTTTGTATTCTCAAAAGTTCCGTTCCTTCCTCATTGAATATGTTCTTGGACCTCTAGTGGTGAATAAATTGGCTCCAAAATAAAAACTAGTCGTTGGGGGCCACCGTAATACTTACCCATCATGGATATGCATAATGTAAAATATCAAAATAAAAATGTGTAAACTACTTATAAAATGCATTGCAATTCAAATGAAATCGTGGATTGATGACGTCATAAACTTTAAAGGCTCGATTACTGAATTGCTTGAAAGAGGTTTTTCCTTATAACTCCAAAAATAATAATCCTATTAACTAGCGGTTTATTGCAGATTAAGCGTCAAATTTCCAATTAAAATATATCTTTGAAGTGAAATGTGGATGAAATACAGGGTCATGAAAAATCGAAGAGTGTGGAAAATAGGATTCCAAATATCTCGGCAACTCATTATCCGATCGACTTCATGCTTGATGCAAAATTTGTTTTTTTATTGTCTTTTATGTTCATTTCTTAAAATAAACAAATTCGAAAATTTTTATATACCGTTTATCAGAACGAATATTTCGAGAGTCCGAAAAAAATTGTTCCGGTTAATCGAGGTTATTGAAATGAAATAGGCTTCTTCCCATCATTACATACTAAGTACATACCAAATTGCAAGTCTCTATCTCAATTTTTTCGGGAGATAGAGCGTTTACAGACACACAGACACACAGACATCCAGACACATAGACAAACTGACGGACGGCAAAAATTTTTTTCTAAAAATATGTTTTTCGGAATCTCCAGTGTCTGAAACGTGTAAATCCGTCAAAAAAAAAATTTCGATTTTCAAAACGATTACAAGATTTACCCTATACTACGTATGATGGGTAAGTAATAAGTGTCTAATTTACCCCTAGATGACATTACTTCGCAGAATTTTACAAGAAAATGCTTATTTGAGTTAGATTTTTACTCAAGTGTCAGTTACTGCTTAGGTGTCAATAACTGAGGGTTTCACCCTATTGCATATTTTAAGTTGCAAAGTAAAAGGAACATTTCTTTGAATCATTATTTCATTCATTATGCTCTTTCTGTTGTGCCAAACTTTAAATGTTCAACAAAACGCTACCAACAATCCCATAGTACTATCTGATTTCAAGGAATAACATTTTATAAGTACTAAAAACATATAAAAAAGTTAACTTAGTTAACACCTATTCAAGTCTCTGTGTATTTCAGTAATTAATAACCTGTAATTAAAAGATATACAACTCGCATTATTTTTTCAGACGCTCCGTTTCTTGAGAATAAGTAATTAGTGTTGGTTATTCAATATCCTCATTCGACATTTCATTCCTTTCTATCTTCTCACATAGACGCTTACTCAAGAAGATAGGTCGATTAATGCTCGTATTGAATGGATATGTCCTATGAATGACAAAATCTTCTATTCAAGGAAAAACAAATCCTGCATCTATTTCCTTTCAGTAACGTGTTCCCATTGCATAATAGACCCCGAATCTTAGATAAAAGTTTGGAAGAAAATTTTTGAATAACTTCGCTATTTTTAGAATCTTGAAAATTCTGGATGAAAGTTGAATGATTGTTTGATTATAATCTGCAAAGGATTTAGTAAAGAGCTTAAAAGAACTGTATTCTATAATGTATACATTCGACATTTTCTATATGATATTAAAATTGCATAACCGGTTAAAGGGATAACAGGATTTTAAAATTTTGAAAAAAAAAATCTATTTCTGTTTATTTTATTACATAAAACGAATTTTTTCCTTACTTCGATAAATAATATATTTACAGTATTTAAGTCACTCATTAATTTTCCACACGGTAAAAAAATACAAATGTTTCTTAATCTCGAAAATACAGGGTGATTCATAAGTAAGTATACAACTTCCAGATGCTGTAAAACAGGAACCGTTTAAGGCACGTTCCCCAAATGCAAGCCGTTCGGTAGGTGTATTCATAAAGTTTTTTTCCCTCTACTGTGCGAAGTGACATAGGCGATAGCTAGCGTATCACGGGAATATCAGTAGAAATGACTGCGTCTGCAGTGGAGAAGGCATTTTGCGTTCTTGAATTACGCAAAACGGAATCTGTCACCATTGTGCAACGGCATTTTCGAACACGATTTGGAAAAGAACCTCTAACCAGAAAATCCATTTATTATTGGTTTAAAAATTTTGAAACTAAGGACTGTTTGTACAAAGTGGACAGAAATGGATTAACGGATTGATGTGTGTCATGTGACTGAGGGTGCACAAATAGAACATGTGTGACTGTTTTTCTGGTTAGAGGTTCTTTTCCAAATCATGTTCGAAAAGGCCGTTGCACAATGGTGACAGATTCTGTTTTGCTCAGTTCAAGAACACAAAATGCCTTCTCCACTGCAGACGCAGCCATTTCTATTGATATTCGCCTGACACGCTAGCTATCACCTATATAACTTCGCACAGTAGCGGGGAAAAAAATGCGTTACGGCTTGCATTTGGGGAATGTTCCTTAAACTATTCTTGTTTTACAGCATCTGGAAGTTGTATACTTACTTATGAATCACCCTGTATAATATAACTACATACGAAAATACAAAATAAAATCTTCCGAGTTATCTAAAAAGCGTTCTTTATCTTTAGAAACCTCAGAAACAAATATATTTTGGAGATTTATAGAACCTTTTATAAAAACAACGATTCCTTTGCTGCGATTGGTTTTTTGGGAACATCTCCAAGTCGTTTTTATAGAGTGTTAATTAATTTTCTCAAACTGGAATATCGATTCTTAGGATACTACCAATTCTGAGTTAAATATTTTCAGTTACTAACTAAATTTATACATTTAAGAGTAACAAAATAATATTTATTTAATGTTAATGCTTTTAATTTATCCCAATTCTCTGTAAAACATGTTTGTTAAAATGAAAATGTTTACTAAGAATTGGTGGCATCTGAAAAACTTATATTTCAGGTTGAGAAAACAAATTAATACACTGTAAAGACTACTTGAAAACGTTTCCTAAAATCCATGTCGGCAAATAAAGCTTTTATTTTATAAATACTTATTTAAATCTCAAAAAATGTATTTGTTTCTGACGTTTCTAAAGATAAAGGACACTTTTCGGAATCGAGCCAAAATCTGAAGAAGATATTGTATATTTTCATTAGTAGATGTATTATATTTTCCTAGATGAAGTAATATTTGTATTTTTTTTAGAGTGTATATATGAAATACAATCGGATGAATCTTTAAACACGTTATTCGAAGAATTGTCACTAAAAGGTATTTTCAGCGTTATTAAATAATTTTCAATTGATATATTTGAAACATTTTATTAATATTTAATTATCCAAATAAATATGTAGGACTTTTATTAGGTTTTCGCAGAGATTGCAGTGCTGCCCGTTTCATCGGAATTCATTAAGTTGTTTTGATGACAGACATTTGATAAGGTATTGCAGTTTTATATTCCCTAAATAAAAGAAATGTATCTATAAAATTCCCAGAACTTATTCATTTGAAACTTGATATTTAATTGTTTATGTGCTTCAAAATTTACAGGAAGTAATCATGATTTTTTATGCTAATAACTCAGTGTTAACTTGCGTTTAGTTCAGGTTAGTTTCTTCTGAAAGTTATTGAGTTTTCTTTAAGATAAAATCTTGTCAATTGCACCGTGTGACATTTTATCGATTCATTAAAGCAGTTATTGTTATTGTTATATATATTTGAGTGATCATTTAAGTCGAATATCGTGATTAACAACGAAAAGGTCATTATAAAGGATCAGGGTCCATAAGCCATGTTTTTGTACCATGAAATAAGACTAAAATTCGATTTTGTTATATTGACTTAATTATTTCACTTTTTAATATTAAAAGGTTTATCCTGTACGATTTCAACAATAGTTTTTGCATTTTGTTCGGATTTATATAACTTACACAAACTCAAAGTTCGTATTATTCGTAGCTATAGATGACAAATACGCAATTTCTCCTAATTTTACCTCAATTTTTAATATATTTTTTAATATTTTACTATGAGCGCAACTCTGCAACACTTTTATTTTTACATATATTGTACATTTTGATGTATTTTATAATATATGTAAAGAAGAAAGTGTTGCACGATTGCGCTCATATAAATAATTGATGTAAAGTTAGGAGAAATTGCGTATTTTTTATCAAAAACTACGAATAATACGAACTTTGAGCTTGTGTAAGTCATATAAATCCGAACAAAATGCAAAAACTATTGTTGAAATCGTTCAGGATAAACCTTCTAATATTAAAAAGTGAAATAATTAAGTCAATATAACAAAATAGATTTTTAGTCTTATTTCATGGGCCAAAAATACAGCTTTTGGACCCTGATCCGTTAGATAATTATGTGTGACATTTTATAATGTGGAAGCAAAACCTTGTATTTATCCAATTAAAGGGACAATAACAGTAGCAAAAAATCTTTATTTTTCCATTATCTAAATTAATATATAAGAGTTTTATTTCCCTGAGAAGGTTCGTGTTTTTGTAGTACTGTCTCCGGTTCATCAGAACTCATTAAGCTGTTTTGATAACATACATTTGATAATCAACATTTGATAAAACGTTGCAGTTTTATACTCTCTAAATAAAATAAATGTATTTATAATTTAACGGGACTTATTTATTTGAGACTTGATATTTAAGTAGTTTGTGCTTCAAGATTTATAGGAAGTAATCATGATTTTTTAATGCTACTAACGCAGTGTTAACTAAAGTTAAGTCCAGTCTAGTTTCTACTGAAAGAGATTGTGGCTTCTTTAAGATTACATCTTGTCATTTGCACCGGGTGATCTTTTATCGATTCACTAAAGCTGTTATTGTTATATATATGAGTTATCGTTTACGTCCAACATCGTTATTAACAACAAAGAAGTCATAATAAGTTTAGCTAAATATGGAGAGCATTTTATAATATCGAAACAAAAACTTGTATTTATTCAATTAAAGGGACAACAACAGTAGTGAAATCGTTATTCAATTACCTAATTAAATATGTAGGAGTTTTATTTAGCTGAGATGTTTGGTGTTTTTGCTGTGCTGCCCGGTTCATCGGAACTCAATAAGGAGTTTTGATAACATACATTTGATAAGGTTTTTGCAGTTTTATTCTCTCTAAATAAAAGAAATGTATTTATTTATAAATTCACGGAACTTACTCGTTTGAGACTTGTTATTTACAAGATTTACAGGAAGTAATCATGATTTTTTATGCTATTAACGCAGCGTTAACTAGAGTTAAGTTCAGGTTAGTTTCTAATGAATGATATTGAGGTTTCTTTAAGATCTTATATATATTATTATATATATATATAATAACGTAACTTTTATTGATTCACTAAAACTGTTATTGCTATACACTGATGTCTAAAAATTAAGCGACAATGACCGATTTTTTCGAATTTAGACGTTTTGTCGAATATGTACTGAAATTATTTACGAATTGTACTTGAACTTCATGAATGTAAAGAACATGTTTGACTTCATAATTTTCAGTGAAGACCTTGTTGCGAGGGCAATTAGTGGGGAAAAGGCTATAATAGTTTTCTTAATAAATTAATATATGCGATTACCCAAGTAACATAAAATGCTCAAAATGGTCTGTCACTGTAGCAAGTGACTATGCAGACCCTGTTCAACATTTGTGGGCATTTGTGTAAGCATAGCACGTATATTCGTGAAGATGTTAACGTGCTGTGATAATTCAAAAGTTTTTTTTTTTATAGCATGCAGATTTTTAACCGAATTTAACACCGCTTTCCAAAAACTTGACAAAGAACAGTAGAAATAGTATAAAGCAATAAAAAGAGGAATATATTGAATATCTGATAACATATGGGTATTTGTATGAAATAAATTTTAACTGCGCATGCGCGAATTATACCAGAGATTTTTTTCCTGATTTGGTATTCAATTCTATAGGGCAACTTAAATAAAAAGTCCATTCAAATATCGCGAAAATTCAGAAAAATACAGGCAATACAGTGAGCTAATTGATAAATTGGAGAGGAAATCCCATAGGAGTATATGTGATTTCCTGTGTGTTGTGATTTCCTGATGTGTTGAGATTATCTTTTTTTAAAAATGGCACAGTTGCCTTAATTGGACCAATTTCAGTTGCTTAAATTGAACCAGACGTGCGATCATAAATTTGAAAAGTAAGTAATGAATTTCGAGGGATGTATGCTTTGGACACTATTTTTTGAATTTTTAATATTTTATAATGGATTAGTATCTTCATCAGTTAAGTCAAAGTACAAAGGGAACCAAAAACAGCTGTGTTAACATCTTCGCCATATAAAGTAATCCTTGAAATGAAAAAAAAATGACATAAAGGGAATTCTCGAAGCACAAAAGCAATTGGAACATCAAGTATTAAAAAATAGGCGTAATTCAATTGAAAAGAAAATGGAAGGGAAGAACTACAGACATAAGGTAAAGAAAACTTCTCTTACAAAAAAAATATCTAATAATTGAGAATTTTAAAAAATCAAGACAGTGATGATTGGTTTTGCCCAATTTGTAAGAAAACTAAAATAGCAGAAATGATTCATTGTACAGATTGACAAATATGGTTCCATGTTGTGCGCGTTGGAGTAAAAAATGAACAAAAGAAATTCATGTGCAAGCCTTGCATCATTTGTTACATGATATTGACATAACTGACAATTAGTTCCATAATTTCTATTTTTAATTACTTATAACTTTGATTTATATTTTGAATACATTTCGATTTAAAACCATTTCTCTTACTTTGGACATTTGATTTCATTATGTTTCATTGCTTTTGTTTTATTTGACTGTTTCATTAATCGCAAATTTTGCTTTTAATAAAATTAGTTATATTCCCTACTCATTAAAACAGCCTAATATTTTTAATGTTCCAATTTAGGAGACTGGGAATCCAACTTAGGCGACCAGTCTCTGAATTTGGACCACTTTTGGCAATTTTTTCAATTTAAAATAAAACTTAAGATTTTCAAAAAGAAATTGTTCTAAAGATTTATTTAGTTAGTAGATGAATAGATTGACCACGTGTAGTGACATTTTACACATATTCCAACAATGAAGTGATTCACACCTGAAAATATGTGACGTGGTCCAAATTCGACTACTCTCCCCTAATGCTTTTTGCACGTTATAACTTAATTATTTTAAACTGTTCTTTCTTTTCTAAAAGTCCCGTGTAAATACATTTTTCAATTGAAAATGTTTGTAAATATTATTATTTGGACTTTTTAAAAATCTAGCAATAGTAGGTAAAAATTGGCTATTTCAAACTATGAATTAAATCTCTATTCAGATAATGGAATTTTTCAGGAAAAATGGGGAAAAAAACTTACTAAATTATACAAATTAAAAACATTATTGCACACTGCATACCACAATCTAATAGAGTATGTGGCTGCGAAAGATTGTTAAATTACAATGCATAGTTTTTCATCCTATAAAACTTTTTTTAACCGAACTACTATTTTGACCGATTTTAGCATGAAATAGCTCTTAAAATAATTCTTTGATTTTTAAAATTGTATGATTTAACGTATTTATGATACATTTCTCTATAAAACTACCATTTTTCATCTTTTTATATGCAAAAGTTTTTTTCTTGTGAACCGAGAAAGTCAAAAGATCACAATAAATTCAATTACGGCAACGGTGGCGGCGGCAGCAACATTAGTTACTTTTCTTCAAAATAGAGAGATTTGTATATAAAAGAGTGTTCTGGCGATGAAGAAAATGTAGCTTTTTCCTCTAAACTACTGAAATTCTTATAGTGGAAATCTAAATATCTTCGCATTTTGAAATTTTATAAAAGAAATTAATTTCAAGATTTTTATCGTGCAAAATATGTATGTTTCTGTTGAAACAAGAAAGAAAAGTCATGCGCTATTAATAGAATTGCATAGATAGAAAGGCCATAATTGCGAAAATATTATTGCGAATTCTTCATAGTTCAGTACAGGGAAAGAAGATGTATAAATAAAGTCTAATACTGATTTATTCAATATCAAAGTATTAAACATTGGCTACCCAAATAACAGAACATACCGTTAGGTGTACAGAACATAAGTAATAATTGTTTTTAATTAAAAACTCTAATAACTTTTTTACATTTAATATATTTTTAGATAGCCCACCAATTACACCAAAGAGTATTTTTTTGTGAAAAATATCCATTTTCTATTCAAATAATAAAGTTTTGAAAGCTGTTAAAAATTATATGTAAAAAAAACCAGCCTTTCTCCTAACCTTATTTATAATCTATATGTATATAAAACGTTTCAAAGGAATTGGTTCATATATTTTTTCCATTTTATGATAGAATTTTATTTATTTATTTATTATTTTGTTTTGTTTTATTTAATTTTCTGTGAGGAAGATGAAGAAGAAAAAGCTCTCGCCACGCATCGGCAACCAATTGCCAATATGTGGTAAAATAAATTGCCATTTTCTCCTTCATTTGCATATTTATTTATATTACTGTAAATATTACCTTACATTATACAGCAAATATTACCTTACAAATGTTCATTGTTGAGATAGATTTGAAAGAAATCATGCTTGAAAACTATTTTAATCAATCTTAAAGCGTCAGTAAATTGAACTACAGTTCTCAAACACATTTAACTTCAAAGTACATTTACTTCTAATCGATAGTTTAAAATTGAATTTATGCGATATTTAGATGCGAGTAAGTGTGGGATAAAAGTGGAAACGATAGCGCAGGTTCTTGCCAACCTTTTTGTGAAGTCAAAGTTAGTCAAACATGTTTTTGCAAAAAAATATAATAAAATCAATAGTTAACGTTAAACAAAAGATGCAGTTAATAGTCAAATTGATAAAAACATTACACAAAATGGCTTACAAATACATTCTAATATAAAGATGACATGTTTCATATTCTCAAACGGCGAAATTTTCAAGATCGAAAATGCTAAATAAACTATTTTCACAAAATATTTGAAAATGATAAACATAAATCACGAGATTACGTGTAAAATAAAAGCAGGTGCTTAAAATGGTTAAACCGTAAACGTGAAAATTATTAAAATTATCAAAAATTACCTAAAATTACCTAAAATTTGGCATGTGATGTTATACAAAATAAAAAAGCAATAAGTAAATTAATATTTTTTACGTTTACAGTTTGACCATTTTAAGCATGTGCTTGTATTTTATATGTGATCTCGTGATTTATATTTATCATTTTGAAATATTTTTCGAAAATAGTTTATTTATCATTTTCTATGTTGAAGATGTCGCCGTTTGAGCATATGAAACATGTCATCTTTACATTAAAAATTATTTTCAAGCTTTTTTTGTAATTTTTTTAATACTTTAAGCATTAATTTACATTTTTAGTTCAAGTTTTTGCTTTAAAATATACATAGCACTACGCAGTGCCAGAAATTAAAAAAGAACGAAAAACCATGCGTCAAGCATAGATTATGTAACACCTTCCAATACTTCCAAAATAATTTTACGAATCATTACCGTTTAATAAGCTGAAAGATAACATCTAAGTAAACAATTTGGAAAACGCATAACATATTTAAAAAAGTAATTTCAGGAATTTCCAACATATGCAATATTCGGAAAAATATCCGAATACTTTTATTCAGCCCTGTATATGATCTAAAGACTTGTATATGTACTACATAGTATGCTAAGTTTTAGTTTAGTTAGGAAACGCTTAGCACAGTTTACAATTCTCCTTCTGGAGTTTCTGTCAATAAACGGAAATGTGTTCGCGAACTTTTGTGCTGCCCTGTATAGGATATACAGAATTTATACACACCAAGTAATAGACAAAAAGGAAGTTAAATTTAAAATCGCGTTCAGCAACTTAAAATTCACTTCCAGGAATTATTGTTAACAGACAGTAGAGAATTCTTTTGTGTGTCCCTGTAAATGAACGATGACTGCTATACACACAATATTCTGTAGTAAACCTCTTGTAAAGCATCTTAGTGATATATATAAATTTCAATGCGTTTAAAATAGTGAAACATTATTTAATTAAACCGCAAACTATTTTTCTCCATTGACGTAATGCACCGGAATTCTTTTGACTGTCCCTGTAAAGTAACTATAAGTGCTATGCATACCATATCCCATATTAAGCTTCTTGCAATGCACCTTACTGATATATATCAATTACAATGTGTTTAAAATTGCGTAACATCATTAAAATAAACTGCAAATGATTTTTCCCCACAGACCGTAATGTAACGGAATTCTTTTGAGTGTCCCTGTAAAAAAACTATAAGTTCTACACACTTCAGTTAAAATAGGGAACATGCTATAGATAACGACAATAACATATAAAAATTGCAGGGCAATCCGAGCATATTTACGGGAGTTAGAGCACGGACAGACGGTCAGACGGCCAGACAAACCGAAGTCATAAAAGTCATCTTTTCAACTATGTTGGAAAGTGTTAAAAGGAATTCCAATGTTTTAGCGCCAGAGTACTATTATATAATATCCAATCAGTGAAAATACTATACATGGTCTTTAACTATTCAATTATTTTTTACTAAAATAGTATTACTCTTTATACAAAAAAAAAAAAAAAAAAAAAAAAAAAAACTGTCTTTTTTCTTTCTTCTTTTCTTTGTCTTTGCAATTCAGAGGAGGCATTAAAAGTATTGCACAGAAAATTTCATCAAAAGAGCTTCACGTGTTTCATCAAAAGAATTAATTAGCTAGGAAATAGATTCAAAGAAAATTTTGCTTTTGAAGTAAGGATGTTTTAAAATAGAGAACGCAAAAAAGATACTTTGTTCTCAAATAGTGAACTCACTAATGATATCATATATAGCCTAATACTCTACAAAGTCTGATTAAAGTAACTTGATCCTTTATTTTTTGTATCGATATGAGATAATTGGAAATTTTCAGATCAAGGGATTCAATGTCATTTCTGCAACTCTCATGTCAAATTCGTAATTTTAAATTCTTATAAACATATAAAGAGCTGTCATACAAAATTACGTATGTTCATAATAATTTTACGCATTGAAAGAGTTTTAGTAAAATTTGGTAAAATTAAATATTGCTGTAAGCAAGGTGTCATGTATTGCTGATATAAGTTATTCGTGTATTAAATGGTTTTATGAGAGTGGAAAGGATATGAACAAAAGTCTTATAAGTGTGATTTTTGGCTGCTGAATTTCTGCTGATATCTGATTTTTAAAAGTTTCATATTATGCTCAGTTTGAATTTTTAATAACCACTGACATATTGCGAATAATAATTAGTAGATGGGCATAAACTTTATAGAAAAATAAATGTGACAGAAAAAATCGAAAAACGACTTTAAAGTGGAATGAAACATTCACCTTGTAGTTAGAATCTATAAAATACACATTAAAAACATGCTTAAAAGGCGCCGAAAAAAGATGTTAAAACATATTTATTTACTCCCGAAATCTTTCGAACGCAAACGCGTTCATCATCAAGGGGAACTGCTGACTGAACTGATCACACAATTTTCGCTTTCACTGTGCCATTACGTAACGGAGTTCCGTTACGTAATGGCGTAGTGAAAGCGAAAATTGTATGATCAGTTCAGTCAGCAGTTGAACTCCGTTACGTAATGACACAGTGAAAGCGAAAATTGTATGATCAGTTCAGTCAGCAGTTCTCCTTGATGCTGAACGCATTTGCGTTCGAAAGATCTCGAGAGTAGATAAATATGTTTTAACATATTTTTTTCGGCACCTTTTAAGCATGGTTTTAATGTGTATTCTATCGAAAATAAATATGCTATGGCAATTCTTATCAGACAAAACACAAATTGTGAATGAGAGAAGTGGCAGGGACAGTAGTGACATTTTTTGAAATTTTGCCACTTTACTTCAAAAAGAACATTTTTGAAATGTTGTATGCACTATTTTCAAAGACATATCAAACCTACGATTAAATGGATAGATATTGGTTAATCTATAAATATCAATATTTAAATTAACAATGGGGACAATAGTGACGGTTAATAAATGAACGCTTACCCTTTCCACATTCTTTTCAATCCTGAAAATCTTCTTTATGAACAAAAAGTAAGAGATGGCGACTGTTTAAAACCAACATGTGCTTCCCTACTCGAAACAATACTAAAAATGACTGCATGTTGCCATCTGGTGGAAATATGAGGAAATTAATATACCGGGACATTAGTGTTGGCGCCACTCTTGGCTTCTAACATCGCTTGGCGATAAATGTAACTCAGAAGTCGTTTTGTTCTTGTTTCGTTCGGTTGTTCCATGGGGAGCTCCGAAAACCAATTCGTCGTAAGTAAATAAAAAAAAATGGATCGTTTGTAAACAGTTGAAATTTTATCGATAGTAGTATAATTTACAGTCCACTCTAATGTCGTAGTCGTAATCATGGTACCGCTCGCGGAGAAAGACTAGTGATCGTCGGATTATATTGCGTTTTGTTAAAAAAAAAAATCGGAACAATGGACGTAAAAGTGTTGAATCGAAGGAGGGGCAATATCAAAGCCCAAATCACGAAGTTAACAAATTTTATAGCCGATGAGGCACAAGAAATAGACTCAGTAGCTATTCTGAACAAAATTGAGAATTTGAACAAGTTAGAAGATAAATTAGACGACTTGAAAATGGAGTTCTATAAAATTTTGAAAGATGAAGAAATCGATAAGTGTGATGCTGAATTTGAAGAAATCGAACAAGATCTCCAAAATCTCAAGGTAAGATTTAAAAGGCTTATTGATAATTCTAAAACTAAAAATGTTGATAATAATGTTGAAAATAATGGTGTTAATAAAACAAAAAATTTAAATGACAAATTACCTGAAATTCCATTGCCGAAATTCGATGGTTCGTATGAAAATTGGAATAATTTTAAGACTCAGTTTAATAGTATAATTGATTCAAACGAATTGTTAAGTAATGATCAGAAACTTTTTTATTTGCAATCCTCTCTTGTGGGGACAGCAAAGCAAATCCAAAGTACTGATGACACATATGAGTCATTATTTGAAGCACTTAAAAAAAGATTTGACAATAAAAGATTAATAGTTAACAGTCATATTAAATCTTTATTAATGTTAGATAATATTTGTACTGATTCAGCTGAAAAATTAAGATTGCTGCTGGATTGTATTTTAAAGCATGTAAGAGCTTTAAAGGTTTTAAATGTCGAAATGAACAATTTTAGTGAAAATTTATTGATTAATATTATTTTGACAAAATTGGATAGAACAACATGTAAGGAATTCGAAATGACATTAACAACGACAGATTTACCCAGATGGGATAACTTTATCGAATTCTTGCAAAATCGTGTTCAAATATTAGAAAACCTTCAAGGAACACAAATAAATTCGCAAAAATTTAAAACTCAGAACAAACAAAACACCTTTATTCTGAAATCTAATTCATGCCTTGTTTGTAAAAAATTACATGCAATTCAGCAGTGTCCTGTTTTTCTAAAAATGACTCCAATTCAAAGATTTGATGAAGTAAAAAAGAATAAACTTTGTATAAATTGTTTAAATGATTCGCATATGCTTTCGAAATGCGGTTCAAAATATAGCTGTCAACGATGCTCTCTCAGACATAACGTGTTACTTCATCGTGATAAAAATAAATCATTTCAAAATAAAACGTCATTAAAAAGCCCCGATTCTGAAATAGAAATATTTACATTGGCGCCAGACGGCCGTTCTGGTAAAGAAAATTAGGAAACAAATAAACAAAATGTATCGGAAATATCTCAGAGTTTTTCATCACATAATAATGAAAGTAAAAAAGCAGTTCTTTTGTCTACGGCATATATTTATATTTATAGTCCGATACATAAAGGTTTCGTGCAGGTCAGAGGGATCCTGGATAGTGCGAGCCAGCTAACTATATTACGGAAGAAATGGCCTCCTATTTGGGCTTGAAAAAAGAAAGAATAAATGTTTCCGTTAGTGGATTAGGTGGAAATGCCTTTAATGTTAAAGGGAAGATTAATACGATAATTCGTAATAAAAATGCTTCATTTTCTTCACCTAGCGAATTTTTTGTTGTTTCGAAAATTACTGATTGTGTACCTTCTTCAAATATTAAAATTGATAAAGCATTGTTACCAAATAGGGTTTTGCTAGCTGATCCTACTTTTGACATACCGGGAAAAATTCATTTAATAATTGGGGCAGAACTCTTTTATGAGATAACAAAAGAAGGAAAAAATCGCATTTCACCAAATTTAATGTTTCAAAATTCGGTGTTTGGCCTCATTGCTACTGGAACTGTTAAAATCAAGAGTTCTAATTCATATTGTGGATTAACATTTAATTATGAAATCGAGAACATTGAATCTAATCTTAAAAAATTTTGGGAAATAGAAAATATTTCACCTGACCGTTTTCTAAGTAAAAAAGAAGAATTTTGTGAATCTCATTTTCAAAAAACGCACAAACGGAATGATACCGGAAGGTTTATTGTCGAAATGCCGATTCAAACTGATCAATTAAATTCATTGGGAAATTCGAGAAAATTAGCAGAAAGGCGTTAACAACAAACAGTAAAGAGATTGGAAAATAATAGTACTATGAAAAAACATTATTGCGAATTTTTAAATGAATATGAAGCATTGGAGCATATGGAGCGAATTTCAGTCGAAGACTCTCGCTCAGTAGTTTATTACATGCCTCATCATGGCATTTTTAAACCGGATAAATCCTCTACTAAACTAAGGGTTGTCTTTAATGCCTCTGCACCTACCACAACCGGAAAAGCTTGAATGATATTTTGCTTTCCGGTGAAGTTAAGGAAGATCTTTCTGATATTTTGTTAAGATTTCGGAAATATAAGATTGCTTTAACTGCGGACATTAAAAAATGTTTCGGCAGATTTTGATAGATCCTTCGCAAAGGGACCTTCTACGCATTCTTTGGAAGGATTACGAAAATAATTCCACAATTGCCTTTAAATTAAACACGGTCACTTATGGAACTAAATGCGCCCCTTTTTTGGCCATAAGGTGCATCAAACAATTGGCTTTAGATGAGAAGGATAAATTTCCTCTTGCGGCAAAAGCTATCCTATCTGATAGCTATATGGACGATATCGTGACTGGATCCCCAGATTCAGACTCGGCAATAGTCATGAAAAATCAATTAATTGACATATTTCGTTCTTGTGGAATGGCTTTGCACAAATGGAATTAAAATTTGAATGAGCTTTTAAATCATGACGAAATCGAAGATGTCTCCTTTTGCACTAAGTCTGACACTTCAGCTAAAACTCTAGGTATGGTTTGGCAATCCAATCAAGACCAATTTGTGTTTAGAGTTTCGGTGAAAGAGCTAGAATCATACACCAAAAGACAGGTTCTTTCTGTCATAGCAAAATTGTATGATCCGCTTGGGCTCATTGGCCCAATTATTTCCAAGGCTAAGTGTTATCTTCAAAAATTGTGGTTGTGTAAACTAGGATGGGACGAGAACATTCCGGAACCTCTTGCTAGTGATTGGTGTAACTTCGTAAGTCAACTAAAAACTATAGAAAATATAACAATTAGTAGATACATTTTAACTCCTTCCACAGAAGCAATATTTGTTCTTGGTTTCGCTGACGCTTCCATAACAGCTTATGGTGCTGCAGTTTATATATATTGTTTAAATTCATCCAACTCGACCACATCAAACCTCATTGCAAGCAAATCAAGAGTGTCACCTCTAAAGACCATTTCTGTGCCAAGGTTGGAACTATGTTCCTGTTTGCTTCTTTCTCAACTTGTCGCCAAAATTCTCCCTTCCTTACAACTAGACATTCAAGGAGTAATTTTATTCTCAGACTCAACTATAGCATTGGCATGGATAAAAACCTCTGCTCATCTATTAAAAACTTTCATAGCAAATAGAGTCTCTAAGATTCAGTCTCTCACTGAACAATTTTTATGGAAACACATTCCTTCTAGTGATAATCCAGCTGATATAATATCTCGTGGAACATATCCTTAGGAACTCTCAGATATGTAACTGTGGTGGAAAGGTCCATTATTGACTAATAATATCTTGGACTTGACAGAAAAAGAGGAAAAAACTGACTTTCCAAATGATGATGCTTATTTAAACGAACTTAAAAACTGTAATATTAATTTGCATCTAATTAATCAGGACTTTAATAACTTTCTGAACAATTTTTGGGCCCTAAGTAACAGTTATTTTAATTTGTATTTTAGTTTATATTTATAGATTTATTTATAATTGCAAGCACAAAGAAAGGATTGTAGGGCCTATAGCAAAAAAGGAATTTTACCAGGCAAAGATTAAATTAGTCAAATTGGTTCAGGTAATGTATTTCACCAGGGAAATGAAGGCACTCAAGAAAGGTGAGAAGCTAAAGGATAGTCGAGTAAGTAATTTAAATCCTTTTCTTGATAGGGATGAAATTATTAGGGTTGGTGGTCGTTTAGATCAATCGAATTTATCTTATGATAAAAAACATCCGATTCTTTTACCGAAAGATCATAGGCTTACCCTTTTAATTTTCCAGTATTTTCACTTAAAAAATTTGCATGTTGGTGCTCAAACATTGCTTTATTTTGTGAGACAAGAATTCTGGCCCTTAAATGGCAGAAACATAGCTAGAAAATCGTGCATAATTGCATTGTTTGTTTTAAAAACAAACCTAAAATTGCAGAACAAATCATGGCCTCGTTACCTAAAGAAAGGGTAAATATAAACCCCCTTTTACAAATTCAGGCATTGATTTATGTGACCCATTTTTTATAAAATACAAAAACCAACGTAAAGGAGTTTTTAGTAAAATTTATGTCGCAATTTTCGTCTGTTTTGCTACTCGTGCAATTCATTTAGAAATAATAACAGATTTAACTTCTGAAGCCTTAATAGCTACCTTAAAAAGATTTGTAGCTAGGCGCGGAATTTGTGCCACCATCTTTTCTGATAATGCCTCTAACTTTGTTGGTACTAATTCAGAATTGAAAAAATTGCATAAAATTGTAAAAAATCAATCCCATGAATTGGCTGCTTACTTATTGGCTAATTCAATTTCTTGGAAATTCCTTCCTCCTAGATCCCCTAATTTTGGTGGCTTGTGGGAGGCAGGAGCAAAATCCTTTAAGCACCATTTAAAAAGAACTATTGGAGATTTAAAACTAACTTTTGCGGAATTTTTAACTGTCGTTAATCAAATCGAAGGCATTTTAAACAGCAGGCCTCTAATACCTTTATCTTCGGATCCAAACGATTTCGAAACGTTAACCCCAGGACATTTTTTAATAGGCCGCCCTGTAAATAGCATATGTGAACCAAACTTGACTGACCTTGCCAATAATAAACTTAGTCATTGGCAGCAAATTACAAAAATTAATCAATTAATTTGGAAAAAATGGAGTAGAGATTATTTAAATAATCTACAACAGCGAACAAAATGGTTATTTGAAAAGGAAAATCTAAAAATTGGAACTATGGTCTTATTAAAGGATAGTAATTTGTCCATGTGTACCTGGTCAGTAGGTCGCATTCAAGACGTTATTTATGGGAGCGATGGTAAAATTAGGATTGTGCTTGTAAAAACCCCAAATGGTATATTCAAACGAGCAATTTCTAATGTTAGTATTTTGCCCATAAATGATCCTTTATTACAATGTAAATATTTATTTATTTTTATATTTCTGTGCATTTATATTTGAAAATTTTTTGCAGTAACTTTGTATTTTAATATTATAATTGAATTGAATTGTATATTTCTATTATTGATTGAATTGAAACTTGTATTATAATTGAAGTATATTGTAAATAAAAACAAAAAATTAATTGTTACAATGAAGGACATTTGTTAAGATATGTTGCTGAAATAACTTTTTCAGTGGTGACCGGTATGTTGGCGCCACTCTTGGCTTCTAACATCGCTTGGCGATAAATGTAACTCAGAAGTCGTTTTGTTCTTGTTTCGTTCGGTTGTTCCATGGGGAGCTCCGAAAACCAATTCGTCGTAAGTAAATAAAAAAAAATGGTTCGTTTGTAAACAGTTGAAATTTTATCGATAATAGTATAATTTACAGTCCACTCTAATGTCGTAGTCGTAATCAATTAGTGACCGAAAAGGTGAGGGACACAACTTTAAACGCAACAAAAACAAATATTACTCATTTCATTCATATAAAAATAATATTATTATGCTCCATAAGATTCCTTTTCATAATAAATGGTTTTTCAAAAAATTTTAATAATTATTGTTTGTTGATGGTTTTAATGTAGTTTGAGGTTGAGAACAGAGGGAACAGTAGTGACTTTTGAGATGTTTCCATTTTAAAGATTAAAAAAAATAGATTTTCACAGTAGAAGTAATATAATATTGCAGAACAATCACATAGAAACATTTTAACATTAAATGAGAATTTATATCGCAAAGAAAAAAGCCGAGAAATATACTGGGGACCGAAAAATCACACTTATGAGATTTTGACCTACATAACTTTTTCCCTAAACTGCATAAATTATTATAGTAAAAAATTTAATACCGTCGCAATTTTAAATTTATAGAAACTTATGCACTTTTATGGTCTGTGAGTATATACAGGAGGCATAATAAAGTTCCTTTATCCTGAAAAAACTTGCGAACGGAGAGTGCTACAGCTATTCAAGAGCCTTAACAGTATAATAAAGTGATTACGCCCGATCTAATATAACCAACAGAAGAGACCCCTACTGACGAAATTTGGAAGTTATCGACCCCGCCAGAAATACTGCGCTTCGAACATGAGAAATGCTGGTAACAGCAAGGTTTGGAGTAAATGTGAATAACAATAAAAGGTTGTTACAAAAAACACTGTTGCACCAAACTGTTTTGGATAAAATATTCAAAATAGCAGACAGTAAATTAATTTATACAATACTCAATCAGTCGAAGCCGGTTTCATTTTTTCAATTAGTTCTTTTTTTTTTATAAAACATTTTTAGATTTTATTTTTGTATCTATGATTCAATTAAAGCAATTTCAAAATAATGATAATAATAATAATAATAATAATAATAATAATAATAATAATAATAATAATAATAGCAGGTATTCTAATTTCAACAGTACCAATATAACAATAGTAAAAGACAATGGAAATTTAAGCTACTATTAAAAACAGAACCAACCCTTGTTTTCTGCTCCTCTAGTTGCACCGATATTTTGTGAAACCATTGTTAAGTAAGCTTCATCGCCTCTACCTAACAGAATTAATTGCGCAATACAAAATAAGGATTTTTTCAAAATCGTAGAAAGACGCTGAATTAACATATTAGATTGCAGCATTTTAAAATGTGAAGAAAGCATAAATTTAATAAAACTAATCTTTTCTTAAAACTTCGTCTTTAAATATGACAGCCAATTATATTGAAGCAGTTTTGTGTATTTGCAGGTAACGACATTTGGATTATTTTAAATATAGATTGAGAACATATTGATTCTAAAATTAGCCGCTATATTTTATTTGTTTTGAATAAACTGTTGCCAACAGAAAAAAAAATTACTCCGAATGAGAATAAAATTAAGCTGAAATATATAAGCAAGTATCGTTCAAAAAAATTATAGAACTGGCTTCATTTGTGTCTTTTTTAATCTGATAATTCTATAATCTAAGGCAAAATTTTGAACTTCGCCACACATGTTATTGTTGCATAAATATTTACAATTACACTATAATTAAATAGTGGGAATATCCGTTGTGTTATTTTGATACATAGAGTTAGTATCGAGAACTATACGAATTATTGAAACAATAGCCATAAATTAATTTATTATGCTTTCGAAAGAATCCATGTATTGTCAGTAAAAAAAAAGTACCCCCCCCCCCCCCCGATACACACACACAAACACAAACATTCACACTCCCGTCTATTTATCATAAAACAGACGCAACAAGAAGCGAAAATACACTTTAAAAAAAAAATGTTGATTTTACAGTATAATCAACAATTTTTTTTGCAGTGTAGCCATTCGATTGGGAATTACATATTCTTAAAATGCATCTTAAAATATAAACTTCGTGGACTATCTTCATACAAAAATTGTAACAAACTTCGAAATTTTCAAAACAAACATCTAATTTTAACATCATATTCGGATGTTTTGAAATTTTTCACCTTGGGATACAAGACTGGGAGTCAAGCAGTTGCTTCGGCCAAGTAGTTTAGGATGCAGATGCAAAGTTTTGAATTTGCCTGTTAGATTCAATTTTTTTAGTCGCAACACCAAGCTGCAATGCATAACTCAAAACTAACTTTTCAGAATGAATAAAAAGTTTTGGATTTGCATATTTGAAGCTTCTAAAAATCGATTTATGTTACAATAATTTATAAGTTACGATACCATTTTGTTTTTTAAATATCAATTTCAAAGTACATATATTTACGAAATTAATTTTCGAAAAAGAATATGTGTTGTAACCTATAACAATTGAAGAACCTATAAAAGCATGATGAATGTCAACTCTCGTAAAAGAAAAAACAATGAATAACTATCATCTAACTATCTATGTCTATCATGGTTTTCTCTTTGATACTGCACAATCGACACAATTTTTGTATTTTTTTTTTAATTTGGGACAATTTTTCGACTATCGCATAGAGTAAAGTGCAGAATATAGAAACGTACATACTTTTTACGAGCCAACATACATTTTGTTCATCATCATAGTTTAACTGAAAATTTTAAAAACGTAATTTGTAATATTCTATTTTAGCTTTAACAATTTTAAATTTTCATCCTTCTGTCTTGTAATAAAAATATTTTTTAACGGCTCATTTTTTTTTTCTCACAGAATATATCAACAATACATATTAACATAAATTCAACCTGCCATTAAAAATAGAAACATTCCACGTTTTCTACACCTCTATTTTCAAAGCTTAGTAAAATTATCGCTAAGTAAGCTTTATCACTTCTGTTTAAAAGTACTTACATAATAGAATTATGCAAAATAATAGACGGCTATTGAATTAGCATACAGGATTGCAGCATTTTAAAATGCATAAATTTAATAAAAATTAATATTTGAATATAATACAATTTATGTTGAAGCAGTCTTGTGTACTTTCAGATAACGGGACTTGGATTATTTTAAATACAGATTTAGAACTTATTGATTCTAAAAATAGCCTCTCGATTTTATCTGGTTTGAATAAACTATTGTTAAGAGAATAAAATCCAAGTGAAAATTAAATTAAATTAAGTGAAAATGCACTGTCGTGGAAAAAAACTGAACACTTCCCCCCACCCCACCCCTCCACACACACACCAACTCTGCAGAAAATTATCGTAGAAGAAAGTTACTGGTACCAAACGATTGGAAATAAAGTGTACTTTTAAATGATGTATTTAATATGTGCTTTATTATCTACATACCAAACCAGCCCAAACTTTGTTTTTATTTCAATGGCAACACCCAATTTTGACACAATATTTTACATTTTTGATTCAAACTATGCCTAGATACCAAATTTCAAGTCATTTGTGTGATAAAATTTTGAATTATAAATATTGAAAATTTAGACCTTCTAGTGTTAAATTACATTTATATATTTTTATTAATATCTCCTGAAATTATAATCTTAATGAGCTATTTTTTTTGTTTGGTTATAATATTAAAAAACCCAAACAAAAAGACATTGAATTTGAAATTTTTATAATTTTATAATAAGAATTATGAAAATTATGAATTGCGAAATTAATATTCGAAAAAAATATGAATTTCAAACTACAATTTTTTTGATGGATTTATATTTATTATGTCCTATTTTATATACATTCAAATTAAAATTTTTCTTCCAAGTAGTTTTCAAATTAGGTTTAAAAACGGCAAAATGGTGGTTTAAGGGGCCGTCTATGATGTGCAGAAAAGCACAATTTCAAAAAATATTTTATACATTTTATTGTTGATTAGAATAAGATTTTTTCCTTTTTCTGTTTATAAATTTTTTTTATTAAAATTACGTAAATCGTATTTGCATGAGATATAATCTTTGGTCAATTATGTATTAAATTAGTTTCGCTTTTATTTTTAAATTAACTAAGCTCATTTTTTTAAAAAAAATGAACAGTCTTACATTAGAATAAATATGTTACTCATTATTTTTGTTACCTTTAATTGAATTTCTAGTTTCTTTTCCAGTCTAATAAACCAATTTTATTTTTCTGCGGTATATATGTTTGAAGTAAAGTTTCTTATAAATGCATATGTGTTGTGTATTTGCTGAAAAAGTTTTAAAAATATGCCATTAGCAATCGAGTTAATATTTATATTCAGACGGAAAAACAATTTGTCTGGGTTTTTTCTACATCGCTTTCTTATATTGCTTTATACTATTTTTTATTAAAAATTTTGTTATTCGCCGATATTCTTTACATATGATTTTAAAAAAGAGCGAGTAAAATAAATTCAAAATCTAAGAAAAGGCATTGTAAAAACACTTATAAAATTCCAATCACATTCACATATTCGAAAACTATTTTAATCACAGATATTCTTATATATTTTTAATCGGATAATTCAAGTCTTGTAAACATTATAAAATGAATATTGAAAAGGATTTTACGTATATAACAATAGCCGAAACATATTAAGTGATTAAAATAGTCATATTGGCAAGAAATAATGCATTAATAGAAGTGACGTAGTCATTCTGCAACATTACAACAATCGATTACCGAACTTCAGTTTGCATACATACATTAAAAATATGGTCATTTTAAAATAATTAATTTTTCTGAAACAAATAGAAGGAATGTCATGAAATTTGCTATCTAAGCATACTTTGAACTGAAGATTTAAAATATATTGTCAAAATTGGGTCTTGCTATTGAAAGAAACAAAGTTTGGGTTTGATTTGATATGTAGATGACCTTATATATCTCTTTTAAAAGTAGACTTTATTTTCAATCATTTGGTACCAGTAACTTTCTTCTACAATAATTTGTTGTAGAGTTAGTTGGGGGGGGGGGGGGGTCAGTTTTTTTCCCACGATAGTACAAGCCGGTAACATTTAAAATCTATATAGAATTTACTTCATTTGGGTTTTCTTTAATCCAGTTACCCTATACTCTAATTCGGAATTTTGAACTCTGATATCCGAGCTATTTTTGCATAAACATTTAATTTTAGATTGAAATACTTATAATACAGTGGACTCTCGTTAATACGTCTCCGCTTAAGATGTATTTCTTGTTAATGGGAACAATCGTTTTCCTCATTATTTCCCATTTGCAATTAATGTTAAAGATATCGCTTAAAAAGTACTAGTAATCGAATAATGTGGACAATATTTTTATAAACGGACAGAGCAGAACCGGAACTGCTATTGTACATTATTTTTGCAAAATCCATTTTGATGTAACTTTAGTTATTGAGAGATCAAGAAATGGTCAGTCACAATAATGAACAGAAAGAAGACTTTTTTACCAACAAAAATATCAGAGGTTCAAAAATTTTTAATGGCTGTTCCCCGATATTACCAATCAAAATGTGACATAACAAACCACATTTTCGAATGTCACACAAAACTGGAAAATAATGTCTTAAAAAAATCATTTGTTCAAGTAACGCAAAGAAAAGTGAAAGATTAATTTACTTAAAGTTAAACTATGTCAGTACGGCAATTTTGTTGAATATTTTGTTTCTCCTGGGTAATTTATTCCTTTGTATTAACACATTGTCATTAACTTACTTGTAAACTAAAATTACTATATTTAAGTAAAAGTTGTTTATTTTAGCATTCAGTTGGTAAGGCATTTAACTTCTGTTCATTTCATTTAACTGAATTCAGCTTATTCATTTAGAGGGATTATTTACACCGTAAATATTGACATCATTCAACTCTGACTTCGGTTAGGGTGAACAGTAAAATAATCTCACTTGGAAGTCCGCATTAACGGGAGTTGACGGTATTCATTTTGTCAGTTTGATGTAGAGGTTTCAATATAAAAAAATGTATGAACTAGTCGGATGTGCCAATCCCAAAACTTTCTTCTATCTCAAACATGTTAATACTTCAAAAATCATATTTTCTTTTTAATTATGCATTTTAGAATCCAAAAATGCAAGCATAGCAGCGCCATCTGTTATATAATTTACACAAAACTTATGTCATGATCTAACGGAATATGAAGTGTGATGAAATTCTGTGCATTAATTCTTGAGATGTGACTATCGCTAAAATCGTGTAAATCTGGAAAAAAAGCAACATAGCAGCGCAACCTGTTGGGGGCGATTTATACCAAAACCGAATCAGCTTCAATTTATATCAAGGTCTAACTGATTCGAACGTTTTATTAAATTCCGTGCATTAGTTCTAGAGAAATTACTATCGCTAAAATGTGTAAATCCTGAAAAATTAAGCATACCAGCGCCACCTTTGGGGAGATTTACAGCAAAACCTAATAAACAACAACATATGTCAACGTCTAACTGAATATGAAGTTTAATGAAATTCTGTGGTCTAGTTCTTGAGATATAGGTACCGTAAAAATCGTGAAATATGCAACATAGCAGCGTCACCTGCAGAACGATTTACACCACAAATGAATCAGCACCAATTTATATTACGGACTAACGGAATCTAAATTTTTACTAAATTCCGTTCATTAGTTCTTGAGATAGAGCGCTCACAAAATTTTTGTCACATACAGATATATTTACACAGACAGACATTTTTTAAAACAGTCAAATCGTGATCCGGATCTTCTAAAACGTATAATGCTATTCGAAAACCGGAAATCGAATTTTTTCAGGAATTCGATATTTTCTTCTTGTAAAGGTATAAGAAAGTAACAAAAAGGTAACGACCACATATGTGAAGAGGAAAGGGGAAAGAGATGATAGTCCCACTTTTATGAAATTTGATATGGGAGGTGCTATCTGTTAGTTTAAGAGACATACTATTATTTAGCAATCTTGAATTTGGGGAAAAATTAATGTAATACTTTGAAAAACACTGTTGAATATAAGTATAAAGAGTAAATACACTGAAAGTCCTGTGAAAAAACACAGGTGAGGATTCGTATAAAAGAGAAAAAGCGACTGTGGTCGATGGTCATGAAAGAAAGAACTATGAAAAACTTTCATCTAACCATCTGTGACTATCAACGTGTTCTTCCTGGTCATTTATATCTCAAAGAATGTGGGGATTTTCCTAAAATCTGGACAAATTTTTCGACTATATACTAGAGAGTTAATAAAATGTAGCAACCATAATGTAGCTTGCCCGAGTCAACATGCTTTTTTTTCATCATGTGAGTTACATAGAAATTAAAAATATATATATAATTTATAATGTTCTATTTTGACTTTAAAAATTTGCAATTTTTGCATTTTTTTTATGAAGTTATTTTTAAATAATGCACATGTTCTTTTTTTCCCTCAAAGAATAACAACATAAAAAAATAATAATTCAAACTGTTATTTAAAAAAGAAACTTTTTTTTTGCTTCATTTTCACTGCTATTTTGTAAAATTATCGATTCTGTTTACAAGTTCCTACATAATGGAATCATGTAATATAAAAATAAACAAGTTCTCAGAATAACAGAAAGCTATTGAATTAGCATATAATAGTGCAGAATTTTAAAAGGTGAAGCATGCATAAATTTAATAAAAATAATCTTTAAATATGACAGCCAATTACGTTAGAGCAGCAAAGTGTATTTTCAGATAACGAGATTTGGAATATTTTAAATATAAATTGAGAGCCTTGTGATCCTAAAGTTATTCTATATTTTATTTGTTTTAAATAAACTATTGGTAACAGAAAATAAACTCCAACTGATAAATAGCAAGTGATATAAGCTTAAAACTATAAACAGTATTTAATATATATATATATATAGATAGATCTGATTTTAAATGTGTTTTTTCAATCCAATTTTCCTATAGCATAAATATTTACCATGACATTGTAATGATGTATTGAAAATATTCATTGCATCAGTTTAGTACACAGGTTTTGCTATCAAAACTGAACGAATTATTCAATTAATAATCAGAAGTAAATACAGTGGGTTGACATGTTCACTATTTTAATTACAATTATTTCCAAACAAGACTCTTCGTTTATCACTTTTGAAAATGGTTCTGTAGGTCCAGAGATTTCATAGAAATTGTAATTTAGAATGTTTTTAGAACGCTTTTCGCTCATCTCACACTTTTAAATTTTGAATTTTTTTAGAATTTGTTCTTAGAGAGCATTTACATCTTATAAGTAACTACCATGCCAAATTTCGTGTTTCTAGCTCCTTCAGTATAAAAAAAATCGAAATTTTAGAAGGTTTTTCGCTACTGCATCCCCCTGGGGGTAGAGGCACCGACATAAAATATAGCCAATGTTGAAGCAAGGACTGTCACCCTCAATTTGCCACCATCACTTTTGAAAATGGTTCTGTAGTTCCAGAGATTCCATAGAAATTGTAATTTAGAATGTTTTTAGAACGCTTTTCGCCCATCTCACCCTTTTAAATCTCGAATATTTTTAGAATTTGTTCTAAGAGAGCATTTACATCTTATAAGTAACTACCATGCCAAATTTCATATTTCTAGCACCTTCAGTATTAAAACAATCGAAATTTTAGAACATTTTTAGCTTTTGCACCCCCCCCCCCCTGGGGGCAGTGGCACCGACATAAAACATAGCCTATGTTGGAGCAGGGATTGTCAGAATCATTTTGCAACCATCACTTTTGAAATCGCTTCGGTAGTTCCAGATATTACCCCCTACAAACAAACAAACAAAATATTTATAGATTTGAATGAATTTGTGTACATTGCAATTTCAGTCATCCGATTAAATTTTTTCTGGATGCCATGCGGATAACTGGGACGATTATAAAAATAATTATATTGCGAAATAAAGAGTTTAATAAAAAGGCACGTCTATTGTATTCAACATACTATAGGCTTATGTTTTAATAAGATTACTTTTGCTACAAAAATTTAGAAAAAGTACGCAATACATACATTTAGATGTATAATTCAAATATGGCCAACAAGACTGTTTTTCGGTAGTCCGTAAATATTGTATTAGAATATTCAATTAAATATAAATATTAACTTTCGTTTAAATTAAAATTTCAAGGAAATTATATTTTTAGGAACGAATACATATAATTTAAATTTCAATAAGGCTTTGTTTTTCTAATTTTTTTTTCCTGATAGCGGTTCGGATATTAGGAATTTTACTGTATTTATTCAATTAGAACAAAAACGGCGACTATATCAGAGGATTAAGTGCAAAATGTAGATAATGTACCTAACTAATATGAGTCAAAATCTATTTTGTTTTTCATCAGATGAATTACTTGGGAAATTTAACCTATACCTTCAAAAAATTCAATGTTCGAATATATATATATATATATATATATATATATATATATATATTAAAGAGTAACCATTTCATCAACACTTTAAAACAAAATGAATGGCACTCTAATCATATATTCTAATACGAGTAAATCTTGTGTACGTGTGTATATATATACACTGGCGAGAAAAATTAAAGGAACAACCATAAAAGGGAGCTTTATGTTAATTCTTTTACGGAAACTACAATGAAAGGTGATTAGTTGGTAACTCAATGTCAACGTTATCACGTAGTCACGTTAAAAAAAATTTTGACGGATTTACACGTTTCAGACACTGTAGATTCCGAAATACATATATTTAGAAAAAAAAATTGCCGTCCGTCTGTGTGTCTGTGAGTCTGTAAACGCTCTATCTCCCGAACAAATTGAGATAGAGACTTGCAATTTGGTATGTACTTAGTATGTATTAATGGGAAGAAGCCTATTGAAGTTCAGTAACCTCGATTAACCGGAACAATTTTTTTCGGACTCTCAAAATATTCGTTCTGATAAAAGATACATAAAAATTTTCGAAATTGTTTATTTTAAGGCCTGAATATAAAAGAGAATAAAAAAACATAAATTGTGCATAAAGCATGAAGTCGATCGGATAATGAGTTGCCGAGATATTTGTAATGCTATTTGCCACACTCTTCGATTTTTCATGACCCTGTATTTCATCCAAATTTCAATTCAAAGATATATTTTAATTGGAAATGAGACGCTTAATCAGATGCAATAAACCGCTAGTTAATAGGATTATTGTTTTTGGAGTTATAAGGATGTTTCTTTTATTCAATTCAGTAATCGAGCCTTTGAAGTTTATGACGTCCTCAAGCCACGATTTTATTCGAATTGCAATGCATTTCATAAGTAGTTTACACATTTTTTATTTTAATATTTTACATTATGGATATCCATGATGGGTAAGTACTACGGTGGCCCCCAACGACTAGTTAAGGATTGTACGTGTAGTTACATAAAAGTTTCGCTTGTAGTAGGTGGAATATGCGGTCTGGAAGACATTTGACCGATGGTGAGAAATGGCGAGAGATTAGGGGAATGGAAGCAGGACAGGCACTGACAGGGGTACTTAAAAATAGCCAAAAGTGCCATGTCAAGAATTTCGAAACGATTTAAAGACACTGGTAATGTGGAGAGACAACCAGGTCAAGGTCGAAAACATGCCAGAACAGACTCTCAGGACCGTTATTTGGCAACGATTGCTAAAAAAAGCCGGCAACTGACATCAGTTCATATTGCAAGGGAGCAATAGGGACTCAACTATCTAGATTTACTGTGAGTGATAGGTACGATAAAAGAGGGCCGTAAGCAAGGAAACCCATTTCAATTTTAATTTTAATTCCTGAGGAAATCCACTCGGCTGAGGGCAAACCCAGCCGTTGAGCGTTTAATGTCTTCCTCGGCTAGCTCCCCGGCACGCAAGGATTAAACGTGGCAGTACAAGCTTCGAAAATGGCTGGTCCTGCCGGTCAAAGCCCCACGTGACCGGTGGCAGGAACTAAAGACATACAAAAAAAACTTAATAGAGGGTCTGTCGCTGGAACCAGCGTTCCTACGCGACAAGGAGCGACAGACAGGGTAGACGAGGTTCACAGGTGCGCCTGCACCAGTTGTACAGTCCGCTAATTTAGTAGAAGGGTGCAGTTCTTAAGTAAGACTGTACTAATTGTACAGTTCGTAAATGATGGCACTTGAGATGTGGAGGTGCCAGTGTGAGATTGCCACGCGACAAGGAGCACCACACAATTGCGCTGGAACCCTCACACTGGATGGAGGCTGGATGCACTTCGTGTTAGAGGTGACGATACGATGCTGACCAGGTTCCCGATAAGAATAAATTAATTAATGGGGACTCAGCCCCTGCTAGGAAGAGAACATTACTTGCGGATGAGAGAAACAATTAAGCTACAAAACAGATAAGAAAGCTAAGCAGATTAAAATGATGGAATGATTACGTTAATGACTAAAATAAGCGAGTTATTATTATTAATTTATGGAGAAAGAAAACTGCTTTGAATGATTAAGTTATGTTAGATAGGTGTGTTAGTAATTTGTAAATTTCTGAAAGTTTATCAGTTAGGATGGGACGCGTAATTATGTTCAGCAGCCAAGAAGGAGGTGGGTTAGAAGGAGCAGGCCTAAGATGCCAAGCAACAGTCAGTGGGCAGGAGAAGTAATAATGCATGGGGGTACCACTATCACCGCACTCGCACACATTGGTTCGTGAAATTTTAAATTTGAAGAGGTAATTTTTAAACGGGCCATGCCCGGATAAGAAAGCACTTGTATAAGGAGTGAGGTTAAGTAGCTCTCTGGAAACTTTTGGAATTAGATTGTAAGTGTGTCTACCTTTTGTGGAGGTGTCCCAGTAGATTTGCCAGTTGGGGAGTATTTTAGATTTGAGTTTTCTGCGAATAAAAGATAGGGGTACCGGAAGTGTTCCACTAACTCCAGCGGCGAAATACGCCCTGTTAAAGTGGTGCAGAAATCATCGTCATTGAAGTACCACGGACTGGAGCCAAGTTCTCTTTACCGATTAATCCCGATATTGTTTGGAGAGTGATTCTAGACTTATCACCATATGGAGGGAGAAAAACACACGCAATAAGGCTGCAAACATCGGTAAAAGGCATCGATACAAAATTCCTGGAATCATGGTATGGGCGGGCATCATTTTGAATGGACGCACTGACCTACACATGTTTACCAGTGCAATTGTGAATGCTGAAATATACAAAGGTGGGATTCTTGATCCTCATGTCAAGTTGTTAAGGGGTGCAATTGGAAATAACTTCCTCTTAATGGATGATAATGCGCATCCTCATCCTGCTGCACTAGTGACTGATTATCTTGTGGGCGAAGGAATACAGCGAATGGAGTGGCATGCATATTCTCCAGATTTAAATCCAATAGAACATGTGTGGGATGCACTAGGATGCCAACTTGTATCTCGGCAACCCCCAACTAACACTCTCCAGAAGCATTGAAGCGCTATTCATCTTGAATACACTTTGTTACCACAAGCACTTCTGGATAATATGATCCACTGTATGGAAAATCACTGTAAAACTTGCATTTCGGTTAGGGGTGACCACATACCTTATTGATTTTTCCTGTGTGTCTCTAAAATGTTGTAACAGTACAATTTCTTTATCCCCTCTTATATCACACATTCCTATGTTTTTATGTAAATTTATTTTTTGCAGAAGTAGGCTGTTCTGAATTTTGAATATATCTCAGGCATGACAAAATAAAGATTTTGTGCAAGTTTCATGTTCTTATCTGCAAACTTATTCAAGTTCGATGAGTTTTTATAGTGGTTCCTTTAATTTTTCTCGCCAGTGTATATATATATATATATATATATATATATAACCATATATATTTATATTTATATATATATATATATATATATATATATAACCATATACATATATATATATATATATATATATATAACCATATATATTTATATATATATATATATACAAATTTTATCTTAAAAACGGCTCTAACGATTTAGACAAAATTTTGTATCCTACCGTTTTGGGGCACCAGCAGACCATTGGGCTAGGTCATATGTTCGAGAACTTTCGATTAGTGGGTCGTTTTTGGGTCACTGTGGGTCAAGCTAATTTTATCTAAAAAACGACTCAGACTATTTAAACTAAATTTTGCATCCTATGGTTTTTGGGCACGAGAAGACTGTTGGGCTAGGTCACATGTTCGAGAAAATTTGATTAGTGAGTCATTTCAGTTATGGGTTCAAGCTATTTTTATCTTAAAAACCGCTCAGACGATTTGAACTAAATTTTGTATCCTAGTTTTAAGGAACGAGAAGACTATTGGGCTACGTCACGTGTTCGAGAAATTTCGATTAGTGAGTCATTTGAGTTGTGGGTCAAGCTATTTTTATCTTAAAAACGTCTCAGACGATTTGAACTAAATTTTGTATCCTACGATTTTGGGGCACGAGAAAATCATTTCGGCGACATGCTCGAGAAAATCCGATTAGTTGGTCATTTTTGGGTCCCTGTGGGTCAAGCTAATTTTACCTTAAAAACGGCTCAGACTATTTTGACTAAATTTTATATCCTACGGGTTTCGGGCACGAGAAGACAATTGGGCTTAGTCACATGTTCGAGAAAGTTTGATTACTGGGTAATTTTGATTATGGGTCATTATGGGTCAAACTATTTTTATCTTTAAAAAGGCTCAGATGATTTGAAAGAAATTTAGTATCCTACGGTTTTCGGGAACGAGAAGACTGTTGGACTAGCTCACATGTTCGAGAAATTTCGATGAGTGAGTAATTTTTGGGTCATTACGGGTCAAATTTATTTAATCAAAAACGGCTCTAACTATTTAATTGAATTTTGTATCTTACGGTTTTCGGACACTAGAAGGTCATTGGACTAAGTCAATAACATATCGAGTTCAACTTAAAGCTAATTTTGACCGAGCATAGCTCGGTTTTCCCTGCTCGTTGGTTGTTAAATATGGAATATTTTTAAACAGGGCACTTTAAAGTCATTTTTCTCAAAATGTGATTTTGGAACATTGCGCGCAAGGCAGATAAAAAACTTTTCAATATTTTTCCTGAAAGTTTCAGAATATATAGTATATGGTAAGCTTTATTAAGTGAACCTAAATTTTCATACATGTTTTAGTTATTGTTGCTGAAAAAAATATTTTTTTCTTGATGTTATATTGGTTAATCTTTGAAAACGTTATATAAGTTAGATACAGTTTTGTTTTTTAAACATAATAAAGCTGTAAAAACAATTTTTAATGGTCAGTGGAAGCACAAGACTCATAATTATGCACCGAAAAGTTTCATTTACATGCAGAAATTCTTTTGTAATGCGTGCAACCTGTGAATACAATTTTCTGTTCGACAAGTTTAAAAACAATTATAAATGCTCTTTTTTCTACATTCTGATCTGAAAAATATATGAAATGAAAGAAAAACGTGTATATATTACTGCCTTTAAAATTGTGTTTTTCTAACGTATACTTTTTAAAATATAAAATGACAAAAATGATCATTTTTTTAGGGTTTCGTTCATCTCACAAAACCCTATTACTCCCGCTCCGTTGTCTGTCCGTCACAGAGCCGTTCTCAGAAATTATATAACTTACAGGCATGAAAATTTGTGTACTTATAAGCTAAATACCTACTACGAAGCTCAAAATATTAAAATTTGAATTGAAAATATATATTTTTTTAAATATCGCATTTAGTCCACATGGCAGATATTATTATGACAGAGTATAATAGCGGGCTTCGCCCGCTATGGGGCCTGTTCAGATATTCGAAAACACGGGGTTTGTTATAAAGAAAGTTACATATGTTTTTAATTATCGGGGGCGAAGCGTTTTCCTTAATTAATGCATATATTTTTCTGGTACTTCTCTATTATCCCGTCGACAACTTTTCATAACAAAAAACTACCGCCAAACTGTAACGCCAAATAATCGGAAGAACGTTGCCATTGGAATATCAAAATAAATAAATAAATAAAATATAAAATTTAAGGACATAGCTGTTATTTTAATAAATGAAATAACTAATAAATCAGTAAAACATAATGAAAAATACACGCAAATGTCAAATTAAAAACCACTTGATGACGTAACAAACACGGATAATGCTTCTGACATCAAGTAAGTGGACTGCATTTTTGGCGTTTAATCTAACAGTTTGGCGATAGTTTTTATTATGAAAAGTGGTCGACATCGATAATAGAGAAGTACCCTTTTTCTTTTAATGTTACGTGAACGACGTCACGGGTAACAGCTAATAGTAAAATATAAAATAACTAATCTTCAGTAATCTGCGGACAAGGTTAGCTCCAAACATGAGCGTTTGCTAGCAGCAATATAGTTTAAAATCAATCTTTTAAAGAACTGTCACAAAAAGTCTCACTTTCTATAATACGCAATTTGGCAGTAGAGCCTGGATTAGAGAGGATTACGCAATAGGTTTAAATATCTATTTTATATAAACTATTTTTTTTTTAATATCGCATTTAGTCCACATGACAGATTTTATTATGACAGAGTATAATAGCGGGCTTCTCCCGCTATCGGCCCGGTTCAGATATTCGAAAAAACGAGAAAAATAAATCGGTAAATTTTTACTTTATAAAAAACATAACTTTTTTTTTTTTTTTTTTTTTTGCTAAATGAATGTTATTTGGATTTCTTAAAGAAAGGATAAAGTGTTTTGAAAGGAATATTAAACGATACCCTTTGTGCGATCTTCGATCACACTTACCAACTTGTTTCACTTTTCGACAGTTTAAGCGTCTTAAATCCCCTTAAAAACATAATTGTAACATTCTACATTTTATTTCTGTCATTTTTTTAACTAATAGGAACATCTTTAAAATACACATATTGCTGTTCAAATAATAAAAATATAACACCAATACAAAATATTTTCATTTAAAACAAAAACAGTTCCCTCTTTCTGCTTCTCTATATTCCCTGCCATTTTGTAAAATTATCGCTAAGTAAGCTTTATCGCTTTCTATTTAAAAGTTCTTACGTAATAAAATTATGTAATACAAAAATAAACAACTTTTCAAAATAACAGAATGTAAGATTGCAGCATTTTAAAAAGGTGAAAGAATGTATAAATTTAATGAAATTGACATTCTCTGTAATTTAATTATGCTGGTCTATTATGTTAAATCAGTCTTGTGTATTTTCATACAACGAGACTCCAAATATTTTGAATATCAATTCAGAACTTATTGATTCTAAAATTAGTCACTCGATTTTATTTTGTTTGAATAAACTGTGCATGAAAGGAAAAAAAATAAAAACACTGAGAGAAAAGTTTAATTAAATTAAACTTTAAATTCAGCAGTGAGAAATTACAGAAATCGAAATAAGGTATTTATTTCCAAAAATAATATAAACAGGTACACTGAAAACAGATGTGTTGATTTTTTAGAAAAAAACTTTTTTTTTTTTTTTTTTTTTTTTTTAAAGAAAAAAATCTGTAATTATTGTGAAATTGCTGTTTTTTAAGAGATTTGGGCATTTGGATTGTTTTGGATTTGTTTTTCAAACTTTATAAATATAGAAAAACTTGTGTGTTCTTTTAAGGTATTATCAATATTATTACTACAAAAATATTATTATGTCTTATTGATATACACAATATTAAGGTAAGTAGCAATATAAAAGAAACTTCTGGTTAATTTTAAGGAAGTTGTAACATATGTCATCCTAATTTATTATTATTGAAAATGCTCAGTTTTATATTATTTAAATGTAGTAATAAAAATTCATTTTATGATATTAACTGTTGAATGCATTGCAAAAAGTACTGAAACAAGTGTAGAAAAACTGTAACAACAAATAAATTGAAAACATTACGATATTTTTAATCAGTTGCATGGTTTTTCTTGTCTCTTAGATTATTTACGTTTCTGCATATTCTAAATATAAAAGAAACTTCTGGCTAATTTTTAGGAAGTTGTAACATATGTCATCCTAATTTATTATTATTGAAAAATGCACAGTTTTATATTATTTAAATGTAATAATAAAATTTCATTTTATGATATTAACTGTTAAATGTATTGCAAAAGGTACTGAAGCAAGTGTAGAAAAACTGTAACAACAAATAAGCCGAAAACATTACAATATTTTTAATCAGTTGCGTGGTTTTTCTTGTCTCTTAGATTATTTACGTTTCTGCATATTCTAAATATAAAAGAAACTTCTGGCTAATTTTAAGGAAGTTGTAACATATGTCATCCTAATTTATTATTATTGAAAAATGCACAATTTTATATTATTTAAATTTAATAATAAAATTTCATTTTATGATATTAACTGTTAAATGTATTGCAAAAAGTACTGAAGCAAGTGTAGAAAAACTGTAACAACAAATAAGCCGAAAACATTACGATATTTATAATCAGTTGCGTGGTTTTTCTTGTCTCTTAGATTATTTACGTTTCTGCATATTCTAAATATAAAAGAAACTTCTGGCTAATTTTAAGGAAGTTGTAACATATGTCATCTTAATTTATTATTATTGAAAAATGCACAGTTTTCTATTATTTAAATGTAGTAATAAAATTTCATTTTATGATACTAACTGTTAAATGTATTGCAAAAAGTACTGAAACAAGTGTAGAAAAACTGTAACAACAAATAAGTCGAAAACATTACGATATTTTTAATCAGTTGCGTAGTTTTTCTTGTCGCTTAGACTATTTACGTTTCTGCATATCTGGAGGCACGGCAGTGCCTCCGCCAAGTCGAGAAAGCACGGCCGTAAGCATCCTTTTCTGGAAGCAACTCAGGGCCCTTTTGACCCCCCCCCCCCCCATATCTCCGCGCTGGAGTATCCCAAAAATTTGGAACTTGAGAAACGCTAGAAACTTGAAATTTGGAATAAAGGTAATATTTAAGATACTAAACAAGGAAAAATTAAAAAATATGGATAATTCGAAAAATACCCATAAATTAGTGCAAACGATATATGAACTCAAAGTTTCGATTTTTTGTCACTCACACACTCATTCACTCTCGCGTCATCAAAAAGATTGGGTAAATCCCGCAGCCATAGAAACTTAAAATTTGGAATAAAGCTATTGTATCGGATACAAAGAATGGAAAAATTATAAAATCCGGAAAATTCCAAAAAAAAAAAAAACATTCGAAAATTCAACAAATTCGAACAAAATTGAAAATTGAAAATAACACGATCTTGTAGTCTTAAAAACTTAAAATTTGGTGTGAAGGTAGTGTTTAGAATTCAGAAAAAGAAAACATCAAAAACACCAAAAAAAAATTGAAAATAAAATCGAAAAATCGATTAAATCGGAAAAAATCGAAAATTTTCAAATAATCCGATTTTGTTGCGCTAGAAACTTGGAATTCGGAATAAATGTAGTATTTAGAATGCAAAATAAGAAAAATGAAAAAATCCAGAAAATTCGAAAAAAAAATTCAAAACATTAAAAAAAAATTAAAAAATTAAAATAATTTGATCTTTTAGCTTTAGGAACTTAAAATTCGCTGTAAAGATAGTGTTTAGGATTCAGAATAAGTTAAAATAAGGACGCAATAAAATTCGAAAATAAAATAAAAAAATCGAAAAAAAATCGAAAAATAAGGAAAAATTGAAAATAATTCGATTTTATAGCGCTAGAAACTTGAAATTTGGAATAAAGGTAATATTTAAGATACTAAACAATGAAAAATTAAAAAATATGGATAATTCGAAAAATACCCATAAATTAGAGCAGACGATATATGAACTCAAAGTTTCGATTTTTTGTCACTCACACACTCACTCACTCTCGCGTCATCAAAAAGATTGGGTAAATCCCGCAGCCATAGAAACTTAAAATTTGGAATAAAGCTAGTGTATCGGATACAAAGAATGGAAAAATTATAAAATCCGGAAAATTCCAAAAAAAAAAAAAAAAAAACATTCGAAAATTCAACAAATTCGAACAAAATTGAAAATTGAAAATAACCCGATCTTGTAGTCTTAAAAACTTAAAATTTGGTGTGAAGGTAGTGTTTAGAATTCAGAAAAAGAAAACATCAAAAAACCCAAAAAAAATTGAAAATAAAATCGAAAAATCGATTAAATCGGAAAAAATCGAAAAATTTCAAATAATCCGATATTGTTGCGCTAGAAACTTGGAATTCGGAATAAAGGTAGTATTTAGGATGCAAAATAAGAAAAAATGAAAAAATCCGGAAAATTCGAAAAAAAAAATCAAAACATTAAAAACATTAAAAAAAATGAAAAAATTAAAATAATTTGATCTTTTAGCTTTAGAAACTTAAAATTCGCGGTAAAGATAGTGTTTAGGATTCAGAATAAGTTAAAATAAAAACGCAATAAAATTCGAAAATAAAATCAAAAAATCGAAAGAAAATCGGAAAAATCGTAAAATAAGGAAAAATTGAAAATAATTCAATTTTATAGCGCTAGAAACTTTAAATTTGGAATAAAGGTAATATTTAAGATACTAAATAAGGAAACATTAAAAAATATGGATAATTCGAAAAAAAATCGAAAATTTAAAAAATTTAAAATTTAAAAAAAAAGAAAGAAAGAAAAAGAAAAAGAAAAAGTGAGAAATTGAAAATAATATGATCTCGTAGTCTTAGAAATTTAAAACTTGGTGTAAATGTAGTTATTTAGGATTCAAGAAAAGAAAAAAAGAAAAACACAACAAAAATCCAAAATAAAATAAAATAAATCGAAAAAAAAACAAAAATTTGAAAATAATTCGATTTTGTAAAGCTAATAATAAATTCGAAAATAGAATAAAAAACTCAAAAAAGATCGGAAATTTCAAAATAATTCGATTTTGTAGCGCTAGAAACTTAAAATTTGGAATAATGGTAGCATTTAGGATACAAAAAAAGAAATAAATAAAAAATCTGTAAAATTCGAAAAAAAAATCGAAAAATTGAAAAAAATTCGATTTTGTAGCTTTAGAACTTAAAATTCGGCGTAAACTTATTGTTTAGGATACAGAAAAAGGAAAAATTAAAACACAATAAATTCGAAAATAGAATAAAAAACTCGAAAGAGATCGGAAATTTCAAAATAATTCGATTTTGTAGCGCTAGAAACTTGAAATTTGTAATAAAGGATACAAAATAAGAAAAAATTAAAAAAATCCAGAAAATTATAGAAAAAATCAAAAATCAAAAATAATTTTATCTTGTAGTCTTAGAAACTTAAAACTTGGTGTAAAGGTAGTATTTACTATTCAATAAAAGAAACAATTAAAATATTCGTTAAATTCGAAAATAAAATTGAAAAATCGAAATATCTTTAAAAAATCGAAAATTCGAAATCAATTTGATTTTGTACTCCTAGAAACATTAGTTTTAAGATAATTGTCCTATTAGCTAGTACAACGCCTTTAATTGTTTTATGTTATTTCCCCCGGATTATGGTTTTCTTTTATTTCGTTTACGAATTTCGTTATAGAAAAGTTCCGCTATAGACTGGCTACGTTATAGGCGATTTCTTTATAGACAATGGTATATTTAATGGTAATTATCAGTAATTAGGTTTGTTTTCTTTCACAGGTTATACTCTATTTACTTCGCATATGAAATATGGATTGTTAAATGATGTTAGCCCCACAAAAATTTTCACAGCTCCCCCTCGCCTCCTGACATTACTGGTTGGTTATGGCTTGATAGTCCTTTCTAAATAAAATCATGGTAACTCTAAGATTCACTTGATTTATCTCTAAATTGAACCTAAATTATCCTAAGAAGACGGATCAAGGAATTACTATATTGGCATGACAATTAGGTAACTTAGAATTAAAATCGAAAAATCAATAAATTTATTGATGGTGTAACGGTCTAGCTCAATCATTAATTTATAAAAGTCGGAAATTTGAAAATAATTCGATTTTGTAGTCCTAGAAGCTTGACATTTGGCAGAAAGGTAGGGTTTAGTATACAAAGTAAAGAAAAATTAAAAAATCCGTTAATGAAAAAAAAAAGAATTTAAAAAAAAAACGAAAAAAAAAACATCAAAAAAGTGAATATAGTTTGATTTATTGGAAATTTCCGTAAATTTTAATTTTGGCTTTCTTTTTATACTAAAAAGTTCTTTTATGCTAAATATCAAGTATCTAGGGCTGCGAGTAATATCTCAGATGGATAGCACCTATCCTGGAAGCAATTGAGAGTACTTTTGACACTCCCCCTCCCATAACTTACTGCTTGCTTAGGAACCTGAAATCTCTTTTTATCTACAGTACTTTGCAAACGAAACTAAAGCTTCAAGTTTTTGATACCTGTAAATAATAGGGACAGAGTGTGGGCTTAGCGAAAATCAGTGGATTGTCTCCAAAAAGAACCCAAAATCAAAAAAAGGAGGATTACTTACAAAAAGAAGTGAAATCTCATCAAAAACGTCACCTGTAAAACATGCAGCCAAGTCTCGTGACTCTTTTTCCGTGAAAAGTTCTGAGATCGTGTAAAGCCAAGTTTAGCTATCTTATTAACTCTGAAATTTTCATTCACAAATCACTCCTAGTCTCTACATCTTTAGTTAAATATTATTTTGTGACTTGGCAATTACGTAGCACGAGAATGTGATGTATATAATTAGTATTAATCAAATAATACCATGCCATCCTATAACATATTAAGGTGTAATAACTTCCCTGTACGTATATAATAGCCTTCATCATATTATCTCATCCCATCCCATAGCATAGTAAGGTGTAATAACTTCCCTGTGCTGCGTAATTGCCAAGTCACAAAATAATATTTAACTAAAGATGTAGAGAGTAGGAGTGATTTGTGAATGAAAATTTCAGAGTTAATAAGATAGCTAAACTTGACTTTACACGATCTCAGAACTTTTTACGGAAAAAGAGTCACGAGACTTGGCTGCATTTTTTAAAGGTGACGTTTTTGATGAGATTCTAAATATAAAAGAAACTTCTGGCTAATTTTAAGGAAGTTGTAACATATGTCATCCTAATTTATTATTATTGAAAAATGCACAGTTTTATATTATTTAAATGTAGTAATAAAATTTCATTTTATGATATTAACTGTTAAATGTATTGCAAAAAGTACTGAAGCAAGTGTAGAAAAACTGTAACAACAAATAAGTCGAAAACATTACGATATTTTTAATCAGTTGCGTGGTTTTTCTTGTCTCTTAGATTATTTACGTTTCTGCATATTCTAAATATAAAAGAAACTTCTGGCTAATTTTAAGGAAGTTGTAACATATGTCATCTTAATTTATTATTATTAAAAAATGCACAGTTTTATATTATTTAAATGTAGCAATAAAATTTCATTTTATGATATTAACTGTTAAATGTATTGCAAAAAGTACTGAAGCAAGTTTAGAAAAACTGTAACAACAAATAATTTGAAAACATTATGATATTTTTCATCAGTTGCGTGGTTTTTCTTGTCTCTTAGATTCTTTACGTTTCTGCATATTCTAAAGTTAAGATTCCATAATTTTAAGAATAGATTTCATGATGTGTAAACGCGAGATAAAATATGCATTAGTAAATCAAATTTGTTAATATTTAAACTTTTATGCTTAGAATTTCAAATGATATAATAGTCATCAAGTTTACAGAAGTCTCAAAAGATTAATAATGCAATTTCTCTACAAATTATAATATTTTTAACTGGTTAAAATGGGCATAACGTTAGTTATGTCCTTTAAATTTTCGAATATTTTAAACTTAAGATTCTATAAGTTCTTAAATAAATTTGAGGGTTTGAAAATGCGAGAAAAATATGTCCATATGCATAAGGGAAAATAAGTTTTACCAGTGGACCCGTGCAAAGATTTCCCACTGCATTTCAATATTTTTTCAATGGAAGTTTATAAATGTAAGTTTTACTAAAAATATCTGCAAACAACATTAGTCGCCAGAATATCGGCTCATTTATCCCAGCAAAGTTACAGTAAAAACTGATCGCTGATAGCTAAGGCAAAAAAAATTATCAATCGTATTTTAACTGCATTAGAAGATAACATCATCTGTTTCGGGAATAAAAACATGGGACAAAGGAAAATAAATTGGGCATTTGAATTTAAATTTTGCTCTTTAATCATAAATATAAAATAAACCCGTGCAGCAATCTTTTATTTTACATTTTTTTTAAATAATTATTGCTGAACACGATATAATGCGGTATTTTATTTTTGTGGCAACATTAATTTCAGGAAAAAGTTTAATTTCATTTATGAAAGCAATGTCGATTTAATTTTTAATTATCAGCAAATTTTAATCAAAAAACATGTTCTAGGAAAATGTATTTGTGCTATGTCAGAATCCTGTTCAAAATCTTTTCATATGGTATCTCATTCGTTGTTCTGCGTTTCCTATTTTCTTAGAAAAAGGGATGTTGACAGGAGAAATAATATATACGATTGAGCTGTTAATATTCTGTACATAAAAATTCCAACGGTGTAAAAATCATCAACTTTACATGCATCACAAAATACTAAAAATGAAATTTTTCACGAAAACCTGCAATATTTTTAATTCGTTACAAGATATCTACACTGTTAAAAATTTGCAGCAAACTGGCCAGTCATTTGACCGTTTTTAGATAAAACGGTTACATAACCATAATTTAACTCTATTATGACCATATTATTGCCCATATTATGGTCAGAATACAGTTAAATTTCGGTTATGTAACCGTTTTCTATAAAAACGGTCAAATGACTGGACAGTTTGCTGCAAATTTTTAACAGTGTATTGTACCTTCTTTACGTTTCTGAATATCATAAAATTAACATTCCATATTTTAAAGAATAGATTCCATAATTCATATATAGTGAAACATTGTTTAGAATAGATTTCATGTGAAAAAATAGGTAATCATTAAAAAATATTTAAAATTGAATATTTTATGCATACAAATTCAAGCTATGTAACAATCATAAATAACAGACGGTCTCAAAACATCAACAATGATTTTTTTTTTCTTTTTATGGCAAATCAAAATATTTTTAATGAGTAATATTTTTTTCCAGTTGTATTCTTTACATTTTCGAATATTTTAAATCTAAAATTTTATAATTTAATAATGATAGATTTCAGAGTTTTTAACATGAGAAACGATATACGGTCATGAATTAAAATCAACTTCATTAAAATTTTAATATCCTATACATAAAAATTTAAACAGTGTAACAATAATCAAATTTGCATGCGTCTAGAAATAAAATCTTCCACAAAAACAATTAAAGTTTTTTTTTTCATGAAATAGAAGATATTTATTTTCTTATACATTATTTACATTTTTAAATATAAAAAATATAAATTCAATAATTGAAGTCCTCTGGTGTAGAGCAAGATAGCTAACAAAATGCAAGTATCGGTGCATTCAAGATTCAAGTTTTCTATATAGAAAACTACAAACAAAACTATTTTTATTGCTTTTTATAAAATATCTGATTTGCTTAGACTGAAACTTCAGTTAACTTTATATTACTATATATTTTATATACTTAGCAGGGATCTGTTTAGGAAAAAATTGGGTCCTTTAAAGGACTCTTCACAAAATTTCTCATTTCAAAATAGGATCCTTCACAAAATTATTTTCCCTTAAACAGGACCCTTCACAAAATTAATTTCCCGAAAACAGGACCCTTCACAAAATTCTTTGTATTAAAAATAGGTTTTTCAGAAAAATTTTCCATTTTTAAACCGAACATTTCACAAAATACTCATTGAAAAGTAATATCTGACCTGTCACTTTTACATATATAAAGAAAATATATGTATTTTACATCCATATATCGTCTTAAAAATGTATAAACAAGAACCTGACTATAACGATCATTTCAAATTCACAAAATTATTATTAGATTTTTCAGAAATATAAAAAGCTGTTCACAATTTAACGAAAACAGGACCCTGGGAAAAAAGTCTGGACAGACCCCTGCTTAGACAAAATATGTTGTCTGATAAATTTTATTTTATTGGAGTAATGTTCAACAAAACCACTATCATTGCTTTCCATAAAACATCTGATTTGTTAAGAATGGACCTTTGGTTGATTTATATGCAAAATATTTTGTCTGATAGATTTTATTTTATTGGACTAATGTGCAACAAAACTATTATCATTGCTTTTTCTAAAACATCTGATTTGTAAAGACTGGACCTTCAGTTAACTTATATACGATATATTTTGTCTGACAGATTTGATTTTATTGGACAAATGCGCAAAGAGTTTTCGTTATTAAAATTCATATCTAAAATCTGATTTTTATGATATCTATTAAGTAAAAAATAAACCTCAACTTAAAAAAAAAAAAAAATCAAGAAGCCACTAAACAATTTTACATGAAAATCAGAAAAATCTAAAATGTCATTTACCATGTTTTAAGCCCAGTCCCGTCAATTTAAAAATATATATTTCAAGGTTTTTAAACACGATAAAAAATATGCAGTCATAAATAAGTTGTATTTAAATTTAATATATCATGCTAATACAATTCAAATGTTGCAACAATTATCAAGTTTATAATGCAATTTCGTCATAAATTACAATATTTTTAATGGCTTACAACACACATTTTTTTTGTATTCTTACAAGATGTATGTATTTAGTGTACCCTTAATTTCACTATTTTTGAATATTCTAAAATTAAGATTTCCTAAACTTTAAAATAAATTTGAGGGTTTTTAAGCAAAATATGCTTTTATGAAGCAAAATAAGTTTATTAGACTTTTAATACTGTATATATAAAAATTCAAACGGTATAACAATCATCAATTTCACATGCGCCACGAAATGCAAATAATACTTTTTTTATATAGAAATTGCCTTGTTTTCAATGAGTTTAAAAATATTTCTTGTGTCTTATAATCTATACGTTTTCAAATATTCTAAAGTTATGCTATCATAAATATATATATATATATTTCAGGGTTTGTAAACATGAACCAAAATGGGCAGTCATAAATAAATGTTATTGAAATTTAATATACCATGCCAAAAATGTCAAATATTGCAACAATTATCAAGTTTACCGATGTCTCAAAAGATTAATAATGCAATTTCTTCATAAATTACGATATTTTTAATGTGTTACAACAGACGTTTTGTTTCATTGAATGTTCTAAAATTAAGATTCCATAATTTAAAAAGAAAATTCGTGGTTTATAAACATGAGAAAATTATGCATTAATGAAGCGAAATCAGTTTTATTAAAATTTTAATACTCTATACATCAAATTTCAAACGGTATAACAATCACCACCAACTTTACATGCGCTGCGAAATATTAATAATGAAATTTTTCACAAAGAAATTACCATATTTTTAATCAGTTACAAAATATTTCTAATCTCTTATTATATGTTTTCAAATATTCTAAAATTAAGATATCAAGATTTAAAATATAGACTTCGGGGTTTGTAAACATGAGACAAAATATACCGTCAAGAATCAATTTTATTAAAATCTAATGGCTAATCCAAAAAAACTAAATCGATGTAACTAACAATCATCAAGGTTACAAACGTTTCGAAACATTACTAATGCAATTCTTTAACAAATAACAATAATTTCAACGAGTTAGAGAACATTTCTTGTCTTTTAATATTGTTTACATTTTCGAATAATATAAAACTAAGATTCTGTAATTTTGAAAACAAATTTAAGAGTAAGTATAAATATGATAAAATATGTCATCATAAATCAAAACAGCGCCCACTGAATATTAGGCCTGAGCGCTGACACAAAAATTGATGCAGTCGTAGGCGGAAATTTTCCAGCGTGTGTACGGTCCTTTGAAATTCAATACCAATAATTTCTAAAAGTTTTCTTCGCCTTATTTGTGTGACATTCAATAAGTCAAAGAAGATTTTTAGAAAATACTCGGGTGTAAAATTAGGGGACCGTACAATGGTTTTACAAAATCGGCCCACGAGCGCCGCCATTTTTCTGTCAGTGCTCTGGCCTAGTATTCAGGGGTCGGTGATCAAAATCAATTTTATCAAATCTTTAACACTCTGCAAATAGAAATTCTAAGAGTGTAACAATTAGTACCCGGCAGAGCCAATTTTTCAAACCGAAAGCGAACTTTGGTTCTCTTTCAAGTTTAGAACGAAAACAAAAATGACACATACGAGATTTCGTTTATTTTTTCATGGGAAAAGACCGAGTCATCAACTGAAAAAAAGTAAATGGGACGGGGCAGACTAATAAGGCTTTTGTACGGGCCCATCTCGTGCACACCTCTAGTTTTGTGCACAAACACACTGCAAAAAAAGTGTTGATTTTACAGTATAATACTAGCACCCCAGCTGCCAGTATTATACGGTAAAACTAACAGTAATAAACAGTATAATAAGCAGCAATACGCTACCGCGCATGCGCGGCAGTGTATTACTGCTTATTTTACTGTTTATTACTGTTAATTTCACGGAATAATACTGTGTGTGTGTGTTTGTCTGCGATGGCTAGCAAAATCTAGTCCACCTAGAAGCCTGAATATTTAGATTTAGGTAATTCAAGCTCTCTCCTGATGCACCTGAGACTCAAAATTTTAATATTTTAATTATTTACCGAATTATTAATTAAAATCCACAAAGAATTCTCATCAAAAAGACGCTTTTTTTTCTTCGGTTGGTTGGTTGTAAAGAGTCTTCACAGAAGAAATTAAATAAAACAGAGTAGCGATGCATAGATAAGGACTTCTAACGAAATAGTGTTAATATGGATTGCAGTTACCGGCGTACAGCCATGCTAATATAGCGCCACCTTCATACGGCGCATTACACAGGTTGAAACCTGTTTGAAACATTTTCCAGGCACATTTTTCTTCATTATAATTAGCTGGGTTTAAGTGGTTTTTTTTTTTTTAACATGACATATATTATTACACTGAGAAAAAAAATACCTCCTTCAACTAGAATGAATAGTTAGACTGTTTCTAAATCCCTGAACTAGAAATATAGAAGTCCGAGCTATGCGAATAGGGTAAGCAACTAAACCGAATAGACGAAATGATCAAGAATTTCTAGTCTCTTGTTTTCTCGTTGACGAACTGATACTGAATCGTTTAAATTGCAAGAAATTATCACTTTATTTCTGGAATGGATTTATAAACTATCATTATAGTTACTAAAACTAGCGTATTGTGTTCGCATCTATTTGCACACATTTTTAAATAAGTTTGACCATGGGAATATAGGAAAACACTCTTGAATTCTAATAGGAGACTCTAGAACTCTATGGCAAAAGGAACTAGAATTTATAGGGATGACATGGAACTATTTTTTCTAGAGCCACAATTTAGATTCTAGTTGAAAAGGGCAGATTTCTTTCTCAGTGTAACACAGAAAACTTTATTTAACAGATTATTTGTTATATTTGCGGCGATGGAGAGGGGTAAGGAGAAACAATTTTTTATTAACTATCGCATTTATTTTACTTGAGCGCGCGCCACCTGGCCCCCATAATTAACTTCATAGTCATCCTCTATAACATTAAACTAAATTTATGAATAGCGGTTACCACTATTGCTATGATAGTTTAAGCCAAATTTGGAGTTAAGTTTCAAGCTTAACCAAACGAACGAATTTTTAAAGATGCATAGTGGTCCACCTAATTAGTCATTTGCTGAAGAGCACTTGAACATCCCCTTCCCCCCAGCTCGTCCTTCAAGGTTTCTTCTCTAACTATGCCCTGTTTCCATATCTCAGCAAGTAACTTTCCGATTTCAAAGCAAGTGATTCCAAACATTATAGTTAACTTAATAGTCACCCTCTATAACATTAAACTAAATTTATGATTAACAGTTACCACTATTTCCGAATAATAGTTTAAGCCAAATTTGTAATTAAGTTGCTAGCTTTACCAAACGAACGAATTTTTAAAGATTTATAGCATTCATGCATAGTGGTCCTCCTAAATAGTCATTTTCTGAAGGACACTTGAACATTCCCTCCCATCTATGATCCCTTAATGTTATTTTCTCTAACTGTGCCTTATTTCAATATCTGGGCTAATGATGTCTCCATCTTCTCCAAACCAGCTCAATTTTGTAGCACGCCTACTATATAGTGCCGCAGGCAGCGGGGAGTTGTCTCAGAGGTTCGTTTGGAAAAAGTTTTGTTTAGAACAGAATGCTTCCCTGGCAGTGGAAGTGGGAATAAAAGATTTTCTGGAGCGTGTGAGCATGCCCGGTATACGGTGCTGAAGCCATCGGATACCGTGGCCAGAGTTTCGTTTTCTAAGCGATTTAAGTTTATTACACGGGCTCGGGCTACGCGTGGCGGGTCACCTAGATATAAATAATTAATAATATAGTTTTTTTTCAAACAATTCCAACAAGCTTAACATATTATATTACATGTTTCATCAGTGTTGCCAGATTAGGGAAATTTTTTATTTAAGATATCTACTTTTTCCAGCAAGTAATTTTTGATTTATTTAATTGCAGAATGACAATCATTAAATAAATCGAATATTACCATTCTGAAATAGTAGTAGATAGATATTTTGAATAAAATATTTTCCAACTTGGAAACAATGTGCTTCATGTCATTTCATGACATTTACATTAATAATATTCTGTAATATCTTAAAACTAATGTACCTGCATTCTCAAAACAGATTTTTATGGAGTACCAACCGGTGTAAAAGCACGCAATCATAAACCAATTAACGTACCAAACAGTTGAATGTCTTATGAATGAAATTCAATTAATTTCACACTCACTTGTGCCATTCTAACGACATTTACTTCGTAAACTATATGAGCTCTGTTTATTAGACTTTTGAAGCCTATTTTTAGAATAACTTACAGTGACGTCACTTGCATCAATTTCATTCAAAAGACTTTGTTTAATTATGACCGTTCGAAGTTAATTTTCTGCTCTTTAATTAAACAAGAGTTATTTCTCTTCCAGACATAGTGCTTCTAAAGGAATATTCACTTTAGATATATTTCTCTGGGGTAATAAACAAGCAATACGCAAACTGTAAAGTTGACATCTTCATTACGCAAGGGAAAGTGCACCGAATTCTTTCAAACGAGTTATTCATTAAAATTAATTGAAAACAATCTACAAAATGTTTATAATGAGCTGTAGAATAAATTCTAAACTTTGAACACACGCATTCATATTAATTAGCAATTTTAAAAATAAGCAAAAGAAAAAGAAAAATATACTAAGAGATTCAAAACATTTACTCATTTTTTATGAATTGCAACATTGTACAAAAATGCGTACATATTTTATTTAAAAGAATACTGTAAGACTACATATGTCTTATTAGTAAACATTCTTCGAACAATGTAAAGAAAGGGAAAGATAAAAACCCTCAGCCTTTATTGCTTGCTGTACTTTCATTGTTCTTGTATTGTGCAGCGAAAGAAACCTACGAGGTGCACTGTAAAAAAAATATGTTGATTTTATGTGAAATTTCTACTTTTTAACGGAAATTTTTCATTTTGCGTGGTAATTGTACATTTTCCCGGAATAAATGAAAAATTTCTTATCCTTTCTTCTTGAATCTTGAAAACAAAATTGCTTCTTCCTAGATAGACAAACGGAAATGTTCCTTTCCAATAGAGAAAACGCAAAATATCCAGTAGAATTTTCGTAATTGATGATTTGGCATATAACAAAGTCGTTGGATGGCCCGGCGCCGAAGAGGACAGAGCATCTATCGGCTAATAGCGCGTACCGGAGTTGGAATCATGAGGAAGGCAAGGCGATAATAAATGGCTGTGGTAATATGCAATACAAGTACATGTTCCGTATAAATGTGCATCAGTATGTATAATTAATAGGTGGTAATATGCAATGCAAATACCTGTTCCTTATAAATGTGCATCAGTATGTATAATTAATAGATGTTTCGGTTAATAATGTCGATTGGATTAATAATGTCGAAGAGATGGAGTTACTAATACATTTGTTGGTATAGACTAACAATAGACTAATACATTTGTTGGTATAGACTAACAAAAGACTAATATATTTTTATCATGAAGTCATTTTTGTCATTTTGTTAATGAAGTCTATGGCGTTTTGAAGAGTAAACATACACCATCAAAAGTCAGTTCCTTATAAATTGTCATTGTGCAAAGACAATTTCATAGCGTCAAATATGTCGAATTTTGTACCAGAAAAAGACGTTTTGTGATGACAATTTTTCATTTGAAGAAAACGGCTGCTGAAAGTTGGTTGAAGCTTGTGGTAAATATGCCCTAACCCCAAAAAAATGTGAACGATGGTTTAAACGTTTTAAAAGTGGCGATTTTGATAGACTAGACACAAAACAATTACTGGCGAACACTACCGACAAGTGGTGATAAAATTGAAACGTGCGTTGAAGGAAAAACGACCGGAATACACCCAAAGACACGATAAACTCATTTTTCCACTTGATAATGCTTGGTCCCATGTTGCTAAATGTATAACAAACTATTTGGAAAACGTTAAATGGAACGTTCTACTCCACCCACTGTATTTGCCAGACTTAGCCTCTTCGGACTACCACTTATTTAGATCGATGCAGCACGGACTTTTAGAACAGTTCTTCAATTATTTCGAAGAAGTCAAAAATTGGGTCGATTCATGGATTGCGTCGAAAAATGAGTTGTTTTATTGACGCAGAATTCACCTCTTGCCAGAGAGAGGAGAAAAGGTCATAGCTAACGATAGGCAATACGCTGATTATTAAGGTAATTAATTTTGTTTTGGAAATAAACCTTTAAAATTTTGCACAAAAAAAAATCGACATTATTAATTGAGACACCTATTATTATATACTTTACTTTTAATATAGCGTTATTGCTCCTATTTATTTTTATAAAGATGAATTTTCCTCTAGAATAGAGGAAAATTTCCATCTTGTAAAAGGGGCAAAACCAAAACAGAAGTTTTGTGAAATAACGGAGAATAGACGGCAACTTTCCTGCCAGTACATTTTCTGTTTTGCATGAATTTTATTTTAAAGTTTGCGCAACAAGTTTTGATGTAGCAAAAAATCTTCTATTTAGATACTTAAATATTGACAATATATTGATGTTATATATGATGATGTAGAGCTTTAGTCTTGTGTTTCGTGTACTCTTTGATTTTTTTTTCTTTTGTTAGGTAAAAGCATGTGTTAAAAAACTCAAAAGCCAAATATGTCTTATGGCACTACATAATTTTTTTGTGATAATATGAAAAGCTTTTACAGTTGAAGAATCATTTAACGAACAAAATAGTAGGATAGCTCCTATAGAATGGTCTTCATACCTAACTTAGTGGTTTGAAGTGGAGTTACGACAGATGTGAAGTGGATTGCGTTTTGGTATGTTGTAATATATGTTGCAATATTCGAGTAAAGACTCCAATTTAGAAAAACATAAATATTTTAATATATAAAAACTTAACGTAGAATGCGATCCTTTGTTGCACCCGGCTTAACAGCAGTGCAGCGCCACACCTTTCATGACATAAACAAGGAGTGGAAGTTGAAGTGAGTTTTCGTATGTGCGCTTGTAGCGCCATTTGTTGAAATGCACCAGGGATGATAGATACATCACAATAGATGCAAAATCTCTACCTTCCGTGGAAACTGGTGTTACAATCAATCAAACATATTATGAAGACCATATTCTTGAACAAACTGTAAAGCCATAGGTCAAATGTGCTTCAATATTTTTTTACAACAGAAGACTGTATTAGTCCATTTCGTCCGTTATATCATTGTTCAACTGTACACAGCTTTTCATCTGCTCACAAAGCATTTATGCGCGTGTCATGAAGTTTGTCCTTTGCGTTTTTCATACATGTTTTGACCTAACAAAAGAAACAAATAGGTGAGCAATTCAAACACATAACTAAAGGAAAACACCATCATATGGCATCAATATGTCAATATATAGATAACTAAATAGAAAAAAAGGATATTTTTTGATGCCCCGAAATACTTTCCGCACACTGTATATATAACGGCATCTTGTCTCAGTATAAGCTGGTCTGTGTAAAAATATAGCCTACACCAGGTATGTGAAACCTATGAACTACCTAGGTATTATGAATAAATAAATAATGTCTCATTTGAAAATGACCATATTATTGCATTTATTATACAATTATTTTAACAATTATGATGTTCCTGCTATTAGAGCTTTAATAACTATTCTTAGGGAGAAATCGTAGTACATACTTTTCTTCACTTACATAAACTTCAGTCCTAAAAGTTGATTAATTGAAAATTTGTTGAAGTGTTGTTTTTAAACTTTATTTTGAATTATAATATTACTTTAACTATCATAGAACATTCTTATATAACTTACACTCTAAAAAATAAATGTTTAAATTATCCATTTTTACATGTATATATGTGTAAATTTGTAATATTACACGCTTGTCATGAAAATTACACTCTTGTCGTAAAACTTTACCTATATTTATGTGTGTTTAGCTTATGAATAAAAGTGTGCAATTTGTTACCACTTCTAATTACTCAGACTAGTGTGTAAATAAATGTATAAATTTACCCGAATTGGTGTGTTATTGTAATGTACACATAGTTATTTGTTCATAGATAAATGTGCAAATATTAACAGACAGTGTTTAAAGGTATATGTTTAAAAGAAAATTTCCAAAAAGAAGCAATCATTACCCTTATGTTATACTTTACTTGATTCTTGATTTTTATAGCGGAGTTATTGCGTGGATTATGATTCGGAGTTCTACGTGTTCGATGATAATCCAGGTTTTATGTACGAACTCTTTGATACTACTTTATGAAAAACGTGAAGTAATAAACACATGTAGCATGTCAAAATCAAATTGGTTTTAATTTCCAAGACAGGCAGATATCAGAGAAAAGCTAGCAGTGCTAAAGAGGGACCGAAACGATACGAGTAGTTACTTACATGGAAGGTCTCCATAAACACATATTTAGAAAAATTCGAAACTATTACAAAATAATTTTGTCCTGAGGTTATATATGCCTATAAAAAAATTTCCTGTAGAACCTCGATATAGCGTCCGTAAAAAAATAAAGAAAATTTCAGTTTTTGGCAATTTATCGTCTGTTGGCGACGGAACAAAATTTGAAAAAATACTCTTTTATGATAAATACCCTTTAATGAAAAACGTTTTCTACTTTTCTTACTGAACTATCTTAGAACTTAAATAAATACACTTTTATAACTGCAGTGTTGGCCTATACATTTATATGTATATATAATGAAATTTAACTATCGTATTATACGATTTATTAAAAAAAAATTAAATTGATTAAAAATATTTCAAGCTTAAAATTAAGGTTCGATTCTGTAGAAAACTTGAAAACAGTATATTTCTCATGGAAACAACGGCTTATTCATTATCAAAATTCATAACGCCAGCATTCTTAATCAGGCAGTTACTTTTGAAATACACTTAAAACTTATCGAGCCGGTGAAACCGTTTAAAATTAAATAATTGTAGTAATACGCAACTTATATACAATCATATAATCTTATAGAAATAATAGTAAGCTATTTTATCGTTTAAGTGTGAATTCATTAAGTACTGCGCATTTAAACACTCATTTAAAAAGCAATTGTCAAATGCATTAAAATCGCTTTCGTTTGACGAATAAAAAGTGTTGCTAGCCAAATCGTGTCTTTTTGCGCTAAATACTCAAAAATATTTTTTATATTTTTTTACAGATTTTCTACTGGGAATCTGACAGAGAAATCCACATTGAAAGAAATAGAACTTTGCAGCTAATAAGGAATTGTTAAATGAACTTATAATAAATTTACAAAAATAATTCCTATAAAATTAGTATATATTAATATATTATTAATATATTTATAATTCCTATAAAATTATTAATAATTCCTATACCTTACATTGTTTATTTTAACTCAAAAAACAATCATTATTTCAAGCTTATTTTTTCCGTAGCACTATTTTCTAATAATTTTAATTTTCCTGAAATCCTTTACTTTTGTGAAATTTTTATTAAAAAATGAAATCCTCTAAACTATAATTTAAAAAAAAGTAATTAACATGTAATCAAGGTATGCAATCAAGATGAAGCAATCAATAAAGGCTCTAATTCTAATCTGAATAGAACTCTATAAAGAATTGAAAAATTTTAAATTACGTCATGTTGACACAATCATATAAATTTTTCTCTTTAGCTTTATCAATGTAAAAATGCATTTCATGCAAAGCATAACGTCATGTTAACCGGCGCAAACTTTTCACATGTACTTTATATACGTTACTTTTATGTTTAACCCACTATGTATACAAATAAAAATATGTTTTGTATTTAATTGTAATAACAAAATGGTATCAATAAAGTTATAATGCATAAAAATAAAATAATCTCAATGGACAATATTCCTGTGACGTTGCAATAAATATGAATTTTTATTCGCTTATAAACGTAAAGTGCACGTGCATAAATATTTTTACCGAAATTTAACTTGCGAATTAAAAAATTCAGCCAAAAACCACGTATCTGAATATTTTTCATTATTTCTCTTTTCTCCTCGCACCAATGAGAGTAATCCAATTGCCACTATTTTGAAGGAATTAAATTAAAAAAACATTTAAAATTAAAAATTTTGCTAATTAATAAAATTCTGAACAAACGAATGCACGATATATGCCGTGATCTGGCCGTGATATATGGCGTGATATATGCCATGATACCGATTAAATCTGTGACCAAATATATTTCATTTAAAATAAGAATAATGTAATTTGATGAAGTAGTTTTTTCTCACGAAATGTCGAAAGAAATCGCTTAGCGTTTTAAATACAATAGATAGACTGTATGAAATTGATAAATGTTAGTATGGTTTACTATAGCATGCTCGCTATTGAAACTGGTGTGTGTAGCATTTATAGTTCGTTTAGAGGAACATTAAAAACCTTTTGGAATTCGTCTATCTGTCTGCCGTCTCTCATTTGCTGTCTGTCCCTTTTCTAACTCCTGTAAGTATCCTCGGAACGCTACGTAATTTATCTATGTTATTAAGGTTTACTATAGCATGATTGCTATTAAAAATGAAGTGTTTAGCATATTATTTCTCTTATAGGGGAACACAAAATAATTCCGTTACACTATGGAATATTGGGAAATATCGTTTGCGGTGTATTTTGATAATGTTGCGATACTTCAATCGTATTGAAATTGATATGCATCACTGAGATGCATACTACATGTTTGCTATAGATTTCCATCTCCTTTCTTATGGAGTGTGTAGCATTTATATTTCACTTACAGGGATGCACAAAATAATTCCACTACATTATGGAAAACGAGGGAAAAATTGTTTTGCAAAGTATTTCAATGACGTTATATTGCTTCAAACACTATGAAATTAATATGTAATATGACTGAGATGTATTACTACACTTTTTCTATAGATTATGGAGTACGTAGCATTTATCGTGCATTTACGGAGACATACAAAAGAATTCGATTGCAATACTTACTATAAGTGATTATTGCTGGAAGTTCGTTTTCAGCTGTGGTATGCATTTTAAAACAACCAATCTTTAGTGTAATGCGTGGTGTGTATAAATTCTATAGATCCTATACAGGGCTGCACGAAATAATTCACAAATATTACCGGATATGGGCAGCAATTATTGAAAATGAATTTTCCCTGCGCTATGTGTTTTTTAAGTTTTTTATTTACATATCCCATTTCATGTTATTTGAAAATGAAATTTCTTAAAAATATTCGGATAGTGTTGGAAAGTGTTTAATAGTCTATGCTTCTTGCGTGGTTTTTAGTTCTTGTTTACTTTGAAGTTTGAATACGAACTGTTACGTGGCCGGTGTTGTCGATGATTGTCCTTAACGGTAATGGTTATTTTACTGATTATTTATCCTAATCCAAATCCTAATATAATATTATAAATGTGAAAGTGTGTGGTGAATGTTTGCCTGAAGTCAGCGAAACGAATGATTTAATGTCTTTATATATTTGCATATAAATGGATTATAACCCAGAAATTAACATAGGCTAGATTTTATTTATTTTATTTAATATTTTTCTAAAGAATTAAAAATTCTATTATTTTTAAAGAGAATTTTAATGAATATTTTTCCTGTGAAATTTTACCATCTCTCTTTCTTGCTGCCAAAAAATCAAAACCCGGAATAATAATTTTTCTCTACAATTAATTTTCAATTGAACGATTTCCACGTAAAAAATTGGAAATGAATATGAGTAAGTACGGAAATAATGTGAATATGACGTCATATATATATTGAAAATAAAACAGATATGCTTTGATGTTGAAATAAAATAATCTAGTGTTATTGTATTATTTCTTATTCTTTTCTTTTTTTTTTTCTTTCTTTTTTTTTTCCCTTTTTGTATTTCAGATGAAATGAGTGCATTTAAAATATATGTAATAAATGTATTATAAATGTATGCGTTGTAAATTAAAGATCTGTATTTTAAATGTAACGAGTGAGAGGTTTGTATTTTAAATGAAATGAATCCAACACGAATGATGGTGATGGGAACAATACTTTGTGGTTTATCGTCTGCGCATGGCTAACATAAAGATACCGTATTTAAAATTTAAATTTTATAAAATTTTAAAAGAAAATGGATAGCAAATGTCAATTATATGCACTGTCAAATTATCCATGTCGAAAATGATGTCATGGTTAGCTGTAAATAGTTATTTTCAATTTTTATTCTTAAAAACTAAAAAAATAATTCGATTTCCTGAAAAAACAATTTTTTACAAATGTTAATCCTTGAAGCCGTTCATCTCAGAAAACCTTAATAAAAATGACTTTATTTTTTAAAAGGTTTCATTCTCGTTCATAAAACTTAATATTTAATATGGTTGCGTTAAAGTAACAGCATTTTCTTTCGGGCAGTATTGAAATTAAAGCTGGAGGACTTGAAGTATACTGGTACATTAATAGAACCGATAGACGTTTGTAAATCGAGATTTGGCAACCGAATTTTAATTCGCAATTTCTTTTGGCTTTAAAAGAGTAAAAAGATTGCTGTCATTTATAAAAATAGCCTTTTTTTTATAAAAGATTGCTGTCATTTATAAAAATAGCCTTTTTTTATATAAAAGATTGCTGTCATTTATAAAAATAGCTTTTTTTTTTATAAAAGATTGTTGTCATTTATAAAAATAGCTTGTGTTATAAAAATGCTTGCATTTATAAAAATGTTCTTTTTTATGACAGATTTTAGTAAAGTCTGATTGAATGAAAAAAATCCCTGACGGCTTGGCCTACAGGCACAGGTAGATTTCGAAGACGCAGACCGTGGGGCGCCTGTTTGTTGGAAATTGTGGAAGAAATGACCTTTTTGCCATGATACGGCAGTTGGAACCGCCCACTTCGAAACCTAACTTGTTTACAGGCGGAGCCAGCAGGGATTTTTTTTTTTTTTTTTTTTTTTTTTTGCTATAAGAGTTGGGCCTATAAAAAACTTGTCAATATAAAAGTTTTAGATAATATTAAGAGGATTTATAATAAATTTAAGCGGATTTAAAATCTTGGGAATTGACGAAGTTATGATTTTTTTTTCTTTTAAATTTAATTCTAAATCCCCCTATTTAGATAATATTATTTTAGATAATATTAAGAGGATTTATAATAAATTTAAGCGGATTTGAAATCTTGGGAATTGACGAAGTTATGATTTTTTTTCTTTTATAACTCCCCTCCCCCCCCCTTGGGGACATTTTTAATTATATCAAAAATCTGTCATACATAGATTTTCGGCCCTTCTCCTAGAAGTAATAATAACTTCAAACGGATTCGATACGTATCAGAATTAAGAAATTATGGGTTTTTTTCTGTTTTCACAAAAAGCCCCCCCCCATCCCCCCCCTTGGTTCGATTTTGTCCATTAACGAACTTGACCGAGATTTTATGCCCCTTGATTTTATGTATCAGTTTCGAAAAGATGCAGGAGTTGGAACCGGCTACTTCGAAAAATAACTTGTTTGCAGGCGGAGCCGGCAGGGATTCTTTTTGTTTTTAATTTTTTTTTTTGCTATAAGGGTTGGTCCTATAAAAAACTTGTCAATATAAAAGTTTTAGATAATATTAAGAAGGTTTATAATAAATTGAAGCGGATTTGGTATCTTCTGAATTGACGTCGTTATGAATTTTTTTCTTCTAAAACACCCCCTTCCCCCCCCCTCGGGGCAATTTTTAATTATATCAAAAATCTGTCATACATACATTTTCGGCCCTTCTCCTAGAAGTAATAATAACTTTAAACGGATTCGATACGTATCATAATTAAGAAATTATGGGGGGTTTTCTGCTTTCACAAAAAGCCCCCCCATCCTCCCCCCCTTGGTTCGATTTTGCCCATTAACGAATTTGACCGAGATATTATGCCCCTTGATTTTATGTATCAGTTTCGAAGAGATCTGTGCAGAATTATTGCAGTTATCGTGTCCATAAAGAAGTGACATAGATAGATAGATAGATAGATAAAGTTTTGGACTGGGGGTGGTTTTTGGTTCTGGGAGTCATGATCGGCGTAGATCTGCAAAAATTTTTCAAAAATTCCAACTTAGGTGAGAATGTAATAGGTAGTATTTCTTACGAAATCTACCTAAAATGGCATAGCTTTTAATGCAATGCTTAAGTAAATTTGCAATGTTTTCGAAAACTTTAAAAAAAAAAAAAAAAAAAAATGTTATCGAAACAAAAATCAAATTTATTGAGAAATTCACGCAATGCAAGAGCAAAGAACAGAAACTAATATTACTAAATAATAATGTAGTACGAAATATATAATATACGTCTTAATAAATAAACTATATAATAATGCACATTTAGAAAAGCATACATATACAAATTTTACACTAAATAGCACCTAAAGTACACTGTCGATTTCACGATTTTACTGTTTTCATTATTTAGGGCGAATTTTCACTTTTTATAAGACTGCGTTATGTCAAAACTACTATAATAAAGAAATAGTCTCCTATAAAATATGATAAAGATTTGGTTAATCATATATGTTTTAATTATAGGAAGTGAAATGTTTTTTTCCCAATTAATGTATTTATTCTTCTTTGAGCGTTGCGTAAACGATGCGACGTCACGAATAGCAGCTAGTAATGTAACAGCTTACATTTATTTTTCTGCAAAAGTAAAAGGTACTTTACCATAAAGATACATATTTTATTGTTTAATCATGTTTCTCTTATTATTATTCGAGTATCCCGGTATCTGTCCATGCGCATACATATATCATGCGAGATATTTTCGAAAAATTGTAGAAGGTGACTGGGAGGTGAGATTATCTATACTTGAAAGAACATCGCAAAAGGGTTCACACCAGGCCTGGCTTTTGCTAGGAAAGGTTCACAAGGAAGGTCCCCTTAAAGCGCATACTCAAAATACTTTGAAAAATAATGATAATGAAACTAGTCATGTACATTATAAAGGATCAGTCAAATTTAGTTGCAGAATTCCAGTAGAAAATCTGTAAAAAAAAAAAAATACTTTTGGGTAATTTGACATAAAAGACGCTATTTGGCGAGCGACACTTTTTCCTTGACAAATGCAAGCGACTTTAATGCATTTGGAAATTGCTTGTTAAATGAGTGTTTATATGTGCAGTACTTAACGAATTTAAACTTAAACTATGGAATTTCTATAAGCTTATATTTTATACATAAGTTGCGTGTTCCTGCAGTTGTTTAATTTTACACGCTTTCACCGGCTGGATAAGTTTTAAGTGTATTTTAAATGTCATTTCCTGATTCAGAACGCTTTCGTTATAAATTTCGATATTGAATAAGTCGTTGTTTCCATGGAAACAGTACCATTCTTTTGTCTCCGACACTAACAATATCGAAGTCTAATTTACAGCGCTCATAATCAGATCTTAATTTTAAGTTTGAAACAATTTTAATAAATTTAAATTTTGTTCTATATCAATAAATTTTATTATATATCTGTATATATATATATATAATTATAATATCTATGAATTTCAAAAAACATATCAAGTACTATTATCATTCTACTTAAATCTCCAAAGAGATAATTAATGATATTGTGTATACAGAATACCACATAGCTAATAATTAACATGTGCAAACATAATATTACCATAGCTTGTGCTTCAATGGTAAATGGCCAAATTTTACTCATACCTAAAGAATATTGAAAAAAGAAATAGAGAGAAAGGAAAAAAAAAATTATAAATTGGAGTTGCAATTAAGTAAATACAAATGGATTAATAAATTAAATATGAACCATATACAATGGAAAATTGGACCACATGAGAATTAAATATGAATTGGATATGAAAAAACACATGCACATGTATTCATCAGCCTGGATGCACCCACATGTGCTTTAAATAATAATTCAGTGTTTCATAATTCTACTGGCATAATGCTAAGATCAGTAGAATCATCCAGGTACACTGAATTATTACCAGACAACAATTGGAAATATTAAAATTTGGAAATATTTAAATAGGAAATAAAAAACCATTAAGAATATACAATATATTTCACTCACATCGATTATCCCAAAAACTGTATTTAACACCTCACGAAATTACCACGAGATAACAGTTTTGAAATAATAAAATTGGAAATATGAACGCATAAAGTGTAGATAAAATATTTTACTCACAATAATTATACAGAATCCTTAAAATGTCACAACTTCTGCATAATATTCACATCCACATGGCAATGCATCATACATGTTGACTAAGTCGAGTTGAGAGAAATGATTTGAAAGACAAGTTGAGAGCACACTTTTTTTAAAACACAACCCCATCGATGACACCCAAACACAAAATGATTCAAAAACACACAAAATAATTCTGGTTTTAATACACTTATAACAAAAATATCCGTGAATATATATTTCTCCATCCAATTTTAATTCCTGAAAGTAAAATTAATATACAATCAATAGCTCCCTCTATAGTTAAATTAAATATAATATTAACAATATTATCAACAACTACCTGAAAGGTAAAGTGTCGCCATCTATTGGTATTATAATAATTCATAATTAATATTTAGTTAGATATCCACTTTATTAGTTACATACTCACTTCATTATATTTAATTATATAAATAAACTTTAAAAAACAATACTAACTTGTAGTTTTACTTTAAATTCAAATAAAATATAATACTACTATATGAATAAATCTACACAGAATTAATTCAACTTGCACAGCATTACAGATATTCTTAACAAGAATATATTATGTAAAAGAGATATTATTTTAATTCAAATTGTTTTTGCTGCCAGCTGTGTTAATCCACTGATATTATAGACATATTATTAAATAATTAATGTTTTATTTTTACTACTACTTATATATATGTATGTATGTATGTATGTATGTATCTGACAAAACTGTAGTTATAAAAATGTATTTATTTGAGTTAAAATTAATTAGACTAGTTCAGTAAGAAGAGTAGAAAAATATTTTCCTTAAAGAGTATTTATCATAAAAGCATATTTTTTGAAATTTTGTTCTGTCGCCAACCGACGATAAATCGCCAAAAAATTAAATTTTCTTTATTTTTTTAAGGGACGCTATATTGAGGATCCGCAGGAATTTTTTTATAGACATATACAGGGTGAATCTAAACTCTTGGGCAAAACTTTAAGGGGTGATAGTACACATCAAGACAAACAATATTAAATGGGAAACTAAGGGTCCCAAACGTCTTCCGAAGGAGATAGGCGCCATTAAAGTTTAGGGTCCAAAATTTCAAATAATTATAAAAAACGGAAAAATGGGTCGATTCGTTTGCGGTTTTCGCTGAAACTATTCTTTATGGCAGTATTTTCTTAAAACTAAATTTTAAAGAAAAAGTTTAAAAAATGACGATAGAGGGCGCTTTAGACTTTGGAGTAACGAACAACTATTTTTTACCGTTATTTTTTGTATCTGATTAAATGCTTTCAAAAGCTTAGACTTAAACTTAAATTTTGAGCTCAAAATCTGAATCGTTGGGAGTGGTTAAGTAGCGCAAACTGAACTGTGTTCAAGAGTGAAAATTTGAACCCCCCTTCCCTGAACACAGTTGAGTTATTCTCGATCTTGGTGCCGTAGACCAGGCAGAAACTACTACCCCCTACACGTAAAATAAGCGATAGAGGGATGACAAAATTAAATAAAAAAATTATTTCAAAAATAAATTTTAAAGATAAAGTTCAAAAATGCCGATAGAGGGCGCTTTAGACTTTGGAGTAACGAACAACTATTTTTTACCGTCTACTCCGACAAGGACCTGGTTGCGAGGATTACCGGCGTAGCAGGCGATATCCGGTAGATGCCCGGGGTATTCACTAATGTTCGCAACTCCCTCCGTGAGGCCTGCATCGTTGCTGGTGGGCACTCTTTCGAGCAGTTTTTGTGATTCCTCACGAACATCATGCGTGTACCATTTTCTACGTGTCAACCTTCATTCATATTGCGCACTACATGCATACATCAAATTGTTTCTTTTTATTTTGCGCGGAGAAATAGTTCATGTCTGTTATGAATAAATTTTCTATTTAATTTTGTCATTACTCTATCGTTTATTTTACGTGTAGGGGGTAGTAGTTTCTGCCTAGATTAATTTTTACACAATTATTCAAATTGGTAAAGAAATCATATGAGTTGTAATTTTCCAACTGCACGAAAAATGTCCGTGCCAGGATTCGAACATGCGATCTCTTGGCTGAAGCTGCCATGGTCTACCAACTGAGCTATCCCGGCATGAATTGGATGAATTATACCCTCCAGATTCAACCGGGATAGCTCAGTTGGTAGAGTATGGCAGCTTCAAGAGATCCCAGGTTCGAATCCTGGCCCGGACATTTTTCGTCCAGTTGGAAAATTACAACTCATATTGTTTCTGCCTGGTCTACGACACCAAGATCGGGAATAATTGAACTGTGTTCAGTAGTGGATGGGGGGGAGGGAGGTGTTTCAAATTTCAACTCCTGAACGCAGTTCAGTTTCCGCTACTTAATCACTTTCAACGATTCAAATTTTGAGCTCAAAATTTAAGTTTAAGTCTAAGCTTTTGAAAGCATTTAATCAGATACAAAAAATAACGGTAAAAAATAGTTTTTCGTTACTTTAAAGTCTAAAGCGCCCTCTATCGGCATTTTTTGAACTTTATCTTTAAAATTTATTTTTAAGAAAATACTGACCTAAAGAATTGTTTTAGCGAAAACCGCAAACGAATCGACCAATTTTTCCGTTTTTTATAATTATTTGAAATTTTGGACCCTAAAATTTAATGGCGCCTATCTCCTTCGGAAGACGTTTGGGACCCTTAGTTTCCTATTTAATATTGTTTGTCTTGATGTGTACTATCACCCCTTAGGGTTTTGCCCAAGAGTTTAGATTCACCCTGTATATCGTCATGACAAGAATATTCTGTTATAATTTTTTCTGCGTAAGCGCTTATGAAGACCTTCCTTGTTAGTGAAAGGGAATAGAGAAAGATAATTTGAATAGGGTTTGGTTGATTTGAGAGAGATGATTAGTGGATGAAAGATACTATTTTAACTTTTGCTATTTCAAATTAAGAAATTAAAACTATGCGTGATATTTCGATGAAAAGTAGTGAATTTATGGTGTGTTAAAGTAATCGAACTGAAATATGTGTATGTCTGACTGCTCATACGCTAAAACATGAAATGAAAATCCAATTAATTGTTGAAAGCAATACATTTATTAGTATGTGAGAACATTTTAATGCAACTTAATACATTTTAATACATTTATAATACATTTAACATACATTGTTTTATTTTAAAATATATTTTTTTAGTATTTTATCTGTATTTGGAAATTTAAAAATATTTTTATACAGTGACGCATCTAGAATCTTTATCTGGGAGGAGAATTGAGGCATTATTACTCATAAAATGAACCATTTATTTTTTTTTTTACATATTCATAAAGTATGGGGTTTTTTTTATAAATACATGACGTATAAAAACTGAGGTAAAGATAAGCACATTAATCCAAATTAAACATAGCATTTAGCTGTTTCAAGGCGGCTTCATAGCAAATCACCTTTTCTTCGATATTTAAATCAAAATCGAAGAAAGAGAGTATAAAAAACACCAGAAGAATTAACACATACCCGTTACAGCTATTGTCGCCCACTCTGTTTTTTCGCACTGAAGAAAAGACCGCTATTTTAAAGCCTTAAAATTGTTGTAGGCTTTTTTTTTTTTTTTTTTTTTTTTGTATGTGTATACTTTTCTTTAACGTTTGTTTTTACATATCTTATATTCATCTTAACGCGAACGGTTTTTATGCATCTTATCAGTTTTTATGTGCTCTGAGAATTGTGTTTTAACACCTCTATCCCTCTATTTCCTGCACCAGAATAATATAATTGTATAACTACTTCAAACACCATAAAATTGCAAATTTATTCCTGTTCCATGAAAAGTGTAGAATTGATAACTTTGAAATTGCATCGAGTATTGAGGAAGAAAGATTTCAAATGAATACTGAAGTAAGAAGGCCACCTGGCCAACATGTTTAGTTGTTTCATACAGCTGAATAATGTGGTTATTTGAATTTAGTTCATAAAACAGAGAAAAAAAATGAATTATTTATGAAAGACAACAACAATAATTTAGCGTCAAAAAGCCGCTACAGTCCACCATTTTGTCATCTGTTTTACATATTCGAATCCTGAATAATCACAATGAAAATTTCGAAAGATTCATATCACAGTGACGTTATTTTTTAAATCCATTCCAATTTCTCCACATATGAATGTATAAATATAATATACATATGAATACATATGAATGCATAAATATAAATTGGAATTTGCAAAAAAATATGCAGACTAAAATCATAAACCAATGATAGAGGAATCAGTACAATCTGAATAGGTAATTTTAAAATAAAAATTCCTTGCTATTTTTCCTTAAAAATTTTTGTATTCTGCTTCTTAATGAATAATTAAGTCAATATTCAAAAATATGAAGACATAGCATGTTATGAATTTATATATCAAGTAAGCAAGTAACTATTAATGAATTAAATTATAACATTTATTGTGTTTTAATGCTCATACATATTTAGAAATACCAATTGTAGTTACGAACACACGTTCAATCGTGATAGAAGTATTCACCACCAACTAATTCCAAAAAAATAATAGAAGGAAAATATAACTAGTACCATTGAAAGAATCTTTCAATGTGTCATACTTCAATAGAGGTAGAGTTCACAAAGTGTGATACAATTTGACAGGGTGAGTAGGGGAGGGGTTAACACGTTGCGATGTCACATCTAGAAAATGGATAATAATTTGTTGGGCATTGTTTCCAAGCAGTATAATAAACTTCATAAAAAAATTTATGTACTTTTATAGCTGTAGTATTAGCTACTTTTTTTTTTTGAAAATTTTGAAGCAAAAGCACGTAAGATGTTAACAGTTTTGTAGTATTTATAATTGTAAATAATACATTGTATATAACTTTTTTTTTTCATTATTGACGGGGACAACAAACGGGGATATCACTCCAGTGTAACAACCTGTGTCATAAGGGGAGATAGAGGCAAAAATAAACCACGAGATTTGAGTAGCGTAATTAATGGATGACCCTTCAATTGCGAGCTACCACATTTATTTAATATTTTCAATTTGTGCTTAAAATGTTCCATAATAAAATGACCACAAACTTTAAAATTTTAAAACTTACCCCTAATTTTGTTACCAGATACGAATCTAGATCACCAGTTTTTCTTCAATATAAATTTCATGAAGTTTCGAAGAACAGTTTGGGCAATATTCAATATTAGCAAGCTACTCTGATAGATTTTTTCAAACAAACTTCAATGATTAAAACATTTCAGTTCCCTCTTCCATCGCCAGGGAGTCCATTCTGCTCTAAACAAACCTCTTTCCGAACGAACCTTCGGAACGAGTCCCCGCTGCCTACGGCACCGTATAGCAGGCATGCTCCGCGCGCCGCAAAATCTTTTAGTTCTACCTTCCACTGCCAGGGGCGGATTCTATTCTAAACGTACCTCCGGTACGCGTCCCCGCTGCCTTTGGCACCGAATAGTTGGCGTTCTGCGCACTCGCTGCAAAAATAAATTAGTTCCACATTCCATACAAAAATTAGATTTTCGGATGCGAAAACTTGTTCTACATATGCGTGGTGGGTTTTAAATCGCGACCTCAAATAATTTTCTTAATATTCGCAAAATAGTGAAAACGAACCCTCGTTGTCATTGGCAAAAGAAAAAAAAAACGCGTTTTCGTTGCTACGTACCTTAGCTTTTTATATAAGTATAGATTCTAGAATCAGTCATACTGAATCTATTTTTCTCGCAGGTTCAAACATTATGTTTCCGACGTTAGGCGGACTGTAGCACAATTATATAATAATAATGTAAAAAATGAGTAATTAAAACAGTAAGATAACAAAAGAAGTGTAACAAAGCGATGTGATAAAGTTAGTATTAACAGTATGGTTGAAAATTTGCTGAGGATGGAATGTTACCAAAAAATTTTAACACCACTATTTCCAAACAATACACTTTTTGTATTAGATTTCTATTGCAAATGTAGAAATATGCAACAGATTGCTGTTTGGAAATAGTCGTGCTTAAAATTTTTGGTGCCAATTTTTTGTAATAATGTTTGATTGGTGTTGAAGATTAAGAAATGTGATACACGACTGAAAGCACGGAAAGGACTACATGCAAAATGAACTTTTGTCTAAGTAAACGGAATTTAAAATGTTTTAGCATAATTTTACGTTAACTATAAGCAACAGGACGGATTTTGTCGTCTCATAAAAATATTTAATACGACAATGAATGTCTTACATACCTTTTATGCATATCTGAATTAATTTTATAAATATGGATTAATGATTTTGTGTCTGATGATGGGCGTATACGCAAATAAAAGGTCGTAGAGCTACATGCGGCCAGCGAGCCGCAGTTTGAGTATGGTTGTCTTAAGTGTATAGATTCTAAATTTATTTCCGTTCTTTAAATTATTTTGTACTCATTTTGTACAACCTCTTTAGTATTTAAGATCATCAATTAATTTTTATTATTGTCTGCATTAAAGATTTATATTTATGCTCAAAAAAATGTATACATAAGAGTGAGTGTAAATGTAAGTATGCGTATGTAACCTCTGTATTTATGAATACGACGGATTCTGTATAATTCCAATTTCAAAGGGATGTGTAAAATGTTAGGATAACTCACAATTGGAAGACATAAAAAATTACACGTTAAGCAAAGTCAAGAAAGTATAAAACTATAAACAATATCAATAAAACAATATAATATCTTTATTTTAAGTAATATCATATGTTTTATGGGTTTCAAACAGAATAAAATATTATTTCGTTAAATACTAGCTATAATTTCAAAATATTCACTCTGAAAAACCTATAGACTACAGCGTAGATAAAGAAAAAACATACTCAATTTTTTTTCATCGAGTGAAGTACGTCATTGTACGCTATTATTTACTAATAATCAAGCAAACAACAGCAAATAAAATTCTACTTAACAAGGGCTCTACAATTCTACTTAACAAAATTAATAGCTTGAAATTATATTTATCTGACTTTTATCTCTGCAAAGCACAAAAAATCGGCATTATATTCAGTAGTGTGCAAATTATTTGGGGCATTTGGACAAGAGAAATAAGTTTTCGATTTTAAACATTTTTCCGAATTTCTTAAGATGTACCAGACGAATTGTTCTTCATACACTGAAACTCCCGGAACGCCAAATCCCATGTTAACATATAGGAAAACTTAGAAGCGCGATTACTCATTATCAAATATAATTATTAAAATATGGTTTTCACCATCAAAAAGTAGATGTCAGATGCCGACGATGTGTTCTTTTTTAAAAATTGTCTTCGTAAATTTTAAGTATTTTAAGCAGATGATAAAATTCATCGAGTGGAAATTTCAAAGTTTGTAGAGATTTTTTAAATACTTAAAATTTATGGAGACAGTTTTTAAAAATGCATATCGTTGGCATCTAAAGTCTACTTTGTGATGATGAAAACCGCATTTTTATATATATTAGGTAATGAATAATCGCACTTCTAAGTTTTTCCATAGATTAACATGGGATTTCGTGATCGCGGAGTGTCAGTGAAGCTAGTTCTCTAGTGTATTTGGGGACCAACAATGAATTTAATATTCTAGAAAGTAATTGAAATGTGGCTCTCTATACACTGTTAAAAATTTGCAGCAAACTGTCCAGTAATTTGACCGTTTTTATGGAAAACGGTTACATAACCGTAATTTAACTCCTGACCATATTATTGCACATATTATGGTCAGAATAGAGTTAAATTACGGTTATGTAACCATTATCTATAAAAACGGTCAAATGACTGGACAGTTTGCTGCAAATTTTTAACAGTGTATTATAGGTACATTTCAATATTTTCAACTGGACATTTTATATAAGTTTCCCTATACTGTTGCCTACTCAGTGACGAAATAAAATACCTATCTTTTGTAAATGCTCTGTTAGATGCATTTTCCTATAAATGCGCGCATCTCACGGAATACTCAATGTATCCGCTGAAATTTATATCATAATATTTCTGCTATAAATTGTCAAGTTTTATTAAAGTTTTATTAAATTTGATTAAAAACTCTGCATGTTATAAGCAAAACACACGCCAAAAAAGGAATGTTTGGAAAAACCTTTATATTTTCCTGCATAGGCCTTCTATTCGTACGAAAATGCATACAATCAATGCATATAGCACGATAAGGTATTTGTAAAATTACAGATCAATTCCATTATTTTATAATACAGGTTGATCACAAATATTGTTTTTGACTAATTATATTTGTTGTTTATCTTTTAAGTATTTCCGAGGCTGGATTTTCAAAGGAAAAATGTGAGTTCAAGAATCCTCTTCCAATGTTCAAATATGAAAAACAGTTCGTCTAATACATTTCTAGATATTCGGAAAAATGTATGAAATTCAAAATTTATTTACCTTTTTCCAATTATTTTGCACACTACTGTACTTCCTTATACAGTTAAGTACAGATACATCGCAGCACAAGATCTTCAAGTTGTTCAAACAAATGTTTCGAAAATTCGATTTATAAAATATTTTTCACATTGATTTAGTCACGGCTATAACGGAAAATAAGATAAAGTCCGAATTAATCAATAGTTCGAATTATCCAGATTCCAATTAAGCAGGGTAGACTGTAGGTAGGTGTATGCACTGATACCTTTATTAACTTGGTTAAAAAACATAACGACAGACTTGTTAAATTTCTAGTACTTTATTCTTTGCAAAGCAAGCTGCGTCATATGGGAACGTGGTTTTCTCCCGTTTGATCGCCTATCACGATTCACAATAAAAAGGAAGAAATAATGAGAATAAATCCTGTGGGAGGCTCGGGTGAGGGGTTTTATAGACGTGCCCTCGCGATCTTTTGGTGTGTGTGGGGGAGTAAATACAAAGAGAGGCTGTCGTGTACACACTAGGGCGAATGCCACGCGTACATTCACCCGCATTACTCAGCTACTATGATTTTGTGGGAGGACTGCTGATTTTGCCGGTTCAGACCACCTATAGATTGCAAGTATGTTTCATCTACGATTGCCGGTTGGTAAATAAACTAGGGTAGTCGGGTAGTCTATTTAGTCACGTGGTGTTGTAATTGAATCGTAGAGAGGTCCATAAATTGAAGGGAGCTGTAGGATGTGAAGTCTCATACTTAATTGAGTGCAAGGGGTGCAGGATTATTAAGGATTGGGGATGGCAAAGTACAAGCTTCTGATCCATAACACCTGTCAGTTAATTTTTGTTTCTTTTTACCGTTATATAAAAGAAAGTTTTGTTTTTCATCCGTTTCGGATTATTGTTGAGTTTAGTAGTATATATGTTTGTTTTCAGTTAATGGCGTATATATATAGAAATATCAAGTAACTCATGTCAGTAAATAAATGAATATATATATATATATAAACAGAAGTAATTTTCCTAAAACGATGATAAAATAGTTGAATGTAATTATGTAACGTTTTCTTCTAATTTAAAAACGAACCTTCAGATTTTCACTTGACTTTTTAATAATTTAAGCAGAATGTTAGAAATCTGTTTCATTGGGGGAAAAAATAGATTCAATACCTAAATAACAATAATATATTTAGAGTAAAAAATATATATCGCTAACTAACAATAATTATATAAATAAAAACAAATATTATTATTATCATTATTATTATTATTATTATTTATATTAAGTATTATTTTGATTATCATTAAACTTCTTTTAGAAGAGAAATGCAACATTGTAACTGCATACATGCATGGGAAGTAATAGAAATAATAAATTTTTAATAAAGACATTTTAATTCTATTATTATTTTATTATATTTTATTTTTATTTAATTTAATTTAATTTAATTATATTTTATTTTATTTTATTTTATTTTGAAATTTACTATTTATTGAATTCTATTAAAATTTTCTTCTGTAAATTTACGATTGGAAAAATGGAAAAATTTTCACTTTTTTTTTTAATCTAAAAAAACACTTTAAATTAATCAAAATTATGTCATATATAAATATGTAATACGTATTATATGTACAATACTGAATATGATATTATTAATCATTTTCATAATTATTTTTTTTAATTGAAAAGACTGCTTGAAAAATATTTGAATCTATTCATTGTATCAGCTTACATTTAAAATTTGTAAAAAATCCGATTATTTTTTATTGAAAAAAAAAAGAACAACTGTTAGTGTGCTCTTTCCATTCAATACAAATTTTGAAATAAGGGTCACTTATATAGTAAAAATTGTACTAGCTTTAAATTTTCAAAAGATAACACCCACTTTGGATACCATTTATGAGTTCTTTGAATCAAGAAAGAACGGAAAAAGATATAGCTTATATATGTTTTCTAAGATCTTCGTAAAGTTTTAAAACAAAATGTTATAAGGGTTTATCCTTAAATTACAAAAAAAAAAAAAAAAAAAAAAAAAAAAATTAAGATTTCACAAGAAGAAATAACAGGAACATTCACTTTCTTACCAGAAAAATTATAGGGTAAAAATTAATATAAAAATATTAAAATAACTTTCAAAGAATGAAAATTCACTAAAATTTTTCTGATGATTGTCTAAGGCAGTGTTTCCCAACGGGGGCCCACGCCCCACAGGGGGGCAATTTGACTTTTTAGGGGGGCAATTTGAGAATTTGGCGAAATTCAAAGGTCCTCTCTTTGAATTCCAAAGCAGTTAGGAAAATTCTTTTTAAATATAATCTAATATATATTGACAAATTTAAAAAATAATTTTGTAAAATAAATTTTCTGGTTTAAAACATTTTTTATTTTACTTGTTTCAAATTGACACTTGGGAAACCAGAACAGTCAAAGAGCTACCGCCAGACATATGACCAGAAGTTCGATCAACCAATTAAAACGCATCTTTTTTAGAGATCTTTAATTTGGGATCCTACAGCGAATATCTGAATCTGGCTGATATTAATCTGTTTATCTCGAAACTAGTTTCAATTTATTAGGCTTTTTTTTTTTCTTTACTGTCAGTAATTAAAATTATAAAAGCATCACATCATAGAAAAATATTCAATTAAAGTTTTTATTTATGTATCCAAATTTTCTGTTCAATATTTAAAAAATTAATTTGATTTCTTAAATCGTTGTTAATTGCATATTATTATTATTAATAATGATTTTTTCATAAGTACTTTCTTTTCATTTAGGTTTTTTTTCTTTCTCGAAATCACTGTTTTTTATTTAGATCCAATTAATAACATTAAGGACTTCTTTAGTGGAAATAAGACTGCAATTTTTATACAATAAGAATTATTTGTCACAGGCAGAGGGAAGGGGGGGGCATCAAGGTTTTAGAGATGAATTTGGGGGGGCATGGCCAAAAAAAGGTTGGGAAACACTGGTCTAAGGTTTTGTTTTCTGTTTAGACTTTCGAAAAGTAAAATTTATCTGTATCTCAAAAACTATTCATTAGAATAATCTGTAAACTTACAAGTTTTTGACAATTATGTTTTGTTTATGCAAAAATTAATGTAAGCCATAATTTCTAATTATTCTTAATATGATATTATTGATAATTATCATAATTAAAGATTTGTTTTTTAATCCAAAAAGAATGCCTGGAATATTTATAAGCTGCTCACGAGGCTTTAACTTTTGCCTCTTCAAATTTTCTTCTGGTTCTATGAAGATTCAAGTAAAAGTACATAAACTATACGTTTTAGGAGATACGTTGATCAAAGGAACTCAAATATAGTGTCAAAGGTTGGTGTTACCAATTAAAAATTCAAAGTTGGTACAATCCTAGAGAGAAAAAAAAAAAAAAAAAAAAAAAAAAACGCATTACCCGCCCTGCTAATTCTGCTACAAATCATCGTATAAAAACGAGACTGATCCAACTGATTAATAATAACATCTACTAATTAATTATATGCTTAAATTGTGCCTATGGGGCCGTCTACATATTGAAATTGTACCAAACTTGAAATTTGCCAATACTAACATCCAATTTTGGCATCATATTAAGTTATTCAGCCAAGTAATTTTACGAATTATGTAGGTTTAAAGTTTGGAACTCCTAATATTAAATTAATTTTTAACTGTTTCAAAACACATAACAAAGAGGGTAGTTTATGGACCATAACTGAAACATTTCTTAGGAGAAAGTTTTGATTTGCAAATTTGAAGATTCTAGAATTAGATTTCTGTTAAAAAATTCACAGGTTACGATTCATAATTTTGCGAAAATTAATTTCAAAATACTTTTTTTTTTTCGAAATTATACAACAGATAGTAAAACAGCCGATATTTATGCATTCGGTAAATTCTTTGTTTGGCATCACCAGTGTTATTCCCGAATCCAATAATCTCTTGAATTTCGTTGAAGTAGTCATGCATCCTTCGTAAACTGCACTTCTGAGGTATGCAAATATTTCTGCCTTTCTTTAAAGTTATCTATTCAATAGGTTTCAATAAAAGAGTAAAAAATAATGTCAATCTAGCCTCTGTGGTAACTAAACTTGGATACAATACTAAAAAATGCTCAAATTGTTTTGTAAGCTCCAAATCAGATTTTTGTAATCAGAATTAATACTAATTACTCTATTTAATAAATTTATTTTCTTATCCATCATGGCAATACATACCTCCGATATTTCTCAATTTTGCTGTTTCTTTGAGGAACCTTATCCTGTCTTTCTCCCGTCATCTATTTTTTTTTTTTTTTTCAGATCAATCCCTGAATCATAAATGCTTCGTAATCAGCGCATCGGAGGGATATATATTTTAATGTCTCTCTTTAAAAATATATATACCTAAAATAAAAATCCTTGTTACTCGATAATTTCAGCTTAACTAAAATTTATTATCTTACCTATTATATTAATACATATCTCCGATATTTTTCAATTCAGCTGTTTCTTTGATGGACTTCATGCTAACAATCTCTTACCTGCTAATTCCGTTGATGATTCTCATCCTGTTATTTTCTCTAATTTTTTACCCTGAATCATCCACACTTCAAAATCAGCACATTGGAGGGATCATGTCTCTTTTTAAAAACATCTCTACCTGAAATGAAGATTTTTGTTAATGATTAATTTGAAAAATAAGAATAATTTATTATATTATCTATTATAGTAATACATACCTCAGATATTTTCAAATTTGGGCGTTTCTTTGATGAACCACATTCTGCCTTTTTCTCATCATCTATTTTCTTCTGTTTCAATCCCTGAATCATACATGCTTCGCAATCAGCACATCGGAGGGTTACATATTTTTATATATCTCTTTAAAAATATCTATACCTGAAATAAAAAGTTTAGTTAATTGACAATTTCAAGCTTAGGTAAAATTTATTATCTTACCCATTATATAGAGATATTATATACATACATCTCGTCTAGTACATATTATATACATACCTCCGATATTTTTTCATGTTGGCTTTTGCTTTGATGAACCTCCATGATATCATTCTCTCATCCGCTATTGCTTTCAGTTTTAATTCAGGAATTATCTATTTTTCGTAATAGGTACATCGGAGGAATATATATTTTTCTGTCTTCTTAGAAAAATATCTGTATCTAAAAAACATTTTGTTAATGATTAAGTTGAAAGATAATTAAAATTTATTTTCTTTTCCATCATAGCAATACATACCTCCGATATTTCCCAATTTTGCTGTTTCTTTGAGGAACCTGATACTATCTTTCTCTCGTCATCTTTTTTCTTCACTTTCAAATCATGAATCAACAATGCTTCGTAATCAGAACATCGGAGGGATATTCATTTTTATGTCTCTCTTTAAAAATATGTGTAACTAAAATAAAAATAATTGTTAATTGATAATTTCAGCGTAAGTAAAATTTATTATCTTATCTATTATACTAATGAATATCTCCGATATTTTTCAATTCATCTGTTTCTTTAATGGACCTCATGCTATCATTCTCTTATCTGATGCTAATGCCGTTGATGATTCTCATCCTGTTATTTTCTCTAATTTTTTTTACCCTGAATCATCTACACTTCGAAATCAGCACATTGGAGGGATCATGTCTCTTTTTTAAAAAAATCTCTACCTAAAATGAAGATTTTTGTTAATGATTAATTTGAAAGATTAGAATAATTTATTATATTACCTATTATAGTAATACATACCTCAGATATTTTCAAATTTGGGCGTTTCTTTGATGGATCTCATCATATCAGTCTCTCAACTGCTGTTTCTCTCAGTTTCAATCCACTAATTATTCATTCTTCATAAGAAACACATCTGAGGGATAGATATTTTTCTATCTCCCTTCAAAGATATCTATACCTAAAACAAAGATTTTGGTAATGATTAATTTGAAGGACAAGTAAAATTTATTACCTTACACATTATAGCAATACTTACCTCAGATATTTCCCAATTCGGCAATTTTTTTTTTTTTTTTATGAACCGCATCCTGTCTTTCTCTCATCATCTATTTTCTTCAGTTTCAATTCCTGAATCATACATGCTTCGAAATCAGCACGTCGGAGGTTTACATATTTTTATATCCCTCTTTAAAAATATCTATACCCGAAATAAAAATTTTAGTTAATTGACAATTTCAAGCTTAAGTAAAATTTACTATCTTACCCATTATAGTAATACATACCTCCGGTATTTTTAAATTTGGCATTTTCCACCATCATATCATTCTGTAATCCGCTATTGCCTTCAGTTTTAATCCAGGATTTATCTATTCCTTGAATAGTCACATCGGAAGGATACATATTTTTTTTCTGTCTAACATATAAAAATATCTATACCTAAAAAAATAGTTTGGTATAGATTAATTTGAAAGATTAGTAAAATTTATTTTCTTATCCATTATAGCAATACATACCTCCGATATTTCCCAATTCGGCAGTTTGTTTGATGAACCTTATCATGTGTTTCTCTCATCATCTATTTTCTTCATCTTGAATCCCTGAATCATACATGCTTCGTAATCGGAACATCGGAGTGACATATATATTTTTGTCTCTCTTTAAAAATATATATACCTAAAATAAAAATTCTTGTTAATTCATAAGTGCAAGCTTAAATAATATTTATTGTCTTACCCATTATAGTATGTAATATACACACCTCCGATATTTTTCAATTTGGCTGTTTCTTTCATAAACATCATCCTATCATTCTCTCATCGGCTATTTCCTTGAGATTCAATACATAAATCTTCTATTCTTCATAACCAGCATATCAGAGGGATACATATTTTTATGTATTTTTTTAAAATATATCTATGATTGAAAAAAAATATGTTTATTTGTAATAGAATGTCAAATAATAATTTATTCGTCTGCAACCTTCGATAATCGTGCTTTTTTATGAGTACTTCCTCCTATACACTGCAAAAAATAATTGTTGATTTTGCAGTATAAAACTGGCACCCAGCTGCCAGTATTATACCGTAAAATTAACAGTATTAAACAGTAAAATAAGCAGTAATACGCTGCCGTGCAAGCAGTAATACGCTACCGCGCAGTAGTAATGCGCGGTAGCGTATTACTGCTTGCACGGCAGCGTATTACTGCTTATTTTACTGTTTAATACTGTTAATTTTACGGTATAATACTGGCAGCTGGGTTCCAGTTTTATACTGTAAAATCAACAATTATTTTTTGCAGTGTATGAGTACATGCTCCTCATTTATGTTTGCAGTATTTCCTGCAGTTTTAATCCAGACTGAATCAAAATGAAATCATCTTTCTAAGTTTTTGCTCGGAGAACAAGTAATTTTCTTTTTTACTTTCTTCTATCTATGATAGAAGAAAGTATTGTAATCGAAATTTTTTTTCGACTTCCGGTTTTCGACGGATTGACACATTTTAGGGGTCAGAGATTCTGAAAAACATGTTTTTACAAAATGTCTGTTAGTCCGTGTATCTATGTGCATGTGTATCCTCATTGTATCATCGAAAAGTGTATGAAGTTCTGCAGATAATTGAACCAAAATTTTTTTTCTGTGTTTTTGGCTATGGCCAGCAGGTCCCACTTGAATTTGGTGATATTCCGACGAAAGAGGGCTCTGCGATAGCGACTTCTGTTCCATTTTCATTATTGTATCATAGAAAAGTGTATGCAGTTATGCAGAGAATTGAACCAAATTTTATGTATATGTTTTGGACTATGGCCTGCAGGTTCCAGGTGAATGTGGGATATTGCGTCGGAAGAGGACACTGTGATACCCACTTAAAGATTTCAAATTTAAAAAAAAAAATGTACAAAAAATTTAGAAATCCTATTTTTTTTCCGTTAAATGTTTGGCCTTGATCCAGGGATTCCGGAGCAATATTTCTTTTGCGTCTCTTTTAAAAAATGGATGAGATATAGTAGTTTGAAATTTTAGTGTGGCTGACATTTTCAAACAAGACAGCAGAATTCATCCATAAACGGGTTTAATTTATGAATTTTAGTGAACATGGATTCCGGCAAATTTTCTTTCATTATTGTACTGATTTTTCCAACTGTTACATGCTTAGCAATATATATTCATATTCGCCAACATCAAATTCTCGTCACGATTGGCGACACTTGACGAAATATCGCCAAATTTGCGACAAAAATAGGTTGCCATAAGTGAAGCGAAATTGGCTATAGTGGACTTATTTGGCGATATTCTCATTCAAATTCAATATTGACGAGAACTGAGAATGAATCTTTTTTAGTCGGATTTTAGCGTCATATTTTCTAGTCAATTTAGCTAAATTCTTAAAACCGAGGAATAGGGAAGCTGTGTGTTTTTACCGGTACAGGCCAGAAGGACTTTTCGTAGTTTACTATACATCGGCTGATCGCATCCAGGTAACCCGACGATTTGCAAACAGCCGACGTACAACAGAATGACAAAAAATATTGATTTTATTGCAATGTGACAGCGAATTTTGAAGTATTAACATGATTGAGATAGCAGAAAGTTTTGGGATTGCCACATCCGACTAGTTCATTTATCACTTTTTACTTTCTTCTATCTATAATAGTAATCGATTTTTTTTTCGACTTCCGGTTTTCGACTGATTTACACATTTTAGGGGTCAGAGATTCCGAAAAACATGTTTTTAGAAAATGTCTGTCTGTCCGTATGTCCGTGTGTATGTCCTCTTTGTATCATCGAAAACCGTGTGAAGTTATGCCTAGAATTGAACCAAATTTCATTTATAGGTTTTTTCCTATGGCCAGCAGGTGTCACTTGAATCTAGGGATATTCCGACAAAATAGGACGCTGTGATAGCGATTTTTATTCCATTTTCATTATTGTATCTTCGAAAAGTGTATGAAGTTATGCAAATAACTGAACCAAGATTTTGCATATGTTTTTGACTCTGGCCTGAAAGTGCCAGTTGAAATTGGGGATACTCCACCGGAAGGGGGCGCTGTGATAGTTATTTAAATAATTTAAATTCAGAAAGATGTACCAAAAAAATAGAAATCCTAAAAGTTTTTTTCGTTAAATTTTCGGCCTTGATCCAAGGATTGCGGAGCATTTTTTGTTTCGTCTCTATCTTCAAAAATGGCTGAGATATAGCAGTTTGAAATTTTAGGGTGGCTGATATTTTGAAACAAGACAGCAATTTTCTTTCATTGTTGTAACGATCGTTCCAACTCTTATATGCTTATCACTATATATTCATAATCACCAGTGTCAAATTCTCGCGACGCTTGGTGATATTTGAGGACATTTGGTGAAGTATCGTTAAATTTGACGACAAAGGTTACCATAAATGAAGCCAACTTGGCTATAGCTGACTAATTATGCTGAATTCTGATTCAAATTCGATATTGACGAGAACTGTGAATTAATCTTCTGTAATCGGTTTACACGTATTTTAGCTTAGTATTTGCACGTAAAATTAGCTAAAATCTTAAAACCAAGGAATAGAGAGTCTATATTCCTACCTGAACAGGCCAGAAGGACTTTTCTTAGTCTTGTTGTACATCGTATTCTACTGCCATGAAGAGTGGTCGCATCCAGGGAACCCGACGATTCGCAAGCAGCTGACGTGCAACAGAATTACGAAAAATATTAATTTTATTGGCGTTGTGACAGTGAATTTTGAATTATTGACATGTATGAGATACAATAAATATTTGAAATTGGCACATGCGACTAGTTTGGATAAATAATTAGGAAAATATTAGTAGTCTCATTTTGAAGTTTAGAAATTACAGTCTTTAAACATGGATACCAGTTTGACGTCGAAAAACAAGTCGTACTGAAGGAAATTTTGTTGCTTTCAATAACAATGTAGGCTGTTTCGGGGTTTTGCAGTCTATTAAGTTGTATTTGGGAGAGTGTTTTGTAATTTTTTCATAAAAAATGCAATGTCAGTTGGCCACTTCCACCGAGCATTCCGAAACCATGAACAAAAAAAATCTCAGTGCAATTAATCTTCAGTGAATTGATTCGATATTGACGAGAACTGTGAATTAATCTTCTGTAATCGGGAGTTGTTCTCTTAGCACTTGGGAGTTTTTCAAAATTTTAATATTTGTGGAAATGGAGGCATTAAAAACAAGAACGAAAAATCATGCGCCAAGCATACATTATGTAACACTTTCCAACGCTTCCAAAATAATTTTACAAATCATACCGTTTAATAAGCTGAAAGATAACATCTAAGTAAACAATTTTGAAACCGCTTACCATATTTAAAAACATAATTTCAGGAATTTCCAACATATATAATATTCGGAAAAATATCCGAATACTTTTATTCAGCCCTGTATACTGTATATGATCTATAAATTTGTATACATACTACATAGGATGCTAAATTTTAGTTCAGTTAGGAAACGCGTAGCACAGTTTAAAATTCTCCTTCTGGAGTTTCTGTCAATAAACGGAAATGTGTTCGCGAACTTTTGTGCTGCCCTGCATATGATCTACAGAATTTATACACACCATGTAATAGACAAAAAGTGAGTTAAATTTAAAATCGCGTTCAGTAACTTAAAACGCACTTCCAGGAATTATTGTTAACAGACAGTAGAGAATTCTTTTGTGTGTCCCTGTAAATGAACGATCACTGCTATACACACAATATTCTGTAGTAAGCCTCTTGTAATGCACCTTAGTGATACATATAAATTTCAATGCGTTTAAAATAGTGAAATATTATTTAAATAAACCGCAGATGATTTTTCTCCATAGACGTAATGTAACGGAATTTTTTTGACTGTCCCTGTAAAGTAACTATAAGTGCTATGCACACCCTAGTCCATATTAATCTTCTTGTAATGCACCTTATTGATATATATCAATTACAATGTGTTTGAAATTGCGTAACATCATTAAAATAAACCGTAAATGATTTTCCCCATACATCGTAATGTAACGGAATTCTTTTGAGTGTCCCTGTAAAAAAACTATTAGTGCTACACACTTCCGTTGAAATAGGGAACATGCTATAGATAACGACAATAACATATAAAAATTGCAGAACTATCCGAGCATATTTACGGGAGTTAGAGCACGGACAGACGGCCATACGGCAGACAAACCGAAGTCATAAACACTTTTCAGCTAGGTTGGAAAGTGTTAAAAAAATACATGCAATTTAGCTCTATAAAAATGATCTTAAAATGTTTTCAAACTATAGAAAAATTAAAATATAAAAAAGTCATACGTAATGCCATAACGAACTTAATTATGAACGTTTGTATTAAAAATTCCAGGAAATCGGTTGAGCATTTCTTGTGCAATCCAAGAGGCCAGGTAAGAAAATATCGTTTTAAGAAAAATGAGTTTAAAGTTTGGTTTAGCGGCAGCGGCCATTTGCCGCTATAACTTTTACAATAAATAAATTATTCGAATTACAATAAATATTTCTAATTTCGTTTTGGGGCTATATTCTAAACACTTATGAGCTATCAAAAAATGCGAGGAAAAAAGTTGCTGAGTTTTAAAAAGTTTTAAATTGGTGTTCCCCCAAGAAACGTTTACTGAGAGATGCAATATTAAAGTATGCTGGACAATTAATTAAACATCTATCAATTCTCTTCTTAATTGATAAGGTTTGAATAAATTATTTATTTTCCTTTAAATGCATACAATTTTACACAGTGAAATGAAAATCGCTAGATTTTGAATGAGAATGAAAGAAGTTTTAGAAAAATCTCAAATCAGAAATGGATTCAACATTGAGGTAGTCTCTCAAAATAGTACCTACGTTTATATTTTTATGATCCATTCTGTAATAATATAAATATGATACTTGATTAATTTTACTCTTGAAAAATGAAATCATTTGCTATGAAATCACTTGTATCCACTATTTTCATTTTAAAAATGTCATCAAATAATTAGCTTCATATTTGCAAAAGCCTGTTTTAATGATTTTCTTTACTTCCTCTTTTACGTCAAAAACTTACTTTTGTCTTAAAATATAAAGCGTCTTTCCGTTATAATTGCTAATTTTTTCGAATCTTTATCAATGAAATTTAATTTTTAAATGTCCCTCAATTATATGTTTTCCCATTAGAAATATCGGCATTTAAAAGGTTAAAGCATTCAAATCGAGACAGGAGTATAGTGGATAAAGCCAATGTCTCAATTAAAATATCTAAAAAGAGCTTATTATGATATGATCCGAGTTAAAAGTGTGTATATATATATATATATATATATATATATATAGAGAGAGAGAGAGAGAGAGAGAGAGAGAGAGAGATTCTATCATGACTTACATATCTATACTAAAATAGAAGACGAAATATGCAAAAAAAAATAATAATTTAATACCTGGATCATAATTCGGCCTGTAAAATGTACATTCATGCTTTATTTCGTGAACTATATTTAAATGAATTTTTACCAATATTTCTAAAATATGCATAATTATTTTCTTCCAATATGTCAAAATTCTTCAGAATGGATATCATCTTCTTTTCGGTGTGTACTATTGCTGGCATTTTTTAAACATTCAATTATCCCAAAAATGTCTTTTTTGTGTACAAATTGTGCCACTTATTATATTTCATGATCAGAAATACTTATTTCTCTTAGAAGCTTGGAAACTTAAATCAAATTATCTACATTTCTCTTGGTTAGCAAGTTATGGTTACTTCGTTTTGACTGTAGTTTCTTAGAAAACATATTGTTGAGATATATTTAAGTACACAAGTGTTTTTCATTGTTTTGAAATATAAATAATAAAAGTTCATTCTTTCAGTCAACAACAGACAAGATTAACAATGTCATTTAAATATGAACATAGAAAGTGAAAGCTAAGCTTAATATCTGCAAAAATTTCGGTTCACTATATATATGTGTGAGCGTGTGTGTGTATATGTGAAATCATTTTTTTTTTTGTGTGAAAAAGGCTTCATTTAATAGATTTCATGATCAAAAATATTTATCTGCCCTAAGCGCTTGAAGTGTTAAAGTATATTGAACTATCTTTTATTATTATTATTATTATTGTTTCACAAATTTTTTTAGTTGTTCGAAAAGTTCAACAATTAAATTTCATTATTTCAGTCAAAAATAAGCAAGATAAACAATGTCATTTAAACACAAATACTATGTATTTATAATTTTATATTTGAAATATGAGGTCCATTATTTTCATTTTCGAATTCTACGTTTGCTTTACAATGTCTTTAAGTCTCATATTTGGTGCTTAGAATACATTTCTTGTACTATGTATAGCTTTGACAAATAAAGAAAATCGATGTGTTCTTTTGAACACTGGTCGTATGATAATAACGCCTTTATTCACTTTATTTGAGACGCTGAATTTAGCCTCCACACGTTTTCTTAATTCGGATATATTAACCTTTTAATAACCAATACTACGAATCATATTGGGAACATTGAACTGTAAAAACATTAAAAATTACATTTCATTCATATTGACTGAAAAAATAGCAGTTATAAGGGAAAGCGGTTTGGGTATTTTAGTCGGAAGTTACGTTTCAGATGTAAGGGAAAATGTAAAGAAATTTATAAAAGTGGCCTTTTCTTCATTTTTCAAAATGCACAGTTTAAAAATTCATATATAAATGAAAAATAATAAAGAAAAAATTCTACAATTTGTTAGACATACATAAAAATACTCACGCTATAAACCCAAGAGAGTAGTCGTGTATTTATTTAGAACTTTACTGCTCGCATTCGGTGTTTTAGCTGCTGTTTCTTGCTGTTGGAGAAAAGGAAAATAACAAACAATTTTCATTATTTATTCAACTATTACTTTTCAATGAAGTTATAAAGTTACACTTTACTGAGATTAGTTAATTTTCTTATGAGGTATGAAATATTTGGGAAGGGTGTAAATAAACAGCTGCGTGCCTGTCGCTTTGCCGCCTATATCAATTTTTGTTCTAGACATTTCTTCTTATACGAGGGGCAGTCGGAAAATAAGTTTCCCCTGGCGACTGTGGACAGAGGTGTGTATGAAAGACAAAAAATGTAATGAGACATTAAAGATACAACATTAGTTTATTTTTCCACATAAGTACCAAATACATTGAGACATATGTCATACCGCTTTATAAGCTTCAAAAAGCCCTCTAGGAAAAAATCAGTTCTTTGCATACGGACTAAGCGTTGAACGGCTATGGGCGAAAGACGTCACAGCAGGTGAACGCGAGCGTGAAAGACACCGATACACTATTGGGTAGAGGTCGACCACGATCAAGCAGATGACGCTGTTGCAGTGCCTGCGCATATGGCGCTGTTGACTGCAAAAGCGTCATCTGCGCAGGCACTGCAACAGCGCCATCTGCTTGATCGCGGTCGACCTCTACCCAATGGTGTACCTCTCCCAATGGTCTTGCACGTTCGCGTTCACTTGCTGTGGCGTCTTTCGCCCATAGCCGTTCAACGCTTAGTCCGTATGCAAAGCCCTGATTTTTTCCTAGAGGGCTTTTTGAAACTTATAAAGCGGTATGACATATGTCTCAATGTATTTGGTACTTATGTGGAAAAATAAACTAATGTTGTATCTTTAATGTTTCATTACATTTTTTGTCTTTCATACACACCTCTGTCCACAGTCGCCAGGGGAAACTTATTTTCCGAGTGCCCCTCGTATAAGAAGAAATGTCTTGAACAAAAATTGATATAGGCGCCAAAGCGACAGGCACGCTGCTGCCGAATAAATAAATAAATATATATATATATATTATAAACATAACAAAAGCAATTCCTTAAATTTACCGGACGGGGACATTGGTCTATATATACGATATTACTTTGCATTACATTAAGAAGACAGGGTTAGGTTGCTTAGGTTGTTTTCCCGTATACCATAAAATGCAATTGTAAGCATAAATTTTATGATTCTTCTTTCAAAAATAAATTTACAAATTTTTAACTTAAGTTATCGGGGTTAAGTAAAAAATAAATCATTCAAACTGTCTTACTATTTTGCTAATTATTTAATCTATTCATCATTACATTACATTTTTCTAAAATATATGAGAATAAAATATATTTATAATTCTAAAATATATTTTTTTCCAAATATATGAGAACAGTTGTAAACCTTTACGTCAAAATTACTCCCTCTCACACCACCAAAAAAAACCCCACATTAATATTTATGACCTTTAAATTCATATGATTTTGAAATTTAACGTTACAAATCTCCTGAAAATGTTGACAAAAAATCCTTTGAAATATATTGTATAATAGCCTTTAAACATATAAATATATGAACACTTTTCTTCGAAGTGCAGGGCATATCAAATAAATTAAAATTTCCATAAACAGATGATTAATTTTTTATTCCATTTTTCCTTTAAAATGTTATTGTAAAAGTAATTGTGTGGCAACCCGATATGTTGTATTTAAATTGCATGGGATTTTTCAATTGTTTGGGAAAAAGAAATTTATATATTTTTTGTATATTTAGATAGTATTTATAGTAATATATTTATTAAATACTAAATTCCAAGTAAGCAATCGTATTTACAAAGAATGTTAAACGTTTCCTCAATAAAAATGCATCTTTCTACTCCTCCATAAACGCAAGGAATATTAGAAAATTGTTTGCATGAGCAAAATTATATTCGGCTATTACAAAATTTATTAAAAATTAATTTAATAATAGTTTTTTTTAAATGGTGAAAATGAACTAGTTGTCCAAATTAGAGTAACATATACTATGTATTTTTAAGTATTTTATTTTCAGTGAATTTCTTGCCTCTCACTTTGGTATGCTTAAGGCTTTTCTCAAATCCAAACTGGCTACCTTACGACCCATTTTTAATTCATTTTTGCTCGCAAACGTATCCAATTGACTGATTCTTTTATTTAGAAACTATGCAATCGAACAGTTTGTTTCATTTTTTGGTAAAAGCAGAAGATTTTCGGAAAAGGCTGTCAAATTGGCGTATTGAACCGAATTTCCTCTCGCGACACAGGAGAAAAGGGAAAATAACTGTCTTCCTGAGACGACAATCGTTTCTAACTCAAGATATATTCATTTATCAGTAAAAAACTGTTCGATTACAAATCACTTTAGTACACATGCCTCCAAGTATCATGTTTTTATGTTTAAAAATGAGTCAGAAAGATTGTTCAACGGGGGAAAATATTTTTTTGAGATTTGAAAGAGTAAATTAAGAATGGAGATAACCGATATAAATAAAATACAACTTTTTTTTTCAATTTTCTAAATATTTTAAGTTAGTTTTTGTTTCCGTAAGGAATTTTGAAGGGTTTTTTTTAATTATTATTATTCAAACTGATTACTTTTTACCATATTCAGAAAGTTATTCTCATCCGCAAATGCATACGAATTTGCAAATATTCTTTTCGGATACTGAAATCAAGTAGCGTTTCCAGTTTTCTGATAAATACAAATGACCTCTCCGATACTGATAATAAAAATTGCATATTGTGTCAGTTTTTCAGGCACTAAAGTCATGTAATTTCGTCATAGTCGAGCAATTGATTGCAATTGAAGGAGTATTAATTTATAGTACAATTTTGAATAGAAGAATTTTGAATAGAATAGGCTTTTCAATAGAAATATCTGAAAATGTCATGCATTTCCGTATAAAATTATCCATATAGGCGAGATCTGTTCTAAACCTGAATATTCATAAAAATAACCGTTTTAGTTGACAATTACTGAATTTATAAAATTTTGAAAATTAACGCTAAAAATTCGTTAACGAAATCCCCCTGTCCAAGTTCAAGGAATATTTAAAAAGTTACTGATTATGAATTTCGTTTCTGTAGTATCACCTAGGGATCCTATTCCCTTTAATATATTTTTGTTTAATACAAATTAAGGATGGAGACAATCGATACAAATTTTAGAGTGCTTAAAAAAAATGTAAAAAATAATAGTTTTTAATGTAATATTTAATGCGGTAAATGTTTCTATTTTTTCCCCAAATATATAGATCAGTCATAAAACTGAGCGTCGAATTCACCCCCCAAAAAAAGTTTCATTAACGCTGATAGCCGTTAAATTCATAAGGTTTTGAAAAAAACGATAAACCATTAATGCCCCCCCCACCTCCCAAGCGAAGGAATATTAGTAAAATGTTATTACAGGAACGTACGAATAGTTTTTATTCGCTCTGCCTTTGAAAATGTATTGTGACATAATATTGAAATGGATATTTTCAGCGGTGCAGTGCCAGATAAGTGCCATTTCATTCCCTATACTTTTACTAAAAGTCTAATTAGAAAGTCAATAAATAAATATTTATTGCTATTTTCTAAATAACTAATTTAAATTAAATATTAAATGTGTTATATGAATAGGGAAATTTTACTTGCTTAGTGCAACTTTTAACATAATAGGGACAAAAACAGAAATTAATCCATGGTTTACAATATTTTGATTCATCCAAAAAAAAAAATCTGTTTACTCCGTTTTGTTCCTTAAGAACGCTTATTAAAATAATAATAATAATAATAAAGCGGGATTTCGCGCCAAGTGTAGAAAATCTGGTTTGCTACAGTTTGGGGTGAGTTTTTGTCCAACCGCCTTTTTCCGTCCACAGAGCATGCGCACTTGAACTCGTGACGCTTCTCTCTTTCAGGTTCTCTAGATGCTTATAGCTGACATTTTGTAAACATTCGATTACGACGAAAATGTTTTTTTTTCTATGAAAAGTATTTCACTTAATACGTTTCATGAGCAGGAATTGTCCGCTATCCTAAACACTTAAAGTCTTAAATTGTACTGAAATATCTTTATTTTTAATTGTTATAGCAAATCATTGTAGATTCTTTTAAACTGTATTTTTTTAATGTATTATTGAAATAAATTTAGATATACATATTTTATTTCATTGTTTCGAAAGATCGACTATACAATTTCGTTGTTTCGAAAGATCGACTATACAATTTCGTTGTTTCAGTCAACAATAAATAAGATTAACAACGTCATTTAAATACAAAAGTATAAAAAATATATTGCGAAATAAATTCAACTTATTTAGAATTATTTTGATTAAAAAGAACATTTGATTCAAAAATAACAAGAACAAAATTCTTCATTAAATAAAGGATCAAGTTCCACAATGGGGGTCCACGCTAATGGATGAAACTCTTTGCATATGTTGATAATCATCTTTAACTCGACATTTAATATTTCCAAAATCAAAGGCCCAATTTTATTTCAAACACTTTAGAATTATATAAAAATAATTACAGAAGATTAATTTCAGTAGTCTTTCTGACAATTAATGTTATCTTACCATTTTTATTCTTCCTACAATACCAAGAAATTTCAAATGCATTACAAAATTTTCCGACTATTTTACATCGATTTTAATGTCTATAGTTCTCATTTTATATCAGGTAAAAACATTAAAAGACAGTAATTCGTTTGAATTTAATCTACTCAATGTTTCCGTTTACTAAAATATTAAAAAAACTAAAAAAAGGAATAGTTTTCAATTTCAATCACCTGATTTCATTGAAATAATTGCTAGAGTCAGTTTAGATAGAAAATTTTAAATGTACAATTAAAAATTGTGTTTTTGAGTTATATAAAAGGCTTCTTAAAAATCCATATCTTAAAAATTACCATAAAAAGACATATATGCAATTATCAGATATATTGTGTCGTGCTGGATGTCACGTGACTGCTTCAGTTTAGGATAAGAACTAGTAAATGACAGATTTATAAATTAGACGCGATTTTAAAGCACACTAAGGTGTTGCTTTTAGTGTAATTTTCTCTCCCAATAACTTTAGCACCACATTCTAAAAGAAAAAATAGATTTTATTCTAGAGAAAGAAACTAGCTTATCAAGTAACAATAGAGTTAAAATAAAAGAGATTGAAAACTGGTGGATCAGCTCAAGCATTGGCCCTATTATACAGTGGCCCAAATTTAGATATACATATACTTAGACATATACTATACATTTAGATATACATATCCTATCTACCAAGATTAATCGTTTATTTCATTTTATTTTATTTTATTTTTTATTTTATTTTATTTTATTTTTTATTTGTTATTTTATTTTATTTTATTTTATTTTATTTTTTATTTTTTATTTTATTTTATTTTATTTTATTTTGTAGTACCAAGTGCATTTTTATGAAAATTTTGTGATATGTCCGTGGCATCAAGGCATTTAATGTCATTTAGAAAGATTGAAAATTTGATCGCACATACCACCGAACAACGTGTTTTTATCCCCCAAGACTACATTCGAGACACCGGAAGTCTGGAAAGAAAATGACAAAAGCATTCTAAGTGAAATTTAGAGTCAATGTTGGCCCACACATGCAATAATCAACAAACTTGCAAGTTCTGAGCCAATCCTAATAATATTATAAATCCGATTGTGTGCAAATGTTAGGCTGAAGCCAGTGTCAAAATGGGGCATTTAATGATCCTGTATTTTTGCATATAGGATGATTATAACCCTCAAATGAACATAGGCTGGTTTTTGTTTATTTTATTCAAATATTTTTCTTAATAATTCCAAATTTCGTTATTTTCATAGAGAATAAATGGACATTTTTCCATACAATTTAACCATTTTACTTTATCGTTGCTAGGGCTTTTATCGTTGCCAGAAAATAAAAACACGGAGAAATATTTTTTCCTCAACAATTAATTTTTAATTGACCGATTTTCACGTGAAAACTGAAAATTCAAAAGAATTCAAAAGAAGATGAATTTCCGTGATATTTGAAAAAAAATATGGAGTATTTGTTATTATACATGAAGTATGAATATCGGTTACATTAAAAAGATCTTTTTCTGTCAAAAACTGCGTTATAATTAAAAAGGAAAATGAACAGTAATTATATTATTAACTAGTCGGATGTGCCAATCCCAAAACTTTCTTCTATCTCAATCATGTTAATACTTCAAAATTCGTTATCATATCGCCAATAAAATCAATATTTTTCGTTATTCTGTTGTACGTCAGCTGCTTTCGAATCGTCGGGTTACCGGGATGCGATCAACTGATGTATAATACTAAACTACGAAAAGTCCTTCAGGTCTGAACCGACAGGAACAGATAGCCTCCCTATTTCTTGGTTTTTCGATTTTAGCTAATTTTACTGGAAAACACGAAGGTAAAATGCGTGGAACCTAATTAAAGAAGATTCAATCCCAGTTCTCGTCAACATTGAATTTGAATGAGAATATCGCCAAATTAGTCCTCTACAGCCAAGTTGGCTTCATTTATGACAACCTATTTTGGTCGCCAAATTCGGCGATATTTCGCCAACTGTCGTCAAGTTTGGCGAGAATTTGACGTTGGCGAATATAAATATATAGTGATAAGCATATAATAGGATTAATTGTTACAACAATGAAAGAAAATTTGTCGAAACCATGTTAACTATAACTCATAAGTTAAACCCGTTTATGGATGAATTTTGCTGTCTTGTATGAAAATGTCAGCCACCCTAAAATTTCAAACCGCTATATCTCAGGCATTTTTTAAGATAGAGGCAAAACAAAAATTGTTCCGGATTCTCTGAACATTTAACGAAAAAAAATTGTAGGATTTCTAATTTTTTTGCACATCTTTTTGAATTTGAAATTGAATTTGGCTATTTTGACCTTTTGAATTTGGCTATCACAGCGCCCCCTTTCGTCGAAATATCCCGAAATTCTGATAGAGCCTGCTTGCCATAGCCAAAAACATAGAAAAAAATGTGGTTCAATTTGAAGCATAACTTCATACACTTTTCGACGATACAATAGTGAAAATGGAACAAAAATATCGATCGCAGCGCACCCTTTCGTCGAAATATCCCCAAATTCTGATAGAACCTGCTTGCCATAGCCAAAAACATAGAAAAAAAATCTGGTTCAATTTGAAGTATAACTTCATACACTTTTAGATGGTACAATAGTGAAAATGGAACAAAAATATCGATCGCAGCGCCCCCTTTTGTCGAAATATACCCAAATTCTGATAGAACCTGCTTGCCATAGCCAAAAACATAAAAAAAAAAAAAATCTGGTTCAATTTGAAGCATAACTTCATACACTCTTAGATGGTACAATAGTGAAAATGGAACAAAAATATCGATCGCAGCGCCCCCTTTCGTCGAAATATTCCCAAATTCTGATAGAACCTTATTTATGCTTGCCGAAAGCATAGAAAAAAAATCTGGTCCAAATTGAAGCATAACTTCATACACTTTTCGATGATACAATAGTGAAAATGGAACAAAAATATCGATCCCAGCGCCCCCTTTCGTCGAAATATCCCCAAATTCTGATAGAATCTGCTTGCCATAGCCAAAAACATAGAAAAAAAATGTGGTTCAATTTGAAGCATAACTTCATACACTTTTCGATGGTACAAAAAAGACCCACACAGACGGACAGACGGACAGACAGACATTTTATAAAAACATGTTTTTCGGAATCTCTGACCCCTAAAACGTGTAAATCCGTCGAAAACCGGGAGTCGAAAAAAATTTCGATTACAATACTTTCTTCTATTATAGATAGAAGAAAGTAAAAATAGATTTCGCTTGGACCATGGAACTATGAAAAGGATTCTCCTCGGCTTGGACAAATATGACGTCATAAATAAAACATGTATTTTCAAATCTTCGTAATAATACAAGGAGCATGAATATCAATGTATAATGAAAGTAGATAGATAATGGACGTAATATTTAAGATAAAAAACTCAATTTTTTTAATCGATATTGATTAATAATTAGCTTGAATACCAGTTACATACAAATGTGAGTTTTCCGCTAAAATTTACGTCCTGATTGCTAGAAAAAGAAAATTAATAAGAATTATGCCATTAAAAAGAGATTTCTCTGAGTAAAAAGTGACGTCATATTTGAAATAAAACGGGAATTTTCAAATGTGTTTTACAAGGAGCGTGAATCAATTCCTTACATTAATAATACAAGGATAGGTAAGTTTAGAAAGTAGATGAGTTTCATGCCATATTTAAAACGAAAAATTTAAATATTTTTTTTTTATCTATACCGATTATTAAGCATGAATATCAGTTACATACAGATGAGAATTTTTTGCCAAAACCACACCATGATTATTAAGAAAAGAAAAATAAATACGAATCTATTATATTAAAATCTGACCGCCTGCTTGTATTTCGCAATTATTTCTTTCAAATTGTCAAACCCAACGCGATTTACTTAACATTGATTACGCGATTTACTTATCATTGATCCGAGGATGTCATAAACTCTCAGAATAAAAAAAATAATTTAAATTCAGAGGTTTTTTTTTTTTTTTTTTTTTTTTTTGTAAATTTTAACGAAGTTTCTCTAAAAATGGCAACTAAATTATTCCAATTTTGTGGATAAAAAAGAAGAAATAAAACGGATTAATATATTTTTTCTCATTAAAACTGAAAAAAAAAAGAATTTATTTTCAATTTGAATAGATGGTGAAAGATAAAAAAAAACTTGATTACAGTAAAATTTTTGAAAAATAAAAACGTATTTTCACATATTCAAATTTCATGAATCAATTTATTCTGGAGAACAAAAATCGTCTGTCAACATATTTTCATTTAGAAACAAAGATTTTTTTTTCAGTTATAAATTAAATCAAGGAGGCAAATTTAAGCTCCTTGCATTTAGGTCTACAATTATTGCTCCCCATTCACAAGAATTGAATTTAATGAAAAAGAATATACTATTTCCATTATCTTTGAAGAATGCCTATTAAAACGTTTCACAAAGGCGTTAAAAGTAAAATGGTTTACCAGGTAAACTTTTGACATATGTTTTTACACAATTCGCCGATTTCCACGATTTTATTTGGCCTGCCTTTTTTCATTGGTCGCAGATTCCTTTTCGTAATTATTTGTCACAAAATTTCACTTTTTTAAAACTTAGTTATGTCAAGCCCTCTATAACATAGAAATACTGTAGTGTCTCCTATGGAATGTGATAAAGAGTTTGTTAATTATTTACGTTTCTAACTATCGGGAATGAAATATTTTGCTTAATTACTGCAATTATTCTTCTTTTAATGATACGTGAACGAAGTCACGGGTAACAACTAGTGTTCTATATAGCACTTCGATCTGAACGGCCATCTTCAGTACGACGATCATCCAGAACGCAAGATCTCGTTCTGAAATTATTCACTTGGATGTTTATTATGTTAAGGAAAATTCCTTACTGCCAAGAACATGTCACATAATTTTTTTTTATAAATACCAGTTGAGAAATTGACGTTTAATCGTGGTAGGTAGATTTTAGATAACCCTGTGGCACACAAAATTAAGAAATTTCTGAAATTTGTCAAAACAAAATATTTAAAAAATCGCTTATTTATCAGCGATTACTTTAATGTAATTTTTAAATTACAAATTTTGCAATTTCTTTTAAATTCTTAGTTCAAAACTTTAAACGAAATTGCAAGTTTTATAATTTAAAATATCCCCCAACTGTTAAAGAAATGAAAATTTTTATACTTCATTATAATATGATTTGAAATTATTCGCTTTTTAAAACCATATTTAGATGCTTAAAAAGTTTTGACTTTCTTGTCGTTTTTTAAAGTATTCGAACACGACATTCTATATGCTATGTTTTTCATTTTGAGTCTATGGAATTTATGAAAAAGCAAATTTTCACGAACGATTTTCAGTTGGCGAAATTCAAAATCGAAAAGTAACCATGTCATCAAACTTTCTACGATTTTAAATGGTTGAAAGCGTTTGAGTATACTTGCTAGAAATATTTGCTAAAAGAGAAAAAAAAAATTGATCAATATGCTAAAAGCTAAGCTGACCGCCACATGTAAGGAGTGTTCAGAATAATCGACAAATTAAAAGGTTTGTTTCAAAATAAAGTATATCTATAATGCAAATTAAAAATAATGTCGGCGTAAATAGTACGTCAAAGGATACACAGAGCAGTCAAGTCTCCGAATTTTTGAATACCACTGTTTTCGAGTAGAAAATTTTGTTTTATTTAATCGAAGAATTCATGGATAAAGTAAAGCAAAATTTTCTATACGCAAATACTGGTATACAAAAATTCAAAGACTTAACTGCTCTGGATAAAACACGTAGACGGATCAGAAAATGGAAGAACATGTATATATTTTTAAAATGTGTTTTAAATAGCGTATAAAATCTCACACCAAAAACTGACCAGAATGGATTGGGCTCGAATAAATATACGATAAGATTTCCATATGGGACAAACGGTAACTAAAATTCATTACGATACAACTAAATGTAAATATATTGCTTGAAGGTGCGTAAAAACATACATAAAACATTTAAAAGCACATTAAAGTCCTTTTAAAGAATTCAAAACGTTTTCAACCGAACTACTCGGTCATCATCAGTGAAAAACTAAATGTTGAGTTGAGTTGTTGTCTTTTCGCGTTTTCTTGCTAGCCCGGAATAAACTATTTTACTTCAAGGGTTTGGAATATAAGGTGGGATGGGAAATGTAATCAATGATGTATTAATTCATTCCAGACTGCGTGGATATCATATGATAATACATCTTTACAGACAATTTCTTTTTTAGATATTATTTCTAGAGACTCTCTTATGATAGCTTCCAGGTGATTATTTGTGAGGAATATAATTTTGGATCCATTGAAATCTACTTTTATAGGTTCAGTTTGTGCTAATCTTGCTAACGCAGTGTGGGGTCTATATTTAATCTCAGATCTGCTTCATGTTCTTTTATTCTGTCCCAAAATTCCCTCAGTGTCATACCTACGTACATACAATCTTTGTTATCTTTCTTGAATGGTATAACATATACCCCTGATCTATTGATAGCCTGGATTGGGTCAAGTTTTCTGTTTAACAAAACCCGCAACTTTGGGGGAGGGACTGCGATTAATGTAATGCCAAACTTAAAGAGGGAATGTCTCATACTTTCAAAAAACCTTGGGATGTAGTTAACTTAACAAAACTTCAAATTTTTAATTGTACCTGTATTTCGTTTTTCTTCATCTTTCACTTTAAACTTGCTTGACCGGGACAAACGGTTCACTGTATTTTTAAACGACTAGAAAAGCGACATTTGGATGTCTCTGACAGCTCGAACAGCTATTGACATGACCTACCGAGTAAAACATTTGCTTACTTTCTTCAGTAAGCGACAAGGGGTAAATTTCCGAAGGTTTGGAGGGCGATTGGTTTTAATGGTCAAACTTCCTTGGCCCAAGCTTCCTCCACGAGATTTTTTTTTTAAGTACTAATTAACATTACAGAAACTTTTGCTTCCGTTTGTCAACCGTTTAGGGAGTTCTGAGTAGAGATTTCAGCAAAGCAGTGTTACAACCCACAACTCTCATACTAGAAAACAATGGCTTTCTAGTCAAAATGTTCAACCTTTAAATTGGCCAGCCTTAAAGTGCCATTTTGACCGGTTCAAAATTTCGAAACTTTTTTGTGGTTTACAGTATTCATACATATGAAAATCATATTTTTCAGTTAAAAATCCATATCGAAAGTAAAAGGGCAATTTTGGAGCCATAAAATTACGAGCGCACCGCAACGGTAACAAAAACTTTAAGCGTGATTTTTTTTTTTTTTTTCAGAACATTATTTTCAAAATCAATGGACACTCTACCGCCGAACAGAGAATTATTGAGGCCAAAAATGCAAAAATTAAAATTTACTCAACAATTGTAAAAAGCATATTTTATAATAGCTGACTAACTGGTGCGTCTATCTATATGTTTACATATTTCAAGAGCATGAGTCATATCCGGCGGCTCCTAGCCTCAGTTGCAGAGAAGGTTTTTTTTATGACAAGACGTGCTTTTTTGTTATGTTTGAATCTATATTTTTATAAGTGCATTTAAATAGTTTTACTTTTTATATAGTAAAAAATAATTAAAATTAAAAATGAGTTGTTTTTTACGTCTTTTTAGCTCTAATTGAAAGCTTTTTAACTGAAAAGTTTTTTATAGGTGTATATTTCAAGCTTTTTAAATGTGTGTCAGGGTTTGTAGGACCATTTTTTAATTATAATCGTATTGGTTATAGTTTTGAAGGCCAATTAAAAAAATAATTCGCATATAATTGCCATTTATTATGTATAGACAGTGGAGGCTCGTGACTGGCTTTATTTAAGGCACTAAATGCATGGCTGGTAAATTATTTTTTTTTCTTACCACTATTATTAGAAAGGAATACTTTATTTTATTTACTGTCAGAAAGTTCTGCCATTAAAAAGGGAAAAAAATTCTTGTACAAAATAATGGTATGAAAATAATATGTGTTTCAGGCATGCATTTTAGGTAGATTTCGTAAGAAATACTACCTATTACATTCTCACCTAAGTTGGAAATTTTGAAAAATTTTTACAGATCTACGCCGATCATGACTCTCAGAACCCAAAACCACCCCCAGTTCAAAAGTTTATATATATATATATGTCACTTTTTTCTGACCACGATAACTGGAAAAATTCTGCATAAATCTCTTCCAAACTGATACATAAAATCAAGGGTCATAAAATCTCGGTCAAGTTCGTTAATGGGCAAAATCGAACCAAGGGGGGGGGGGAATGGGGGGGCTTTTTGTGAAAACAGAAAAACCCTCATAATTTCTTTATTATTATACGTATCGAATCCGTTTAAAGTTATTATTACTTCTAGGAAAAGGGCCGAAAATTTATGTATGACAGATTTTGGATATAATTAAAAATGTCTTCAAGGGGGGGGGGGAGGGGGGTTTTAGAAGAAAAAAAATCATAGCTTCGTCAATTCACAAGATATCAAATCCGCGTAAATTTATTGATAATCCTCTCAGTATTATATAAAACTTTTATATTGACAAGTTTTTTATAGGACCAACCGTTATAGCAAAAAAAAATTAAAAACAAAAACAATCCCTGCCGGCTCCGCCTGCAAACAAATTATTTTTCGAAGTAGGCGGTTCCAACTCCCGCATCTTTTCGAAACTGATACATAAAATCAAGGGGCATAAAATCTCGGTCAAGTTCGTTAATGGGCAAAATCGAACCAAGGGGGGGATGGGGGGGCTTTTTGTGAAAACAGAAAAAAAAACCCACAATTTCTTAATTATGATGCGTATCGAATCCGTTTAAAGTTATTATTACTTCTAGGCACAGTGCCAAAAACTTATGTATGACAGATTTTGGATATAATTAAAAATGGCTTCAGGGGGGGGGGAAGGGGGGTTTTAGAAGAAAAAAAATCCTAGCTTCGTCAATTCACAAGATATCAAATCCGCTTAAATTTATTATAAATCCTCTTAATATTATCTAAAACTTTTATATTGACAAGTTTTTTATAGGATCAACCGTTATAGTAAAAAAAATTAAAAACAAAAAAATCCCTGCCGGCTCCGCTTGCAAACAAGTTATTTTTCGAAGTAGGCGATTCCAACTCCCGCATCTTTTCGAAACTGATAGATAAAATCAAGGGGCATAAAATCTCGGTCAAGTTCGTTAATGGGCAAAATCGAACCAAGGAGGGGGGGATGGGGGGGGACTTTTTTTAAAACAGAAAAAACCCCATAATTTCTTAATTAGGATACGTATTGAATCCGTTTGAAGTTATTATTACTTCTAGGAGAAGGACCGAAAATTTATGTATGACAGATATTTGATATAATTAAAAATTGCCTTAAGGGGGGGGGGGGGGGAAGGGGGGTTTTAGAAGAAAAAAATTCGTAACCTCGTCAATTCCCAAGATTTCAAAAACGCTTAAATTTATTATAAATCCTCTTAATATTATCTAAAACTTTTATATTGACATGTTTTTTATAGGACCAACTCTTATAGCAAAAAAAAAAAAAAAAAATCCTTGCTGGCTCCGCCTGCAAACAAGTTTGGTTTCGAAGTAGGCGGTTCCAACTGCAGCATCATCGCAAAAAGGTCATTTCTTCCGCAATTCCCGACAAACAGGCGCCCCACGGCCTACGTCTTCGAAATCTACCTGTGCCTGTAGGCCGAGCCGTCAGGGATTTTTTTTTAATTATAATCGTATATTGGTCATAGTTTTGAAGGCCAATTAAAAAAATAATTCGCATATAATTGCCATTTATTATGTATAGACAGTGGCGGCTCGTGACTGGCTTTATTTAAGGCACTAAATGCATGGCTGGTAAATTATTTTTTTTTTCTTACCACTATTATTAGAAAGGAATACTTTATTTTATTTACTATCAGAAAGTTCTGCCATTAAAAAGGGAAAAAAATTCTTGTACAAAATAATGGTATGAAAATAATATGTGTTTCAGGCATGCATTTTTTAATTATAATCGTATTGCTTATAGTTTTGAAGGCCAATTAAAAAAATAATTCGCATATAATTGCCATTTATTATGTATAGACAGTGGCGGCTCGTGACTGGCTTTATTTAAGGCACTAAATGCATGGCTGGTAAATTATTTTTTTTTTCTTACCACTATTATTAGAAAGGAATACTTTCTTTTATTTACTGTCAGAAAGTTCTGCCATTAAAAAGGGAAAAAAATTCTTGTACAAAATAATGGTATGAAAATAATATGTGTTTCAGGCATGCATTTAGTGCCCCCAAAACAAGACAGCCACGAGCCGCGACTGATATAGATGCTTTTTTTTTGGGGGGGGGGGGAGGTAGTGACCTATTAAATACACTCAAAAACCAGTATTTTTATACTATAGAGACTGAACTTTGCTGAATACTAAATGCAAATAATATATATGTTATATGCATCGGTGTATATAAATAATTAAACTTTTATATATAGTAAAATTAACCACATTTAATTAAACATTACTTGTAAATAAAACAAATTTATCAACAATTACTTTCCTCTTATAAACAGTAAACAGTTAAGTAAACTTTGTGTTATAAATTTATTTTCTAAATAAATCCATACATTTATGTGTATATAACATTAATTAAGCGTATTTACTAATAGTAAGTCAAAATGATCGAAATATATCTAATTACATTACAATATATATATATATATATATATATATACCATATATATATGAATCGGTCAAGTGCGAGTATAGTTTCACGCTCAAAGGGTTTGTACATTGAATTTATTAATTTGTATTTATTAATTAATAAACTCCTACTACCCCTATTTTTTTTTCAGAATTTAGTATCAGTAGATACGGAAATAGGAGGGGACATACTTTTTCAGTTCTTTCAACGATATCTCTGAAAATATAATACCTAAAAATAAAGCAAATATATTTTTGAGTTCGATGTTACGAGATCTTACGGACGATATATAAAAAGAAAAATTACTTTTCAAGTAACTTAGTTAATATCTCGGCTAATTACCGACAATTGTTTTTGAAAACCATTATCAAATATCCTTGGATGATTTTACGTCGATAGATACCACGAAGCGACCGTCAACTCCCCCACTGACTGACCGAAAAGTAAAGTTTGTGTGTAACGGAAAAATGCATTTTTCTGAAAAAGTATGTTACCTAGGAAAACCTCTATAGTTTTCCTGCAAGGTTTAAACTTCTACTACCCTTAATTTTTAGGGTTTCGTTCATCTCACGAAACCCTATTACTCCCGCTTCGTTGTCTGTCTGTCACCGAGCCGGTTCTCAGAAACTATATAACTTACAAGCATGAAAATTTCTGTACTTATAGCTCAATACCTACTATGAAGCTCAAAATATTAAATTTTTAAAAACTCGTATTATTTTAATATAGAGAGATAAAAAACCAAAATTCTAACAGCCTTTTCCTATTAAGTTAAAAAAAATTTCGTTATAGCAGTTGTCAAAAATTAAAAATCCACGATGAAATTCTTTCTACAATAATTAATTTTCTATTGAACGATTTCCACGTGAAAAATGAAAATAAAATAAAAATTTTCACCCATTGAAAAAAAGATTAATATGACATCATATTGGTAATAAAACGGAAATTTTCAAACATTTCTCAATAATACAAGGAATATGAGTATGTGTAAATACAGAAAGCAGCTTAAAATGACGTCATTAGAGAATTAGAAAAAAAATTAATCTGACGTCCTATTGGAAGTTTAACGGATTTTCAAATGTTTGAGAATAATACAAAGAGAGTACCAAGATGAGTAATAGAGAATAGTAAATATATGAGTTTGTGGAACGTACTGAATCATGATAAAAACCCGATTATTGAAATATTTGCATATTTTAACATTTTGAAGGTCTCTATAGAACAGGTTTAATTTTGAAACTGATTTTTTTAACATCGCATTTAGGCCACATGACAGATATTATTATGGAGTATAATAGCGGGCTTCGCCTGCTATCGGGCCGATTGAGATATTCGAAAAAACGAGAAAAATAGACCGGTAAATTTATTCATATTGTTATTATTGATATGATATGATTTGATATGATTAAAGATACAAACTCTGCTAATCGCCACTAGGCTGCACTGCGCTCAGTTTTCAGAACACCTATACTAGCCGGTATTTGGACCTTCTCCTCTATTAGTGAATCCATGAGTATTAATAATGTAGTTTTCGTACATTTAACTAAATCTATTTACAACATCTTAAAACATATCACAAAACTGTTTCCTTCATAAAAAATATAATAAAAGTAATGACAAAAAAATGATAAAACTGGAAAAAGTTTTAAAGAAACCTAAATTAGAAAAAATAATAGGATTATTGAATGTATTTTATTAAGTAATGATACATAATACAAAGATCGAAGCTTCTGCAAGACATAACAAGTTAGTAGCTCACTTTTCATAGTTAACACACTTTCAATGAAACTGAATCCAAGGATTTTCCCATGAAACAGATATCAGCTTAAAATGATACAAACTATACTTAATACCGCGCAGAATGAAGAATGTGTAGTGTCATTATAAGATATTCATTTTATCATAGCATAGGAAAACATTACATTTTATATGCAGAATATATACCATAAAAAGCACGCTGACTTAACAATCCAGGGGAAAATTAAGTGGATTATATCGCATATGATTTTAGCCCTACAAGGGAAACAATAATACAGTTCCAATTAGAAAAATGTGAGTTTTCTGAATGCATAATTTAAATCAAACTGAAAATAGATTTTCTTTAAACATCCTTTTATAAGCATACAATCTTAAAAATCACACCTAACTTCATGTCTGAAATTTAAAAATTTTCCGGTACGATATACTAATGCGGTATAGGCCCAGATTATTGAAAATTAACCGCTTTGATATATACCCTTGGTAGAAAGTGCAAGATACAGAATTTATTAAGAAATATATAAGTTTTTCTCTGTTTCTTTTATAAGATATGGTAACAAGAAAGAAAAAAAACATTATTTAAACTATCTATTCAGGATTTCTAAATTATTTTCTCAGCTTATATTCATAATTCAATTAATGTAAAACTACAAATTGTGATAAATGGATAAATGAGTATTTTTTAAAATATGTATTATATTATCTATTTTTTATATATTTTTTCTACTATTTGGTGTTTAAAATATTTCGCTGTTGCACTTTCAGACCCATTCGGCTTATTTTAGCGAGCGTGGATTGGCACATCATTAACTCCATTGTTTTTGTAACTCGTAAACAGTTGTAACCATAAAGAATATTTGGCGATTTACCACCTGCGTCCGGCTAATCGGAAAATGCCTTGAAATCGCTTAATATATTAATGTCGGTAAACATCTCTGTGTGTGTGCGTGTGTGTGTCTGTGCATTCCCGGTCTGTACCCGCAAGGCTTCGTGTCCAAGCGATGCACCGAGACCGCTTCGATACCGAAAAATTCGTAAAAATAGCGCGACCCCCAAGTTTAGCCGGATCGGAAGTCCGACCCGGACCCAGAGAGTTATTGATTAACAAAACTGTTTTAATTACCCGAATCGAAACCTATCTGGCAAAGGATTTCGTCTTTTTTCGAAAAGCGCAAAAGTTCTCCTCAAAGGGTTGCCAGTCGAAACGAATCTAAAAAAAGACAGGGACGCCACGGAGCAAATTAAGCAAAAAACTTACTCTAATTTAAACCGACTCTCATCTCGAGAAGTTCCGGGGCCAGAAATTTGGAACTTGGACATACATAAGCAGGAGAGCATCTACTTTCATAAATTCGAAAATCATTTCCGTAGAAGCGAAAAAATCTTGTAAAAATCGATCGATAAAAAAGAATTTTTTAATTCCTTCCGGACGCAGCTGCGAATTCATTTTCCTCTCCGCTCGAGGTCAGGGCGCCCCTTCAAAAGCGCATTTTATTTTCCAGACGTCACGTGACTTTTAACTGGGATTTTACAGAGGGGGCCCCATCTCCGAATCTTAGGGGCGCAGTAATTCCAAACTTTCACAGGGCGACGCAAAATAGATTCTGCTTTAAAAACAGGTGTTCATTTGTTAATGCCTGTAAATTTACTATTTATTGTCCATTTTACCAATTTTCATTCAGACGTTATTTAAAAAACATGGTCAAAAAAAAATTTCACTAAAAACGTCCCCCATTTAAAAAATGTAAAAACAGTTTCGAATAAAAAATCTTCACCACTCCACAAAAGCGCTTTCGCCCTAGCTAGAGCATCATCAGTTGTGATCTTCAATTCTCTGCCTCTCCGCTATATATATGACTGCTGGTTGAAGAGCTCCCCCTATCGGCATTCAATTCTCTCTCTCTCTCTCTCCCTCTTCTAACATTTTTTTCCAGCGGCAATCAAGCAATGAATGAACCATATCATTGTATGCGGCTTTGGATGCATTGATTTCTATTGATTCTCTTATTAAAGCATCATGTAAATTTTCGTAGTTCGCTATTTTCTGTATTTGTAGGGTTTCAAGTTTTATTGGGGGTTTAGTGTTTAATCTTGAAAGAGCTGTTTACTGTTTATTTAGTTTTATATCTCTGATATCTTATTTCTTATTTCTTATCTCTGTATAGCGATTTCTTATCTCTGTTTCTATGGGCCGGATCACAACGGGGTATGGCTCATTTGACTCGACATCGATAGAGGATACTAGAGCTTATCGATTTTTGTTCCGAGATTCACCACCAGGGAGCGCTTTTCTATCTCTGTTTCTATGGGAAGGATCACGACGGTGTATGGCTCATTCGACTCGACATCGATAGAGCTTACCGATTTTAGTTCGTTTTTCACCACCAGGGGGTGCTTTCCTATCTCTGGCTATATGGGCATGTAAACGACGGGGTATGGCTCATTCGACTCGACATCGAAAGCCTTAACGATTTCAGTTATGATAGTATAAACAGATTGCGCCACTTGGTGGTGGATGGTGGAACTAACGTATACTGCAGCGCGTGCGCAGCACGACTGCTATAAGGTGCCGCAGGCAGCGGGGACCCGAGCCGGAGGTACGTTCAGTTAGACGTTTATACTATTCGATGTGCAATTTAAGAGATTATCCGGTGCCGAAGGCAGCGGGGACCCGGGTCGGAGGTTCGTTCGGTTCGAGGTTTATCTTATTCGAGGTTTACTTATTCGACGTTTGTCTTATTCGATTTTTTACAAGATTCGAGGCACCGATGTAAATTAGGGGCCCGCTAGCGGGCGAAGCCAGCTAGTTAATTTATTAATTTGTATCTAGTAAATCTACAGATCAGAGTCCTCAACATCACCTCTATAAATCATTGTTTATTCATCTCACCTCACTAATTTTTAATACAATCTGCACAATATATAATATCCTACAATCCGATTTTTTAAAGTTATGTGTACATTTATAAGCATAATTTATCGAAGTGTCCGGAAATTTTAGCACTATGACATTAAACACAATTTTATGGAATGATATGATAAAATACTTATTCTTGTATTTTTCAGAATAAATATACATTCTTTCAGGGGGGGGGGGGGGGGCAGAGCTCCACTGAACACCCCGCCACATTCATTTTATGTTCTCAATTTCCAGTAATTGTACTAATTGATTATTTGAGTATATGCCTGAATGCATTCACTATTGTAATTTCATTAGATTAACCATCACCTTTTACAGGATATTTTAGCCTATACTTAAAAATAATACTTATTTTTCAATTACTATATATCATAATATGTTGCTGAAATTGAATAAAATTCCGTGTAAGAAATATACTTATACAAATGGAAATCCATCTTATGACACTTATATTCAATTTACACATCAACGTTTTTATAATTTTCATTTAGAAAACCGATTTGGACATCTTTATTTAGTAGTTAAAATAAATCCTTATCTATTTCATTATAAATAAATATAAAAAATATATATCATATTTTTAATGGCATATTAAAAATTTAAATCGCCGAAAATTAGCTATTTTATTAACAAACTTTTGCGTCAAAATAATGCGATTCACTTGAATTTTCTTTTGTTGATAGTCTTTGAAATGCAGTTGCTTGGCAATCATTTAATGAAAGAGAGAAAAAAAAAGAAATGCATTGGAAATTTTTGTAAAAAATGAGAAATTAAAATGTTTCATATCTCTCAAATTGATGCGTAAAATTTTCCAATAATTTATACAATTAATTTCGAAATTCGAATAAATATATTGGCATATTTTCAAAGCGATGAGATTAAATTAAGATCTCCATTTCGTAAATTTAGCATGCATATTTTAACATTTAAATCAATTATCCCAATGCGTCGTATTCCTTTCGGTGAATGTTAAAATTTAAAAAAATAGTCTGACTTCCCATTGAAATGCATTATGTCTTAAAATAAAATGTTCTGTATTTTTCGAACCAATGAACCAAATTTAACAAAAAACTATACAGCTAATTCCAGGTACTTCACCAACATACCCACCAAAAATCAACCTAATCGAATGATTTTTGAGGCAGTTATCGCGGAACACATAAACAGACGGAAACCAAAAACTTTTCGTATCTCCACAATGAGCCTTCACTGACGTTTTGGCAACTAAGTTATAAAAATACTAAAACTAGTAAATCTGCAGATCAGGAGCTTCAACGTCAGCTCTAAAAGTCGTTGTTTTTTAATCTCACTTTTCATAATATTTAAAATCATACAATCCGCAAATTAAGTTTTTTAAATTACATATATATTTATAAGGCATATAAAATAATTCGAAGGTTTCAGAAATTAGAAACGTTAAATTAAACACGGTTTATGCAATACTATTCTGCATTTTTATGAACTTCTTATTCTTGTAATATTTTAGATAAAATATACATTTCTTCAAGGGGGGCAAAGACCCCCTGAACCCTCCGTAATCTTATTAAATTTATATTCGTGATTTCCTATTGATTGCGTGAATGATTCTAGTATATCTTGGATTTCGTTTTACACAGTGGTTTTATTAGGAAAAGCAACAATTGCGAAAATAATTTCATGTTATCCTAATACCCAAATAGCAATATTTACTTAACTACCAACCACGAAACTCCTCCATCTGATGGATAAGTTGCATGATATCTCGTCTACAAAATCAACTTATGGAAATGTAAACTAAATCTACTATATTTCACTTATATCTATTTTAGATACAATTTTTATTTCGGAAAAACAGTTTTTATGGTCATTCTATAATATTTATTTTATATAACAAGCAGAGTTCCAAGCTTGGTAATCACAGATTTTGATTATTTTTATATGTAGGGTAGAAGCCCCTTAGTCTCAGGTTCAATGGATTTTATACAACACTCCTTAGTTCTCGAGAAATGAGGGGTTCTAATATTATAACAAAACTTAAACACTTACTTTGTAAAGCAACAACTGTGTTGGTCGCAGCTCAGTTGATATGGCGTCTGCTCGTTGATCCGAGAGCCCGGGTTCGTGGCCGGAACGCGCTACGTTTGTTTTTCTCATTTTTATTTTATAAATGTACTTGTAATTATAATTTAATAATCTCAATTAAAAAGTACAATATTGTGCATTAATTATAATGTTAACCTATTTATTTTTTTATCTGTAACTAAATCGCTGTATAAAATATCATTAAACGGTTAATTTTTTAAAAATTCACTTTTAAAATATATTTCATACATGCTTTATCGATGCAACGATATTGAACAATTGTGTCAATTCGTGATTGTAAAGAAACATCATTTATAAATTGCCTTAACAAGGGAAGTCAATGCGATGATCATGCTACTCTGTTTTTAAAGTAAGAAGCATAATTATATTAAAAATCAGCATAAGAATCAAATTACAACATATTTATGTTTTATTTTATTGTAACTAGAGTCCACCACAACAGACTTTGGTTATTTCTTTTTTTAGTTTGCTACAGTTAAGTGGATCTTGTTTTCAATCTTTATCCCACAAGTGCCTATCATTCTATAACAGCTTATCTATACTAATATTATAAAGTAGTAAAGATTGTTTTTTTTTGTTTTTGTTTTTTTTGTTTTTTTGTTTGTTTGTTTGTAGGGGGTAATCTCTGGAACTACTGAAGCGATTTCAAAAGTGATGGTGACAATCCCTGCTCCAAAATACGCTATATTTTATGTCGATTCCACTACCCCAGGGGGGTACAGGAGCGAAAAACGTTCTAAAATTTCGATTTTTTATATACTGAAGGTGTTAGAAACATGAAATTTGACATGGTAGTTACTTATAAGATGTAAATGCCCTTTAAAAGCAAATTCTAAAAAAATTCAAAATTTAAAAGGGTGAGATGAGCGAAAAGCGTTCTAAAAACATTCTAAATTACAATTTCTATGGAATCTCTGGAACTACAGAACCGTTTTCAAAAGCGATGGTGGCAAATTGATGGTGACAGTCCCTGCTCCAACATAGGCTATATTTCATGTCGGTGCCCTACCCCCAGGGGAGTGCAGGAACGAATAACGTTCTAAAATTTCGATTTTTTTTTATACTAAAGGAACTAGAAACTTGAAATTTGGCATGGTAGTTACTTATAAGATGTAAATGCTCTTTAAGAGCAAATTCTAAAAAAATTCGAAATTTAAAAGGGTGAAATGAGCGAAAAGCGTTCTAAAAACTTTCTAAATTACAATTTCTATGGAATCTCTGGAAATACAGAACCGTTTTCAAAAGTGATGGTGGCAAATTGATGGTAACAGTCCCTGCTGTAACATAGGCTATATTTTATGTCGGTGTCACTACGCCAGGGGGTGCAAGAGCGAAAAACGTTCTAAAATTTCGATTTTTTTTATACTGAAGGAACTAGAAACTTGAAATTTAGCATGGTAGTTATTTATAAAATGTAAATGCTCTCTAAGAACAAATTCTAAAAAAAATCGAAATTTAAAACGGTGAGATGAGCGAAAAGCGTTCTAAAAACATTCTAAATTACAATTTCTATGGAATCTCTGGAACTACAGAACCGTTTTCAAAAGTGATGGTGGCAAATTGATGGTAACAGTCCCTGCTGTAACATAGGCTATATTTTATGTCGGTGTCACTACGCCAGGGGGTGCAAGAGCGAAAAACGTACTAAAATTTCGATTTTTTTTTATACTGAATAAGGAACTAGAAACTTGAAATTTAGCATGGTAGTTATTTATAAAATTAAAATGCTCTCTAAGAACAAATTCTAAAAAAAATCGAAATTTAAAAGGGTGAGATGAACGAAATGCGTTCTAAAAACATTGTAAATTACAATTTCTATGGAATCTCTGGAACTACAGAGCTGTTTTCAAATGTGATAGTGGCAAATTGATGGTGACACCCTGCTGTAACATAGGCTATATTTTAAATCGGTGCCATTGCCACAGGGAGGTGCAAGAGCGGAAAACGTTCTAATATTTCGATTTTTTTTCTACTGAAGGAACTAGAAACTTGAAATTTAGCATGGTAGTTATTTATAAAATGTAAATGCTCTCTAAGAACAAATTCTAAAAAAATTCGAAATGCGAAAAGTGGTCTAAAAACATTCTAAAATACAATTTCTATGGAATCTCTGGAACTACAGAACCATTTTCAAAAGTGATGGTAACACTCCCTGCTGTAACATAGGCTATATTTTATATCGGTGACACTACCACAGGGGGGGGGGTGAAAGAGCGAAAAACTTTCTAAATTTTCGATTTTTTTTCGACATTAGTGTGACTTAATTAGTAATTTCTGAATTATCTGTGGCAGTAAAATTTCCTCTAATGAAAATAAGCCAACGAATACCACTTGGCATTTTTCATTATATACCATTTCAATTGATATCATTGATATTATAATTTCATATGGGTCAATAACATAAAAATACAAAGGATGTGAATTATCACTTTACTAAACAGCGAACAACCAACAGAGTGAAAAAATGTCCAGACAGGGGTTCGATCCCGGATCCTTTGGTGCACTATACCAAGGGATCCGAGATCGAACCTCTGTCTGGACATTTTTTCACTCTGTTGGTTGTTCGCTGTTAAGTAAAGTGATAATTCACATCCTTTGTATTTCAGTAAATTACAGCGTAAGTTCAGCTCTGCTGAAAAAAAAAAATTAGTATATAAACATAAAAATATTTCAGCGTTTTGATAATAGTTCTAGTAAATGTGGAAGTAAGTCATATGAATATTCTTTACGTTACATTTTTTTAAAGAAAATGTAAACGAAAAATCACTAATAGATTTATTCAAACAAAACAAAAATAAAGACAAGAAAATAAAATAAAAATTTATTTAGATAACGAAGGCTTTTGCGTTAATTTTGATGAGGCGAAAATCTTCCTTCCTTGTAATAAATCATTTGAAAGCATGATCATAGAATCAGTCGATATTACTGCACGTGAACATCATACCAGCAAAGATAACTTATCTTTTAAAATCCCTAAAATTTGGCACAATCTGTTAAAAATCTCTTAATTTTCATAAGTTCGCTTTAACTTTACATCCTGAAGACGACTGCAGATGCAGATCGAAACGGTGATTTTATGCATATATAATCATAATCAAATATTACAAGTTTATATAATTGTTCTTGTTTTTATGTACCATTAAGTAAATTTTCTTTCTTTATATATAATATTGCAGGATGCAACTGTCTAACATATATTAACTAGTAGGATGTGCCAATCCCAAAACTTTCTTCTATCTCACACAGGTTTCGCATACTCTAAAAAGAATCAGCACTGTCAAGGTCTAACTGAATCTAAAGTTTTATTAAATTCTGTGCATTACTTCTTGAGATATGACTATTGCTAAAATCATGTAAATCCTGCGAAATGCAGCATAGCAGCGCCAACTGTTGGGAGATTTAGACCAAAACATAATCAACAACAACTAATGTCAAGGTCTAAGGGAATCTGAAGTTTGATGAAAATCCGTGCATTAGTTCTTGAGATACAGTTATCTTGATAATACTGAAAAAAGTAGCATAGCAGCGCCACCTGTTGGGCTATTTACACCAACATGTAAGCAGCATCTACTTATGTCAAGGTCTAATAGAATCTGTAGTTTGATGAAATTCCGTGCATTAGTTCTTGAGATATAGCTATCGTAAAAATGATGAAAAAGGTGGTATAATATCGCCACCTGTTGGGATATCTAAACCAAAACCTAAGTAGCGTCTATTTATGTCAAGGTCTAACTTAATCTGAAGTTTGATGAAAATAAGTGCATTAGGTCTTGAGATAGAGCTATTGCGGAAATCGTAAAAAATGCAGCATAGCAGCGGCACCTGTCGGGCGATTTTCACCAAAAACTAATTAGCACCAATTTATATCAGAGACTAACTGAATATAAAGTTTTATTAAATTTCGTGCATTAGTTCTTGAGTTAGAGCGCCCACAAAATTTTTGTCACATACAGACAGACAGAGTCAAAGATAGAGTCAGAGACAGACTCACAGACAGACATTTTCTAAAAACAATCAAATCTTGTTCAGGACCTTCTAAAACGTACAAATCCGTCGAAAACCGGAAGTCGAAAATTTTCATGAATCCAATACGTTCTTCTTGTGAAGATAGAAGAAAGTAAAAATAAAGATATTTGTTCATCATTTTGGATAGCAGTCGATTATTTACCCCATACCGTTATTTATTTTTTTTTATTCATTTTTACTAAAAATGGAGTATTTTATTTCTTATTTTTAGAGAAACTTCACTAAAAAGTTACAAAAAAAAATAATATCTAGGAAACTACATTAAATTTTAAAATTCTGTGCTTTTATATGACATCCTCGGATAGATGGTAATAACTGGTGTTAATTTCATCATGCAGCGTTGCATGTTCTAGTTTTAAAATACAAACCGGCAGTCAGATTTTAATATAACAGATTCACTAATGCTGAGACATTTTCTCTTTTTTTTTATCACAACGACAGTGAAAAAAAAAATTGTTTGAAAAAATACTTTCTCATTGCTCTTTTATTGTCACACAATAAAATGTGTCATAATTTCAAATTTTCAGAAATGAAATAAAAAAGTACTTCTTAATAAAAATTTTATGACATTCTCTAATCAAATCTTTGTCCTGTCTGGAATTTAAACTAGCCTGAAGAATAAATAGTAGCTAATTAAATTTAAAACCCAGACAACATTATCTTTAGAAAATAGTTTAATTTCGTATTTGGGGCTCGTTTTCCTCCTATCAAACGAAAGCAATATTACTAGTGAGGAATCATCCATAATCCTGATTCAAATAAAAGTAAAGAAACCTATTAGGTTGATACAGAAGTTGACAGCATTTAATTTTATTTGAGAGCTTGCAGAAATGAATCAGTAACGTATTCGCTTTTTCGATGCTACATTTTTTCTTTCCATGATCGAGTTGATTTATTGTAAATGACAGCACTTTTTTTCAGTCATTTATTGCTATTTACACTTTATTCTTTATTGAATGTCTAAACAATTCTTAAGCCTTTTTATATACTATATTGTGTAATAAAAAATATTTCTAAATATTAAAGTTATTGAAAATTAATTTTCAGTAGCATTATAAAATCTCAGCATAAGTTTCTTAAAATTAAAAAAAAAAAATTAAAAAAAAACCTATTCTCTAATTCTGAGAAATTTTTTCATTGCAACGAAAATGAAAAGAAAACAAAAAAGATACTTTCAAAAAATTACTTTAACATTACTCTTTATTTCCATATAGTTAATCATTTTAAATTTTCAGAAATACAATATTAAAACACTTTTTAAGAAACTTTTTACGACATTCTCTAATCAAATCTTTGTCAGTCTGCAAACTAAATTAGCCTGAAGAATAAATAGCTAATTAAATTTAAAACCTAGGCAACGTTATCTTTAAAAGAGCACGGCTTCTGTTTAATTTCGTATTCGAGGCACGTTTTTCTCCTATTCATTTTAACTGTAAAATTAGCTTTAGTATAATGAGATAAATTTGTATTTTAATATTCCTGCATTGTTTCCAAACTCAGAAAAGCGTTGGAAATATTTAAATTAAACTATCATATTATTTATTTTTCTATTGAAAAACGAAATAAATGTCAAATTAAAGAATGATATTAAAAAAAAAAAAACAAGTAAGTTAGTTGCATCATATTCAATCAAAAGAAGAAGAGAGTGTGTTTTTTAAATGTGTTTTTTATGTGCAACAAGTTGCTCACTATTAGATTTATGAGTTTTAAGAGCAGTATATAATTTAATTCATGGCGGGAATAGAGAAAGAGACTGTACTTGTACGGTTATCATATAAGATTTTACGTTCTTTATACACAACTGGTTGCTCGATATCATGTTTAAGAGGTTTAAGAGCAGTATATAATTTAGCTCATTGAAAACGAATAGAAAAAATGAATGTATTTGTATGGTCATCATGTATGCTGTTATATTCTGTACATGCAACTTGTTGCTCGGTATTAGGTTTAGAAGTTTTAAGAGCAGTATATAATTTAATTCACAGAAAATTAAAAGAAAGAAAAAGGGAATGTACGAGGGTAACTCTGAAAGTTTTGCAATAGGAAACAAGTTGGAAATTGTACGTCAAACGTGACAAATGAGGTATGTTCGTACTATAGCTAGTTATATAAATATTTATTCATGATTTTTAATTCTGTGAAATGAATTATATCGTCTGCAGATTAATTTCTGTCATAAAATAAGTATCTCGGTCGCTTGACGGTTAATCCTCGGAATATCGTATAACAAGAAAGCATCGATTTCTTTTTAAAAAATTCAAATCTCTTAATAAATATTTTTATTAATATCTTCTAACGTTTTGATTCGATTTTCATAAAATTTGAAATGTCTCGACAAAATTCTGCAAAGATAATATATCTTAAATTTCAAACTATTCGATTGGGTAGTTTTTGCGTTGTTATATGCGGACGGACGGACAGACAGACAGACGGACTGACGGACAGACAAACGGATGGACCAGACGACGACAATAGGTGCTACGTATTTATATTACGAACGCACCTAAAAATGGCAAGCGGTATGGCATAAGCGGCAGCCGCTTAGTTAGATATCATCCCTCAGCAGGTGAGGTGTTAAATTTCTCCCGCCAACTACTTGTCACGTGGCTGCCAATGCTAGTTGAAACATGTTCCTATGCTGGCTCAGTCACACTATGGATGAGGATCTCCCGAGAACGTTTCCGCGTAATGAACTTTTATGATTTTAAAGAAGGTTTAAAAGAAAAAGACTGCTTTAAAATAACATCAAAGGGTTCTTCAACTTCTCATCCTTCATATGCAACCATATTTAGATGGTTTCGAGAATTTAAGCATGGAAAATCTGATTTCAAAGATGACGGACAAATTGGAAGGACTTCAACTGCATCCTCAAATGAAAATGGTAAAAAGTTAAACCTAATTTTAAAATATAACCCATATATTGCATATCACTCTATCCAGCAGACACTGAATATTGGATCGGCAGCAATTTTTAAGTTGCTACGTGAGATTTAAAAGTGAGGCAGATTTTAAGCAGATGGACGCCTTATGAGCAGACCGATGAGCAAAAGCAGACAAGAGTGTCATGGTGCCAAGAAATGTTGGTAAAATTTAATTCTGGCACTTCCAAGCGTGTTTATGAAGTAGTTACGAGAAAATAAAACGTGGTTTTACCAATTTGACCCAACTGAAAGACAATCTTAAATTTTGATGCTGGAAAATAAAGAAACGCCAAAGAAAGGCCAGCGTGCAAGGAGCACCGGCAAAAAAATGGTTTCCCCTTTTTTTTTAAGTGGTCATATTGCCTCAATACCTGTGCAAGAGAAAAACGCTATTACTGTTAACAGGTAGAAATAGATTTATCTAATAATAGGTCACTAAAAAGTTGGAAGAAAAGCGACAAAAGACAGGAACAAGAGGCATTCTTCTTCACAATGACATTACCTCAATTCATTCTGCTTCAAAAATAAAGGACCTTTTTGAAAACAAATCAGAACAAATTGGTTGGGCATTTACTTTACACAACCCTAACCTTGCTCTATGTGACTTTTATTTGTTTTAAAAGTCAAAGAAAGCCTTTCTGGCACAAAATGTACTAGTGTGAATCATGCGCTGGAGCGCTATTTGATCCTCCTCGAAACAATCAGCCTGGATGAGTGGGAAAAAAATTTAAATCTGGTTTCAAAGAATGAATATGTATCTTGAGTGTAAAGGTAATTATTTTGACAAAAAACAAGAGTATTATACCCTATAGATTATTGTTACTGTAAAACTTTTAGAGTGAACCTCATATTCGTATGGTAACTTTGAAGATTGTTATATATTTACCTAGAACTGGTTACTGGGTATTATGTTTAGACGTTTTAAGAACAATATATAATTTTAATTCATAGAATGAATAGAAAAAAAGAGTGTATTTGTATCTAATCATATAGATTATTACATCCTTTATAGGATTCTAAAAGTAAAGGTTCGTTGTTCGTTGCATTGTGTTCATTTAAACAGCAGATATAAGCATCGCATTTTTCGAACAGATCACTAAATTTTGGCACTCTCGCGTAGATGTCTGGAACCAAAATTGAATGACAATGTATTCCCATATTCAGGATGCTAATCGTGAAGTTTCGTTAGATTCTGTGCATTTAAACCGGTGATATAAGCATCGCATTTTTCGAACAAATCATAGAATTTCGGTGCCCCCTCTTAGGTGACCGCAACCAAAATTGAATGACAATTTATTCCTATCATGGGGATTCTAAATTTGATGTTTCATTGAGCACATGAACTGGAGAAAAAAGCACCACACGAATAGAACAAATTATTGATTTGCGGCATATTTTGGGGAATATTGCCCGAAAACTAATCAACAATATTTCACGTAAGATAGAACTTCATATGAAATTTCATCCTATTCTACGCAGTTGTTCCTGACTTAGAGTGCCCAAAAAATGTGTGTTACATACATACAGACAGACAGACACACAGACTCACGGGCAGACATTTTCATCGGAAGTCGAAATTTTTCACAAATCAAAAACTTTCTTCTTGTATAGATAGAAGAAAGCAATAATATAAAATGAAACAATATAACAAGGAAACGCAAAATAAGAAAAAGGAATCAGTAAAGGGCATTCGCTAATAAAAGTAGATACCTTATAATCATAATTACGATGGATAAAGTAGGGGATATTTCGACCGTTACATCTCTGTATTATTGAGGTCGGCCGAAATATATAGCAAAGAGGTATCTTTATCCTGCAGTAGAATAGGTAATCGTTTGTGTGCAACAGTAATTGGTTTTTCCTCATTCAGAAAGTTGCTATTATTTGCATTTTCTAATTTAAGAAAATATTTGGAATGTTAAGGTAGCTGAAAATTTGTAAAAATATAGGAATTATATTATATCATTTTTTAATATTCCTAATTTTATCTAAGAATAAGTAATGAGATAGAAACGGCAATGACCAGCACTCCACAAATACACACCACACACGCACAGAAACACACACACAAAAATACACGAATGCAAGTGATAATTCCAGTTCTAAAAATTGCAAAATAAAGACATTTATGTTTCCATAGATTTTTACTATCTTATTTTCTCTAGTGTTTGTCTACGTATTTAATTTCATTCGAAATTTGAAATTATCACTTCATGTATAAATCATGTCAGATTTTTTCAGTATTTGAGATTATTTTAAGTATAAATGTTTCAATATACATGATTCAATATACATAACAATTTGAATATTTTTTTTTTAGATTCTTGATTTAAATATGCAATCTAGCAGTGATGTCGCTATTGATTTTTTAAAAGTTTGGTTGAATTTTGTGGTGATAGGTGGTAAAGGGTACTTTTATTTTTTTCATGCATTAATTACTTTTATTTTTTTCATACATGTTCGTATTCGAATATAAACATTCTTCAGAAGTATAAATCTTAAAGTTCTGTTATTACTTTTCTGCAGCATGCCTCTGCTGCTGTAATTAACTCTGCATTCCATGTAGTTGGTTCTTTGACGCTCGTATTCACCATCTACTACAACAGTCAGTAAAGCGCTAAAACCTTAACCGTACGCGCAAATGATATTTATCATTAACCTAATTCCATCTGATCGCAGCCAAAATCTAAGCATGTTAATGGCGAATACTAACGTGCCTCTATATAAGAGTGGCGACATACGATGCTCAGACGGTGCTTCGACGGGTTTATCCAAATTATGGCAAACCTAGTAATTTTCTATTCCAGAACATGGCGATATTCTACTGGACGAGTTCGGTTATACGAGTGAGACAAGTTAACAAGCGTTAAAGTGGCGATAACAATAGGTTCACCAAGATGTTTGACAATTCGCTTTTGTCCATAATTGTGTCAACAAATCAAAGGTTATACCCCGTATGTCGCCACTCTCATATAGAGGCACGCTAGTGAATAATACCATTCGAGAATTGGACCAAAACACTGCTATAGATGATGCCTAAGAGCTATCAATGACCAATGTTGTGTCGATTACACCTAACAATTTACGCAATTTTCGTAGTTGTTTAATATTGATCTATTTTTTTAATAAAAAGAAAAGTGCCGATTTAAACTGATGGCATTGCGCTCACAGGCTATTCACACTAATTGTATATTATACTATTATTTCAAAGAAAAATGCCCCTCGAAAAATAAAGAAATCAACAATAAATTAAGGGGGATTAGCCCCTGTTACCCCCTTTATACTTAACCAATGAACCCCCAAAACTAATCCAGGAAGCGCCTTATCACAATGAACCTATATACAAAATTTGAAACAAATCGGATATTTATTTCTGCATGAAAAACCCATTTATCTAAAATAAGGGGAAGATTAGCCCCCGTTCTCCCCCCCCCTTTATACTTAACCAATAAACCCCCCAAAACTAATCAGGGAAACACCTTATCACAAAGAACTTATATACAAAATTTGAAGCAAAATGGGATAATTCTGCATGAAAATCCCACTTTTCTAAATTAAGGGGGGGATTAGCCCCCGTTCTCCTCCTTTATACTTAAGCAATGAGCCCCTAAAACTAATCAGGGAAGAGTCTTATCAGAATGAACCTATATACAAAATTTTAAGCAAATCCGATATTTCTATCAAGAGTTTTCGCATTACGTACATACATATGTACATACATACATACATACATACGTACGTAGATACAGAACCTACGGGAACATTAGCTCTTAGGCATTGATAGCCTGTGAGCTAAAAAGTAAGTTGTTTGCTACTATAAGAAGTTAACATTTTAAGAAGTAAATTGCTTATTACATCAAAGTAAAATATGAACTCTTTGTTAAACTGATTTAAAACTAGCCACAGCCTGAAACATAATCCAAGTAATTTGGCTTAATATTAGGTTGATATAATATTTGGAATGTAAATGCTTTTTATGACCAAATGAAACTGTTATGGAAAGAAAAGTGCAAGTTCGACTGTTTGAAGCATAAAAAGCAAAATTTTCTAGTTATAAATTTTGTTATTTATACTCCAAAAATCATAAGAAATTTTGACTTTTATCACTGCCATATAAAAATTCATGTTTAATAGTTAAATTTGTTAAATTGTTTGCATCTGAATATTATGAAGAAATATTAGAGATATTTTACATTTTTCGCACTATTTCCTTCCAAACAGTTAAACAAATTACAGTTAATCATACATGCTCAATATATTAATTTTTTTCATTCTTTCACAGTCGCTTTTTGTTAATAAAAATCAAAAAGGAAAATTTAAAACTTATAAGTCAGCAACAAAAACAAACCCAAGACTGTTTGGATGGAACAAAATCATTTCTATGAATTGCAGTAATCCATTTGTTTTTGCATTATTTATCTTTTGGAAAGTCAAAAGGGCTACTTTAGGAAATGTTTTATTTCATTTGTGCACCATTTAGAAAACTTATAAACATAAGTAAAATATCTTAGAATGAATTTATAAAGCTAATGTTCTATAACAGCACGAATGTATGTGCACATGGAAAAGTCGGCCGATTCAAAACTACGTCATCCAATTTAGTGTTGACAGTCGTGCGGCATTATCCATACGATGGTGCTGATTAAACACAAAAATTCAATTTTCAATTTTCCTATTACACACAAACGAAATCTCAAATCTGTTGTAACATAAACTTCATAATTTGCAAATTCACAAGCTTTATACTGTAAAAGCACTTATTTTCGCGAGCCGTAATTTTCGCGAAATTGAAGATGTCGATGATTTCGCGAGCTGAAAATTTTGCGAATTTCATATGAACAGAACCAAAAGTTGATAAATCCCGAAACTACCTAAATAGAACTCGTTTTGCATAAGGCATTTTAAGAAACTGCCTTTTGTCCGAAAAGTTCGTCTCCCCCCCCCTCCCCCCGTCTCCCCATCGCTCTAAAAACAACACGCAGGCACACAACACAAATAAAATGTTGTTTCCCTTGAGATGTTCGTTAACTTCGATCAGACAAACGCAAAGTTTGTGCCTACATCTGATTACAAATTGGAAGAACATGTTTCAAAACAAGTGTCCATAATCGGCATGGAAGATAAAAGAGAGATGACTCTTTTGTTAGCATGTTCCCTTTCTGGAAACCTACTTCCACCACAATTGTTGTACGCTGGAAAAACAACAAATTTTCATCCAAAGTTTTCATTTCCAGCGGACTGGGATGTGTGGCACACCTATTCGCACTGAAGCAATACTGATACAATGATTCGATACATCGAGAATATTCTTGTACCTTATAACGACAAGCAGAGAGAGCTTCACGGGTTAGTTCCAGAACAACCTGGTGTAGCATTGTTCGACGTTTTTAAGGCACACCAAGATCCTCTTTTTCTGGCTGAACTAGAGAAGAGGAATATTATTCCAGTTTTTGTGCCCGCTTCCTGCACAGGAGAGCTTCAGCCTTTGGACTTAACTGTAAACGGTGAGTTCAAGCGTTTTCTCAAGAATGAGTTTATTGAGTGGTATTCTAATGAGCTTAAATTTCTAGACGATAAAGAATCTGTGGACCTGCGAATATCACGACTAAAACCGATTCACGCTTCTTGGCTTGTGCGCACATTTAACGGTTTCAAACCAAACATGAGATAATTTTGAATAGCTTCAAAGAAGCTGGTATAAATATTGTAAGTGACTGAGCTGCATTCTGTTAGTTGTATTATTGTTTTTATTCAAGAAATAGTTGTAAGTATTCAAGAAATTTTTGTACTTATTTCTTATTACTGTAATCATTAAATTTTGGATAAGTGAAACATTTCTGATTTTTTATTATTATTTGAGGCAAAAAAAAATTTGCGAGGCTTGAAATTTCGCGAATACGACGAGCTCGCGAAAATTGCGAAAATTAAAGCCTCGCGAAAATAAGTACTTTTACAGTAATTAAATAAAATTTAACATTAAACAATATTTTTTTTAATTACTAATTTTATATTTAAAAGATTTAAATAAAAATATTTTTCATGTAATTATCGATGGAACAAATTGAATTTATCTATATTCTTTGCTATATTTTGTATGGCCATTATCGAGAAAAAATATGTACATATACTAAGAAAAGTATGTGATTATTATTCATAAAAAAAGAATAAAAATTATTCATACATGAACTAAAAAAGAAATTATGTTGATATCCATGGTTTAATAACGTATAAAAATGGGAAAAAAAAAAAAAAAAAAAAGGTAATAAAAAAATATACATTATAAATTATTAGCTGGAAACAGCAAATTTTAAGTTAAAGCTTTTAGAATCAGACTGATAAAAATAAAATTAATGAAAAATTTTAAAGGTCGCATAATTTAAAAAAATTAAACAATGCTAAATATTGATATATTTCAAAAGCTTGAGACTGTAATAATTAAAATGGAATCCTACTCATTCAATTAATATTTTTTGTTAAGCTCGTTCTAAAAAGCAAGCATAATAGGTTATAAATTACAAGCTTAAAATTCTTTCACTTCATTAATTGAGTAGGTTGGACTGACAGCACCATCTATTGCCTTATATGTATAGAAATCGCTTATATAATATAGAAATTCGTCAAGTTTTCAATACTTAATTAATTTAAAAGCAACCAATTAAAAATTCAAACATATTCCTAATAGAACTATCAAGCTGTTTAACTTCAAATCTTCACGGGTACTATCAAGTAAAAGAGTAAAACACTTAAAAATCAAGACGTAGAAGAGATAGGGTGGATTGGGTAAATTTATCTCTTTCCACCATCTCCCTTCCTCTTTCTATGGTGCAAAGTGACACATAGTGTAACCTAGCGGTCTTCCGAATAACTACACTTAAGACGCTTTTCGACGCACCTCAGTCCATGAATAAAACGTAAAATAAACTTTTTGGAGTTGTGCCTCTTTTCTTCCAAATGAGCGATATAAGATCTGTCGATGACTAAAGTTGACATTGAAACGCTGACGGAACTCGTAGTAGTCTCATTAAATGAAGAATGAAATTTGAGGTTTACATTTTCAAGACGTACACGAGACTAAAGGTGAAAGAAGAAGTTGTTTCCTAGTCACAGTGTGTCACAAGTTGTCTCGCGGAAGAGATCACATGACCATACTTAGATTCCTGCCCTTTAACGTCTCTAAATATGCTTTGCTTAAAAAAAACGTATTTAATAATATTGCACTTAAATGAAACTTTAAATATTAAAAGGCGCTTTAATGTAAAATTTTAAACACCTGGTAGGTTGGACTGACAGCACCATCTATGGCCTTATATGTATAGAAATCGCTTATACAATATAGAAATTCGTCAAGTTTTCAAGTTTGTCATATCGTATCGTATCGTTTATAATCGTAATATATATCGTATTTAAATAAGTATTTTAGTTAATTAATAGAAATAAATATAATTGTTATTAATATCAAAATTAACTTTTATTAATTATATTCCATGCATAACATTTTAAAGTCAAAAAGTAGAAAAAAAATGTAAATTGAATATTTAAGTAAGCATTTTATTTTAAAAATTAAAAAAAAATCTTTAATTGTTATTAACATCAAAATTTACTTTCATTAAAAACATTCCATTTATCATGAAAAATATAAAGCAACCGATAAAATACTTTTAAATAAAAAAGTTGAAAATATAACTGAAATAGAATCTTTCACCAATAAAACGTTTATAAACAAAATAAAAATAAAAAAAACCCTGAAATATAATATTTTAACCGATAAAACATTTGTATATAAAAATCTAGAAGGAAAGTCGGGAAGAAATAGACGTGGGATTCGAACTTCTGCGTACCAGCAGCCAGAGCTTCACGTAACAGTGCTAGTACGCTTACCATAGTTTCGGAACCCCTGATCTAGAACACTAAATTTACCTATGTTACATTTCTTACATGCGTATTCATTTAAACCGTAAAAATTTTCATTTCTCCAATTTCTCTGTGATACCAACATTAGATAATAGGGTAAATAATTCGCTAAATAAATTTAAACGCTACTCAAAAGTGGCCCCATAATGATTATATCGTCTATATAGACCAGAACTCCTTCACCTAATAGTGGTTTAAGGATTCGAAAATGTAGGGGGCGCCGGTTAACCCAAAACACATACTCTTGAACCCAAAACAACTATTCTTAGTAATGTAATTAAAACTGTTTCGATAATGATAGAGATGACACAAACATCATCTGGTTTCACGGCTACCTGAAACTAGTCTGATGTCAATTCTAACAAGTACACACCACCCGTGTACTTGTTAGTACACATCACCACACAGTACCCGTGATATTTGCTAAAATTTCGTCTATAACAGTGATTGAAAACTGATAGTATTAATCTGAGAGTATATATGGGTTATAGCATTCAATTTGCGATAGTCAGTCACATACATTTAAGCCTCAAGGTCATCCTAATTCCTGCAATTATTCTTCCGACACAACACTACCGTCAAAGCAACAGGGGATTCGATTGTCATTATTATTATAGCATCATCTAGTATTTTATTTATTTAATAACAAATGATATGTTGCTTAAACTGGTCGTACTTGTATGGTTTTCTAGCCAAAGGCGCTGTGTCGCTCCTATTAATTTCTACCAATTGACATGGGTTAGACTTGACTTATCTGAAAAAAGTCTTTATGATAGTCTATAAATTCTTGGAACTTTATTTTATCACCTTCATATCAGTCTCTTCTAAATTAATAAACACTGATGATGATTCGACTTTACGAGTATTCTCATCCCAATTAATAATGAATGTTTTATAAAAAGAAATCAAAACTCTTACTTCTATAACTCATGAAATCAACACCAACTATACATCTTGCACTTATCCCAAAATAACTTGGAATTGTCATAGAGTTTTCAAAGAACGAATTTCCATACAATAAATCTATTACACCTTTATTCATACTCACGGAACCTTGAGCCGACAAGAGTAGAATAGTTTAACTTTTAAAACTTGAAAAACTTATTATATGCAGCATATGAAATAAAACAGCGTGGGATTCGTGAATCAAATAAACATTTTACTACAATAGCATTTAATTGACAATTGACTACAGAAGGCTTTTGTTGTTCATTCTACAACTGTATACCTTTTGAGATATGGCCACTTATTAGTTTAATCATGCAGAATTTTCTCCAGCTTGCCGTTGCATCGGAGATCCCCTACTATTACATTCAATCATATTTAACTGCCTTAACTGAGAAGTGTGGGGGAAGAAGGATTCCTGCCTTGATTTCTATTCATATTTTTACTAGATAAATTAGAAAATGACTGTCTATTTCAATAACCATTTCTGAAATTCTCACTTTCACCTCTATTTCTACTATCATCTCTATAATTACCAGCATTATTACGACCATATTAAAAATTACTCCTATTATCATTCTGAAAATCGTTCTTATTACCATTTCCAAAGCCTACATTTCCTTCGAAAAAACAATTTTTATTGCTATTAGTTCTATACTCATGTGAGGGGAAAAAATTAAATTCATTATCGAGACTCTCTTTCTATGTCCTAGGTTACCCAATTTTCCACTACGATCAATTTCATATCTAATTTCATATACTCATAAAGTTCAGACGTGTTATTTCGTAGGCTGGTGAATTTCAACATAATGCTGTATTATAACATGGAATAAAAGTAACACTATATCAAGAAGAACCTCACAATTTAAATCTAAAGAAAGTTTGTTTTTGAGTTCCATAATTCGTAGCAAAAATTTAGTTGATTTTTGAAACATATTATGACGATTGCAATAGAACGTCTTTCAAATGTTTTCTTAAACAACTTTTATCTATTACACGCAGAAATATCTTTTTTGAGCATAGTAATATTTTTTTTTTTCATATTGCTTTGCTGGATCAGTGAAAAGAAATACCAATATACCCAAACCATAACAATCAATCCCCTTTTAACGAACACTTTAATAAGAGATATTTATTTTTATTCCACACATTGTAATATTTTATGTATTTTCCAACGTGTGTAATGAATTTATTCACATGTTCTGCAATACTAAAAGAAACCCTACGAATTAACTATATCTAACATTTTAGATTCATAATTAATTCCGACGCCAGTTGAGGGGGCAGATTTACCCTTTAGCTTGAAAGACGTCATGGCACAAATTTAACAAAAAAGAAGAACGAAAAATTATGCGTCAAGCCTAAATTATGAAACATTTTCTAACACATCCAGAAAAATGTAACGAAATTTCACGGTTAAATAAGGTGAAAGAAGATATGTAAGTATACAGTATAGGTAACATATAACACACTTAAAAGTCCAGTTTTAGGAATTATCTTCCATAGTCAAAAGTCCAGTTTTAGCAATTACCTACCATAGTCAAAAATGTAGTCGATATATTTTGTACAGCCCTGTAAACAATGTATTGATTTGAATATATACCACATTATCATGATAAAATTAGTTCATTTAGAAAATTCACATTTAGCAATTTTCGCCAATCGATGGAAATGCACACGAAATCTTTTGTACAAACCCTGTATATTATTTAAAGACTTTTGTACACACTCCATATTAAGCTAAAATTTTATTCAGGTAAAAAATACATAAAGCAACTTAAAACAAATTACCAGCAATAACAATCAACCATAAACGCCAATGTACCTTGTTCTTTGTGTAGCCCTGAATATGAATTTTTTTTTTCACAAACTTGTATAAGTCTACTAACTATAGCTCAGCAGGAAAATGCGTAACACAATTAAATACTACCCTAAGCAATTCACTCCCATAGTCTATAATACTTACGAATTCCCTTGTGTTGTCCTGCATATGATCAACTGAATTTATACACACCACGTACTATGACAAAATTTAGTTAAACTTAAAAACGCAAACCAATGTTAAAAACGCACTTATCACACATAGACTGAAATTATTGCACTTATACTATAACCAATATCTGTTGTGTGTCCCTGTAAATGAACGATTAACACAATGCACACTATACTTTTAAGTGAGCAATTTATAGTGCACCTCAGTAATGCATATAAATTTCATTATGTTTCAAATAGTTAAACATCATTAAATTACTCTGCAAACGAATTTTTGCCGTAGAACAATGTTCAACAGAATTCTTTTGTTAGACCCTGTAAATGAGTAATAAATGCTTTGCACCCCACATTCTATGAAAAGCATGTTTTAGCTCTTCATAGTTGCATAACAATTTCATAATGTTTCAAATGGCGTAGCATCATCAAAATGCACTTGAAACGATATTTACCCATTGACTGTAATGTCACGGAATACTTTTGACTGTCCCTGTAAAAAAAACTATAAGTTCACAAAATTATAAACACATTTCATTTTTAATAGGTATCATGCTATAGTAAACGACAATAACATACAAAAAAATTCAGGGCAATCCGAGTATATTTACGCGAGTTAGAGCATGGACAGACGGGCAGACGGACAGACAAACCGAAAACACTTTTTAACTAGGTTTGAAAGTGTTAAAAACAATAATTTTATTCAACAAATGTAGGGCAGGATACGTAGTGGAACGGATAAGATAATTAGATGGCTTAAACGCAATTCAATAAGTAAAACTAAGAGGGGCGGGGGATTTTTTACCAACTTTCTAAATTAAATAGTACCTAATTCAATTTATGATCTCACTAAACAGTTCCTTTTACTAGAATCACGATTTTACTTATTGATAATTTGAACTGTTTGACTTTGTGAGTCTAAATCCTTCTATATTTTAAGTATAAACAAATCTTACCACTTTACTAAAACTCACAATCATGAAGCAGAAATGGCTTTCAATTTTCTACTAGAGAAACTGCACTTCAAAATATCCGCGTGCCATGAATAAACAAAAGGGAAATTGCTGGCCGTTCATGAAGCAATACGGTAAGATCTGTTCCAACTTCAAAATCTCTTGCTAAAACTTTACTATCGTTATTGTCACTAAAAAACCACAAGCATTTCACAATGTCGCAAAGTAACAGTGACAACCGAATTTTGAAGATACTTTCATACTTTGTGAAAATTAAATAGAAGCAGAATAGGTCTCATTTACCCACAAGTGTCAGCAACAATTTCATGTTAAAGTCACAAAACACATTCGACATTAGGCCCTTATCAAAGAGTAACTAGGCATACTACAGGGGTGATTGAGTTCCGGTATTTTGTACACCACTAAATTTATGTAGTAATATTCTTCGTAGGTCATCGCAGAATCTATCAATTAAAGGAGAAAAAGATTGCTATATACATTTAGTTGTGTACAAAATACCGGAACACAATTACCCTTGATACTATCATAATGCCACAATCATAGTGACTTTCTTTGGAATAGTGGTTCTTTAAAGTTCAGTGAGAGATAAAGCTATCAGTTCTCTTTTTGCTATACCATTGGTTTGGATAAGATGTGAGGGAAAGCGGAATACAATGGGATTTTCATTGAGCATTCCAGGAATTCTTGCTTCAGTTCTTGAAAATATTATGGTGTAGGTTTATGGTGCGACTTAAGAAACTAATTTAATTTTTGGATTTTTAATGGTAAATAACGTTATTTACCATTTAACATATTTAACTCACCTTCTGAATACTGGTGCAATTCATCATTTTTTGGAATTAAGTCTACACAGAGTTGCCAAAGTATTAGGAAAACTCCTCACTAAAACTTAGAATACTCTTTGCAGTGCGTGCGCTGACATAATAAACCGGATTCGCTGCTGAAAAACTTTTCCCTGGTCAGACGTGTTGCTATGTGCTGTCAGTGAAAGTTTCAATTTTCCGACTCATTCGACTCAAGCGATTTGAATGACTTTAAACGCGGCATTATTATGGGCAAAATAAAGGCCATTTCCAATATCTACAAAAACGCTAACCTTATTGGTATGTCACATAAAACCACGTCTCGAGTCTTCAAAGAATAGTGGCAGAGTGAAAAGTAGGATGGTGAACAAAAATCGCTTCGTGAACGAAAGAGATGTGATGTATATGACATACATTGTGTGCAGCAATAAAAACGATACGACGCAGCAAATCGACCAGGATCGGCGCAAAGCATATCCGTTTATTCTTCAAGACGTTTCTTCAGGCGAATTGGTTTTAATAGCCAATGACCAACAATACTTCCTTTATTTCGTTACAAAACTGATTTAAGCGGCTGTTGTTGTCGAAAGAACACAGACATTGGACACTTCATGCGTGGAAGAAATTTTGTACAGTCTGGCGAGTTCATATTTATTTTACATCGCGCTTACGGCAGAGTCCGTGTGTAATGTGCAAGCAACGCGAAGCCAAGGATTCGGCATGTTCCTTGAAAAATGCTACAGCGGGTGGTGTCCCTGATATACACTTGGTCCGTAGTCCCATTGGAAACATCCATCGATACCTGTGGCTACTTTTACATTTTCGCTGACTACGTGCACTCGTTTATGACTATAATGCTTTTAGAAGGTCATGGCTATTTTCAGCAGGACTCAGCTTCACGACTTCAGATCAATCTGCCATTGAGCTAGAATCATAGAAGATTGGTTTGATGAACCTGATGCCGAGTTTCAAATGATTCAATGTCCAGCTCAGTTACCCGATTTCAAAACATTTGAGCATGTGTGGGACAAGGTGGAAAGATCTCTTTAAAGCTCCGAAACGCCACCGTCCAAAATGAAGGAATTAAGATCTGCCACTTTGTTAGCATATGGTAATATTCCTTCTCAAGAGTTTCAACAAATTGTAGAGTCTATTTCTAGGCTCTACAACTAAGAATAGTTTCTGTCATTTACGACAGAGAGTTTCAACACGTTATTAAAACTGCGTAGCCGGGCGTTCTTAATATTTTAGCCTCTCAGTTTAATGTGTTTTTATATCATGAAATTCAAGCCAAAAATAAAAGAATAAGTTATATCAGCTACTTATGCCACAAAGTTGTAAGTGGCATCAACAAATGTTACTTTTATGTTTACTGTAATATAAATAGTCACAATCTAGACTATAAGACGGTGTGGCGTCTATATAAAATTGTTTACACGAGTTCTCCATTTATGTCTGTCTTAACGATGGTCATGTCGGCTCCAATTTAGATAACCATATGCAAGGCATTTGCTGACATCTTCATAACTAAAAGATTTGCGAAAACTCATACAGGAAAAGTGAAAATTTTCCATCATACTTTCATTACTTTAACGAAGTGGACAGTTTGTTTGAACTTGGTTGCTGCTACTGTAGCTTCTATATTTAAATTTCAGGTTATTTCCTCCTTCTTTCAATCGACTGACAATTCCAAACAAGATCATGCACATTCTTTTAGTTCTTCCGGATCATTCATGGTCAAAATCAAGATCCTGTTCTGAAATAACTTCAAAGCTGTGGCTATCTTTATCTAAGATCTACAGCGCTTCCTCAAATTTTGGAGCGTTCTTTAAAGACTATATAAAAAACTTTACATCTTCCATTGTCAATGCTATCTGGCTCTTTGAATACCAAACACCATTTATATGATACTGCACAGAACGATTCCCGCACTTCAGATGAATAATCGGAATGACCTTGTCAAGATATTCACTGGAGTACATGGCAAAATTTGTAAAATTTCATTTTTTATTCCGCGATTTAAGCGGCTATTGTCCTTAAAACACTTCTTGCTGAAAAATAATTATAAAGAACAAATGAACGCTTCAGAATTAAACTTTTCTTCTCCTGCGGGCGTCTTTAATATCGTCCATATTGTATTTAGGGATGTAACAAGATGGTATGCTTGATCGAGTCGTATTCATTTACTTTTGGTACAATCGAAAATTAGATTTTATGTACTTACTAAGAAAATTCACTTTCATCAGTAGCAAAGATAATTTTATAGAAGCTCGTATTGATATATCTGCCCATTTGCATTTCTCAGGAATAGATGCCATTAACTATAGAAGGCTTTAAAACTTGTTATTTACCGTTTGTAGTTTGCATAATTTGAAGAAAATTTAGAGAAATACTTGACTTTTTATTCGACATTTCTCTTCAACGTTTTCTCCTATTTTTCATGTCAATTTTTCTTTTATTTTTCATATTAAAAATTTCTCTGATTCTGTTAACTTTATTTTCTACCACGCCGATGCTGTTCTCCAATTATAAACGTTTTATTTCTATTTCTATTGTATTTTTCACAGTTAATAAAAAAAAACTTAAGTTCTTTGTTTATTTCTCTCTAAACCGCAGAAATGTTTCTTCAATTTCTTCCAGATCATTTTCATATATTAAGCTTCCTTCATTATACAGGGTGATTACAAATGAATATTCCAACTTTGAAGGGCTATATCTTCTAAAAAATAAAAGATATAGTGTTCCATTTCCCACATCGAAATGAGTGAGAAGTTATGAAGTATCATAAATGTAAAGGTTCGTTTTTTTGGCTAGAGATGGCATAACGAGTGGCGGGTTGGAAGTGAACCGGCATGTTCCGTTGCGAGTTCATTCCGTCAGTTGCGCCGAGATGACAACAGTAAAACAAAAAGCGTTCTGTGTAATGGAATCTGTGTAATCTGAAAATGAGGATAACTGCAGCTATTGCAACTTTAACACCCGAGATGCTGAAAACCATTTGGTACAAATTCCCCTACGAGAATAGATGTCGTTCGTGTTTCTGCTGGTGGTCACATTAAACATTTATAAATTTTTGCTATTAGTAATATCACAATCTTCTTTTTCATGTCTTTTTCACAAATGCGTATATCTTCTATACTTTTGTTAATAAACCCTTCAAAGTTGGGATATTCATTTGTAATCACCCTGTATATTTGAGATTGTCTCTATGGCTCTAATAATAAGCACAGAATATCCAACACTAAGCCTGATGCGCAGATTTTGTTCCAATTTTGTGTTTGGGTAGCCTGAATGTTTCAGAAAAGAGAGAAAGCATATGTTTAATTCAAAAATATTCTTGAACGAACAAAATTTATAGGAACAGATATTTACACACTTCCTTGTCATAAGAATAAAATCACTTTTAGATAAACAATCATAGCGTAAAAACTTACGACAGGAAAAATTATCTCAAAACAGAAGCCCAAAATGCCTCAGATGAATAACTATACACATTTTAGATGTTTCCATTTGAAATTTTCGAACTTTGGTCACTGTAACTGTATTTGTGAAAAATTGACGGTTGTTCCCGATTCTATAATTCCCGATTTCTTAATATATTCACATCCCAAATAGCATGTCGTTTTAAGAAATGATACTGTCTACATGGTATCATATATCGGCAAAGCTTTTTTATAATAACACTGTATTTGTACATACATGCATATATATATATATATATATATAGATAGATAGATAGATAGACAGATAGATAGATAGATAGATATGACAATTTACTTGGCTTAGGAAAGAAAAAGAATATTCTAATAATTTAATCAAATATTGATACGGAAAAATTGGGATACCGTGCGTAAAAAAGTGGAATTTTGCGATAGGGCAAGTTAAGAAAATTATTGGTGGAAATAAGAAAAATACAGAAATTTAATACATATATATATATACACCTTTAAAATAAAAAATAACTTACAAGTTCGTGTAACAAAAATTACCGAATATCTTATTAAAGATGGTATGTAATTATATTTTGTATTAATTATTGTGATATATAAATAGTATATACAGGGTGTTTCAGTTAAACGTTTCAGAACTTCTAAGAGGGGTAGGGTACATCCTGACGAACCAAAATCATATACCAATGGGCAGTCAGAAATGCTTTCCTGACGCGGGAGATGGCGTTGTGCGAAAGTTCTGAGCTTTCATGCAGGGAATCTTCATTTCGCACAAGAACGCCAAGTTAGTAGGATGGATGATTACACGAACGCAGAATTAGCCGATATGCATTTGGTGTACGGGGCTGCAAATTGTAGTGGGCCAGCCGCACAGCGTTTGTACGCGAAACGATATGCGACGAGGCGTATTCCCAGTCATAATTTATTTGCAAGACTGCACCAGAGGTTAGCTGAGACAGGTTCATTTGAAAGAGCTGACATTGTCAGGATAAGAACAGCACGGACTCCATCCGTCGAACAGAATGTGCTGCAGCATGTACAGAGGAATCCAAGAACGAGTACACGAAGTCTAGCAAACATAGTCGGGGTTTCCCCTTGCAGCGTCTGGAGGATTCCACGTGCAGCGTGTCCCGGCACAGCGACCGGAGGATTATGCACCTCGTATTGCTTTCGCACAGTGGTACCTTGGAAAATGTGCTACAAATCCCAGTTTTCCTGCTGAAGTGTTGTTTCCTGATGAGGCATCCTTCACAAGGGAAGAAATTTTCAACTCGCATAACGACCATATCTGGGCGGTGGAGAACCCGCATACAATACGACGTCGTGCAGCACAGATTCGATTTTCGGTCAATGTATGGGCCGGTATTATGGGAGATCACCTCATCGGACCTTACCTGTTACCGTGTCGTCTAACCGGAGAAAACTACTTGCTCTTTCTGCAGCAAGTATTGCCACAACTTTTGAGAGATGAACAGATTTCTGCATCGACGCAACAGACAATGTGGTTCCAACACGATGGAGCCCCTGCCCATTATAGCGGAGCTGTTCGTAACTACCTGGATGTCACATTTGGTCAACAGTGGATCGGACGTGGTGGTCCCGTGCATTGGCCTGCTCGGTCACCCGACCTATCATGTCTTGATTTTTATTTCTGGGGTCATATGAAATCGCTAGTTTATGACACCCCTGTTGACAATGCTAAGGAGCTGGTTACTAGAATCGCAGGAGATGCCGGAGAAATTCGAAATTCGCCTGGAGTATTCCAGAATGTTCGGATGTCCATGCGTCGGAGATGTGAGGCGTGCATTGTAGCCCGTGGAAGCTACTTCGAACACTTACTTTAATCCATGTACCTTTTGCTTCTTTTCATGTATTATTAAAACGATTTCTCACTTACGATCTCTTTTCTTTATGGTGCTTCTGTGTACAACACCGCTTCAGGAAAGCATTTCCGACCCCACATTGCTATATGATTTCGAGTTGTCAGGATGTACCCTACCCCTCTTAGAAGTTCTGAAACGTTTAACTGAAACACCCTGCATATACATGGTATCCGAAAAGTCTGGAAATGGTCGAATAACTCGATAAATATACATGGTATTGAAAAACGGAAAATATGTGTTCAATATTTTTGAAAAATCTATTTAGGGATACCAATGTTGCCCACACAACTCTGTCCCCTGTGGGGGAAAGAGGGGGGGGGACTTTGAAATCTTAAATGATTACCCCCCTCTTTTATTGTAGATTCGGATGCTACTGGGAGAAATACGTAACTTTTATATTTAACATTTTCTTCAGAAAATGGTAGCCCCCTAAATATTCCTAAATAGATTTTTCTAAAATATTAAACACGTATTTTTCCATTTTTTAATCCGATGTATATTTCTTAAGTTATTTGACCGTTTCCAGACTTTTCAATGGAAACAATTTTCACATCATTTTACTCGATTACAGCGCCATTTACTATTTTCCGAAGAAACTGTTAAATACAAAAGTAACGTTATTTTTTCCCGTAGAATCCAAATCTGCAATAAAAAAAGGGATGTTATCATTTAAGATTTCAAAGTTGCCCCCTTTTCTCCCTAAGAAGTAGACTAAAGGGGGGGAGCTTTGATATCCCTAAATGGACACATATTTTCCGTTTTTCAATCCCATGTATATTTCTCGAGTTATTCCACCGTTTCTAGACTTTCGGACACCCTGCATATAGGAAAAGAAAAAATGCATAACTTATCTTTTAAATTTTAAATTTATCTATTAAACATAAACATGTTTTTCTTCATGATTCATTTACTATTAAAACTAAGAAATTAGCACATCAGAATAATTATCATGCATGGATATTTGCATATAATGTTTCTGTATTGAAAAGAAAATATAAGATATTTGTAGACATTCAACAAAAGAAAAACTGCAAGCTAATGATAATTTATTTTTGTGAATGGCTCTGAACATAAATGTTCAACGTGTAAATTATATTTTAAGAAACATTCACATTCGTTTAGCAAACAATTAGTAAGTAGACATTTAAAAATAGAGATCGCTTGTTAAATATTCTATGTAAACAACTTTAGAATATTCAAAATATTTAAAAGAGATGAAAGATTATGTCGCAGTGTTATGTTTACTTAGAACTTATCAAACAGATCTTTTATTTGGGTAGCAGTAATTGCTTTTTAATCCAATTTATTAAAGCTTCCTTTTAGTATTTAGGATGAAATTCTTTCTCATTTTTATTATCTTGCTGTAAATATTATTCTGTGCGAAAAGAAAAATTAACAGCATGTAAATGAGATTTTTCAGTGAAAAACATTTATTGGTAATGAAACACTTTTATAAAAAGGGAATTTTTTGTAACACGAACTATAAAATTAAAAGATGTTACATCTATTTTCTTAATAAATGCCGAATAAAGAAAGTTTTTACTTACTGCTATGTTTTATTTTTAGTCAATCTTCTGTTACAGAATGAACTCAGCGTGTCTAAAATGACTATAAAAATAAATGGAAAAGTTTTTCAAATAATTACCAAATAAAGAAAACATTAAAAAATCCTGTTTTAGAATGTCTCCTGTTATAGAATAATATTTTGTAAGTCTTAATATAAATTACAAACAAATGAATACAATAAGAGTTTGTAAAATCTTCGCTCGCCTATAACATCACCAAGGATACAACTAAGCTGCGCCGCAAGGCACCTGAGTGGCCCCGGCACGTCTCGACCGCTGATCCCGAGTCCTGAGGGACTCATAATACGCGCGACCGGGGGCTGCTCCCCGTACGCGCCACGGCCGGTCGGGCGCCGCCACCTGCGGACCCACCGAACCTTTTTACCCAAGTGAGTGACAACATAGTTCGCTACGGCACACGGAGGATCCCAAAATCAGAGGAGACCTCCACGTGGAGACTCGATGAATCACCGGGAAAACCCCGACGGCTTCGTCGCCAGAACCCCATGAGAAGAACTGGTCCCTAGCCCACATGCCGAGTTCTCCAGATGACATTTACTTTCCCACGTCGTCCGAACGTCGAATTGTATGGAAGGACATGACGACTAGTTCATTTGCCGTGGTTGCCGCTCATGCGATAAGAAGAGCTTCTCGCCAACCCGGGACCGCGAAGAAATCTGGTCCCTGCCGCATAGCCACGTCTTGGCTAGGGGCGTCCCCTCCCAAATGACTTTCCCTCCGTCGAGCTTCCATAGCGGAATACGAACGGTCGCCGGTCGACTCCATTTGGAAAGTTTATTCACATATATCAAAACAACAAATAAAACATCACAAATGTTAGAAACAACGGAAAATTAGTGGAAGAACCATTCTCGGTCTCTGGAGGACATGTAAAATCCCTCCAAGCGCGCACAAGAGGTGGGCCCGGTCGAGATAAGTTGTGATTGAAAATTGGGGGAAGACTCCTACTCATCCGCCCGTCAGACGTCGGAATAAGCTCTGACTGCGCATAGACACGCCGGATTGGGTTTCGGCCCAGGGATCGATTTCAAGTTCGAGCGCCGCCATTTTACTGATGAGCCTTCGGCCCGGTTCCTCGTGGCTGATCACGATCAGTTCGACAAGAAAACTGATCAGAAAGAGGCGACCAGTACGGGATATAGGCTGAGGCCCCCCTCCGTATCATGGTTCGTCCCCGGAACGGGTACTTCTGTTGTCGATCAAACCTTGAGGGCGACTCACAACTACTCCAGCTACAGAGGGAAACGCTAGGGACGAATGCATGTACGAAGGCTTATGGACAGGACCTAGCCCCCCCCCCTCCACACACACACACCGTCTACGTTCTACCGCCTGCACGACGCCGAGAGTTGCGGCAAGCCGCCTCACCCGTCGACAGGCGTCACAATAGAACCCTAGTGCTCCTTGTTCTACAGAGTTCGTCCGAACCATCGTCTAACCCTAGGCAAGTTTTTACAGCCGCCCGATCCGCGTTAGCTAGCCTTTGCCCTCGCGTCACCACACGACGGAGAGGTCTCCGCCGTGCACGAGAGATCAACCTACGCGAGTGTCTTTTCACCACCTGGTCATCCCGAGATTCCGCGGAACAAAAGTCCCGTGCCCACATCATTATAAGAACCAACCAACGGCACTAAGTCAAGGCTCTCCACATAGAACTTTGAGGGACGACGAGCTAATACCTCTTGCAGCCGAGAACGGGTCCTAAAGAGGGGGAGACCCAGTAGAATCGGTATCTCCGGCTACTCGGATATTGCTTTTCCACTGCCTTACCACGATGTGATGCGGATTTGTCGACTGCTGCTCCCCTCGTGTTGACGAAACATTTCCTGTGTCGAGAGTCCGGTCGTCTTTCTTACTAAAAGGGCCGAGTCAGAATCACCAAGAGGGAGCTCAAGGCAGATCACCCCGGATATAACGTACATTTATTAAAGTCCTGGCTAAAGTGATAAGTAAATAGTCATTTCGGGGGTAATTTAGATTTTTATTTATTTTTAAAAACAAAGTAACAAGTGGGACAGAATACGTTTGAAGAGTTTTAAAGCCAGGTGCCGAGGATAGTAAAGTAGGAAAGCAGAAATTTCGAGGGGTGATTGATTAAATATTTATTGTTAAAAAAAGTAACAAATATGACAGAAATATTTAAAAAGTAAATGGTTTAAAAATATATATATTTGTGTAAGGGTGGTTGTAAAGGCAGAATAAGCACAGGGGTGGACGATATTTAGATGATTGATCACATATTAATTATTACAACTGTGATGACCTGGGTCATCCATTTCAATCTTCGCAGACAGTTGGGGATTAACTTAATGCTTTGAATAAAAGAAGGAATGTTTCGTGAATAGCATCTTTTGTGAGGTGAATTTCATTCTAAATTGTTCATCTGAAGGAGGGATGAAAATAGATTAGTACTTTACATTACCTTCTTAAGTAGGTGTGACTGTTTGACAAAAATAATTTTGGCGAAATGGAGTAGAAAGAACTAGAAGAATATTTTTGTGAATCAAAAGAGGAATTCAAGGAATGGAAATAAAGGAAGGAGATTGAACATGCCAGATGATCAGTCATGAGACGAGTGAATAGCGAGGAGTTCAAATTTGAAGAAGACAGAGTTGAGACGTGCATTTTTAGACTGTCTTGTGGAACTTAAGTAACGATCGGATGTAGTCGTATGGCATATATTTTGAAGAGTGTTGGTTAAGCATAAGATATACCATGCATGCTTGTAGTTCCTCTTTATTGTTTTTTTTTATATTTTAATTGTTTTAATAAAGAATTTATATCGAAACAAAACGGTGTTATTATGGACTTAATGTTGATGCAGCTAGACGAGCGTCACATAATTCGGCCAAGTTATCACACAACAATCTAAAAAAAAATTCTAGAGTTTTTTAAAGTTTTGAAATTTTTGGGGGGGGGGGTGAAAATAACGGCGAAGTGGATTTAGATGTATGTTTTAATATATTTAAAAGGGGGAAATCCACCAAAACACAGAAGATTCTTTCTGTAGAAAGAAGATTTCACACAGAAGATTTCTTCTCTTTTCTTTTTCACAGATAAACCAGTTTTGGATCAATTTAAAAAATATAATATACTGTAAAAGCTGTAAAAACCGAGCCTGTCTAAATAAAAGCCTGTCTTAAACGAAAAAATTCATGGTCCCCATGTGGGAAAGTTTACCATACAATTATACCGGTTAAGACCGAAAACTGTCTAAAATGGAATTTTTATATGTTTCCAGCTATTCCGTTTTCACAGGCTTTACTGTATAATAGACAAAAATGACGGAGACTAAAAAAATTTGCGATTTTCAATTACTGTATCATTAAACCTGTTTTATTGGTTATTTTAAAAATATAAAATTATGTAAGTATCCATATAATATTTTTATTAAACATGAAATAATAATGCATTTCTTATAAGCATTTATCAAGAAAGTTTCGATTGGACGATGGTCAATCATATGAGATTATTTTACCTTTTCACTTCCGAAACTTGACAAAGCGCTAAGTCTAAAATTAGTAGCTAACACGCCAAATCTGGAAACTGTGGATTGTTTCCAAACGTAGTAAAGCGAAAGGGAAGAGATCGTTTCAACCAGCGAAACTGCGCTCGCATGCTTGCCAGACGTAGTTTTGAAGGGGAAATTGCAACCATAGACGCTCGCGTTTTTATGCACTGATGCCGGAAGCGTGATGCACTACACGTGCTGAAGAAATCTTGATATTGGTAAGTCTGTCTATGCTCATTAATTTTGTTTTGTTAAATCTAAATTAATCTGAATTAAGTTCATCATTTTTGTATATATTTAATTTTGTAAAGATTTATTCTTTTTAAACGATTAATTTGCGTAGGAATTTTTGTTGTAGAAAATGATAAAAGGATGAAATTAGAAAAATATGTATTTTGCAGTTTTCTTTTATATTTTTATTATTTAAGCTTTTATGATATGTAGCTTATTTTTATTTGTTATTAATTAATGCAAATTCTTTAAACTTTTTAAATTATAATAAATACAGAATGACATTTGGTTACTTGTTTACATTCTTATCCATTTGATGCTCCACAATTTTAAAATACTCTTATAGTTAATTATTTAAAAAAATAGTCAAACATTTCGATTGCTTGATAATGATAATTTGCTTTTTATTGTATTTTAACTTTAATTTATTCAAAGTTACTAATTCATTTTTTTATTATTTAAAGCGATTTCTTTTTCACGTATCATAAAACTTTCGCGCTGTGTAAAAATTCCATTAATAATACTATTCAACAGCAGATGATTTCGTATGTGCATTCTTATTTTTTTTATTTTATTTATTTTTTTTGTTATGCAAGTTGTTTGAAGTTTAAATTATTGTTATTATATTATTAAACTTGTTTAATAAGTTTCATTTCTATGAAATTTAAAATAAATGAATTCTGATTAAATCAATATATTTAAATATTTGATATTTTCAATGTACATAATATACATGAGCGATTTCTAAATTGTACATTTTTAATTTAAAAAGAAAGATTTAGAAACAAATTACAAGAAAAAGAGAAAACAAAATTGTAAATAATGTTACTTGATATAAATAAAAATTAAATTATGTAACATCAAATTAGATGTAATACAAGATATAAATGTTGCTGAAAAAAATTGTCTTTCTGTATAAATGAAAAAATATATAAAGAATTTAGTAAAAGCTAAAAATAAGCAAATATGCAACATGTCGATCATATAATTTTTTTTAAATAAAATTGATTTAAAATGACAAAAATGATTTTTTCTAATCTTGCCCAGAAATTATATAAACTCTAAATTTTGTTTTACATAGTTTTTAAAAAGCGATTAATCTTTACGAAATTAAATTATGCAGAAATATTTAACTTAGTTGAGATTTTGATGGATTTAATAAGGCTAAAACAACTGAGCATAATTTATAGCAGACTTAAACAGCATTTTAAGAGACATAAAAAAGAAGGACTTACAAAATCACAAACAATTATTTCATAGGTTCATAAAATAAAATAACAATAATAATAAACAGAGCACAGAATACGTTTTTAAGTAAGTTATTAAACTGAATTTTTATTTTCTGTGTAAAATAAAGTTCGAACTTTTTAATATATTATTAATTAAACAATAAATTACATGAAACAAATTTAGTTTATTTGATTTAAAAAAAGAATAATAATTTAAAAAATGTGAAAAAAAATTACATGTATTGTGTTATATTTTCCTGGAATTTTTTTTATCAAGTTTTACAGCGAGAGAAAATAAAATGAGAAAAAGTAAATTTTCTACAAAACTTAAAAAAAAAAAAAAAAAAGAAAAGAAAAAAACTGAAAATGTATCTAAATTTTACTTATTGTATAATAAAATTTGTTTTATGTAGCTTTATAAAACAAAAATAAAATGTATTTATAGTACTTATCACATTTTTTAAGAATGAAATTTTTAAAGAAAAAAACTATTTACTTCATATTTATTGAGTTTAGAAACACAGGATTGAGATATTGTTAAATCAAATCAAGATAATCATTTTAAATAATATAAAACAGAAATCCAGTGATTATTTGTCCATGACCAGTATAGATAAAATAAAAATTGAGCTGGGTAATTGCAATTACATGGAAAAGAATTAGCAGAAGATGTATTTCGTGAAAATGTATTATAGTTAAAAATCTTTCTACCTATTGTAATTGGATATTTAAATGTTCTTTGATATATGAAGGTTATTAATAAGAAAGTTGTATGTTTTGTGATTAATTATAGAATTAATATTAATTTTATTACAGATCTGATTTGAAAAAGTGATGACCATCTGAGCATTACTGTTGTGACTTTAGGTTTTTTAATTTATATTAATGTGAAAGAGTTTGTTAATGTGATATCTTGTCATAATTAGATCCAAAAAAAATATGTGAAAAAAATTTAGTATATGTCTTACTTGGAAATACATTTAAATAGTGTATTAATTGTTTCTTTTTTAATGGCAAATATGTACAGGGTGTTTTTTTTTTTAAACTGACACTGTTCAGAGCCGTCTGTAGCTCGTTCTAATAACTGGATTGACACAAAATTTTGTGAATGGACTAAGAAAACCATGGGAAAAAAAGATTCCAACAAAAAAAAATTAGTTCCAATCACCACCGATAGGGGTAAATGTGGCGCTGTGGTCATTTATGCAACTGGGAATTAGCATAAAATACGGGCAAAAATGAAAATGCAAATTTTTACTTACGCAAGCGACAGTAGCGCCAATAGTTTAAGTTATAAATGCATGCGAAAAACACGGAGAAACAATTTCAGCTCAGGTTGAAAATGAATCTCACGTTACCGCAGCGCGCGTTACTTGTGAAGTTCTTATATTGTAACCAGTACAATGCACCAGCCGCTCTTCGTTTACTTAGAACACGCCATAAACTGCGCAAAGGACCTTTATCCGTTAAGGTATTGAAAGCAATGATTCTGAAATTCGAAGAAACAGGCTCGCTAGCAGTTCGGTCAGGCAGAGGACGTAACCCGGTGGCAGAAAAAGTGATTATGGATGTTTCAACTGCGATCAACGAAAGGGAAAGTGTAAATGATGAATAAAACGCGGCATTTTATCCAAATTAGTAATTTTGTCTGTTTCTGATGGGTTTTTTTTAATGTACAGCGCCACATTTCCCCCTATCGGCGGTGATTGGAACTAATTTTTTTGTTGGAATCTTTTTTCCCATGGTTTTCTTAGTTCATTCACAAAATTTTGTGTCAATCCAGTTATTAGAACGAGCTACAGACGGCTCTGAATAGTGTCAGTTTTAAAAAAAACACCCTGTATTTGCGAATTAATAACCAGTTAAAATCAGTTAAATAAATATTTTGAAAAAGATTTAATTGTTTAATTATTGACTTTTTGGAAACAGTGTGTGAATAAGAAGATTTATCTCGCTTAATTTTTTTTAAATTCAAATCATGATTAAGAGTCAGATAAATTGGAGAGTAATCCTTAATGCTATTAATTGAAAAAATCTTTAATGGATCTATTGAAATTTTCAGTGTTGAGTCCTTATGGATAAATAGTATTGTAGTAATTCATATATGATGATTCAAGAAAGAGACGTTCAAAGCTATTTTTATTAATTTTAATAATTTCTGTTGTGGTATTTTTAAAATTATGTGTATGAAAATGTTGAATTTCAACGGTAGATTGACTATGTCTTGTACTAGGTGTGCACTTATTGGAATCTGATCGATGTTGATTAACATGTATATACACTAAAACCTATGAATAATGGATACCTTGGAATAGCGCGGAATTTGGTAGCTTTTTTGTCGGTGTCTATTTTTCCGAGCTAAAAACATACAAATATATAGGTTTTGGGGATTTAAAAAGTGTGCGCTAAATAGAGGTGTTCGCTATTCGGTAGTGTCCGTTATGCGGGATACATAAATAAATGTATATATAAATATTATAAATATTTCCTTTTTTTTAATTGATTAAATTTTCACATGTTTTTACCCGTCTTTTTAAAAAACTAATTTTAATTTCGATATTGATTGCACAAAAGAAAGTTGTTACGTAAATAGGTGTAATTGAATGTGTGTAATTAATTTACACGTTTTATTTTTTTTTTTTTTTGTAACATTTATTCAAGTAACCGTTTTCTGCTTGATTGCCTTAACTTTGAACAATAATATCCAGAAGAATTTTCGGAATTTCTTTTATATTGGAATATGCGAAGGCGAAGAAAAGAACAAACATAATGAAGAGTTCTCCTATTTCTTCCCTCCCCCTCTTCTCACCAAAAAAATTACAGGAGCATTTCTGTATGCTAATTTGGATCTTTTTTCTATGAAGTTGAACATTATTGCATAATAGTACAATTTATATGTTCTTTGAAACAATTGTGTTTAACTAATCAAATTTATATATATATATATATATATATATATATATAAACATTTATTTGAGCACAATTCTAATTTTTATCTATCGTTATATTGTGATACAATGTAGAAATGTTGCGGATTTTTTTTTTTATTATTATTATAAAACGTTCTTATGTGATTATTGTATGTTATAATTCTTCTGTTATGATCTTCCTACAATTTCCTTACGAGAAGTATCGAGTCGTCTTGTATATTATATGTTTTGCTAATTAAAGATCTACATCTTCAATCTTTTTCAACAGGCACTTTTTTGTTGTAAATGTGCCTTCGAAGCGAGGTTCAAATGTATAAAAAAAATACAATAAAAGTTTATTAAAAAATAAAAGTTTATTCATCTGTTGCTACTCCAACGGCACGGTAAAATTGTCGTTCATTGTAAAACGGCTTTAGACAATGACTTATGTAGTTCTTGAGGGAACTCATAAATGATGTCGAAGAATTGTTGAATATGTCTGCATGCCATAAATGTTTGAACATATTAACACATCAGTGAGACTTCAAATTCTCCTGGCTGATGTTAAACCTACGGGCGTGTGATTCATGCGTATTTTTAAAATATATCCTCCGGAAATTAATATTTTTAACTTCTTTTTGCTGTGTACTGTTCTTAAAGGATGTCTGTTTGTTTCTTAGTAGTCAAAATACTTCTAAAATACAGGGTGTTTTAAAAATGACCGGTATATTTGAAAAATCAATAAAAATTAAACGGCCAGCGATAGAACTACACCGTCTGTTGCAATATGCTTGGGACAACAGTAAATTTTCAGGCAGATAGATTTTCGAAATTAGTTACAATTTTCAACAACAGATGGCGCTGCAGTCTGGAAAAATCTAAACCACGATATTTTCCACATATCCACCATGCGCAGCAATAATATGGCGTAGTCTCTGAACGAAATTACCAGAAACCTTTGTAAACGTGTCAGGCGGGATGGCTTCACATGCAAAAGAGATGTACTGCTTTAGTTGTTCAATTGTTTCTGGATTGTGGCGGTACACCTGGTCTTTCAAGTGCCCCCACAGAAAGAAGTCACAGGTTTACAAAGGTTTTTGGTAATTTCGTTCAGAGACTACGCCATATTATTGCTGCGCATGGTGGATATGTGGAAAATATCGTGGTTTAGATTTTTGCAGACTGCAGTGCCATCTGTTGTTGAAAATTGTAACTAATTTCGAAAGTTTGTCTCCCTGAAAATTTACTGTTGTCCCAAGCATATTGCAACAAACGGTGTATTTCTATCGCTGACCGTTTAGTTTTTATTGATTTTTCAAATACACCGGCCATTTTTGAAACACCCTGTATATACTTAATTTATAATTTAAGTTAAAATCTTAGCGAAACTGAATAAGATGTTAACACTTGACATGAAATTAAGCATATATTTTAGAAATATTTTGACAACTAAGAAACAAAGACATCCTTTAAGAACAATTCACAGCAAAAGAAGTTAAGCATATTAATTTTCCTGAGAATATATTTTAAAAATACGAATGCTTCACACGCCCTTAGGTTTAACATTAGCGAGAGGAATTAAAGATCGCACTGAGGAATAGCTTTAAGATAAGATACAGTCATTAATTAGTGCTGTATATGGAACAGCACTAATTTTACGAGAAGTCTTAGTGGCATTTTGACCTTCCTCTAAATAAAAGAGCATGATATGACGAAAATGAACTTTTTGGTTCTCAATTCCTAGCACTGCAGTGAAACAAAACTTATTCCACAAAAGAAGTGAGAATTATGCAGCGCAAACAGAAAAGACCGAATGGGGATATCTGGGTCAATCAAGGTCACTCCTTATTAGCAGTAGCAAAATAACTACACGAAACCAAGCTTCGCTTTGAAAAAACGGATAAAATTCCGGATGACCCAATATAATTTTCATTACATTTTATGAGAAAGGAAAGCGCCGTCTGACAGCAATTAAAAGCATGAAAAAAATCCGAGTTTCTACTGTAAGGATTATTAAAATAGCATAAGTATTCTTGAGATATTTTTAAAATGGTTCGAAAATTTCATTTTAAAAATGTTTGCTTTATAATAAATATTAATCTGAATTGAAAACTGTGTGTGTTAAAAACTACTCGGTTTGTCACAGCGAAAACTTTGGAAAATTTCACCATTTTTCAGCTTATTTCTTTAAAACTCTTAGAATTCATTTTTTAAAAATAAATTATTACTCTATCAAAATAACAAAATAAGAATCTAGTGTATTATTAATTGCCTTCGACATTCTTTAAAAATATTTTCCAAAATCTAAAATGATGAATATAGCTAAATGAAATCGATGGAGTGAAATTGAGTATCATAATTCATCACGTTTTGTACACAACGAATCTCAACAAAAAAAAATTCAGAATGTATGTTCATTCTAGTTATGAAAATGCGTTCGTAATTTTCGAGAGTAACATGTAAATTTCTGTAATTAATCAATCTCTTGTGTTTTAAAAGGTTTCCCCCTGTTCGTTTTTATCTAATTATGCTGTGCGTCGTAGTAGATAAACATTTGACTGTTTTTATATTAAAGAGAACTTTGCCGAATTTCACTAATTTAATTAAAAGTTTTTCACTGATTTTTTTTTTTATATCAGGTGTATTTAAGCAAATGTATATTTTACAAAATAATATCACGGGTAATCTCAAATTTTAGTTAAAACAGTCTTAGTTTGTTTATCAAAGAAAAGTTTTATTCGTGACCAATACCATACTATTTAATTAAAAATTAGTGCAGCTCCTCTTTCACAGTCAAGTGTATTAATTTGATTCTAATAATAGCATACAATGTTACCCGATACACTAAAATGCCAAGAAGGATTGAAATGGAGCAATTCTACGTTTACGGATGCTATTACGCTTTCTATCTCTCTTTAAAACTCTACTTCCCAATCATTCATCCTACAAGTGAACCACTTTTGGTGAAGCTCGTACCTGGTATTGAGACATGGTACATTTTATAACCCTATACTTCAAAATTGGGGAACTGATAACATGTTTGTGTAAAAATTGAATTTATTGATTTTACAGCAACATAACTTTTTGAAAATGCAATTTTGAAACTACTTATCGGACTATTAACATAGTAGTTTTTTTAAGTACCTTAAAATACAAATTAATTCATAATAAGAATGAAATATTAAAGCATTTGTAAATTACTTCAAGAATCTACCAATTTCATTTTCAAAAAATACAACATTATAACTTTTAAAAGGCAGAAAACCAACGTTAAAAAAATGCACAAATAATACACAAAAAAGCAGCAAACAGCTGTTTTGAATCCACAAACGAGATTTTTCTGCCGTGCGACAAAGAGCAAAGCACAGCGTGCTAGAAAAAGAAAGGCTGGGCCGTAGCCTACGATGATCCGCGACGCCGCGCATCATCGTAGGCTACGGCTGGGCATAACGACAGAGAGGCGGTGGCTTATATACCTGATGCGGGCAGAGAACGCACCAAAAATAAACAATGACAAGAAAAGCAGCATGAAACAACTGAGTAGACAAGTAGAGACATCTACCGGAGAACGAAAAAAACAAGAGAAACCAAAAAAGGGAAATTAAATTAATGTTTTCCAAATACTTGGAAAATCAGCAGTTAAGTCATTGACTAAGGAGTGAGAATTTTTAATGATATGGTAAGCTTCCCAAAAGTCAAGATCAAAGTTAGAAGAATATTTTTGGATAATGGTGGCTGAGGAAAAGTTGAACCTAAGTTGAAAAGACCAACAATGTTGAGCAACAGAAGAACATTTAATCTCCTGATTTTTAACATATATTTCATGCTCTTTTAAACGAAATCTAAGAGCACGTTTAGTCTGACCAACATAAGAGAAACCACACTGGCAAGAGATTTGGTAAATACTCCAGTTATCTATACGATCAATAAGGTGTTTGCGATTTGAAAAAAAATATTTTATTAACAGTAGGAAAATAATATTGAATTCAAACATTCTTAAAATTTTAGCAACTTGCTGACTGTTTTTAGGAATTTAGCCCGTAAACCAGGAATTTAGAACGAAATAAGGCATTGCCATTCTACTTGAATGAAATAAATTACAACGTATGGAAATAAAATTAGGAATAACATTCTTACGCCTACAGTCACGTAGGAAATGTAACTGTTCCAAAACCTTGTACATTTTTAATCGTAAATTAAAAACCTATTGATTTGGGACACAGCAAAGAGCAAAAAATCACAGAAAAATAAAGTCCCGTGAGCGCTAAATATACATAAAAACAGCAAATAAAGCCTTTGTGCAAGAATAATAAAAAGCAGAAAACCAACTGTTAAGAATTATTCGCTTGCATTTGTTAAGAAACTTCATAGTTTTAAGAAACAGGGTCACATGATAGTTTCTTTTGATATTACTTCATTATTTACTAATGTTCCGGTTGAGGGAGCTTTAGATTGCCTCAAGAAATGACTTTGTTAATTTCATTTCTCTTATTTTGCAATCGCGGAGCTTACACTTCTCACTCGTGCTTTCCTGCCGCAAAATACTTTTGTTTTTAATGGGAATTTCTTTCATATGATTGACGGTTTGGCTATAGGTAATCCTCTTAGTCCAATTTTATGCGATATTTACATCCACAATTTTGAGGACAAATTGTTTGAAAATTTAAAGTTTCTGTTTTGTTGATGATAGTTACGTCTTGGTTGAAATGGATTCGGATATTAATCATATTCCCTCTGTTATGACTGTCCATTGATTCTTGCATTGAATTTACTTTTAAAATTGAGACCAACAATTGTTTTTCTTTCCTGGATGTCCTTGTTGTTCGAAGTGAAGATGGCTTTCAGACTGCCGTCTGTCGTAAACCTTTTGCAGTCAGTCTTTCACCTCACAGGTATTCTTCTTATCGTCCGAACCAGAAATTTGCTGCTTTCAATACTTTTGTTTTCCGGGATTCTAATATTTGTTCCACTCCTCAGTTACTAAGTGCTGAACTTAATTATCTCAAAGCTATTGCTGTTGATCCTGGATTTTCCTCCAACATTATAGACTCTATTTATAAGAAATAGACGAAAACCGTCCATTCTGAAAATAATTTTAATTCCAACTCTATTACTTCAGTTGTTTTAGCATTTTTTTTTTCTAAAATCAGTCAGCACGTTTCTAAAATTTTAAGAAGGTTTGAATTCAATGTTATTTTTTCCCCTGTTAATAAAATCTATTTTGCAAATCTCAAAAACCCCATTGATCGTATAGATAACTGGGATATTTACCAAATCTCTTTATATTGGTCTCTTTAATATTGGTCAGACTAAACGTGGTCTTAGATTTCGTTTAAAAGAGCATGCAATACATGTTAAAAATCAGGAGATTAAACGTTCTTCTATTGCTCAACATTGTTGGTCTTTTCAACTTAGGTTCAACTTTTCCTCAGCCACCATTATCCAAAAATGTTCTTCGAACCTTGATCTTGACTTTTGGGAAGCTTACCACATCATTAAAAATTCTCACTCCTTAGTCAATGACTTATTTGGTACTACTGATTTTCCAAGTATTTGGAAAGAATTAATTTAATTTCCGTTTTTTTTGTTTTTTTTGTTTCTTTCGTTCTCCAGTAGATATCTGTACTTTTCCACTCAGTTGTTTGATGCTGCTTTCTTCTGATTGATTGTTTTTTGGTGCATTCTCTACCCCCATGGGGTATATAAGCCACCACCTCTCTGTCGTTATGCCCAGCCTTGTTTTTCTATCGCGTTCTGCTTTGCACCTTGTCGCACTGAAGAAGAATCTCGCTTGTGGATTCGAAACAGCTGTTTGCTGCTTTTTTGCGTATTATTTGTGTATTTTTTAACGTTGGTTTTCTGCTTTTTTATATTCTTGCACAAATAATTTATTTGCTATTTTTAAACATTATAATTGTATTTTTGACGGAACAAAATTGGCTTTATTCGTTAACATAGAATTTTTCCGGCAATCCTGGTCGAATATCATACCTATAGAACCTGGTCGTCTGCGATGTGGAGTAGCAGTTTAGATTATCGTAGCACCATATTTGGTGTAACTTGCCTGGGGCGTAAAAGTAACAATTAAAAATTCATTACTAATTAAATATATATAAAACAATTTATAATACGATTTTTGCAAAGCAAATTTTCTCGAACATGTGACCTAGCCCAACAGTCTGTTCGTGCCCGAAAACCATAGAATGCAAAATTTTGTCGAAATAGTCTGAGCCGTTTTATATTTAAAATTAGCTTGACCCACAGTGACCCAAAAATGACCCACTAATCGGATTTTCTTGAGTATGTGATCTAGCCCAATGGTTTTCTCGTGTCCCAAAACCGTAGGATACAAAATTTAGCTCGAATCGTCTGAGCCATTTTTAAGATAAAAATAGCTTGACCCATAATGACCCACTAATCTAAATTTCTCGAACATGTGACCTAGCCTAATAGTTTTCTCGTTTCCTAAAACTGAAGGATACAAAATTTAGTTCAAATCGTCTGAGCCGTTTTTAAGATAAAAATAACTTGACCGATAATGACCCATGACCAAAATGACCCACTAATCTAAATTTCTCGAACATGTGACCTAGCGCAATAGCACCCTAAAACTCTTTCCCTAAAACTGAAGGATACAAAATTTAGTTCAAATCGTCTGAGCCGTTTTTAAGATAAAAATAACTTGACCGATAATGACCCATGACCAAAATGACCCACTAATCTAAATTTCTCGAACATGTGACCTAGCGCAATAGCACCCTAAAACTCTTTCCCTAAAACTGAAGGATACAAAATTTAGTTCAAATCGTCTGAGCCGTTTTTAAGATAAAAATAACTTGACCCATAATGACCCATGACCAAAATGACCCACTAATCTAAATTTCTCGAACATGTGACCTAGCGCAATAGCACCCTAAAACTGTAGGATACTAAATTTAGTTCAAATCCTCTGATCCGTTTTTAAGATAAAAATAGCTTGACCTATAATGACTCATGACCAAAATGACCCACTAATCGAATTTTCTTGAACATGTGACTTAGCCCAATATTCTTCTCGTCCACGAAAACCATACCATACAAAATTTAGTCTAAATAGTCTGAGTCATTTTTTAGATAAAATTAGCTTGACCCACAGTGACCCAAAAATGACCCACTAATCGAATTTTATCGGACATGTGACCTTGCCCAATGATTTTCTCGTGCCCGAAACTCGTAGGATACAAAATTTAATCAAAATCGTTAGAGCCGTTTTTTAGATAAAATTAACTTGACCCGCGTTGGCACAAAAATGACCCACTAATCGAATGTTCTCGAACATGTGACCCAGCCCATTAGTCTAACTTATACATACTCGCAGGCTGAAATTGACAATATGGATTAAGGAACAAACCGTATCCGCTATGATAAAGCAAAAATTTAAATGGATATGAGGTTCGCAAGTACGTTATTTAAATACCATTGAATTTATAACTTTTTTTTTCAATTAAACACTTTTTTATTTATCAGAGTTTATAAAGGTTTACTTGAATAATTTGATTTCAACAAAGTTGTCGGCTTGATGCCAATTGGAAACCCTTATTAACATCGTTACATTACATTGTTACGTGATACAATAGTACTGATAATGTTTACAATTGATTCGAGCTTATACAAACATTATCATTAACATTATACACAAAATTAATCCAATATCAATCAAATAAATCGCTGGTATGCTGCATTATACCTACATATTCTGCATTATGATTATAATTAAGTTTAATAAATCATTTAAAAATTTTTGAATTACATATATTACACAGCAATTTAAATTTAAACAATATTTAATACTTAATTATCCAAAAATGACAATTTCTATTCAAATATGACTCCTTGCTTAAGTATTATTATTCTGTTACTGCCTATTTTTTACAGACTGAAAAGTTTTTTAAAAGCTCCCATTTCACTCAGAACAAATGTCAGCGTCTGCAAAAAAGTATGTTCTCCATATATTAGGGCTAACAACACTCAGACAATATATTGGCCATCCCTCAGGCTATTTTTAAATATAATTTTTTTTTATTCATATTTATTTAATTTTAATTTTTTGTGATAATTAAATCAAACTATAACGCTCCCATCATATGATTTTTTAATCCAAATTAAAAGGTTAATTTTTTTCTGCATATCATAGATTTCAAGATATTTTTTATGATGAATTTAAAACTGATGAAATGTTAATAGTCTTTAAGAGAAACTATTATTCAGTCAAACTAATTATAAATAATAATAAAAATATTTCAAGGCAATATCCATAATCCATAACGAAATCATTAAATTTTAAAATAATCTAGCATATAATAACTGTCTCAATTATAGCTGTTCAGTGCAGAATTTTTTATCTGATCACAATAACTGACTGATAAGCTATAAAGAAATATTAGTATTAAAGTACTAGATTGAAACTAATTATAGAGCATGCCTTCAGGTAACTGATTATTGAGAATATAATTCTAAAAGTTCAATTATTTATATATTTTACCATTTCATTATATTGACAAGTAAAATAATTTCCAGACATTTTCCCGAAACTTTTCCAAATTTCAAATGATAATAATAAAAATAGAACAAATATATATGAGTGAAAATCTCATAAGTGTGTTTTTTCGGCTGCTCATTTTCTGCTGATATCTGATTTTTAAGTGTCTCATATTATGCTCAATTTGAATGTTTAAAAATCACTGATATGTTTCAGAATATTAATTAGTAGTTGGGCACAAACTTTATTGAAAAATAAGTATTGTATGACAGTTTTTATTAGAGAAAACACAAATGAGGGGGGGGGGGGGGTCGGGGCAAGAGAGTGCTAAGCCACATTTCTGAACTTGAATTGATGAAAATTGGATCAAATACTCAAATCAAGATACAGTCTTAACATTCGCAAGGGTTACGTTCGAGGAAAACCTCGCGAATGTTGAGTCAAAAAGTCTCTTTGCACTCAAAAAGGAGTTACGTTCTATAAGATTTTAATTAGAGTGGCACAGCATTTCAAAGAGCAAAAGGATATATGTTTTAACAATACGTTATGCATAACATATATGTAGAAGGTGAATATGCCCACATATTTATAAATATGATTTTTTTTTATTGAAGATAATTCAAATTAACTGACTTGAGAAATAATAAAGCAGATGTTTGTGTGCCGTGACCTTTTTACTTCTAATATCCCCACTACAATGAGTATTCTGCTATTGTTATTATTTTGCTTTCTTACAATACTCGCTCCTTTTTCAGTTGAAAACTGGTTTGTAAATAGATACAAAGAAAACAAAGGGGACATAATCTAACCACTATAAATTCTAAAAATGAAAGATATAATTTCAAAAAATCGCGAATAATCAAGTCAGATTCCGGCAAATGTTAAGTTTTTCCACATTTTCATATTCGCAAATAATCAAAATTCGCGAATGTTAAAACCGCGAATGTTGAGGGATTACTGTATATAACAAAAAGTTTCTTCGCAATGTCTTAGTAACATTTGAGATATTCTGAGAAACAATATGGCATTACTTTAATGATATTACTATTACTTTTTTGTTAATTATCTATCTTCATTGGGAGCATAAACATCTGGGACAAAAACGAAACCTGTCACATAGGCTGCCACCAAGTGACATTAGAAACAGATTATATGTTGGATATTATAATTTATAATATTAAGCAACACATTACAGTGTTAGATTTATTTCACCAAAAATGTGGCTTAGCACTTTCTTGCCCCGACCCCCTCAAATATAAACGGCCAGAAGTGACAGGGACAGTAGTGACGGAGATATTGGTTAATCTATAATTATTAAAATTTAAATTAATAATGGGGACAGTAGTAAAGGTTAATAAAGGTACGCTTACCTTTTGCCCATTCTTTTTAATCCAGAAAATCTTCTTTATGAACAAACAGGTAAAATGGGGACTTTTTAAGAACAACTTGTGCTACCCTACTGAAAACAATACTGAAAATGACAGTATACTGTCATCTGGTGGAAATATGAGGAAATTCATACACCGGGACAGTTGTGACTAAAAAAGGGAGGGAGACAACATTAAACACAGCAAAAACAAATATTACACATTTCGCACTCCTATAAAAATTATATTATTATGCTCAATAAAATTCATATTTATAATAAATCCATTGGTTTTTCAAAATTTTTTAGTAATTATTGTTTATTGATTGTTTTAATGATCAAATTATGGGCTGAGGACACGGAACAGTAGCGACATTTGAGATATTTAAATTCCATTTTAAAGATTAAAATACAGATTTTCGCAGTAGAGGTAACATAATATTGTATAACAATATAACAGAGAATTATTTAAATATATATATATATATATATATATATATATATATATATACTTTCAAAATAAATTCTTATTTAATGTTAAAATATTTCTCTGTTAAAACATTTTGTAAAAACCTGTTATTCGGAATCTCTGATCCCTAAAACGTGTAAATCCGTTGAAAACCGGAAGTCAAAAAAATTTCGATTACAATACTTTCTTCTATTATAGATAGAAGAAAGTAAAAAGAGAAGAAATATGAACGAAAATCTCATAAGTGATATTTACATTATTTTAACATTAAATGAGAATTTCCTTTGAAAGTAAATGCCTAGAGGTATACTGGGGACTGAGAAATATCACTTATGAGATTTTCGTTCATATTTCTTCCCTTTTTACTTTCTTCTATTTTTCGACTTCCGGTTTTCGACGGATTTACACGTTTTAGGGATCAGAGATTCCGAAAAACATGTTTTTACAAAATGTCTGTCGGTCCGTCCTCATTGTATCATCAAAAATTGTATGAAGTTATGCTTCAAATTAAACCACATTTTTTTTCTATGTTTTTGGCTATGGCAAGCAGGTCCTACTTTAATTTGGGGATATTTCGACGAAAGGGGGCGCTGCGATCACAATTTTTGTTCGATTTTCACTATTGTGTCATCGAAAAGTGTATGAAGTTATGCAGATAATTGAACAAAAATTGTTTTATATGTTTTTGACTATAGACTGCCGGTCCAAGTTGAATTCGGGATATTTCGACAAAAGGGGGCGCTGCGATTGCGATTTTTGTTCGATTTTCACTATTGTATCATTGAAAAGTGTATGATGTTATGCAGATAATTAAAACAAATTTTTTTCTATGTTTGTTGCTATGGCCAGCAGGTCCTACTTGATTTTGGTGATATTCCGCCGAAAGGATGCGCTGTGATAGCCATTTAAAGATTTCAAATTCAAACAGATGTACAAAAAATTAGAAATCTTAAAAGTTTTTTTCGTTAAATGTTCGGCCTTGATCCGGAGAATCCGGAGCAATTTTTGTTTTGCCTCTATCTTAAAATATGGCTCAGATATAGCGGTTTGAAATTTTAGGGTAGCTGACATTTTCAAACAAGACAGCAGAATTCATCCATAAACGGGTTTAATTTATGAGTTTTAGTTAACATGGTTTCGGCAAATTCTCTTTCATTGTTGTAACCATTGTTCCTATTCTTATATGCTTAACACTATATATTTATATTTATATTAAAATCATTAAAATTACAGACATTACATTACAATTACATAAAACATTAAAAACATATTAAAATTGGACGTTTCGGATTTACATGAAAATCCCTCATCAACAAACATTTTTCTTAACGTAAGTCACAGTTCAAAAATATCAACACTATACTTTGAACTGTGACTTACGTTAAGAAAAATGTTTGTTGATGAGGGATTTTCATGTAAATCCGAAACGTCCAATTTTAATATGTTTTTAATGTTTTATGTAATTGTAATGTAATGTTTGTAATTTTAATGATTTTAATATAAATATAAATATGTTCAGACGTAATATTTTTATTTACTTCAAAACTATATATTTATATTAGCCAACGTCAAATTCTCGCCCAGATTGGCGACAGTTGACGAAATATCGCCAAATTTGACGACAAAAATAGGTTGTCATGAATGAAGTCAACTTGGCTGTAGAGGACTAATTTGGCGGTATTCTCATTCTAATTCAATGTTGACGAGAACTGGGAATGAATCTTCTTTAATTGGGTTCCACGCATTTTAGCTTCGTGTTTTCCAGTAAAATTAGCTAAAATCATAAAACCAAGGAATAGGGAGGCTATCTGTTCCTGTCGGTACAGGTGAGAAGGACTCTTCGTAGTTTAGTATACATCAGTTGATCGCATCCCGGTAACCCGACGATTCGCAAGATGCTGACGTACAACAGAATGACAAAAAAAATATTGATTTTATTGGCGATGTGATAGCGAATTTTGAAGTATTAACATGACTGAGATAGAAGAAAGTTTTGGGATTGGCACATCCGACTAGTTTCAGTATAAAGTTATTACGTCTATACTCTCCAACTGAGTCATTATTACTCTTTTCTAAATAAATTACAGTTTTATATATTGTTTTATTACATACGTCCATTAATCCAAAAATAGAATGAAAAAAAGAAACTGTTATTTCCTTAGGCATTGTTGTAGTCACATAATATGGCTTCCAAAATCTTATTTTAAAAGTTTAAATATTTGAAAATCAATTTCTTGATTTTTACCATCGATTTATAGTTAAGATAAATCAAAACAATGCATCACATTTCCATTTAATAATAATGTAGTTTAGCAGAGTATGATTTTTCAATTTAGAGTTGTGATTTGAGAAAACAATTATTTCTTTTACATTCAAACGTAAATAATTTTATAATAATTGTTTCCATAAATTTTAAATGAATATAAAAACGAAATATTTTACAATATTCTTTTAAAGATTGTAAGTGAAATCTTATACAACATGTTAAATGTCAAAATTTATATAGATATATTATAAAATTTATAGTTACATATAATATTTATTAGAAAATGTTAACTTTATATAAAAATCCATTTTAATTAGAAGTCATAACATAACTTATAAGTAACCATTCATAAACATACAAGGGATTGAATTTTATATTTTCACATTTTAAAAATATTAATCATAATAATATTTCACATAGCGGTGATTTTACAGTAATATATATGAGTAATACATTCAATAATTTTAATTTGCCTAAATCGTTTAACTATTATTTGGTACAAAAATAACTGTTTAAAAAATATCCATCCAACAAAAAATATTGTTCTCAGGATTTTAATAGAAAATCATTTTTTTTTTTGCATTTTCTTTGTGATATGCTATATTGTGAAGTTGAGCACATTAAACGAAAAAAATTTACTTCTGTTCTTAATTGGGATATTAGTTGTTCTCTGCAATGGCAAAGTTCTGCTTATAACTCAACCTCTTACATTATTTGGAGTTTACGGCTTAGAATGTTTACATTAATTGCTATCGGAAATAATCCGTTTCTTTATGTACTTTATTATATTAATTAAACCGAATGCAATTCATTTCAATACAATTCTTTTGTACTCATAAAAGGAACAACCTATGCTAAAACAGTCATTAATAATTTAGAGTAATTCAGCACGAGGTTTCATAGATGTCAGAAATCATTTTAATAAGTTTAAATGGCTTAACTCCCTTAAATATTAATTGGAACAAAAATATTTTCGTTATAAAAAAGATTTTTCATCCAAAAAGTTATTTATATGTATCGCTCTCAATATTTTAATTGTAAAAGAAAATTAGTTTTTTATTTGCTTTGTGACTTGCCATGCCGTGAGGTTGCGTGTATTAAATGAAAATTTTTCTTCTATTCTTAATTGTGATATTAGCGATTGCGTGCAACGTCAACAGACTGTTTATAAATCAACCTGCTAGATTTTTTTCGAGTTCAAGGCATAAAAAGCTGATATTAATTGCTATCGGAAATAAATCATGCCTTAATATAATTTACTAGCCGCCACTGGCGACCAGTTTGGTCGCCCTTAAATGTATGTTAAGCATTGTAACAAATTATTTTTATTCATAATTTATTTTTTTCCTTAATCCTTCGCCAAACCGGAAAAATCTAATAGACAAATCAAGAACTTTTGCGATCGTGGTGGCATTTCGCATATTTTTTGTTGTTATGTATTTTATCTTTCTTGACAAAAACCGCTTAACCCACTTTATAATAAATTAATCATTGTGTGTGTGTTTTTAATATAAAATAAACTATTTCATAATAAAATAAAAGTATATGCTGTTTTAGTAATCTCTAATAGGTACCTGAAAATGGGATTTTCTCGCCAAAATGGCGCAAAACAAAAATTCCGCCAACCCTGGTGCGTCCGTGACAGCTGTTCCAATTTAAAATACATGACGTTCACATTTTTCTTTAAAATAGAAAATAGATAAATAAGAAATATTATCATAAATCAAAACATTTGATTTCAAAATTAAAATATCGTTTCTAATTAATACACACGAAAAATAAAAGCTGACAATTTGTTTCGAAATTTGATCCATTAAATATTATTACATGAGTTCAACCACGGAGTTCAACTTACATCAAGAAAAGATCCGAAGGAAGTTGAGTTGTATGGAACAGAATTATGGTAAACTTTGACTGTCTCACTGGTGCTGATTATTTTTTTTTACACCAGGCAGCGGTCCAAAAATTCATGGTTTAATATTTTAAACGTTCACAACGAATGAATCTTTTTTTTGTTGTTGTTGTTTACTTTCATGGATAGAGAATTTGAACAGCGAACCTAATTGAAACTGAAGTTATTGCAGAATGTATACATAATTGAACGTAAGTCATCTCTCAAATATTAATTTATTTTGAACGATCTTTCTAAAAATGGTACTTTTATGCAGTTTTATTAGAAAAAATAATTTTGAATAAAAATGGCTGCCTGGCATATGAAACAGTGAAGCGGCATCCCGGAACTGTTGAGGACAGTCACATGACATACGGTTTTATTATAGAGATTGTATTCATGAAATTGAATGCAATTTATTTACATGGAATTTATTTATAATGATAAAAGGAACAACCTATTTTTGTTAAAATCATTCTTTGAAAATAACGCTGCCCATAAAATGGATCTATGAATCACCATAGCAACCTGTCAAAATTATAAGCATAAATATTAATATTAGGTATAAGTTTCCTTTATTAACAATAATGTGTATAAAGTTTTATTTGAAAATTGTAATAGATGTTCTTTTACAATGTGTTTATCAAATTCGCGTATAAGGAAGTATAACTTTTATTTGTTATTTGAAAATAAAAACTAAAAAGAAGACTTACTAATTATATGGCAATATGGCGCCTTTGGAATTGGCTGAAATTTTAATATGTCGTAGCTCGTACAATGCTGATCAAATGTCTCAATGGGCGCAATCCCTAAAAAAAGTTACTTTTAATGTTATGACCGTCGAAAGTTCTTAATGCATATTATGATGCACGATGATGAAATAGACGCACTACAATATTAAAAAGAGATTTAAAATCAGACATTTAATAAAACTAAAAAAACGACGCATTAATATATATACTAAATAAAAGAAAGATTATCACTGTCTGTGTGTCTATCTGCCTGCGATGGCTACCGTACGAAGAGGTTTGAAAAATTGGATGAGGATAGTCCAAGGGCAGATCCTAAAGAACCTGAGGCACAGATTTTTAATTATTTGTTATTTAACCAAGATATTAATTAAAAACGTTAATTAAAATCTCAAAATGGCATAAAAAGTCCCAGCGATGCGGGCCCGTTCCGCAGATGTTTCCCCTTTGAAAGCCCGTTCCTCAGATGAAGAACGGAGAGTCCGAAAATGCAAAATTTTTTACGCGCCTTTTGAAGGGCATATCAGCTTAACAATTAGAAATACCGTAAAACAGAAAATACACGCTTAAATTTCGTATTTTATCCTTTCTAACGGTGCATTTCATTAAAAAAAATATCAATATTAATCGTTTCAAAAATATTATTTTCAAAGCGTAGTTTTTCGTTTTTTCCGCCCTCGATATTCAAAGCCCACATCGCGTTAACTATCGCGAGAAACCTAAAATACCGGTCTATATCTACGTACGTTTATCGTTATAACGGTGCAATTTGTTTAAAAAAATATCAATATTAACTCTTTCAAAAAATATTTTTTCTGAGGAATAAAAAATACCCACTTTTAGATAGTACTTACTCCTTTCTAACGATGTCATTGTTTTAAGAAGTATATTAATATTTACAATGAAAAAAAAATTATTTCTGAAAGTCAGCTCTGTAGCTCCTTTCATGCATTCGGCAAAAATTTTTTCCTCTCTTTCTTCGCTCTAGAATATTTTAGAGGGAAGAGGGGTTTTCGTTTGCGCGCGTATCCTCAACTGCGAGAGAGATTGTTTTGAGTTTAAAAGAGTGGGGAAAAGGTACGTTTTATATTATTTTACTCAGAAATTTTTGTTCATAATTGAAAATTTAATATATCTAAACGTCAGAAATTAAGTCGGCATTCACTATAAGGAGGGCCCCTTAGTTCGTTTGGGGAGATTTACATTTAAAAATATAAAACCATACAAGTTCGAGAGTGTACGCTTTTCCGATCGCAGTGGGGCAGCACAAGATTCGTAAGGAAAGATTTTCGTTTTAATATATAAATTCATTCAACACTGGTTTTAGGTATATTTAAAGTTAATATCATAGGCCTTGGCAATGCGGTTATTTCGTTTAAAAATATATAATCTAAACAGACTGGAGCATGGGTAGCATGCCCGTTGTACTCTTCCAAGGCAGTGGGTCCACCGACTCCAGGTATGTTCGGATAGATTTTCATTTAAAAATATAAAATATTTCGAGGATGTACGATGCCGAAGGCAGCGGTGCCACCAACATTAGATTCATTTGGAAAGATTTTCGCTTAAAAATATAAAATAACTTAACACTGACTTTAGGTAAATTTAAGGTTATTATCATGGCCCCGTGCAATGGCGGGCGTGTCAACCAGTGTTATAAAAATGAACTTGGGGCTCCTCTCTATATTCTGTATTATTTTGACAACATATTTCGATTTTTAACTAAGCTTAGGAAATCAAACGAGAAGTGATTCGGTGGAGAATTTCAGAAATTATGCACATTTAACATTTTGAACGCCTAATATTCAATTCTTTAGTAATAATTACAAAACAAACTTCAATGGGTAACGTTTTTTAAGCAAAACTCAAAAACTGTTTGAAAGAATGAGCTGTAATTTTGAATTCGCATATTGAAAGCTTAAATATCGATTTCTGTTAAATTTTTTTATATTCTACAATACATATTTTTCAGAGTATTAATTTCACAATATATAAATTATAAAACTAATATTCGAAAAAAATGCTCGTCAAGTAATTTTTAAGTTATACTTAAACTCACACCGTCAGAAAGGAGATGACGAGACATTTTTATAGGAATATGTTTTAACGCGTCCGGCAATCCTTTGTCCGTCGGTGTCGGCTGTGCAATCACCTTCATGGCCGCAACTTCGAACAATTTCTACAAAAATCGTCTCCTTTCTGACGTCAACTTTTCAACTGCAATGCATTGCAATCATGCTTGACCTCATATAAATGTTTTTTCTGCTTATTATTCGCATTTTTTGTTCCACTCGACGTCACACCCTTCATAACTATTTTTGCGACTTTTCCCCACTAAACGTGGTTTGCGACCCCATGTTCTAAAATAAGTTTTTATTCCCTTGATGCCTTCTGTCATTCCTCTTAATTTGTCGGTCGAATTTTGGAACATTTTGGTCGAAAATTATCTGTTATTACTTTCTTCTATCTTTACAAGAAGAAAGTATTAGATTCATGAAAATTTTCGACTTTCGGTTTTCAACGGATTTATACGTTTTAGAAGGTCCTGAACACGATTTGACTATTTTTAGAAAATGTTTATCTGTGACTCTGTCTGTCTGTCTGTCTGTCTGTCTGTATGTGACAAAAATTTTGTGGGCGCTCTATCTCAAGAACTAATGCTAGGAATTTAATAAAACTTTATATTCAGTTAGTCCCTGATAGAAATTGGTGCTGATTAGTTTTTGGTAAAAATCGCCCAGCAGGTGGCGCTGCTATGCAGCATTTTTCGCGATTTCCGCAATAGCTCTATCTCAAGAACTAATGCTCGGAATTTAAATAAAACTTTATATTCAATTAGTTTCTGATATAAATTGGTGCTGATTAGTTTTTGGTAAAAATCGCCCAATAGGCGGCGCTGCTGTGCAGCATACTGCAGTATTTACACGATTTTAGCGATAGTCATATCTCAAGAAATAATGCATGGAATTTATTAAAACTTGAGTTTCAGTTAGACCTTGATATAAATCGGTGCTATTTCTTTTTAGTGTATGCGAAACCTGTGTGAGATAGAAGAACGTTTTGGGATTGACACATCTGACTAGTTATTTTGATCTTCATGTATTATTTCTTGAAATATACATGTTTTTTAAATGTTATTGAAAAAAATACATATTTATATAAGTGAAAAATACACGTTTTGCTTAGATAGTAGATCAGTTTAATGAGGACATTTTCCTTTTCTACATCCTTGTCTGTTGTGCGCCGATTTAATGAAGCACCGTTTGTCTTAAGTATTAAAAATATAGCCCATACGACTGAGCTTTAAGCCTGCGCGGAATGCGTAAAAATATGTACATTGGACTCTCGTTAATGCATCTTCGATTAAGTTGTATCTCCAGTTAATGAGGACCACTTCATTTTCTCCATAGTTTGTGCGGGATTTTTTTCCTTATTTTCTGTTTCAAATTAATGCTAGGGAGACCGATTAATGAATACTACTCATCGGATAATGCGGACAATTTTTTTCACAAATTGACCAGGCAGTATCGAAACCGGCTTAGAACATTATTTCTTCAAAAGTAACTTTTGTGTAATTTTAGTTATTGAGATGTAAAAACTATAAGTGACAGTGATAAAAAGGTTTTTAAAAAAAATTCTCCCAAAAAGGCAAGAGATTCAAAAATTGCTAACGCCTTTACACCAATATATTACCAATAAAAAATGTGACATAAAAGACCAAATTGTTGAGTGTCGAAAAATGGTGTGATAAAAGATCATTTGTTCTACTATCGCAAAGAAAAGTGAGATAATACTTTAATCAAAGTCAAATTATACACTGCAAAAAAATTGTTGATTTTACAGTATAATACTAGCACTCCAGCTGCCAGTATTATACCGTAAAACTAACAGTAATAAACAGTACAATAAGCAGTAATACGCTGCCGCGCATGTGCGGTAGCGTATTACTGCTTATTGTACTGTTTATTACTGTTAATTTTACGGTATAATACTGGCAGCTGGAGTGCTAGTATTATACTGCAAAATCAACAATTTTTTTTTTTGCAGTGTATAAATAAAACAAATAATTTATTTACATAGTTTGTTTTGTTCGGAGTAATTTATTCTTTTGTATTGAGAAATTGTCATTAAACTGCTTTTTTATCTAAAATACTAAAATTTAAAAAAAATGGTGCTTTTTAACATAAAAGCTGGCAATTTATTTAATTTCTGTCAAAAACTGTTTCAGATTTATTCCGCGAAAGGGATTATTTTATGCCATTCAAATACGTAAATCGTTTAATATGCGGACATCCGTTTCTGCGAATGAAAAATAGTTTCCCTTGGAATTCCACACTAAGGGAGTCCACTGTATCTGCTAATGACTAAAATCCAATGAAAACTAAATACAGTAGAACACGGTTAATACCGAGAAGCAAGGGAATAATAAAATTCCTCGTATGAACGGTTACTCGTAATACCGATGAAGATAATAAAAATACTCGAAACACACGCAAAATTAAACTAACTTCTGCCGTTAATTGTTCTAATTATCTCAGCGCTAAAATTAACTTAATATCATAAATTTAACATAGAATATTCAGTCTTACCTTTGTGAGTGTCATTTTCTGTAGACTGATCTTTTCTATAGATAAAATAAGAGTAGGGGAAGGTGGCCTAAAATGATCTCCATAAGGGAAAAACTTGTATAAAATAACATAACTTTTTAAATAAAACTTTGGCCCTTTGCTAGTATGTCTTACATTATATTTTGCATTATAAACATATTTTAATTATATTTTAAACCCAAATTGAGTAATGAAAAAAATGGATTTTATAAAAAGTGTCCAAAGGATCATTTTACCCTCACCAAAGAGCAAAATGATCATTCTTTTAAAAATAATTGTAATTTGTTTTCTTATCGCCAAAATAAAGGATGTAAAATAATTATGACGATACATAAGTGTCAATCACATCTAAAAAAAGTCCTTCTAGTCTGTACCGGGAGGAAAAGGTAGCTTTCCTATATCTTCGTTTTAAAATTTTAGCTAATGTTACACGAAAACAGCAAGTTAAAATGCAAAGAAACGTTTACAAAAGATTCGTTAATACTGAATTTGAATAAGAAATTCGCCAAATTATTGAGCAATAGCCAAATTGGCTTCATTTATGAAGACTTATTTTGGTCGTCAAATTTGGCGATATTTCGCCAAATGTCGCCAAGTTTGGCGAGAATTTGGCGCTAACGGATATGAATATATAGTTTTATGCGTATGATTGGGAAAATTATTACAACAATGAAAAAAAATAATTTGCGAGTAATCGCGTTAATGTGCTGTTTTGTTTCAAAATGTCAGCCACCCTAGAATTTCTAACTGCTCTATCTCATCCATTTTTTAAGATAGAGGTAAACCAAAAAATGCTCTGAAATCCTTGTATCAAGGCCTATCACGTAATTAAAAAATAAATTTGAATTTTTAACTTTTTTGTATATTTATTTTAGTTTTAAATTTTTAAATGGCCGCCATCTTGAAACAAAATGGCGGACCAAGCTGACCAACGAACTCGGCCGAGACATGGGTGAGCTTAATACACACAATTAGTTTCATCAAAATTGATTTATAAATACGAGCGTTATCGTATGACATAGGTCAGATATATATATATATATATATATATATATGTATGGATATATAGTCAGTATTTCCTTAATTCTTAATAATATTTATTCCTATTTAATGTCCTTTTGAAAGTAAATATCCGTATATTAATAATTATCTTATTCCAAATCTAAATCTAAAATTTTAAGTTCATTCGTAGCTTTTATCAGCTCCCCAATCTATAAAATTCAGAGACGCGTTCTCATTTCGAATGTTTTTTAAAAAGCCATTTTCTTTTTATTATTATTATTTTATTTTCTGATTTCGCGCGTTGGGTTTTTTACTTCAAAATTGATACGCGGCCAAGTGAGGGATTCTTTCCTGTCTTAGCTTCTCCCTCTAACCTCATTCGCTGGTCCGGAGGCCGCCTCTCACTCATTGGTTTGTGCGCTCGTGACGTCGTTTTTTGTATGTCTACGCTGAGTGAACAAAACTAGCTCGCATCCGTCGTAGGGGAGGATTTTTTACGTATCTGAAAGTGTAAACAAATATGTATCTGGTGTTTATCGTCTCGTAGAATATTCATACAGCCATTTAATATCTTTAAATCAATGAAGTGAACCATCGTGAAGCCCGAGGGCTATAAGTTTTATACCTGTGGGAATTGTCTCTGCATCGCTCGTATTCTAAATAAACTATTTGTCTGGAAATTGGCTGGATTTACTGGAGAAACTTTTGTGGACTCATTTCATTGCCTCACTACTTCGCCATGATCGTGAATATCGGCTGCAATATGCTATATCTTTAACGGACTGCCATTTTCTCATGGAAAATTACATCTGGTGCTATCTCATCTTAGTCAAAATGCCACATATATATATATATATATATATATATATATATATAAATCAACATTTGAACGGAAGGTGGTTTTGGGGTCTTGGGGTCATGATCGGTGAAAATATATCGAAATTTTCCGGAACTGTTTTCCTCCGAACGGCTGCAATAGGTATCTTTATACTTTTTTGTATTGAAAGCTACCTAACATACTGCATTAAGTAAACCAAGTCATATTTCTGTACATGAAAGACTGTATATCTGAATAAATATAAAAGTTGGTGCTTACCTTATAACAGATGTTATAAAACTCAATTTTTCAAAGAATTCTATTTAGACGCGTAAGACTGCGATCGCTTGAATATCTCCATTGCTTCTTCTTCACTTATCACAACTATTTTATGTGTTACCCTATAGACAGCCCAACCTGTCTGGAAAAAAACATATGTGGATCGTTTTGCCCGTTAGGATCATTTTATGCCACCTTCCGCTGCTGACGTCAAAGCCTCTGAAAGACTAATAATTCCAGAGGACAGGAATGACGTACAGAACTGCAAATAATCGCTATAGTCACTGTAATTTTCAAGCTTTTGAGTTCACAGATCCTTTTTATTTATACAGTGCAACAAGAAACATGAAAAGGCTAGTTAATACTGCCCAGTATCTGGATTTATACACTGCAAAAAAAGTGTTGATTTTACAGTATAATACTGGCATCCCAGCTGCCAGTACTATACCGTAAAATTAACAGTAACAAACAGTAAAATAAGCAGTAATACACTACCGCGCATGCTGTGTAGAATGAAATAAATAAAACTTTTCTTCTATGCGCCTTCCTTTAGATGGCTTTGTTGTAAATCTTACAAAGGGGCAATATTTGAAACATCGTTGTCTCTCCCTTCTTATTTTCATTCTTTCAAGACTCCAGGATATTCTATTACATTTTATTGGGTCGTGAGTGTCCTGCAATGTTAAAATTCTGTCTGATAAATTTGATAAATTAGTATTTTTTGACAGACAGTTGTAATGTAGAAATATTATTGCTGAGAGAAAAGTGTTCAACTAGAAATAATTTTTTTTCTAATTCTACCCCACATTTTCCCGAAAATTGCATTGAAATGAACATCTGTTTTGTTTGTATGAGCCACGAACCTACTTTAAAAGCTTGTAAAACTCTTAAAAATCCTAGTATAGTTTAAATGATTACCCATTCTTAATCTCTAATATGTTAGTTTTAACCGTGCTCTTGTTTTAGCAGTGTTCGTATTAGGCGAGTTCGACTGCATATTTAATTTTTTAAACAAAATTAAGAGTAGAATCGTATAACTATTCAATCAAAATATTCAACAAATAGATCTAATGGCTTTAAAATAGTAAGTCTTAAAACTTTCTGTAACTTTTGACATTTAGGCATCTAATATCGTAAATTTGCCTGAAAACCTGTTTTTATTCCAGTCTCTAACATAAAGTGACATATCAATCAGTTCTGGAAAATCTACACAGACATCTGCTTTTCTACCTTATGTTTTTCTTTCATATTTTCATGGTATAGCCCTGTTAAATACGGCCACTCTAGATTTACTTTATTATTGACTAGCCGGTCTCTTCCGTGCGGGGCCCAAGATACCTTCTGCAGCATATAGACCGGACCTCGCTTGGGTCCCAAAAAGTGTATTTTACATGCAAAAAGAAAAATATAAATAAAGTACTTTATTTTAAACTATACGAAAATAATTAATAAGAATATCAAAAAGTACGTAAATAAAGATTTCACGACATAAATAATATATTTTTTTTCATGAGCCCCCTAACAAAGACCCGTTCGGCACTGCCCATGATTATCTAGGAGAAAGGGTAAATATTGAGATAAAATAATCAACTATGGGATAACATAAGATACATGACAATCATTGTAAATGAGCATTGTTGTTTCAAGCGCATAAATTGTTAATAGGGTGATCAAAATATCAGGGCCCTCTGTGTTTCTCAGCCATGTATCGTTAATACTGCGATCCCTGCGATAGAGGGGTCCTATAAATTTTGACCGCATAAATCGCTAAAATGACAATAATTTTAACACAAGCCTGTGGGTTTCACGCCTATAGTTTATACGGCAATCACTATAACGAAGTCTTGTGCTTACGCGAGCAAATAAATATGGCACTCAGATTTTAAATCGCAAATCTTCACTTCCAAAAAATTTATTTTGAGAAGAGGAGGAAATGTGTTATATTTTGTATTAAAATTGAAATCCGATCGCTAAAAGACGAAAAAGGACAAAAAACAATCTATAAAATATAGAAAAAAAACTAAAACTTTTCCTTGGAAAAATGTCACGCAAAATATCTAATAAAAAATCAGCAATAGTTGTCTTATTCATATAATCTTCCATAATCGAGTTTATAGTTGAGGTTGGTAACAAAATAGCTTAAATGCATGTTTAATTAATTTTTAGTATATAACCCCAGTTCAATTTTGGACCACTTAATTTAAATGCTACATTGACACCAGAATTTTGGAATCAAAAATTCCCTTGATGAAAAATAAACGGGTCATTTTGAAAACGAAAAATCGTAAAGACTCGGAGAGATTACAGGCAATTCTGAATTCTGCTGAATCATTGAAAGAACGGGTTAGGGTAAATGTACCCCGTGGTCGTAGGGACAGAGTCTTGATATTGAGTGTGGATGCGGAGGTGGACGAGGATGGAGTGTCTAGGGCTATAGAGAGAGTACTGGGTTTCACGCCTACAGGTTATACGGCAATCACTATGACGAAGCCTTGTCCTTACACGAGCCCATAAATATGGCACTCAGTATTTAAATCGCAAATCTTCACTTCCAAAAAATTTATTTTGAGAAGAGGAGGAAATGTACTATATTTTGTATTAAAATTGAAATCCGATCGCTAAAAGATAAAAAGCACAAAAAAAAAACTTATAAAATATGGAAAAAAATAACCCTAAAACTTTTCCTTGGAAAAATGTCACGTAAAATATCTAATAAAAATTCAGCAATAGTTGTCTTATTCATATAATCTTTCATAATCAGGTTCATAGCCGATGTTGGTGACAAAATCGCTTAAATGTATGTTTAATTATTTTTTAGCAGATTTGTTATTGTAGATTTGTATGGCAAAAAGGCGAAATCATCTAAAACTTTCGACCCCCATTTAACCCCCTTAGTGGTTGAATTTCTAAAATTGCTAAAATACCTGTTTAACTATTTTTTTAGTAGATTTGTTATTCCGACTTTTACGCTCCTGTCGAATACTACTGCTGAGATATGGCAAAAAGGCGAAATCACCTAAAACATTCGACCACCATATAATCCTCTTAGTGGTTGACATTCTAAAATCGCTGAAATACGTGTTTAACTATTTTTTAAAAGGTTTGCTATCTTGAATTTCACGCTCCTACCTATACCTGCTGCCAAGATAAGGCAAAAAGTCGAAATGACCTTCAACTTTCGACACCCCATGTAACCCCCTTAGGGAGTGAATATTCAAAATTCCTTTCTTAGTCGGTTCCTAGTTCCTACATTATGCAAGGAGCATATCTTCCAAATTTCATTGTCCTAGCAGCAACGGTTAATGCTCGGCGTTGATTATGAGTCAGTCAAGACATGTTCTTTTATAAGAATAGATATAAGCGCAATAAAACATTTTCCCTAGAAACGCGGCTTAACAAAAAAATTTCTATTATAACATAATTAAAAATTGTCCAACCCAATTTTTTTTTTCAAAAAATGAATTCAAGATATTAAATAATGTCACGATTTTTATTATGTGTAAATTGATTATATGTTAATGTCCCGAATATTAATTAAAGAATTAAATGTAAATAAGTATGCAAATACTTATGTACACACACACACACACACATATATATATATATATATATATATATATACTAGCAAGCTACGCCGGCTGCGCTGGTCGGTTTCTACAAATGAACCTTGAATCAAACGAAATATATCGTTTAATTTGACCTTGTATTTGAAAGCAATCTGTATATTTACCTGGAATATCCTTTCACATTGCTGAAAAATGACGTGATTGCGCTATTATATTTTCTAATGTGCAGTCAAAATTTTAGCTATTAAGGACCAACTCTTTTATTTGGTCATTTATAGTTAAGGTTTGCTAAAGAATGATAAAACTACACTGTTAAAACTACAGGTGACACATGGCACCCAAAAGGGGTGAAAGGCTTGTCTCACTGGTGACACCCCTAGGGGAGCCAAAATGGCACCCTTAACTAGGGTGAAAGGATGGCACCCCTAATACATTGTGCCCCAAGGGGTGAAAGGATGGCACCCAGGGGAGAATAATGGCACCTCTACTCTAAGGTGCCAAGCGGCACTCCACAAATGAAAGCATCCCCCCCCCGCCCTTGTCTAGCAATTATATTGAAAAGAGTTTGTAAATTCTCATACTTAAAAAAGAAAAGAAAAAGCTAAACATATATAATTATAATGCAATGTTTAACTTTAGCTGCAATAAACTGATCAATACTTCATTTTCTCTGTTAAAATTTATACAAAGTTAAAAGTTGATCATCTCATGTCAAGGGTCGATCCCGGCAAAATTTGGGGCCTATTCAGAACTCCTTCACAAAAATCTATTTAATAAAACAGGCTCCTTCACAAAAATCAATTTTATAAAATGGGCCCCTTCAGAAAAATCAATTTGATAAAATGACACCTTCACAAAATTTCTTTTAATAAAACAAATCCCTTCACAAAATTCCTTTTAATAAAATAGGTCTTTTCACAAAATTCTATTCCATAAAAACATACTATTTTTATTAATTATTTATTATTTTGTTATGTTTTAAAATGTGCAATTTGTAAACAATCAAGTTCACCAGAAAGGAAAACAAATAGGACTTTAAAAAGTTTTTGTTATGTTAATAAATGTTTGGTTCGAAAGATTGTTTACAAATTACACATTTTAAAACATATCAAAATAATGAATAATTAATAAAAATAGTAAGTTTCTATGGAATAGAATTTTGTGAAAGGGCCTATTTTATTAAAAGGAATTTTCTCAAGATACCTGTTTTATTAAAAGGAATTTTGTGAAGGGACAGTTTATGAAATAGATATTACTGAAGGGGCCCAATTTATTAAATTGATTTTTGTGAAGGAGCCTGTTTTATTAAATAGATCTTTGTGAAGGAGCTCTGAAAAGGCCCAAAATTTTGCCTGGATCGACCCTTGACATGAGATGATCAACTTTTAACTTTGTATAAATTTCAGCAGAGAAAATGAAGTATTGATCATTTTATTGCTGAAAAGTTAAACATTGCATTATAATTATATATGTATAGCCTTTTTTTTTTCTTTTTTAAGTATAAGAATTTTCAAATTCTTTTCAATACAATTGCTAGACAAGGGGGGGGAGGCATTTTGTGAAAAATATAATAAATTTCACAAAATGCCCCCCCCCACACACACACACAAAAAAAAAATACTTGCATCGACCCCTGCATGTGCAGGTTAATATCTATGAGAAATGTATTATATACATCATCAGGTCATTTCTGTTACCTATAAAACCGGTTAGTATTTATTACCATATATATTAGTATTTATTACCATTTTAAGTTAGATGTAGTAGTACAGAGATATTTATTTATCATTATTATTTTAAGAGGGGAAAAAAAATCTTCTAGCTATGCGAGTTAAATATATTTACATAAATCACTCAATCATCTAAGCCATTCTTACATCCAGCCACACTACTGTGAAATGTTCCAGTGTTTTATTATTATTAATATGTTATAGTACAAGAGACTCACAAAACATTTTTCAAGAAGACACATGTATAAATGTCAAATATCAATTCAGGAATTACGATTTATATATTTTGTTAATAATTTATAATATGTAATGAGGTATATTTTTAGTTCATTTCATCATCAAACACAAGCTCTAAAAATTTCGATAGTAAAAAGTATTTGATTAGTAAAAACATCTGCAGAAATTTATATTTTATCAAGTTTACTATTTCTTATGTTACAAAGTTTACTATTTCTTATGTTACAAAATTTATTATTTCTTATGTTACAAAGTTTACTATTTCATATTATCAAATCAACTAATTTAAAATTGTCAAATATTCAAATTAATACGTTTCAAGTTAGTAAAAATCAATTCCCTTTAAAACTTGTAAATTCTTTAATTGTTTACAAATAGTTTGTTTATATATCGGAAAAATAAGAAATTAAACTATTTTTTTAAATATAACAACTTATGTTTCTCTCTCTATATTTTTTATTACTATAATGCATCATTAAATTTATTTCTAGATCGTAAACAACAAAAACTGTGCGAGAAAATTCATTAGATAAAAATATGAATAAAATGAAATTATTATAAGCTCTGCATAAATAATAATTTAAAAAACAAGCAAATAGGTGCGGCTACATCATTCTAATTTCACGAGATACAAATTTCAACTTTCCACATCAAGATTATAACTTAAAATGTCTGCTTGAAAATAATGTGTGGAGCCACTTGTAATACAACATAATATAAAATCTTTTTATAATAATAAAACATAATATACAAACAACACTGAAACATTTCACATACCTGTATATAAAGAGTGATTCTTTTTATTTACTCCCCTGGTTTATTTATTCTAAATAAATGTCGTTATTTAGTTATTATATTAATAACTATGCGGCAACGATTATGCAGCAGCGATGCACTGAAATTCAAAGTCAGCCATCTTGTTCGAACTCCCCTGTGACTTGCGAAAAATGAGAGGAAACAAGTCAACACCTCATGAAGAGGAAACGAATCAGCGCATGCGCAAGATACCAGTCGAATGGCGGGGTGAAAAAGTTCGAGCAATATGCATTGTACGGCACCCTAATTAGCTTCAATCACCCAGTGAGACCAAATGGCACCCTAATCACATTTTCAAGCCTGTACGGCACCCTAGCGTTTCAAACGGCACCAGAATTTCACCCCGGGTTCCCAAAAGGCACCGAATTGTCACCTTTAGTTTTAACAGTGTATATGCAATACACTAAAACCATCACTAAAAATTGTCGAACTAACAATGCAAACAAATTAACTAACAAAATCCGTTCAGTAGAAGTTTTTTATAAAGGCTAATCTTTGATAATCAGGTTCATCTGATTATAGAACTTTTCCACATAATTCTAAAACTAACATAGAACGTTATGAGATATACCAAAACCCTCCTTATAAATTATCTACTTAACAATGCAAGTCGCAAAAAAACGATCAGTAATAACTTTCAAAAAGGCTAATCTTTCGGAATCGGGTTCACCTGACTATATAACCTTCACACATAACTGTTTGACTAAGCAACGTAGAACAATATGTAGTACATTAAAACTATTCCTGAAACAGCATCTAACAATACAATTCTCATCAAAATCCGTCCAGTAGAACTTTTTCAGAAGGCTAATCTTTCATAATCGGAATCAAATATTGAAAAGGCTAATATTTGATAAAAAAATGGTCACCCGATTTTCGAATTTCCCCCTATAATTCTAGAACTAAGCAACGTAGAGTGATATGTTATATAATAAAACTTTCCCTAGAAAATTATTTAACAGTGTAGGTTTCATCGAAATCCATTGGGCAAAATATTTTAAAAAGGTTAATATTTCATAATCGGATTGATCTGATTATAGAACTTCCCATAATAATTCTATAACTAAGCTACATAAAACGATATGTTATACAATAAAACCTTCCCTGAAAAATTATCTTACAGTTTAAGTTCTACGAAATCCATTCAGCAGAACTCGAGTTATAAGCAGCCGGAACGAAATTTCATATATGTAGAAGTAAATAGAAGTATATTGCCATTAATATAGTTTGCATTTGAATTAAAAGAAAAAGAAAACTGCCCAGTTAAACTGAGGGCATTGAGCTCACAGGCTATTCACACTAATTGTATATCATACTCTTATTTCAAAGAATAATGCCCCTCAAAAAATAAAGAACTCGACAATAAATTAAGGGGGGGGGGGTTATCCCCCCGTTACCCCACCCCCTCATGGTTAACTAATGAACCTCTTAAACTAATCCGGGAAGCCTCTAATTACAATGAATATATATACAAAATTTGAAGAAAATCGGATAATTCTACATGAAAAACCGATTTATCTAAATTAAGGGTGGATAACCCCCCCTTTCCCCCTTTATACTTTATCAATGAACCCCCAAAACTATTCAGAGAAGCGCATTATCACAATGAACCTAGATACAAAATTTGAAGAAAATTGGATAATTCTGCATGAAAAACTCATTTATCTAAATTAAGGGGGGATTACTCCCCCCTTTCCTCCTTTATACTTAACCAATGAACCCCCAAAACTATTCACAGAAGCGCATTATCGAAATGAACCTATATAGAAAATTTGAAGAAAATAGGATAATTCTGCATGAAAAACCCATTTATCTAAATTAAGGGGGGGTTAGCCCCCATTCTCTCCTTTTATGCTTAACCAATGAACCCCCAAAACTAATCAGGGGAGCGCCTTATCACAATGAACCTATAAACAAAGTTTTAAACAAAACGGTTATTTCTATCAATAGTTATTCGGTTACGTACATACATACATACATACATACAGAACGGGCGGGCACATTAGCTCTCAGGCTTTGATAGCCTGTGAGCTAAAAAAGGTACTTTTCGGTTAGCCTGGTGCCAGTGATATATTATATATATATATATATATATATATATTCATACATATATATATATATATATATATATATGTATGTATATACATGTATTTGTGTAGATATATGTATGTATATACATGTATTTGGGTAGATATATGTGTGTATATATATATATCACTGGCACCCAGCTAACCGATAAGTACCAAAAAAAAAAAATACTGCAAAAATGCAGTCTTACACTTAAAAAAAACACCTTTTGGCTTAAAATCTCTCATCAAAACTGTTTTTCTTTTTTTCCTTTTCTTTCTTTTTTTTTAAATAAAATTAGTAACAGTTTTCCTTTTATTTTTCCAGATATATAGCCATTTCAATTCTTTCTGCAACAAAAAAAAAGACACTCTTTTGGCTTAAAATCAAATTGTTTGGGGTCAAAAGTAAAATCAAAATCACCAAAAACAAAAGATACATCGCCAAATATTGTTTCAATATAGAAATATTGCCCCTTGAATAATTTTTTAAACATTACGAACATTTCCAATCATGTTTAAATTAAATATTTTCGTTTTATAATAGTCTCTTATCAAAACTCTTTTTTTTTCTTTCTCTTTATTTTATCTTTCTTTCTTTCTCTCCTTTTTTAAAAAAAATAAAATTAGTAACAGTTTTTCTTTCATTTTGCGACATGTATAGCCTTTTCATCTCTTTCTTCAACAGTAATGATTGCCAAAAAATTAGCAATGGTAACCTTTTCGGCCAAAATAACAGAACTTTCTATCATAATTCTATAACTAATAGACGTAGAACGTTGTGGTATATACTAAAACCTTCCCTGAAAAAATATCTCTCGAACAGTGTAAGTTCCATCAAAATCCATTCGGCAGATCTCGAGTTATAAAGGAACGGAACGAAATTTCCGTTTGTGTTTTATATATATAGTAGAGATATATGTGTGTGTGTGTGTGTGTGCATAACTGTCGCAATACCTTAATTTACAATTTATATTATTTTCTTTTTACTGTTTAAACTAAACGCATATAAATAATTCAAAATGTATTTATTTATTTGCTAATTGAATGATTAAGACGACTGTTGGATGTAAATATGACAGTAGAAGTTTTTCTGTTAAATTATGAATTTTGCAATAATGTTAACGCAGTATAAAATGTCAAACGGTTATACATCTACATTTCTTTTATAAAAAGAAGAGACAAATTGCACAAAACGAGAAGTTACTGCTCTTGAATGTAAAAATGATTTTTCAAAATATTCTCGTCTATAAAAGATGCTTTGAAGGGAGACTTTGTAAAGAATGCCTGCAGTTTAACTTTCTTGAAAAATGTTACGATAAATTTCTGGAATGTTTCATAGATTTGTATTACGTGATATGTTGCTTTATTTTGTTGTAAATTAATTAACTCCTAATTATTTAATTCTTCTACAACTTGAGAGATAATGTTCAACTAAACTTTCAGAAAAATGCTATATATATATTATGATATAACGTTTTAAAAATATCCTAAATAAAATAAAACTGAGATAAATGTGTTTAAAAATTTCATCCGATGCGTCAAAAAGTTGACAGCTGTTTGTAGAAACAGCTTTTGCTTGTGTTGTAAAAAAGATGTGGGTGAAAAATTGCTGTGATGTACTTTTAGGGTTCTTGGATCACACATTTAAAGAGATGTATTTTGAGTGACATTTTATTTGAATCATAAAAAAAATAATATGCATCAAATCTTGAATAGTGAAAAAAAAAAATACTAACATTCATATCAAATAATTTTGCACATTTTAAGCTTTATTAATCCTGAATCAATATTTATTTAATACTTTTAGCTTTTTAACACTTTCCAACAAACTACTGGCTTACTATTGCGTGTTCGGTATTGGAAATGAAGTGTGTAGCATTTATAGTTCGTTTAGAGGGGCACACAAAAGAATTTTGTTACATTACGGTCTATGAGGGAAATCCTTTGCGGTGTTATTTTATTAAGATCACGATATTTCAAACATAATGAAATTGATTTAAATCAATGAGCTGGACTACAACTGGCTTTGTCAGAGATATACAATAAGTAATATTTATAGTTAGTTTACAGGGACGCACAAAAGTATTCCATTACATTATAGTCTGTGGGGGATACATAGTTTGCGGTGCACTTTAATGAGGTTATATACTCCACACATAAAGAAATCACTGAAGTGTGCTGCATGTTTTCTATAGATTATAGAATGCATAGCATTTATTGTTTATTTACAAAGACACACAAAATAATTCGGTTAAAAGACTAACTAAAATCGATAATTGTTGGAAATGCGTTTACCACTGAGGTATAGATATTTAAACAGCTCTAATTTTGAATGTACTGGGTGGTGTGTATAAATTCTGTAGATCGGATACCTGGTGACAAGATAGACTTTACACACATTACCGAATCTGGACTTCAATTGCTGAAAATGGATTTTTACGGAGTTATTTGTTTTCTAAGTTGCTTATTTAGATATCTTATTCTAGAAAAAAAAAATGAAATTTTTTAATAATATCCTGTTAGTGCTCAAAAATGTTTCATTATCTTTGCGCCTGATGCATGATTTTTTGTGTTTGTTTATTTTTCTTTATAAATCATCCTATATTTATGCCTAATGTTCTAGTTTAATAAAGCATCGCGTATTGACAATGAGTTAATAACTGTTTCATTTTTTAACACTTTCCAACCTAGTTGAAAAGTGTTTATGACTTCGGTTTGTCTGGCCGTCTGTCCGTGCTCTAACTCTCGTAAATATGCTCGGATTGCTCTGCAATTTTTATATGTTATTGTCGTTATATATAGGATGTTCCCTATTTCAACGGAAGTGTGTAGCACTTATAGTTTTTTACAGGGATACTCAAAAGAATTTCGTTACATTGCGGTCTATGGGAAAAATCATTTGCGGTTTATTTAAATAATGTTTCACTATTTTAAACGCATTGAAATTTACATACATCACTAAGGTGCATTAGACGAAGCTCATTATAGAATAGGGTGTGCATAGCACTTATAGTTACTTTACAGGGACAGTCAAAAGAATTCTGTTACATTACGTCTATGGAGAAAAATCGTCTGCGGTTTAATTAAATAATGTTTCACTATTTTAAACGCATTGAAATTTATATATATATCACTAATATGCATTACAAGAGGCTTACTGCAGAATATTGTGTGTATAGCAGTCATCGTTCATTTACAGGGACACACAAAAGAATTCTCTACTGTCTGTTAACAATAATTCCTGGAAGTGCGTTTTAAGTTACTGAACGCGATTTTAATTTTCACTCGCTTTTTATCTATTACGTGGTGTGTATAAAATCTGCAGATCCTATACAGGGAAGCACAAAAGTTCGCGAACACATTGCCGTTTATTGACAGAAACTCCAGCCGGAGAATTTTAAACTGTGCTACACGTTTCCTAACAGAACTAAAATTTAGCATCCTAATGTAGTATATATACAAATCTACAGATCCTATACAGGGCTGAATAAAAGTATTCGGATATTTTTTCGAATATTGTATATGTTGGAAATTCCCGAAATTATGTTTTTAAATATGTTATGCGTTTTCCAAATTGTTTACTTAGATGTTATCATTTAGCTTATTAAACGGTATGATTTGTAAAATTATTTTGGAAGCGTTGGAAAGTGTTACATAATCTATGCCCGACGCATGATTTTTCGTTGTTGTTTTTACTTTAAGTCACATTGTAACCATTAAAGTAAATGATCAACGTAAAAATAGCACAAATAAAATATATACTATAAAGTAGCAAACAGCTGTTTCGGAGCCTCTAAAGCTCCATCATCAGTGCCAAAGTTAAAAAGATTAAAAACTGATTTGAAAGTTTAGGCCTTGTAAGTATGCTTGCGTCTCCGCTCGGAACCAAGATGGAATGGTGGTGAAAGTTTAAAAACAACAGCGGAGTCAGGAGTCCCATGTGACTTAGGAGACCAATCAGAAGCTCTCCGCCAGTCTGGACGAGATTAAGTGCGGAGGAGAAAAAAAGGTGGGGAGTGAAGAGAATGAATTAAATGAAAGGTAGCCAGACATTTGAAAAATTTCATGTACTGGACATATCATTAATAAGTTGCCTGAATTCTTCCATATATGATAAGCTTCCCAAAAATCCATGTCGTAAATTGATGAGCACTGCTGAATTATTGAACCTTCTGAAAAATGAAAACTGTGACTGTCAGACCAGCAATGGTTAGCAGTCACAGACCGTTTAATGTCACAATTTTTAATGTAGTTTATATGTTCCCCCAAGCGGACCATAAAAGGTCACTTAGCCTATGCACATTTTATCACACTCGCAAGATATCTTATAAATTCCCCAAAGTGAAAATCTGCCAATTGTGGATGTTTGAGATCTGTAAATTTGATTTTTTTTAAATGGTGCATAAATGACTTTAAAACCGAATCTTTTCAAAATTCTGGATATTTGATGGCTAATTCTCGGAAAATATGGAAGTATAATTAAATTTTCATTGCAAACATTGTTAACGTTGGAATGTGTACGTTTAATTAGTTATCAACAACATTCAGCTGCCTGCAATTATCATTTCCTTTAATGTATCACAGTGTGATAAACAGAAACAAAATATTCTATTGACAATTTGACGGATCGACCACTGTATTGACAACATCGGTGAGTCAAAAAATAGTTGCAGTTTGTGCTAACTTTGTGTTTATGCAAGATCTGTTGGTAAAACGTAATGAGCACATTCTAAAAATGTACCTTTTTCACGTAGTATCAACTCCTTTACAGGACGTTGCAGTGATTAGTCTTATTTAAATCATCAAATATGTCGCATCAATTGCATGTAGCGTTGTATGTAGCCGACCTGTGAGTCAATTCTTTAGCAATGTCAAAGTTATCTGCCATTACTGTAGCTAATGGTTATTCTTAATGTCCATCCACTTCAATGACAATGCTGCGATTACTGAACAATGTGCGTCCTTTTAACACCCGAAATCTTTCCTCAGAGTATATTTCCAGTAAGTGGCATTGAATTTTCACTGCAGTTACATTTTCTGCCCACGTAACGGAGCTGCTGCACGAAAGTCAATTTGGGCAAAACATCTGACTGGTACCACATCTACTGAGGCTTAAAACAGCCTACCGCCAGCTTTCTTAACAACTGCAATAATCTGAGAAAATGTTATATACCACATTAATGTTTAGTCAGCAAGTTTAAATGAAATGCGCTCTGTAAATAGAGTTTTCACCAATTACAGATAACATTTTGGCTCGTTCATACAATCGCTAAAACGTATTTATTAATAGAAATCACTAATGAAATGATTATTTCGTCGAGAAAACTGTCGTAAATCTGTCTATATTATAAAGCACAAACATGGGCGCCAGTAATGATTGTTGGTATACATGTAATATGATTGTAATTGTATGAGAGTTTTAACAAAGAAGTTAATCATGCGAAAACCACACTCGCTAAATTATGCCAATTGACTGTGTATCCGATTATGAAACTTTCTTCTTACCTGCATGTATATACACATATATTTACACTGCTCGTAGGCGTACACACGTACCAATTTTTGTGACCAAATAAGATGAAATACTTGATAACAGGCCAGTTCTGTGAAACTCTAACTGCAATATTTAGTTAAAATACTTGCAGAATTTATATCCCAAGATAGGTGAGGACACCTTCTTCTGGTTTTCATAAATGAAACCTGATGAAATGACAAAGCAAATAAATAGACGAGGCCTTGGATCGAATATATATTGAGTTACGAAAGAACATTACACAATGACAAAAACATAGTAACTAAACTGAAAATTGAACATCACTTATATTTATAAATTCGTCTGGGATTCTGCAGTCATGTTTCCCAGACGTGCAAGAAAGCTTACACAAAAGTATCATCCAATAAAATTTAAGATGTAATGCTACGATTACAATTACGATACGATATACTAACACCCGCCCATAATCTAGCATTACATTAGAAAAACACAGAATGAAAAATTACAATAAACAAACATTAAAAATATGACAGAGATAAAACATTACTTATACAAACAGCAAAGAACCAACAATTCATAAAATTTAACTTTAGGCAATGCCTTTGTAAACATATCAGCAATTTGCATATTTGTAGGAATATATTCAATTTTGATATTATTTTCTTTTACAACATTACGAACAATTTAATTATATAAGACTCTTAATCCATTATTAAACTATCAGATTTAAATTTCATTTGAATACCCAGAAATTCTGAAACACATTCTGATTTTGACATATGAAACTCTTTAGAGAGTAAAGAAATAAATACATTAGTTTCATTTAAATCTGAACCTGCTATAAGCATATCATCAACATACAGAGCAATAATTATTTTATGACCATTACTATAACGAATAAAAATACAAGGTTCATTATCAAGAGATTTAAATTTAAATTTTGAAACAAATTCAAGAAACTTTTCAAACCATTGTCGTGGGGCCTGTTTCAGGCCATATAAACTCCGTTTGAGTTTACATTTTAACCCACTTTCGTCATCATAGCCTTGCGGCTGATCCATAAAAACAAGTTCATTTAACTTACCATTCAGGAAAGTTGTTTTTACATCCAAAACAAATGCATGTAAGTCTTCATTTAAAATCACAAAAAGCACTAAACGTAAAGCTGGCATACTTATTACAGGAGCGAAAGTTTCACTATAGTCTAGTCCTTCTTTTTGCATAAATCCACGGGCTACAAGGCGAGCCTTATAACGTCCATCTCTTTTGATGGTATACACCCATTTGCAGGAAATAGCTCGTTTGTCAGGTGGTAATTTTTCGAGATCCCAGACGTCGTTGATTTTCATGCTTTCTATCTCTGCATCCATAGCTTCCTTCCATAAACGTTGTTCGTCAACAGGGAGAAATTTGATCTCATCAAAAGATAAAGTTTCTTGTTGGCAAAGTAATGCTTCATACACCTCAGGAGCTGGATACCGAATAGGTTGTTTTCTTGATCTCTCGGATTTTCTCATTTTATCTTCTTTCTTTTCAGAATCCTCTGATTCTTCACTAGTTCTTTCTTGAGAATCTGGCTTAATTTCACAATCAGTCAATTCTGAATTTTCCACTATGTGTTGTTTTGAGTTTATGGTATGCTTCTTCTCTTCATCAAATTTGACATTTCTTGAAATAGTTATGCGTTTCGTCTCAGGATCTAGCAATCGAAATCCCATTGAAGAATAACCTAGGAAGATCATATGTTTAGACCTATCATCAAGCTTCTTACGATGAACGGAAGGAACTAACATGTAGGCACTGCATCCAAAAACACGTATGTGCTTCAACTCGGGATCTTCTCCAAATTTTAAGAAATACGACGTTAAGTTCTCAGTGGAGCTGCTTGGCATTCGATTTTTCAAGTAAGCTGCTGTAAGAATAGCTTGACCCCAAAAAGTCTTAGGTAAATGTGATTCAGCAATTAAAGCCCTTCCTATATCCAGGAGCGATCTATTGCATCTTTCAGCAACTCCATTCAAAGCTGGAGTGTATGGAGGAGCGGGATCAATCACTATACCAAGATCTCGAGTAAAATTCACTAAATCATTACTTAAATATTCCTTTCCGTTATCGCATCTGATTTTCTTTACTGTAGGATTAGTTTTTAAGAAAACTTTCAATTCTTCTGAAGCTTCACTTTTATGCTTCAATAATCGAACTTCAGTAAATCGTGAAAAATCATCTATGATAGTCATAAAATAGCATTCACCAGAAAAAGTTTTTGGAACAATAGGGCCACATATGTCAGAATGAATAGCAGTCATTGGGGTACTTTCTCTTTTCCTAGGTCATCTTCCCATTGGTGTTGCACTCTGTTTTGCTCGAACACAAACATCACAAAAAGAAAGTGGTATTGGAAGTTTCATTTCCTTCAACACTTTGTCACTTGGATGGCCCATTCTGCGATGCCAAATTTCAGAATCACTTTCTTTTGATGTGAGAACAGTTTCATAATTTGGGACAAAATAACTAACATATTGTCCATTTGAATCACGTTCACCAAAACAAAAACGATTTCTTCCTTTTTCTATGAACACCTTTTCATTCTTGAAAATAACTGCATAATTTGCATTTTCGATTTTTCTAACGGAAATCAACTGTCCACTTAAATCTGGTACGTAAAGAACATTATTTAGTGTAATTTCCTTTCCGTTTGATAATTTTCCAATAATATTTCCAACACCTTTAATTTCAAGATTCGTTGTTTTCGACGCACACTTAATAGTTCCTGAAGATGGTTGTAAAGACGTGAAATATTTCTCATTAGAGCACATATGGGAAGTCGCTCCAGAATCCACTATAAATTCATTCTTTTTAACGTTCCCCGCAACAAAAGATACCGCTGAAGAAGCAAATTTTTCCTCATTTGAATGTTTAACAGCTTTACAGTTTCGTTTAAAATGGCCAGGAAGTCCACATTTGAAACAAGTAAGTTTCTTTCTACAGTATTTAGCTATGTGCCCCTTTGAATTACAGTTTTTGCACACATATTCTTTGCGTGTTGATACAAACGCGGTATTATCATGAGCAGTTTTGGACTGCACTTTTTCTTTCTTAGAGTCGAGCAGAAGTGCTTCAGCATCTAACAGCCGTTGTGTGACAAAATCTAGAGTCAAAACAGTATTCGGTTGATTTTCTAACGCAGTTTTAACATTTTCAAATTCTTGAGGCAACGACATTAGAATATAAACAATAGTATCGGTTTCACTTACTTCAGGACCGGAAATTTTAAGTTCCGAAATTAATTTATTTATTTCATCAATGTGACTTCTCATAGACGCAACACGATCCTTTTTAATAGTTGCTAACCTCTTTCTAATTAAAATTTGATTAACTGCACGCTTGGTATCATATGTTCGTTCTAATTTATTCCATATGTTATGCACAGTATTTTCTTCTTGCAATGACGCAAGAACCCCATTGCTTAAAAGCGATAATAATAAAGCATAAGCCTTTTTCGATTTTACAACTTCCGCAGTTTCAGTTGTCGCTTCATTGTCTAAAAATTTATCCAAATCTTTCGTCGCAAATATGGCTTTAACACGCCTTTTCCGAACAGAAAAATTTCTACCTTTGCCGTCAAAAAGAGCAACTCCGTATAATTCTTTTTCACTTTCCATCGCAGAGTAAAAAAAAAAAACAGAAACAAAAGAAAAATAAATTTTCTCTCTCAAAACCACAGCAATAAATATGAAAAGGGACTAGCGTCACTCTGTCTGCGAATTAAACCAAGCTCTGCTGATGAAATAACAAAGCAAATAAATAGACGAGGCCTTGGATCGAATATATATTGAGTTACGAAAGAACATTACACAATGACAAAAACATAGTAACTAAACTGAAAATTGAACATCACTTCTATTTATAAATTCGTCTGTGATTCTGCAGTCATGTTTCCCGGACGTGCAAGAAAGCTTACACAAAAGTATCATCCAATAAAATTTAAGATGTAATGCTACGATTACAATTACGATACGATATACTAACAAAACCTAAGAAAGATGAAATTTTATTCAGATCTTTAATGCATTCGAAAATATAGTATAGATAACAAATATTCATGCATAAATATTTTATGTCGATATATTTTAAAACTGCCATAAAACATCACATTTCGAAGAAATAATACTCTGCTGATAGTATTTTTTAATATGAAATAAAAATAATTAAAAACCCTGTAAGTAATAAAATCTGCCTGTTTTTATTTAATCACATAAATAATATTTTCAGTAACACATTTGTTTTGTAATGCTTCTAAAAAATATATAGTATTTACAAAACTAAGTTTCTAGTTACTGTAAAATTAATAAACCTGTTTATTTTCTGTGCCATTTTAACGCTGTGAATAAAATATAAACACACTTCTCTTTTCTTGTAGTTTTCAACTGAACTTGCTATTTTTCGTTAAATTTCAAAGTACAGTCTGAAGTTTAACTCCCCATATTCATTTCATTTGACAAAGTTTAATGATTTTTTTAATTATTACTTACCCATCATACGTAGTATAGGGTAAGTCTTGTAATCGTTTTGAAAATCGAAAAAAAAATTTTGACGGATTTACACGTTTCAGACACTGGAGATTCCGAAAAACATATTTTTAGAAAAAAATTTTTGCCGTCCGTCTGTGTGTCTGTGTGTGTGTGTGTGTCTGTAAACGCTCTATCTCCCGAAAAAATTGAGATAGAGACTTGCAATTTGGTATGTACTTAGTATGTAATAATGGGAAGAAGCCTATTTCATTTCAATAACCTCGATTAACCGGAACAATTTTTTTCGGACTCTCGAAATATTCGTTCTGATGAAAGGTATATAAAAATTTTCGAAATTGTTTATTTTAAGAAATGAATATAAAAGACAATAAAAAAACATAAATTTTGAATAAAGCATGAAGTCGATCGGATAATTAGTTGCCGAGATATTTGGAATCCTATTTTCCACACTCTTCGATTTTTCATGATTCTGTATTTCATCCAAATTTCACTTCAAAGATATATTTTAATTGGAAATTTGACGCTTAATCAGATGCAATAAACCGCTAGTTAATAGGATTATTATTTTTGGAGTTATAAGGTAAAACCTCTTTCAAGCAATTCAGTAATCGAGCCTTTAAAGTTTGTGACGTCATCAAGCCACGATTGTATTTGAATTGCAATGCATTTTATAAGTAGTTTACACATTTTTATTTTAATATTTTGCATTATGCATATCCATGATGGGTAAGTATTACGGTGGCCCCCAACGACTAGTTTATTAAAAAAACATGAAATACTAAATACGCTATAGACACTAAAACATGAAAAAACTGTTTTAGAAGAAACCCGAATCTTTTAAAAGAGTTCGTATGGCATAAAAACTACACCGGGTTATACTATTTGTGAAATGCTACATGACGTATATAATAACAAATTTCAATCGTATTAAATCTAAAATAATTAAATTAACTCGAGGAGATGCTGTTCTGTTGCAATGCATAAATTCGATGCTTAAATGTTTTCTGTTTATATAAATATTCCACTAAAATTACCTTTACTTACGCATCCATATTCAGCTATCTGTTATTCTAAAATGTATACTTGTATCCCTAACCACAGTTCACACTGATAAATGTTTGTTACCTACTTCAATATAGCTACGAGCTGTTTGCACAAAACTTGGATAACAATTGTGAAACTTGATTAATGAAACAGTTGCATTCTCTACTGTTTTATTAACGATTGTTGTATATCGAATGATTTACAAAGCAATAACTTCCCATTTAGATACAAGTGAAGTGAACACCTCTGAATATAGTCAAACTATCACCGAGATGAAATGAATAGAGGTGTCACATGTTATTGGGAAGATATAATAACCATATTGATAACATGAGGCATGCAGAAATTAATTATCTTTGATTTCAGACATTTTAAATATGTAGTATTTCACGTCTAAGAACAAAGGTTGTCTATAAATTTAACTTCAAATGAACTATGCAAAAGATATTTTTAAAATTAAATACTAGCTTAACAGAAGAACAGAAAGATCAGGACTGCCACAGGTGGCTAATTTTTTATTATTATTATCTCTATCAGTGTTTCCAAACAAAAATAATCTACCTCGAAGATTAGGAGAAATATACCATAATAATTACTATTCAGAAATAATGTCGGACAAAATGATGAAAAATAGTTGCTAGTGGCAGCGCTGGAAAATTTTATTTTATCAAGTTATCAAAGTATATCATTTGCACTGATGTTTTTACATACTAATACGATACTTTGGTAGCCTAAGCAACTTTTAAAATTATTTGACAAAAACTATGAAAGTAAAAATAGTTTTTGTAAAAAAAGCTTTTTTTTAAGCATTCAATGTTCATCTTGAAAACCACGTTTATTTTTTTCTGCAATTCATGTTTTTTTCCAAAATTTCTGTTATGATACATTGATTTGGCGTGGGTACCGAACTTGATTATGAAAAATTCACTGGTTTTCTTTTTACGCTTGGTAAAAAGCGCAAGCAAGTAAATTTGTTAAAATATATATAATTTTTGCTCTGTTTATTTTTTTAAACAGAGCAACTGGAAAGAAAAAAAAATAAAACATTATTTAAACCAATTGTATTTTTAGGATTTCTAAATTGATTTCTTAACGTATCGTAAATTAATTAATATTAAACTATTCATTTATAAAATCGTACTTTTTTTCTAAATATTTCATTTTTACTTTCTTTTATCTATAATAGAAGGAAGTACTGTAATCGAAATTTTTTCCAATTTCCGGATTTCAAGGGATTTAAGGGATCTCAAAACTCTTAAACCTTCAAAATTTTCGAATTTTTATTTTTTTATATATATTAAACTCCTATTTTTCTGAACATTTTAGTGTAAATGTTTTCTTTAAATTCCCATTAGAACAGACGTTATGGCTTTTAGAATTATCCCCACTCAAAGCTGAAGTGCTGTTTCCGAAAACTTTGAAGTCATTTTTCTCAAAATGATGTTTTTGGGCATAACACGCATGATATCTCAAGAACTTTTCAATATTTTTTCATGAAATTTTCAAAAAATATGTGTCATGTTAGTCTACATAAATTGAACCTAAAATTTCATTTTTATTATTAAAAAAATATTTTTGTTAAGTGGTTATAATGTTGAAAATTAAAAAAAAATTGTAATTGTTACAATATGAAGTATAATTAGGCTCCAAAGTTTTTATTCTAGATGCAAAAATTATTTTGTAATCGCGCGCGTAAGATATCATGTCAATTTTCTGCTCGACAAATGTCTGACAGTTTGAAGCCCCCTATACATATTAATTCTGCATCTTGTAACTTTTTAAATATGTGAAATGAAAGAACATGCTTGCTTATATCTTTTTATCCCAATAAAAATTGTGTTTTTAAATCATATACATTTGAAGATATTAAATGTTAAAAATGGTCAATTTTTTTTCTTTTTTTCCAATTTTAAGAGTTCTGAGACCCCTTAAACATTTTTAGGGTCAGAGATCCCGAAAATATGTTTTTACAAAATGTCTGTCTGTCTGTGTGTCTGCGTGTCAGTGTGTGTGTCCTCTTCGTCAAAAAGTGTGTGAAGTTAAGCATATAACTGAATCAAATTTCATTTTTATGTTTTTGACTATGCCAAGCAGGCCCCGGTTGAACTTCCGCAGGATGAAAGCGCTGTGATAGAGATTTTTGTTCCATTATCATTATTTTATTGTTGAAAAGTGTATGAAGTTATGGATAGAATTGAATGAAAATTTACATTATATATATATATATATATATATGTATTACTATGATCACAGTTGAATTTGGGAATATTCCACCGGAAGAGGGCTTTGTGACAACAATTTTTGTTTCATTTTCATTATTGTATCATCGAAAAGTGTATGACATTATGCATATAATTGAACCAAATTTCATACATATGTTTCTGGCTATGGACAGCAAGTCCCAGATGAATTTGGACTATTTCCTCGATTTTTCGTTGTTCATACATCGGCTACTCGTGCAGCAAAGGGTGCTTCGCATCCAGGTAACCCTGTAATTCACAAGCAGCTGACGTACAACAGAATGACGAAAAATATTGATTTTATTTGTGCTGTGATAGCGAACTTCAAAGCATTAACATGAATGAAGTAGAAGAAAGTTTTGGTTTTGGCACATCCGACTAGTTTATTTATTATTTAATTTTTACTTTTTAGACTTTAAAATGTACCATTATTGCGATTTCTTTAACATTTGTCATATTTTGACGAGCGTTTATTGGCACATGATTAAAGTTGTTTCAACTGCAATGCAATTGTATTAGTTACAGAGAATATTTGGCTATTTATCACCATGGTGGGGTAACAGAATTTTTTTTTAAAATTAATGAATTAATTTGTAGTGAAGTTCTAAAAATATTAAAATGTTAAAATGTTATATTGTCATCGGAAACACGCCTGTGAACATAATGTTTATAATTCTAGCCTATCAAAAAGTGGGTTAAAAAATCGATTACAAAATTCCTTCTTTCTATACAAAATTCAGGTTGAGTGTAATAAAAGAGTGACAAAATTGCAGAGTTTCGAAAATAAGGCTTTTTCCAATTAAATGATCATTAAAAATAAAAATAAAAGTTAAATTAAAAATTAAAAATACACTAATGGTATTAAAACATATAACAAGTTTCATCAGTAGGGGAAGTGTGCCTAATATAGCATCCATTTCGAAATTTTGATCTGATTGGGTTTGAAGCACAACAAAATGAAACTGATTGACGGTATGGGTTCATAAAATATTCTAATAAAACATTTTTCACTAATAATGGTTCCAATAAAAAAAAACATACCTTTTTTTTTTCTTTTTTTTCAAAGAAATATGCAAAACTCCTTAGTATCAACTTTCAAAAAGTGTTCCTAATATCGCACCCCCCGTGCGATATTAGGAACACAATAAAATTTACTCTTTTCAAAACTCTTTTTAAGAAATTGTGAGTTGTAACGTTACCAACGAAGAACCTTTTTGCCAATCCAATCAATTAATTATCTGTACTTTGTGCTTCTGTGTCGATTTTGGAACTTCATAAAGTTTTTAAGCTCGTCCTAAACTCATTTCCTTGGACCGTACCGCCTGAATTGCTTTAATCATATTCTAAATTACTAATGGACTGAAATTACTAATGGATGATCAATCATAGACAACGACAACCAAAATTCAGCAGGTACTTCACTTATAAATCATGGGGTACGATATTAGGCACACTTCTCCTATTAATTCTGAAACAATTAAATTAACAGTGAGGAAATAGTGTTTGCAATATGTTTGTGTAAAATTCTTCTTTAAATGTTTTCTGTTTTTATAAATATTCTACTAACAATACCTTTACTTATGCCTACGTATTCAGCTATCATTTATTCTAAAATGTACAAATGTATCCCTAGTCGCAATTCACGCTGATATGTGTTTGTTACTTTCTTCAATATAGCTACGAGCTGTTTGCATAACACTTAGATAACAATTGTAAAGCTTAATTAACTTATTCGGGACGATTGGCAAGTTTACTTACCACTTAAGGTGCACAATACTTTTAAATTTAAAACCCAGTATTTTAGTACAGAAATTTTCCCATTATCTAATCTAAAAGTTTAGCGATTAAATAAGTCAAAATTTCCATATGGAAAAGCTGGTATGAACTGGTGTCGTAGAAATAAAAAAGTGTAAAAGAATCGTGAATGGATTAATGAAGCAGTTGCATTCTCTTCCATTCTGTTAACGACCTTTGTTTATCGTATGATTTACAAAGCAATAATTTCACATATAGATACAAGTGAAGTGAAGTGAAGAATTCAGAATACAGTCAAACTATCAATCGAGATTAAATGAATGGAGGTGTTGCATGTTATTCGAAACATTTAACAGTCTTAGTGACGACATGAGAGTTGCAGAAATTACTTATCTTTGATTTTAGACATTTTAAATATGCAATATGACGTAATATGATGCAATATGGCATAATTCATCCAGTTAACCTTATTGATCATAGCCGAACATTTTTCGTCCAGTTGGAAAATTACAACTCGTATGATTTCTTTACCAATTTGAAATAATTGTGTTAAAATTAATCTAGTATAAATATATTTCTCTTACGTAGCGCAAAAATGGGGCTGAATTTGTTGCTTGCCGTCTGGCAACAACCGTAGTTTCCGCAGTGATGATTCTCATTGGATCGTTTTACGGTGACGTGAATACATTCAGCGAATCAGCAGTCTGATTAAGACTTTCTTTTAGACACAGCAGAAAACAGCAACGATTCTCATTGGTTCATTTTAATGTGACGTGATACATTCAGCTAAACAGCTTTCTGATCGATTTCTGATCGATTTCTGATCGATTTCTGATCAAGACATTCTTTTAGACATAGCAATAAACGTTTTGTTTACATTTTGTTAGCGTCAAACACAGCGTGTGCGTAGTGTTTTTCAAACAGTTTTAAATGAATTTAAACCGTGCTGTGCAATATTATAGGCGAAATTGAGATAGGATCTCTTTTTAAACGCAGATCATTTGATCAATATACGAAACCAATGCCATTGGTTCGTTAGCGAATCAGCTTTATGGTCGCTTTCTGCTCAAGACTTTATTTTAGACACAGCAGAAAACGTTTTGATTACATTTTGTTAGCGTCAATCATAGGGTCTGCGTAGGGTTTTTCAAAGACTTTTAAATGTATTTAAGCAATACTGTGTACTATTATAGGAAAAATGAACGCCATGCTGCGCAATGAGTTTTAAATTCATTGTATTTCGAAGGTAATTTTTTCATAATATTAAAATAATTTATGCCCATTAGTAGCACCAACTAAATGCATTTTTAATTGTTTTCAATCACTTTTTTTCATTAAGAAAATTTTAAAATTTCATATGTTAAAATGGTTTATGTTAGTACTTATTCAGGCTAGATTTGCTGCAAAAAGTGGCGAGCTAGCGAAGTGATCTGGTACCGCGTAGCGGTCCCAATGTGAATTGCTTCGGAATATTCAAGGGGGTTGGCGAGCGTTAGTGAACAGGGGGCTCAGCCCCCTAGTAAACTTATAATAACATTTGGCGTATAGATAGAAAAAAGACGTTTAATATACAATCGAACTCGTTTAATATGAACATGGCTAAAACGAGGAGACTGTAAAACGTCAATTTAGCACATTAAGAATGGTTCAGCATTTAAACTATACTAAAATTTTCACGCTTTTTATGAACCACAAAAGCAGGATCACGTCTAATGCAAGCAAAACGTGTGTTCATTTCAATGTGATTTTCCGAGAAATGTATGGTTGGTAGCCTCAGGTGCATGCGGATCTGCCTTCGTACATCCTCATCTCCTCATCCAAATTATGAGACTTCTACATGCGATAAATTTTCCTATCCATCTCCTACCAGACAGACAAACATATTTATTTTATTAGTAGAGATACTATTTTTATATATTTACATAAAATTATATTTTTGTAATATCAAGAAATAAATTATGTTTCTGTAATGTCAATAAGAAAAATCTTTTAGAATAGCATCAATTTACATATGATAATTTTAGTACTCATTATTTACTTAGCGTTTCTGGAATAATTTTTGATTGTTTATTTTTAGTTAATAATTGTTCTATGATATACTTTAAAATTTTCATAAATATTGTAGGGGCCACTTTTAATTGCATGTCGACCTTATCTTGTGCAATACTTGGAGCTATGTTTTGATTCACGTGCTAATGAAAATCTGAAAATCAACTAGAAATAATTCTATTTCTTTCGTGTTAAGAATTTCTAAGTAATAAGGCGGAAAATATTAGTAGATTGCAAGACAGTGTGATTAATAATATAGAGTGAGTTCGATATAAATTTGACAGTTTCTGGTGGAAGACAAAAATGTGAAAAAAACGACTCAGAAAGATATTTCAATGGAAAAATCAATACGTCACATAAAGATTACAACAATGCATTGATAAAAAAAGCCAGCATTAGCAGCCGTAACGGTCTGGAGGTGGCTTCGGCACCAGACACATGAATCTGGCAAAAGCTGCACTAATTCTATCCGTCAGCTGGATCTTTCATATTCAATTTCAAGGTTTGAATGATACTGGCAGTGCGTTTCGTTACTTGTTCAGTAACACCACATACATAATAATTCATAGTTTTGCAATCACGAGAGTTTGGAGGACAAACGTTAGAGTCAGGAAATTTCCTCTCAGAGGAGACATAAAATAAGTGTAATAAAAAAAATTAAAAAAAAAAAACTTTTTTATAAGCATTTAATGTTTATCTTGAAAATCGCGTCTAATCTTTTGACGGCAATTCATGTTTCCCGAAATTATTGAAAATTGGGCGTAATTTCACTTTTGAAAATTAATCGAAAAATCAATTAAAATAATTATAAATGTATTCTCCTGCGCTAGGATTTGTTTCATCTCATGTATGTGGGTTGTGCGCTCATGAAGACTTTTCCATCTTGTGCTGCGCCCCACCAGTGGCTGAGAGGTTCTGCTCTCGAAGCTGGTAGACGGGGGGTGCTGGATTCGATCCCAATCGCCCGTCGGCATAATCGTTCGGAGTTTTCGTGGTTTTCTTCGAGCCGTGGATTTATCCATGCGTAAATACGGGTTAGGTTCCCTTAGAAAGACCCCCACGAAGGGCACTCCCCCCGGGCCTATATCCCAAGTGTAGATAATTGGCCGTCAACAATCAACCCAACCCATCTTGTGCTGCGGTTCCAACCTTACCGACATATGTGAGTGAAAGATGCGTACTAGGTAACGTCCTCGTAGCCCAATGGTAGAGCATCGGCGTTATTCCTAGGATCCGGGTTCGAATTCCGACGTGGACATTTCTCAATTTGTTGGTTATATGCCCTGTTAGCAATCTGAAAATTCACGTGTTTCATATTAAATAATTTCGGGGGTAATTTTACTGCTGTAAATTAATTGAAAAATTAATTACAATTATATATGTTTTTATTTATAATTTATTTTTTTCTTAAAATATAGGTAAAATGATTAAGTGATACAAAGAGGAACACAAAAGGCTTATAAAAACCTTTTAATGATCGACATATGTTTCAGAGCTCATATACGACGCCATTTTTAAGATATATAACGATAAACAAAAGTATTCTCTATTGTTTATCGTTATATATATTGAAAATGGCGCCATATATGAACGCTGAAACATATGTCGATCATTAAAAAGGTTTTTAAAAGCCTCTTGTGTTTCTCTTTGTATCACTTAAGCCTTTTATCTATATTTTAATTATAATTAGTGATCTTATTATGTGATTATATTTTCTTCTTTTTAATTTTTAAAATGTTTTAATGTTGCATTTTTACTTATTTTGACATATTTTGTCGAGCGTCTATCGGCACATAATTATATCCATTGTTGTTTCAACTCGCATACAATTATACGAGTTACAGAGAATATTTGGCCATTTATCACCTGCGACGGGCTAACGGAAAAATGCCTTAATATCAATGTATTATTTTATAAATACAATTTTAAAATATTAAAATGCTGTACTGAAATCAGAAACACACATGTGAAACTAATTTATTATAATTCTAGCATATCAGGAAGTGGGTTAAAAATAAATTACAAAATTGCATCCTTACATACAAACACCAGATTAAATTAAATAAAAGAATGTAAATATAACACATTTTGTGTTGCTTCCGTTTTCGTAGTCTCCGTTGCATCTCGTCATTACACTTTATATCGTTTTTAGCATGTTTAAGATGCATTAAGAAGATGCCTTGAATGCAGAATTGGATGAACGGTGTAAATCATCATGATGGAAGTTACTCTTATACAATATTATGTTGGCTTCCACACTTATCTTTCAGCTATCGTTGGCATCATAGGTGTATCTAAAACCAAAGAGTATAAACCGTTATTGAAAATATAACTCTATATTTATTTTATCAATGGCTATTTCTTATCAAATATTTATTATAGCTTAAATAAATAGGAAGAAAACATTCACTTACCTTATTTTGTAGCTATTCGTTTATGATCTCCGTAAATATTATGCATGATTGGTGGTCTGTAAACCTCACAGTTTCTGTATAAACTTAATCTCTAACAATGTAGAACGAGTTGGAAATTGTACGTCAAACTTGTAAATGAGGTGAGTTCGTACTATAACTGGTTTCATAAATATTTATACTGTCTGTTATTATGATATGGTTAATTTCGGTAATAACATACGTACATTTTGAAGTTGGCAACACTTTATCTTTTATTGACATTTACTGAAAATTCCAATGGGAAACTTAAGCCTAGCTTTGAAATTTTCAGAACTTGAAATCCATATTTAGACTCGTTTTCCATTTAATATCTATTTATCCGGAAACATTTATCCAAAAAAACTGTCGGTAAATAATTATATGATTGCTATAATTAAACAATTTTTGTGTACAAATTCGGTTTTTAAATTCACTAATACGGAAATAATAGGACTGCATCTTAAATGTCACGTAATCACCGTGGCAACTTAGAATCATTACCTATCATGGTATATCATTGAATTAATTACGTATGATAGGATTTAATAGAATGAAGAAAATTTGTATTAATATATTTTTAAATTTTGTTTCGATTTTCACAAAATTTGAAATGACTGCAACGATTATATATATTAAATTTCAAACCATTCGGTTGTGCAGTTTACGGACCAGATATAGCTCAGCAAGTACGGGCCAGATGACGACTATAGGTGCTACGCATTTATATAATTACGAACGCACCTAAAAAAGAATAATTAAAGTATAATTCTGTACAGGAAATAATATTGGGGTTTGTCTACTACAAAAACAATTATATATTAGAAAGAATATGCAAAAAGTGCACACAAATAAACCTGTGATTCCATCACCTAAAAGATGACTAAAACTATAATTAGATTTTAAAACATTAAAAAAAAATCGAGCACTTTCGGCTGCGAACCCAGCTTTTATCAGGATTTATAGTTAAAACTGCTGTTAAAACATACGTCCAGATCATATTCTTGCAAACAGTTTGCAAGAATGTGATCTGCACGTTTGTTTTAACACCGGTTTTAATTATAAATCCTGATAAAAGCTGGGTTCGCAGCCGAAAGTGCTCGATTTTTTTTTTAATGTTTTAAAATCTAATTATAGTTTTAGTCATCTTTTAGGTAATGGAATCACAAGTTTATTTGTGTGCACTTTTATTTTAATTTGACAAAGATGAATTTAAGCATTCCGAACTTGTTTTATGTGTGAAAAAATAAAAAAAATACACATTTAAATATTAAGTGAGTTTATAACAAATTCTATATTAAATATGTTAAAATACCGAAGAAAATACATTTATCCAAAAAAACTGTCGGTAAATTATATGCTTGCTATAATTAAACAATTTTAGTGTACAAATTCGGTTTTTAAATTCACTAATACGGAAATAATATGACTCCATCTTAAACGTGGCGTAATCAGCATGGCAACCTAGGTAATAGTCGTAACTCTATTACAAAGAACGTTACGACTACACAGAGAAAAAAGTTCTATGCGAGCTGAGTGTAAAGTTCAGTTTCTGCTCACCAACAGTCCGAGTCACCAGGATCTTGAATGTTCGCGTGGAACGAGTAGGGCAGGGTTGTACAAAATTTAATTAGATTAATCATTGAAATAAAACGATTAGTTTTTTAATCATGACTAAAGATTGACCAATTGAATTCCATTTCAATCCTACACATAGACTAATAATTAATAATTAATTTAATTTCAATCGTTCTCTTTAATTAACAATTCAATCAATTCTCCATTTAGTTAGCTAATCTAATTAATGATTAACGATTAAAAACGTCATGTGTTGTTACGGCTTTGGGGGCTTTTATATGCTTTTATTTTCCCTAAAGCATCTTCTGGTTTTATCACACTGGATCGCTACTACATTCCTTCATCAAGACGGATAGCACAATTTTTCCCGACCCGCGGACCGGGTTGGGTCGGGTCAGGTTGACTTTGAATGTTTTGGGTTTGGTTTGATTTCAGGATAGGATTTGACACTTCCGGGTCGGGTTTGGTTTGATTTCAGGATAGGATTTGACACTTCCGGGTCGGGCTTGGGTTGAACCGATATTCAAAAGAAAGTTTTTATTGCTTTTCAAATGACAAAAACTGTCTATTTAAGGTCAATTCCACAGAAAAGTCTCATTTTGAGGTGGAAATAAAATTATAATATGTTTAACTTAAGGGTATGATTGGAAAGCTTGGTATTTTTATGTTGTATAATAAAATCCTAATAAAAAGCCATTGTAAATTACTATTTACAAACTAAGTTAAGAACCATTATTATCTTTGTAAAGTCATAATGTTACGTCAGTTACACAATAAAAGTTACGTCAGTTACATGTGTAAATGCCATTTTTTCTTTTTTATTGTTTAGAAATTAATTAAACAAATTACTGTTATAATTTGTCATTACTTAGTGTTGTTGAGAACATTAAATCACTTTTTTTTAACGGGACAGTTTTGATAATTTTTACACATCAATTAAGGCAGAAAAAATGTTTGTCTATTTCACGTTACATCAGTTACAGGATTTTGAATTACAATTTTTGTAACTAAAAGACAGATTGAAATAATCTGCACGTATTTGGGTATTAAGTCCTTAGTAAGAAATATTTCAAATTGTAAAAATTAAAAAAAATTCTAGCTTTATTAAATTTTCTGCACAGTTTTGAAAACAAAATTCGATGATCAAGTATTACGTCAGTTATGATGGAATTGACCTTAAATATAATGAGTGTATATGTGCTTATTTTTATACAAAAATGATAAAATTGATATTAGAGATATAATTGTAGGCAATTTTTCAATAATTATGTTAATAGAGTGAGCGCAGAAAGAAAAAGACTAAGACTTGATGACTAAGTCATCAAGTTACGAGATGAAATTATGATGTAGGACAAGATTATTACAGTAGATGGAAGAGTTACTTGACTATCTTGATACAATATAAACAGGAAAGGGCGCTAAATCGTTATTTTGGATGAATTAATACTTCATCCAGTTCCGAAATAAAATTGGTACCAAATTAAAGCTTAAACATTTAAATATTTTGGTCTACCTGGGCATATTCTAGTATAACATTTCAGTAATAATTCTTCTTGATACAATACCAAGAAAACGGGGCGCCAATTAGTCATTTTGACGATACTATCACGTTATCGAGTTACCGCAGGAAACTTTAGCGTGTTGTCTATCTTAAATAGTACAATACAAAATATTTCCGTCTGCCTCGTGATAAATTGGTACGATGTAAATGGTACGGGGCGCCAATTCATTATTTGATTGGTACTATCCACATCATCGAGTTTCGAGATGAAACTGGCACCAAATTTAGTCTTAAACAATGTATTTTTTTAATATTTTGGTCTCAATGTAACAAAATCCCACGGGACCTCTCCCTTTTCTTCAAGGCTGTTGGAAAAAGGTAGCCTCTACACAGATCATTTGTAGAGGCCCACCGGAAATTTTAAAAGTAATTTTCGTTAAGTTAAGCACTCCGAATTGCAGGCACGATGAAGATTCGAGCTTTTAATGCATCAGATGACTGCGGTGGCTTCGAGCTCAATCATTGGTCCCGTTCTGCTCATATCGTACCAAGATATCACGAGGCAGACTGAAATATTTTTATTGTACTAGTGAAGATCTACAACATGATCAAATTTCATGCCGAAATTCGATAACGTGATAGTACGGTCAAAATGACGAATTGACGCCCGTTTTGCTTATATTGCATCAAGATATCACGAAGCAGACTGAAATGTTTGAATCGTGCCAATCGGTATTTTCAATGTGTAAAAATTTCATGTTGAAACTCGATGACGTGATAATACCGCCAAAAGGAAAAATTGGCGCCCTTTTATGCTCATACTGTACCAATATACCACGAGTCAGATAGAATTATTTGTATTGTACTAATCGATATCTACAACACTTTAAAATTTCATGCCGAGACTTAATAACGTGATAGTACCTTCAAAATGACGAATTGGCGCCTCGTTTTGCTCATATCTTACAAAGATATCACATGGAAGACCAATCATGGTTTAACGCACACTTAATGTCTGTTCCTACATAACTAATTCATCTTGAAGCTCGTTGACATAGCAATATATACAGTAATATAATGTAAAATATTATGTATATAGTGTCTCAATTGTACTATATGACGTCATTTTCTTTGTAAATAGAAATCGTCCAGGATGGTGGTGTTCCTACCAGGATATGCCCAGGAAGACCAAAATATTTTAAAAGTACTTTCTTTAAGCTTTGATTTGACACTATTTTCATCTCTGTACTCGGTAATGTGATACTACTACTGCCAAAATGATGAATTGGCGCCCACTGCTGCTCATATCAAAACCAAGACATGTTGAGGCAGACAAGTCATTTCTTCATTTACTGTTAATAATCTTGTCCTACATTATAATTTAATTTCGTAACTCGGTGACATAGTCTGTTTTGTCGCCGTCGCCCGGTCTCCGATATCAAATGTCAAATTAAAAAAAAAACGAAAAAGCACAAGAAAGAATCAGAGGGAATACTTCTAGCGGGAAAGATGAGAATTAAACTAAAGGTGTGCAGAAAACATTTCTTGTACATTTGTTGTTTGTACGTCTGTTTGTATGTTTGTTGTTTGTACGTCTGTACGTATGTTTGTTGTTTGTATGTTCGTTCGTTTGTATGTTTGTTTGCACGTTTGTTTGTTTATTTGTAAGTTTGTTCGCTTGTTTGTTTTCTTGTACGTTTATTTGTAGGTTTGTTTGTTTGCATGTTTGTTTTTTGTTTTGTACGTCTGTTTATTTGTTTCTTTGTTTGCACTTTTGTTTGTTTGTATGTTTGTACGATTGTGCATTTATTTGTAAGTTTATTGGTTCTACGTGTATTTGTAAGTTTATTTGTTTGTACAATTGTCTGTTTTTTGTTTGTACGTTTGTTTGTTTGTACATCTGTTTGTTTGTGTATTTGTACATTTGTTTGTTTGTATGTTTGTGTATTTTTTACGTTTGTTTGTCTGTTTGCTTCTTTTTGTTAGTTTGTTTTTATTTGTATAATTTTTTGTTTTTGCTTTTGTTTTTACGTTTTTTGCTTGTTTATTTGTACATTTTTTGTTTATTTGTTTGTACATCTGCTTGTTTGTACATTTTTTGTTTGTTTGATTGTACAACTGCTTGTTTGTACATTTGTTTTATCTTCTTCTTCTTTGTTTCTACATTTGTTAGTAAATTTGTTCATTTGTACGTTTGTTTAAACGTTTGTCTGTTTGTTTGCTTGTCTGTAAGATTCTTTGTTTGTACGTTTCGTTGTTTGTATGTTTGTTTATACGTTTGTTTGTTTATACATTTGTATGTTAGTTTGTTTGTACAATTCTTCGTTTCTACGTTTATTTGTACGTTTGTCTGTTTGTACAATTATTCGTTTATGCATTTATTTGTATTTAAGTTTATTTGTACGTTTGTAAGCTAATACATCTGTTTGCACATTTGTTTGTTTGTAAGCTTGTTTTTATATAACGGTGTAAAAATTGAAAATGGGCAATGTTTATAAGTTTAAAAAGTTGCAGAAAAAGCAAAATTTAATCGTCAGATGTTGCCAATGTCAAAATGACGTCAGCTTTACTCACGGACACGTTTGTCCTTTATAATATAGATTAAATTAATTGCAATTCAATTTTTATTGAATTTTTTTAGTTTACTGAAAAATAAATTGATTGATAATAGTGCTCCTATTGGCCTATAATAGTCACAAAAAAAATTATTAGTTTTATAGAAAGAGTTTCAACTGTCCCTGCTCCCCCTAAATAATTTATATATTTTGACTTCGGTGTATCTTAATAATTTTGAGTGATCCTGTATAATTTTCAATAGGAAAAATCTCACAGTGACCCTTAATAACAATCTAGCAATGAAAGCTAATTTAAGGAAGTTAAACGGCGGCCATATTTAATTTTCGTCTGTGTAATTAGATTAATGATTAAATCAATCACGATTGAATTAGTCCAGATTGAATTGATCATGAAATTTTTTTAAAGAGTAATTACTTTTTCAATTTCAATCATAATTGAATTCTTCATTATTAAATTTCGTATGATTGAACATTTAATCGACTAAAAAAATAACCGATTAGTTAAAACCCTGGGATGGGGATCATGATTAATTCTCTTTCCTTTGAAGAAATTATGAACGCACTAATATAAACATATGTAGAATATGTCACATTTTTTCACGACAACCAATAATTTTATTATATTTACAAGTAGTCAAATTTATTCCGAACACTCTATATATAGGACAAAAAGAGAAATCCTTGAACCAAAAAATTTTTCTAATAATAGTGTTCACAGAATCTAAGTTAAGTTTCTACTGACATTTATTTACACATCACCTTTAGACAAATTTACACAAAGAGTAGAATTGATTAAAACAATAGATTTTTGTATGAAAGAATAATTGTTATAATGAATTCGAATGCAAAATTTAATCTTTTGGGGATTATAATTCTTTTAATAATGAATCTGACTTTGATTCTTTGAAATGGAAAACAAAAAGAATATGAACATTATTCTTTTTTGTAAATCCACTATGCATTCTATTAGCACACGGACGAAATTTCTGTTTACAATCGGGTAAAAAAGATGGAGGAAGTTTTATTATTTAAGACGCGTCCAGGGACACGGGAACAAACTGCGTCCAATAAGATAAAAAATTAGTTTTCCTTTATTATTGCTAGTTTTCTACAGAATAAACTAATTATTCGTAGTGATAAAGAATATAAATCAATTCTTTTAAAACAAAAGGCAGAATCTGAAAATCTGCGTTCTTAAACTGAATACAACTGTGAAATATAATTTGCTCACATAATTTACCCCCCTCTGATATGTTTTCGCTCTTCCTATTTTACAAAAGAAATTTCGGTAAAAAAACGAAGATTTTAATAGTTTTCGCATGCAGAATATGCAACTTGAATTACTGTAATGGGATTCCAGTCGCATATATGTCTGAAGATATTCTTTTCTCAATCTGTGTAAACTTGAAAGCTCTGTTTTAACATGGTTCTGTGTGTCAAAAGATGCAAATTCGCTTGTTTCTCGAGATTTTTTTTCCATCATCTATATGAGTTCAGGTAGGTTTTTAATCCCTAATTCTACAGGATCATATATGTGATATATTAGGGCATTCTGTTGAAAATTAGCCACTCTTTCTTAATTAAGTCTTCTTTAAAATTGTTTAGATTATCTATGGTCTAAAATGCATAATTCTTGCGAAAAATAACAACGTCACTGCAAATTTTAAATTTGGTTTGCTGGGAAAAAGATAGCAATAACATCGCTTACTGTAAATTTCGCGTAAATGAAGGATTTATTTCATAATGGTGCACATAAAATTGTAAAATAAACAAAGAAAGTCAAAATGTGAGACTATTTCGCTTTTTTCTAAATCTAAGAAAAACCTTCAAACGAAGCTGAACTTGCAAGAAACATTATATTTTAAAAATTAAAAATGATGGTTGCAAACTATCATCTGAAATGTCTAAATATAATAATATAAATATAAAACACAGTGTATTTATTGATTCTGGTACGAACACATCCATATTGCAACAGTGGATTAGTACTTCGATTTTTGCAGTGAAAAAAAGAAGTAATTAAAAAATAGTCAGACACGTGGTTTTATCGGACGTATTTTTTTCAGGTTTTTTGCACGTTTTTATAAGTGAATAAAAATTTATATTTACTGCGACGTTGTGAGGATATTGGATACTTTTCCGTTATACAAACACCATGCCAAAATATATGCTAATGCGCCACATACTTCAACCCTGACCGTGAAAATGATTTTTATTGTAAACCGTGCCAAACATTGTGATTTGCTATTTATGGAACGTGAATCACTTTTTTATTATTATTATTTAGCCATTGTCGTGTATTAAAATAAAACTATTACACTAAAATGGCAACGCATGATAGCCAACTTTTATCTGCTGTGTTTTGGCAACGGCAGAAACTTTAGAACTGGGATAAAATGTTGTTTGGATAGATTTATGTTTATTAAATGTTTGTTTCTGTGTAATGTAGTTAATAAATGATGTGTGTTAAAGAAACGAATTTTTAATAAATAATTATAAGACATATAAAGATATACACTATCCAACAAAGAAGCATCACATTGGCGACGAGTTAAAACGTTGATGCTTCTAGTTTTGTAATCTTGCTACTTTAGATTACTACTTCAATTTCGGAAGATTGGAACAAGGTAAGAAAATCTTATTATTCTATTAAAATGGAACAATTAGTTGAAGAATTAATTAAACAAAATAAGGCGTTAATGGATGCGCTAAAGGGAGATAGCACCCTAAAGAATAATAAGGTTTCTGGAGTACAATTTGAGAAATATGATGAATCACTAGAAAGTTTTGATACCTTCATGGATAGGTTTGAAGCCTTTCTAGATATACAAAATGTCCCTAAAGAAAAACGCGCAAAAACACTAATATCAAGTTTATCTGCAAAGCTATATAACTTGTTAAAAAAATCTTCTTGCTCCACAAAATCCCAGTGATCAGGAATATGAAGCGCTTAAAAAAATTTTGCAAGAACATTTGAATCCGAAACCATTAATAATACCTAGTAGACACACGTTTTTAAACAGGAAACAACATGAAGGGGAAAGCGTTAGTTCTTATCTTGCTGAACTTCGCTCTTTAGCAATTCCTTGCAAATACACTCAACTTATGTTGAATACTATGTTGAGAGATGTTTTCTTTAGTGGTTTACGAGATAGGGCAATCCTAGATCGGCTATTTGAAGAAGACGATATCGATCTCGATAAAACAGTTAAGATCGCTTTAGCAATGGAACGAGCTAATAAAGGAGTTAATGATATAATTGGTAAGCCACAAGGAATTAAAGCCGTTGGTGTATATAAGGGAAAAAATATAACACCACAACCTAAGAACACACAAAAAAAATAACATAGTATATTGTTCTAGATGTAACGGATCAAATCATAATAAATTTAACTGTAAGCTTAAAGCAAGTAAATGAAGAGTTTGCCAGCGTATTGGCCACATTGAACGAGCTTGTTATTATTCTAAGGAGGATAAACCAAACAAAATGATGAAGCAAAAACAGTTTCATGTAAATGATTCAGAAGTTCAAAATTCAATTCCACTTCATAGTTTAGAAGTAGAGAACGTTTGCATGAAAGAAGAATTTCCTAAAAGACCTCCCATAATAGTAACTGTTGAAATTGAAGGTAAATCGGTTGAAATGGAAGTCGATACAGGCGGTACAGTATCAGTAATGAGTTTAAAGATATTTAAAGATATTTCGAAGAAAAAAATATGTCCTACAGACTTGAAATTTAAGACCTATAATGGTGAAACTCTTAAACCCCTGGGTTACTCAACAGTTAAAGTAAAATATAAGAATCAAACAGAGTACTTAAATTTATATATTGTTAAAGAAGACTTAGACACTACCTTGGGTCGAGAATGGCTGTATAAAATCAATTTAGATTGGGTAAGGATTAAAGCTCTTACAGTTGTAAATCAGGGAAATCTTACAGAACTGTTAGAAGAATACGCAGACATATTTGATGAAATATTGGGCGAAATGAAAAATTATGAATGCAATCTTGAGTTAAAACCGGATGCCGTTCCAGTTTTTTGCAGACCGAGACCATTACCGTTTGCAATGAAAAAGCGTGTTGAAGAGGAATTAGAACGACTTGAGAAAGACGGAGTTATCAAAAAGTCGAATATTTCAGATTGGGCGACTCCAATTGTACCAATAGTTAAAGCAAATGGGAAAATTCGATTATGTGCTGATTATTCCGTCACTCTTAACAAAAATCTAAAAATTCAAAGACATCCTCTTCCAAAAACAGAAGAAATTTTTGCTTCACTGAATGATGGTAAGATATTTTCAAAGATTGACTTTAGTCAAGCTTATTTACAAATGAAGGTTCACCCTGACAGTCAAAAATTATTAACGATTAATACTCATAAAGGACTTTATGAATGCACAAGACTAATGTTTGGAATTAACTCAGCACCTGCTATATGGCAGAAATATATAGAAAGTGTATTGCATGATTTACAAGGAGTAGAAGTATTTTATGATGATGCACGGATCGCAGCACCAGATTTCCAGACACATTTGTCAAGATTACGGAAATTTTTCGATAGATGTCGTCAACATGGATTGAGAATAAATAAAGATAAATGCAAATTTTTCCAGAATGAAATTGAATTTTTGGGATATAAGATAAATGCACAAGGATTATCTAAAACAGATGAAAAGATTGCTGCAATTAAGAATACTAAAATTCCTAAGAACGTTCAAGAAATTCAGTCTTTTATGGGATTAGTTAACTTTTATTCGAGATTCTCAAACAAACTTGCTACTTTAGCATATCCATTACACAACTTGACAAAGAAAGGTGTTCCATGGATTTGGGACAAACAGTGTCAAGAAGCAATTCAAAACATAAAAGATGAAATCTGTTCAGATAGAGTATTAACACATTATGATCCAAAACTTCCTATTTTCCTTGCAGCTGATGCATCTCCAGTCGGTTTGGGGGCAGTGCTCTCTCACAAATTTCCAGATGGTTCCGAGAGGCCTATTGCATTTTCTTCAAGAACACTTTCACTAACTGAAAAACGCTATTCACAGATTGATAAAGAAGTTCTAGCTCTAGTCTGGGCTGTGAAAAAGTTTTATCTTTACCTAAAAGGAAATCGATTCACTCTCATTACAGATCACAAACCACTCGTGGCAATTTTTGCTTGCAAAAAGGGTCTTCCAGTTTTGTCTGCTACAAGACTTTTGCATTATGCTCTAGTACTACAGTCTTATCAGTTCGACATAATTTATCGGAATACTAAGGATCATGGTAATGCAGATTGTCTTTCACGATTACCCTTAAGGTCTGAAGATTTAGAATTAAAGGATGACGTTTCAGTTTTCCAACTTTCGCAAATTGAAACACTTCCAATAACAGCAAGAGATTTAGTCAAAGCAACTGCAAATGACGAAGATTTGGCACCCTTGCTAAATGCTTTAAAAAAGGGAACTTCTCTAAAAGGGAAGGAAGTCGAATATACTCTCCAGGATGGTTGCATTATGTACGGCCAAAGAGTCTGTGTACCTAAAAAATACCATAAAAACGGTTTGGAAGAACTTCATCAAGGGCATTTAGTAGGTGTTAAAATGAAGGCAATAGCCAGATCCTATGTCAATTGGAAAAACATAGATAAAGACATCGAAGATGTTGTTAAAAATTGTACAGATTGTTCCAGGATTAAAGATTATCCTCCAAAATCTAAAACACACCATTGGGAGTATCCAAGTTTTCCATGGGAAAGAATTCATGTTGATTTTGCAGGGCCAATTTTTGAGCATATGTTTTTATTAATTGTAGATGCACACTCAAAATGGCTCGAAGTCTATCATATGAAATCGACAACTGCCTTGAAAACAGTAAAATGTCTAAGAGATTGTTTTGCTCGTTTTGGATTACCAGTCATGTTAGTCAGTGACAACGGACCACAGTTTTCCTCATATGAGTTTCAAGAATTTATGCAAAATAATGGAGTTTTTCATAAAACGAGTGCACCTTTCAAGCTCTCCAGCAATGGTCAAGCCGAAAGGTATGTACACACTTTGAAACAATCCCTTCGAGCAATGCAAAACTACCCTGGTAGTATCAATCAAAAAATCAACTGCTTTCTGTTACAATATCGGAAATCACCGAATATGACTACAATGCAGTCTCCAGCAAGTCTGTTCTTAAAAAGAGAGATTCGTACGAGAATTGACCTCTTAATTCCTAATACTAAAGAAAGAATTCAGAATAAAATTAGGAAGGATATATATTTCAGTGATCGGTATTTTGAAGTGGGTGAAAAAGTAGCTGTACGAGATTACACTGCAGCAAAATGGAAATTCGGTCGTATCATCAGCCGAGATGGTGAATTACATTATATCATAAATGTTCAAGGCAATTTGGTTAGACGACATGTTGATCAAATTCGATGAGCAGGTGAAGAAGTGGACAATGATGTTCAGTATAGACCAAGAGTAACAAACATGAACGTTCCATCTGATCCAACAGTGACTTCAACGGAGACAGATGAAGCATCGACTAAGCCACCTACGACCTCCGAGGATATCGCCAAAGATATGCCTCCATCACTGCCAACAGTCACACCTCCAAGTGCTCCTCCAGTTAGAACACCCCAAGTTGTCCAAAATCCAGTGCAACTAAGACGATCTAAAAGGATCCGGAAACCTCCAAAAAGATTGTGCTGTTAATTTGAAAGGGGAGGAAACTGTCGTGTATTAAAATAAAACTATTACACTAAAATGGCAACGCATGATAGCCAACTTTTATCTGCTGTGTTTTGGCAACGGCAGAAACTTTAGAACTGGGATAAAATGTTGTTTGGATAGATTTATGTTTATTGTTAAATGTTTGTTTCTGTGTAATGTAGTTAATAAATGATGTGTGTTAAAGAAACGAATTTTTAATAAATAATTATAAGACATATAAAGATATACACTATCCAACAAAGAAGAGTCACAGCCATAACCTTGAAAAACATTTAAATTTGCTATTTTTTCGAATCAAAGATATTTTCTACTGACTATTACTACTGACGTTGAGATGGATTTTCCTATTTGACAATTACCAGATCATCAGAAAGCTACGATAAAATTGTTTCAGGAATTTGGAATCTGTATAAAAAAAGGTTTTGTTAAAAAAAACCCTGACATGAAATTATGGATGAGTTCTGAATTTCATCCGCAATGGAGATGTAGCGTATGATCATGCCGATAAGGCAGAGGAATACGAAAGAAAACATGGTTTGAAGCATCGCGTTTGTCTTTTCTTATTGCTTTGATATTTATATATTTATGGCGTCAAGAGTTGAAATCGACTGAGTTTTGTGAGCTGCAATTCGAAAAGCACCACAACACGATAGTGGACGGGAATGCCTATTTGAGAGAAGTTTGTGTCAATGCTTTGTGTTCACGACCAAATGGAAAATCTGTGGACGTAATAAAATTATAGAAGTAGATGAAAATCTATTTACTAGAAAAAAAAAGCAATGTAGAACGTGTTCTTCCTCCTCAATGGGTATTAGGTGGTTTTTGTCGTGAAACACAGGGATATTTCCTTACTCCTATTCCTGATCGTATAGTTAAACTTTAATGGTGGCAATAGAAAACAATGAAATTGATGGAAGTATTATCGACACAGATTGTTGGAGAGGATATAAAACAGATGAACTGCGAGATGCTGGATATAATAATTTCACAGTAAATCACTAATATAAATTTGTTGCCCTAACACTGGATGGCATACCCAAAACGTTGAGATATTATGGGGCATTGCAAAAGGGCACAATAAAAGACATCGGGGGACTGTTCGACATTATTTACAGTCATATCTCATAGAGTTTATATGCCGACATCATCATTCAAAAAATGAAATGTTTCCTGCGATCAGAGCCCGATCAAGCTGAAGTTGGGCCCAGGGCCTGTTAAAAAGTTGCCCCCCCCCTGCCTCCCCATTCCTGGCGACACTTTCAGAAAAAAGTAGGTTTATTTGATGAGTTGACAAAGTTGTTTGGTTGAAAGTTTCAAGTTTACAAAAAAAAATTAACTTACAAGAATAATCAAGAAAATGAATTACCGTCCACTTTCTGAAATAAGCATTTGTATAATTCACAAACATCTATGATCCACAGTTTATGTTGCAGAATAAATGAGGACATCTGTTTCAAAACTCGCCTTATCCAAAATCATAAAAATTGTGTTTTCCCTAACAGTCTAGTAATCATTTTAAACTATAATTCTGACATTGTAAAATCATCGTTTATATTGAAACCAATAGACACAGTATACCATTCGGGAGTTATCAAGCGTGAGTAAAGTCCATGTTCGGTTGTTGGTCATTCACTTTTTCAAGTAAAAGTGCCTAGGTTAAAAGCTTCTAAAAATTTTATTGAGTCATTCAGAATATTTAAATTTTACGTTTCATATTTTATAAAACAATATTATTTGAAAAGTATTTGATTAAGGAAAAAAATCAGCCACATAATATGTGGGCCCCTGAAATTGGTGGGCCCAGGGCCGAGGCCCCGGAGGCCCTTGCATTAATCAGGCCCTGCCTGCGATGCTGAAACACATTTGTAATCCATGCCAGTAGTTTAATAAGAGTTTTATTTTATTACTTTATTCGATAACAATGATTTGTTATCTTATTTTAAGTATATATTTGTGTTGATTTAATAAAATAGTGCGTAAAAGTCTGTAATTTTCAAACGTTATATTTTTTAAATGCTCACTTTCGTTTCAGTATTGTTCTTTTTTTTTTTTTCAAATATTTTGATTCACGTGAATTTCATTTTGGCGCCAACTATTACGCTTGGCGACAATGGTGTTTGTATAACGGAAAAGTACATAAAAAATTATTTATACTAGATGGAACCCGTCAAAACTTGACGCAAAAAATACTATAACAATATCAGTAAAATAAGCTTCTTTATTATTTATGAAGGGACACGTATAAAACAGTCTTTCAAATATTTTATTTAATTTTTTTCCCCAGTCAAATACAGTACTATTTCCGATGCAAACTCCAAACAAACAATCCGTAAATAACTGTGTAATACAAATCAGTTTGACATTACTACCATATTCCCCACGGCAAGAAAAAAAATTCATGGACCTATGAAGTATATACAAATAGTATATTCCTACGTTCATATCATATTCAGTAAATAACAGAACATAGTAAATAAAGCACACATCTCCCCCCCCCCCCTCTGTGATAATGCAACCGAATGAGCTCCTATGCGCATGTGCATTGCATCTGCCCAAAAGCACCGTCGAAATTCGACGTTAAAAAAGTTTTAAAATGATTAAATTAAAAGTTTTAAAATGTCCTCTTTAATCATTGTTCGTTTCAAATCCATATCTTCTAAAACGCAGCCATTATTTTAAGCTAATCAATTTTTATGCAAAGATTAAGAAGTTTTTTACAGTAATAAATCTATCTGCAGATGAGGGAGATTTTTAATGTTTTCAAGTGTAATTTATTTGTATGGTTTCTTCGGTTCCTTGACATAATCAGGATGATTATCCCTTTTCCATCACAGTCGGGGATATTTTTCCTCTTATACAGTTGGCACATGTAAAAAAATAAAAAAATGCAATTCCTAGCATATCCTGATATCTGATTGAACATATTCATCAACCAATTCAACATATCAATTTTATGTTCAACATAAACTAAAGAGTCTTTTTTTTTTTTTTTTTTTTTTTTTTTTTTTTTTTTTTTTTTCTGACAGATTTTTGTTAAGTGCCAAAATGTTCTATCTTATGGATAATCTGATCTTATGATTTATCACTTTTAAAAAAAAAATTATTATTCACTTTTTATGATGGTTAGGGAAATCTATTTTCAATTGTGGCAACTTTCCCAGGGGCTGTTTTACATTATTGAAGTAAACTGGTGGTCATTGATAAGATAGAATTGAAAAACTTTTCATGCTTGAAAATTATTTAAAAAGTCGTTAAATTAATCGGCAGTTTTCAAATAAATTTCAATCGAAAGCTAATTTTTTTTCTAATTGATGATGTCAGAATTGAAATTGTAAAATGTAGTAAAAAAATAGAAATTTGTAGTATTTTGAAGTGATGTAAGGCGCGATGAAAGCTAAAGCGATAGCGCTTAATTGTCACAACTGTTGTACATTTCTAAAAATTGCCACTGTATTTTGGCTGGCGTCCAAAAGTGGAAAAACATTTTTTGACATCGAAAGAGAAATTCACAGTGAAAGAAATAGGACTTTGCGCTAATAAGGACTGTTAAATGAACTTATAATATATCTACCAAAATAATTCCTATGAAATATTAGTCTTACATTGTTTATTCTAGCTAAAAATACAATAATTATTTCAAGATTTTCTTCTACCATAACACTATTTTTAATAACTTTAAATTTCCTGAAATCCTTTACTTTTGTGATTTTTTTTATTAAAAAAGTAAATCTTCTAGCCTATAATCTAAAAAAAAAGCAATTGGTAACATGTAATGAAGGTATGCAATCAAGATGAAGCAATCAATGACGGCTCCAATTCTAATCTTTATAATCATGAATGCAAAAATCAGTAAAATTATGTCATGTTAACACAATCATATACATTTTTCTCTTTAGTTTTATCAATGTTAAAATGCACTTCAAGCTAAGCATAACGTCATTTTCACCGGCGCAAACTTTTCACACGTACTTCATATACCTTACATTAATGCTTAAACACCATGCACACAAATATAAATATATTTTGTATTTAATTGTAATGAAAAAATGGCATCAACAAAGTTATAATGCATAATGATAAAATAAACCCAATGGATAATATTCCCGTGACGTCACAATAAATATGAATTTTTTTTCGCTTATAAAACACGCGGATAAGTATTTTTACCGAAACTTAGCTTGCAAATTCACAAATTCGGCCTTAAAACCGCGTGCTTTTAATATTTATTATTTCTCTTTCATTCAACCACAGAGTTTAGAAAATAAACTCTGTGCTTCGGAACAGTAGGCGTTATCCGATTATGACGTCATTAGCAGACGTAAAAGTTTAATTGAAAATTACGGTTAATTAATTAAATTTTTGAACAAACGAATGCACGATAACAAATCTGTGTCCAAATATCTTTCATTTAAAAAAAGAATGATGTAATTTGATGCAGTAGTTTGTTCTCACGGATTGTCGAAAGAAATAGCTTAGCGTTTTAAATATATAGATTTAATAAATAACAAATCACAATGTTTGGCACGGTTTTGCAGTAGAAAACTTTTGCTCGGTTAGGGATGAAATAAATGTTGCATTAGTATACATTTTGGCATGGTGTTGGTAAAACGGAAAAGTACCAAAATGAAAGATACAGCACAAGCTGTACACTTGATAACGGCCACAATGAAAATTGTTTACAGCATATTTTACGTTAATTAGATGAAATTAAGCACAAGCATATAAAATGCCTGGTGAGTTTGAACGTGAACAGCAGGAGCATGCTAGACGATACAATCTTCCAATATATGAATAGTATATGAATAGGGGAGAGTGGCCGAATTTGGATCACTTCACTTATTTTCAGTGACATTTTCATACTTATTTAACTCACTTCATTTTTGGAATATCTGCGAAATATTATTACACATGGTCAATCTAATCATCTACTAACTAAATAAATCTTTCGAACAATTTCTTTTTGAAAATCTTAAGTTTTATTTTAATTTAAAAAAATTGTCAAAAGTGGTCCAAATTCAGTGACTGGTGACCTAAGTTGGATCCCCAGTCTCCTAAGTTGGACCAAATAATGTTAGTCTGTTTTAATGAGTAGGGAATATAACTAATTTTATTAAAAACAAAATTTGCGATTAACAAAACAATCAAGTAAAACAACAGCAGTTAAATATAATGAAATCAAATGCCTGAAAGTAAGAGTAATTGTTTTAAATGAAATTTTTTTCAAAATATAAATCAAAGTTATAAATAATTAGGAATAGAAATTATGGAATTAATTGCCAATTACTTGAATATCATATAAGAAGTGAGGCAAGGCTTACGCATGAATTTCTTTTGTTCATTTTTTATCCCATAGCACTCAACGTGGAACCATATTTGGCAATCTGAACACTGAATCATTCTGCTATTTTATTTTTTTTACAAATCAGGCAAAACCAATCATTACTGTCTTGATTTTTTTTTTAGATTCTGAATCATTAGACTTTTTCTTTTTTTCAAAACCTTTTGTCTGTAGTTCTTTCCTTTCATCATTTTCTTTCTAACTGAATTACGCCTATATCTTAAAACTTGGTGTTACAATAGCTTTTGAGCTTTGAAAGAATTCTTTTTGTCATTTTTTTATTTTTTCATTTCCTGGTTTACTTTATATGGCGAAAATGTTAACACAGCTGTTTTTTTTATCCCTCTGTACTTTGGCTTAACTGATTTTGACAAGGAACATAACATTTCTAATGATTCTTTGGCTTTTTGGGGGGTTTTGTAGCTGCAGCCTTCTTGCGGGTCAATCACTTCATAACTTACTCTTTTCTTTCCTGTTTGTTTCCTACATCTTTAACAACTTTTGCAGACACTGATGTTTTTCTTCCAGACTGTTTGTCTGTGTCGTTTTCATCATTTTTTACTGTCTTATTTTTAGTAGATTTCATGATTACTGACTCCGAAAAATTGTGTCCAAAGCGTACAGCCCTCGAAATTCATTACTTACTTCTCAAAGTTATGATCGTATATCTGGTCCAATTTAAGCAACTCAAATTGTTCCAATTAAGGCAACTGCGCCATATTTGAAAACAGATAATCTCAAGACTAAGAACAAAAACGAAAGCAAACAAATCCACGTGCAAAATATGCGCAATAAACAGATGAATTTAGATATGTATATGAAAACATAACTACTTACCTTAGTTTTAAAGTATTCTCTTACGTTAAAGATAGGTGTTCACGTGTTAACACCTATCTTTAATGTTAAATACTGGTACCGAGTATTAAAAAAGTTAGAAATGACTGAAAGGGAATTGAAGAGATCCTACCTGAAAACTGACAGAGTGATAAGACATAACATCTTCTTGAAGAATCGTAAGAACTATAAAATAACACCAAATTTCATGAAAATCAAGAATAAATTCCTATGGACTGAATTTAAAAGAGAGGTACAAGTTTTCGAGCGAAAAATCATAAGAAAAGTAATAAAACGGAAGTATGCCGAAATAAATAAAATAGGTATGCAAATCGAAGAACAAAAAGAAAGATTGGGGAGACTTGAACCAGGAATGAAAGACCAAGTCATTGCAAAAATAAATACCATCCGTGAATATGAAAAATATAAACATGAAAAGAAACCTAACAAAAAACTAGAATTTTGGAACGCCAAAAAAATGAACAAGGGAAAATTCGAACAGGAAAGGACTGAAATACCATATATAAATCTATCATCATACATACCCAGTAAAGAAGAAGATAACTATCTAAAGAAAGGACCTAAGTACACTATGAGAAAGAAAATAAGCCTAAAAGAAACCATTCCAAACATAGAAAGAGTTCTGAAATTAATACCAGAATAAGAGGCAATCAGGATAAGAAATATTACACAAGATGAAATCAATAAACAATTAAAAACTCGTAAGAAAAGAGGAGACGATAACTTGCATACATTAAAGAAATTGAAAGATAATCAAGAGTTAACCTTCTTGCAAACAGATAAAACTGGGAAATTAGCTATAATGAATAAAACTGATTACATAAATATGATGGAAAAGACAGTTAAAGAAATGGATACAGAAATAATAAAGACAGATCCATTGAATAAGTTAATCAAATCATCTAATGATCTAATAAAATCCGTAAACTGGCCACCTGAAAAAAAACCAATTAAACGTAATTTTACACCGAACATCCCTATGATTTTTGGTAAACTGAAAGATCACAAGATTCCATATAAACTAAGACCTATTGTAAATAAAACGATCAGCCCAACATATGACATTGAAAAATATATGAAAAAGCAATATGAAAAAATTATCCCCCCTCAGAAATTTCGATCAATTCAACAAAAAGCTTCATACAAAAATTAAAAGAATATGAGCCACAGCCTGATGACTACATGTTAAGCCTGGATGTCCAAAACCTCTATTCGTCTATTAACTTGAAAGAAATGAGAGATCTAATCAATAATAAAATAAAAAAGGATTATACAGAATCTAACTTAAGTACTCTATTACAAAGCGCAACAAACTTGATCCTGAACGAAAGTTATTTTAAGTTCAATAGCAAAATATATAAACAAATTAAAGGAGTACCTATGGGATCCCCAAATTCTAATATAGTCGCAGAATGGAAATTAAGAAATCTAGAAACAATAATCATAAACGAACACAAAACTGAAATCAGACTATGGCTTAGATATGTAGACGACGTATTTATTATCACAAATAAACGAAGTATTTATTATCACAAATAAACGAATTAATCTAGATAATCTCCTTGAAAAAGTAAATTCGTATGACAAGAATATCCAGTTTACAATAGAAAAAGAAATAAAGCATTCGATCAACTACTTAGATGCAAAAATAACTCATGATATAACTAAAATAAATACTACAGTATATAGAAAACCCACAGCAAACTTAAATATAATCTCCTATAAAGCCGATACTCCAATGCCATACAGATTAGCAGCCATGAATACATATATAAATAGAGCTCTACATGTTTGTTCAACAAAAAAATCACTAAAGGAAGAGTTAAAAATCATTGAAAACATAGGTTTATAGGCAGCACATCCGAGAAAAACTATACTTAAACTAATTGAAAGAGAAAGAATTGACCATATACAACCAGCACAGAGGAATCTAACATACACTCCCCCTATTCCATATATAAAAGGTGTATCTTTGAAAATAAAACGAGAATTAGAAAAATTAGGAAAAATAATCCCACTAACCCCCAATCCATCCCTCTTCAAATCAATAAGAAATGAAATAGAAAAATATGAAGAAATACAAACAGCAGGAATATACAAAATAAATTGTCTAAACAGCAGAATTGATAAAGGTACTTACATAGGAATGACGAAGAAGAAAATAGAAGAAAGAAAGAAAGACCATATCCGAGATATAAAACTAAATAAACAGTCAACAGCTCTTGCAAGATTAAACGTTAAAACCCCAATAAAACTTGATACCCTACAAATAAAGAAAATAGCTAACTACGAAAACTTACATAACGCGTTATCACCAGAATCAATAGAAATAAATGCATCCAAATACGCGTGCAATGACATGGTACACTCATTACTTGATTGCCGCTGGAGAAAAATGTTGGAAGAGAGGGAGAGAGAGAGAGAGGGAGAAAATATTGAAATCCGATAGGGGGAGCTCTTCAGCCACCAGTCATGTATATAATGGAGAGGAAGTTGGTTAGAGATCACAACTGATGATGCCCTGGCGGGGGGTGAAAGCGCTTTTGATAAGTGGTGGAAGTTTTTATTAGAGACTGTTTTTAATTTTTTTAAATAAAGGACGTTTTTAATGGAAATTTTTAACCATGCTTCTTTATAAATAATGTCTGAAAAAATTGGTAAAATGTATAAATAAGTATTCTCTTACGTTTAGTGGGGAAAAATTAGATCAAAACAGCTAATTATAGGTTTCTTTAAACTGTCTGAAAACAACCAATGGAAGGCGGCTGGTTCTTCTAATCATAAATGACGTCATTCTGATGAGTAGGATTTCAGTGGTAGATGGCGTCTCTTTATGTAATTAACAGCAGAATTTCAGCGTTCCAAGCGCAGCGGTCTAAATATAGCTACTCTCTCCTAGCATTATTTCAAATTTAAAGTGAAAACCAAGATTTCTACCCACTGTCCTAGGACGGGCATTTACACTAGTTACAATTATAAGCACGTAAGAAAGCTCTTTATCTTATACTTTCAGATTTGATATTAATTCTACCCTATATATAAAAAATCCTAATGAAATTGATGAAACGAATTTATGTAACATTTTATCAAACGACTGATTAAACGAATATATATTGCGGGATTTGTAGAACGCTGACGGTATTGTAATTTTATTATGTTTTTCCCCGAAGTGGGTGTACATAGCATTTATAATTATTTTACAGGGCCGCACAAAATATACGAATATATGAAAGAAATATATTTTAAATGCGGAATTTCTTAGAACGCTGACGGTAATGCAATTTTAATATGTTGTTACAGTCACATACAGTAAGTTTTTTCCTGAAGAGGCCGTATATAGCATTTACAGATACTTTACAGGCCCGCACAATAAAATACAAATGTATGTAGCGATTTTATGAAACAAAGATATGTACGTGGGGTGTGGAGAACACGCTTGGTAATGTAACTTTAGTATGTTGTTACAGTTACCTAGAGCATGTCTTTTCTTGAAGACGGTTTAAATAACATTTATAGTTATTATACAGGGTCGCACAAAAGAATTCGATTACACTGCGTCTATGGGAAGTGCATTTTAGTGTCATTATGTAGTTTGAAACTCTCCGAAATTTGTATCTGTTTCTAAAGCTTACTGCGGCATGTTCTTGATTGAAAATATCGGACTTAACATTTATAGTTCTTTTACTGGACAACACAAAACAATACAGAAGCATTACACTTTATTGGCAATTGCTGTTTTAAGCCCCTGGGGGGGGGGGGGGGGAATTGCATAACTAGAATTTTAAATGGGAATTTTTTATGTTTTCTCATATAACAACCATTCACCTAGGTAAAACTAATTAATACAAATGACACGGTTTTTACTGCAGATAGGTTTGACTTGCATTGTTTCGGGTTCGGTTTGGTATCGGAATGTGTTTTATCTCTTGCGGGTGCGATCATACTGACCCGATTTTTCAAAAGAAAATCTAAAATATATTTTTAGGTTTAAAATCTATATACAATAACCTACGTACCACATGACGTTATTATAACGTTGAAAATTGGTTACGTTGTTTTATATTCATTGAAATATATACTTTATTACTCAATATATTTTTGACTAAACAGTTTCGATATGTAATCGCTCGCAGGAAAGACTTTTAAAAAACCTTTTTATTGGTCTTAACATTGCGTTTTTTGTCCTACTGATGTTAAACTTTCAAAAAACCTTTTCTCACAATTGAAATTTTTTTATTACTACTAGATTACCTGTTAAATATAACATATTTAGGATGCTTTGTGCTTTAAAAGATACAACTTTTCTATGCAGGATACTTTTTATAAGGTAGGTGACCCAAAGGTGGCCATAGTTATGCTTTGAGTATATTTTATTATTTTCTGTCTGAGTGTGTATGGCTGAATATTTGTTTGTAAAATTTTACACTTATCTCTAACAGATATCAAGTATACTTTTCTTTGTAAAATAAAATTTAATTACTTTTATAATACAATTTCAAATTTATAGCTTGTGGGCAACCTTTGGCGCATAGTGTTCCGAAGGTGGTCCATGTATTGAAATCCCTTTTTGTTGTGGTTTCTTACAACCACTACCATATTTTTATTTAATTCAATTTAAGAAATATTTTATTTGTCCTTATTCATTTAATTTTAATATTCGCATTCAAAAATTATTTTAATTCCTTTTTAATCTTCCCCTCTAAACTTTTCTTTCTTTCATAACATTTCCCTTTTTAAAAATGATAGTAATCTTTTTTGTTACCTCTGTACTTCCGGTATTGGATTCTACTAGAAGCTTCGATAACATTCAATGCCTATGCCCACTTCCTGTTCTAAGCTCCACCCCTCGCCAATCAAATTCAAATGTTTTTAATACGTAATTTTTTATTTCTGCCGATTGGTGTTTTTCAGTTTTGGCACCCCCCCCCCCCTCCGTTCCCTGTCAGCGCGGATGCTACACGCTTTCGACACACACTGAGATGTTTGCTACTAGAGTGTAACGTGATGACTTGGCTTGCTGTAAAAAAATGTTATGCGTACATCTAAAGTACGATATGAAAAAAATATTCTTTTTTTTTTTTAAATGTGATAGTTGACGGCCTATAAATTATCTTCTCTGTACGGCAAAGATTTTTGCAGTTCCACAATGGAGACGCGATGACTGGTTCTTACTTGTGATAAGTGCACAGATCCTACTGGTCCTGTATGCGGATAATTAATTTTGTTCTGTTTCAACTAATGCGACGCTCTGTATTCGGTTGATGATAAGTCGTAGAAAATATATTTTTTTAACATGGTTGCCTCCGAACTCCCTGAGGGAAGGTTAAAAAAAAAAAGACATCGATTACTTGTGCTAAAAAAGAAATGGAGCTATGAAAATGATCATTCATTTAGTAAAGTTTTTTTTGAAGAAAAATCTCTTTATAAATAAAGATTTTATTCAAAGATGAAAATTTGCAGTACAAATTCTTTCACTTGTTTTTTATCTTATTTTTTTTTCAGATGACTGCAGATAACAATTTTTACTTTAGTCTTCATTGTTCTTGATTATAAATTTGCATGAATAATTTATTTAACAAATCTTTGTTTTAATAATTAATTTCATGTCGAAGTGGTCTTTTGCGGCCATAACAATACTTTACCCACTATATTCTTTTGATCACAAAACCAAATATATATTATCTGGAATACTAACAAGATTCCAGTGTTTAAAAAAGGGAACTTATCGTCCAACAACCACAGTTCCCTCTTTTTTTTTTTTTTTTTTTTTTTTTTATACCGCTAACCAGGCCCCTACCTGCCCGGCATGAATGCCTAGCTTAACGGGTTAGTACCTGGGTGCGGGGCGGAAATCGCCTGATCACAGCATGGCTGTGATCCACCTGACTATTGATTTGTTCACATCGCTGCTGTGCTTGCTCTCTTGTGATTTGCTACCGTTATCTTTGTTTGCCGGTTCAAGGTTTCTGTTTAACTTTGTTGAATTGACAGATTTAATAGGTCTCGTAATTTAGAACCTTGATCAGGTGACGAGACTCTCACCTGACTAGGCACCCCCAGAGGTATTATTCACAGGTAACACAGTTCCCTCTTAAGAGGGAACTGTGGTGGTTGGACGATTATTACACTGCCCCCTTATTACACTGATTTCCACATTTGTTTTCTAAGGGACATGCGCATGTTGGGAACATGCGTATGGTCGCCATTTGATCGATGTAAAAGTATTAATCTGATATTTTTTTTAGAATTGAAGTAAATGCAGTTAAAGAGAAAGAAATAATATTTCAGAAAGCGTATCATAACTCATAGTTCTAAGAATTTAAATACCGTAAATTAAAATATAGTCTTACCTGTAAAGAAGAACGACTACTCCTCAAAGGTAAAATCACTGCATAAAATGTCGGAGGATCAATGTGATCTCTTTAAATTCTGCCACGTGCACTGCAGATACATGATTGACAATACAGTGCCAACATTTTATGATTAAAAGTTAAATTAATTCCACTTTTGAGGGGTAGGCTACCTTAGGAACACTGGCCACCTTTGGTTCACCCACCTTAGTCAAAGAATGACAGGTGTAAAAAATAGATACAATCAAATGAGAAAAATGAATATGGAATAACGTTCAATATCTAAAATTGAAAATATTGTCTGTATAAAAATGATTTAAATATTATAAACTGGAGTATCCATTTTATAAATTATTTCTGTTCTAAGTGTTGCGGGTAACCTCAATACACTTTAATTTTTAAAAATAAATATTTTGAAAGCATTTTCTTAGAAACTCGATTTTACAAAATTTTGACTTACGTTGAAGTGTTTTCAAGTTAGTTTGGATATATGCTTATACGTTTTACTTACCCATCATACGTAGTATAGGGTAAGTCTTGTAATCGTTTTGAAAATCAAGAAAATTTTTTGACGGATTTACACGTTTCAGACACTGGAGATTCCGAAAAACATATTTTTAGGGAAAAAAATTGCCGTCCGTCTGTCTGTGTGTCTGTAAACGTTCTATCTCCCGAAAAAATTGAGATTGAGACTTGCAATTTGGTATGTACTTAGTATGTAATAATGGGAAGAAGCCTATTTCATTTCAATAACCTCGATTAACCGGAACTATTTTTTCGGACTCTCGAAATATTCGTTCTGATAAAAGGTATATAAAATTTTTCGAAATTGTTTATTTTAAGAAATGAATATAAAAGACAATAAAAAAACATAAATTTTGCATACAGCATGAAGTCGATCGGATAATTAGTTGCCGAGATATTTGGAATCCTATTTACCACACTCTTCGATTTTTCATGACCCTGTATTTCATCCAAATTTCACTTCAAAGATATATTTTATTTGGAAATTTGACGCTTAATCAGATGCAAGAAACCGCTACTTAATAGGATTATTATTTTTGGAGTTATAAGGATATTTCTTTCAAGCAGTTCAGTAATCGAGCCTTTAAAGTTTGTGACGTCATCAAGCCACGATTGTATTTGAATTGCAATGCATTTTGTAAGTAGTTTACACATTTTTATTTTAATATTTTACATTATGCATCTCCATGATGGGTAAGTATTACGGTGGTCCCCAATGACTAGTTTTTAATTGTAGCTGTGCAATAAACCAAAAGTAGAGCTTGGTGTTTTGAAATGTCATTCTATATTTAATTTTTAAAAAAAAGAAAAACATGAATTATTTATCTGAAAAATCTAATTTTTTTGACAATTTCAACATATTTCAAGCAACATTTGAAACATTTGTTGAGTTTATAGCACAACATGAGTTCAGAACACCATGGTTTTAAAACAAAATTTAAATATGTTTATAGGAATTGAGTATCTTTACGTGCAATCAAATGAAAATATAAATTTGCAACAACGTCGAACGTTTCAAATTGAAACTATTGCTTGTACCCAATATGACTGAAATGTTAGATAAAGGAACGTCTCTTATATACATTATTTCTATTTCCCAAGTGTTGCAAGCAGTGACGGCTCGTACATGACTATTTTTGGGGCACTAAATACATACCTGAAAGACTTATTCTTTTCGTACCACTATTTTTTTTTAAATAACAATGTTTGTTTAATGGCAGAACTTTCTGTCAATAAATGTGGGAAAATTTTCTTTAAAAAATAGTGGTAAGAAAAGAATAAATTTGACAGACATGCATTTAGGGCCCCAAATAAAGCCAGTCACAAGCCACCACTGGTTGTGATACAATTTAATTTTCAAAAGTAAAACTTTTAAAAGCCTTCTTTGAGAAACTTTATTTTACATAATTTTGATTTGCGATGAATTCGATTACTTGAAGTAGTTTACATACATGCTTATGAAAATTTGCTACCCTGTTTATTTTGCATTTGTAGCTGTGCAATAATCCTAAAGTTGGGCTTAGTCAAATAGCGCGATTTTACATGCATTTATCAGAAATAAAGAACTTTTCAACCGCAAATTCCGATTTTCCTGACAATTTCAATTTATTTCAAACAGTTTTTGAAAATTTTCCAAACACTCAGTTCACTGCACAGTACGAGTTTATAATAGCAGAGTTTTGCAATAAAATGAAAACATGTTTACTAGGATTGGATATTTTAGTGGATGCCATAAACAAAAATGGGTACTTTTCGGTTAGCCGGGTGCCAGTGATATATGTACATATATAAATACATATGTATATACATATATATATATATTTATATATACATAAATGTATATATATATGTGTATGTACATATATGTATATGTAGATATATGTATATATATGTATGTGTGTATATATACATGTATATATATCACTGGCGCCCGGCTAACCGAAAAGTACCCAAAATTGTTACGTAATTTTTTCAAAGTTGCCAAATTTTGTTTCTTCAAATTTTGTTAAATTATCAACCTACTTTATTTTCATTATTTTATTATATATTGCATTTTAAAATATATATATTCTTAGCAGGCTTTTCTTGTTCATTGAAAAAAGCGTGTACGCATATTTTTTGTAGAAGGCAAATGGATTTTGTTGTTGTTGTTGTTGCATTGAGAATGTTTTAAATTTGAATGAGAATGTAGGTTGAAGCAGAAAAGCAATAATTTAATTATAATACTCAGTTTTTGTAATTAAATTATCCAAATTTTGAAATTTGCGAGTAATTATTGCTTTTCTGTTTAATTTTTTGTAAAAGGGGAAAAGACATATGAGTATATAAAAATTGCTAGGAAGCCACAGAGTATGACGATTTTTTTTTTCGTCTTTCTGGAAAAACAGAATAAGAAAACCTAAACTAGAAAACAAAACTTGTCAATGACGTTTTTATAAAAGTCTTCAAAAAAATAAAAATTTTGCTGTTTGTAATTATCAACATTTAAAAACAGAAAAGAAAAGAAAATATTCACTGGAAAAGCTAATTTTTATATTACTATGTTGAAATTTTCAGCTTTTTTCCGATTTTAAAATTTTTTTACGGCATTATATGCTTTTGAAAATAGCAAAATAAACAAGACAGCACTGCGGACATATTCCTATTTTGAAACGTTTTTTTTTTCAGCATTAAAATGCCGTTGAAATATAGTAAAACTACCGAAAGTATTGCAAACTTATTGCGACTTTGAGCAACGTTTTTAAGGCGGTTTCTATTGCGTTGAAAATGCAGCTAAATTTACAGAGGAAAAATAAGTGAATCAGCGAGACATATTTCCCTATTTATTATGTCACCGAACAAAGTTTATTCAACGAAATGCATTCTCGTTTTTTTCAACGGTTTAGGAACGAAACTGTGCTGCTGGGAAAAACCTCCATAAAGGTCACTCTCGAATAGCGGACACCTCTATTTAGAGAACACTTTTTCAATTCCTAACATTTATATATTTATACGTTTTTATCTCTGAATAGTGGATATCTCCAGATAGCGAACTGATTCAAAGGTAGAGTCCTACGCGGGTCCTGTTGTACCCGAAACCGAAACCGAAAAATACATTTACAGTCAACCCACAACTTCACTAAATCCCGTAAAATATTTTTTGTTGATTCGTAACCCGAACCCGAAATAAAAGAAAACTAAAAGTTCGTTAAAGAAAACCTTATGAAAAAAAGTTCAATAAATTAGTAGCATTATTTTTCGTTTAAAATTGCAATATATATATTTTTAAAATAATTAAAAATATATCTAATAATCTATATGACTAAAATTAAAACGGTAATTGTAGAAAAAATTCAAAAGTTTTAAAAAACTCCATACCAACCAATGACCATTTAAAAGCACAAAAAAGTAGAATGTATTTCGAAAGAAATTTGAGGGCTTGAGCAAGATATTCATATGTTTGTTGTTAATATGTTACTCCTTCTTGTTTATATTTTAGTATAATTTTGCATTTGTATAATAAAACTTTGTTGATATTTTTACTTAAACTTAATTCCATCGTATAACAGTAAAGTGTATGTGTGTGGGGGATTATTTTCATATTATACATATGCAATAAGCGGCATAATTTCTTAAGTGAAACATAATAGAATAAAACTTAGAAGTAGATGCAAATACAGAATAAAACTTATTACAAATAAAAGAATTGTTAAATCATGCGAAAACTAGTCGTTGGGGGCCACCGTAATACTTACCCATCATGGATATGCATAATGTAAAATATTAAAATAAAAATGTGTAAACTACTTATAAAATGCATTGCAATTCAAATAAAATCGTGGCTTGATGACGTCACAAACTTTAAAGGCTCGATTACTGAATTGCTTGAAAGAAACATCCTTATAACTCCAAAAATAATAATCCTATTAACTAGCGGTTTATTGCATCTGATTAAGCGTCAAATTTCCAATTAAAATGTATCTTTGAAGTGAAATTTGTATGAAATACAGGGTCATGAAAAATCGAAGAGTGTGGAAAATAGGATTCCAAATATCTCGGCAACTCATTATCCGATCGACTTCATGCTTTATTCAAAAGTTATGTTTTTTTATTGTCTTTTATATTCATTTCTTAAAATAAACAATTTGGAAAATTTTTATATACCTTTCATCAGAACGAATATTTCGAGAGTCCGAAAAAAATAGTTTCGGTTAATCGAGGTTATTGAAATGAAATAGGCTTCTTCCCATTATTACATACTAAGTACATACCAAATTGCAAGTCTCTATCTCAATTTTTTCGGGAGATAGAGCGTTTACAGACACACAGAGACACACACAGACACACACACACACACAGACACACAGACGGACGGCAAAATTTCTTTTCTAAAAATATGTTTTTCGGAATCTCCAGTGTCTAAAACGTGTAAATCCGTCAAAAAAAATTTTTCGATTTTCAAAACGATTGCAAGACTTACCCTATACTACGTATGATGGGTAAGTAAAAATTGACAGTATAGAAATTAATCAGTCATTACAATACGTTAGGAAATATCATCAATCCAATACTGTTATGTGAACTTATTAATAAAGGGGGGGGGGAATTCTAATAACAGAAGATAAGAACAATACAATAAGAAAATTGAAACTTATGTTGCGACACACTTTATCAAGGGCAATATTCCACAATAAAAGGAAGTTGCAAATGATTTCTGTTTCAATATAGAAAGCGACTAAGAAGAAATTTCTATATTCAAATTGCCTGATCAATTGCGGAAATACATATGAAAATAATGGAATAATGAGAATGGATCAATCATAAATTTCATAAAAGTAAAATGTTATTTCAATACCAATAAAAAAATTTATATTAAATATATTTTCGTAGTGAAAGAAAAAAATAAATAAATCATTAAAAATAATCCAATGTAAGAAATGAAACAATAGAAAAGGTTCAATTATCAACACTGCTCTAGCACGAAGAACTAGACTAAAGATAAAATATTAATCAATATTAAATAAATAATTAATTGCAAAAGTATTAGAAAAATTGTATATTTTAACAACCCACAAACACCTACAATATATATATATATATATATATATATATATATATATATATATATATATATATATATATAACTTAAAACCGTCCCCGAAAGGCTTTAAGTTATACAAATCATTAATTGTCAATTACGTAGCAACTACTCAAAAATGAAGACTGTCTGTAAAACTAGTATACTAGTACAACTACTCAAAAATTAAGACTGTCTGTAAAACTAGTATACTAGTTTTACAGACAGTCTTCATTTTTGAGTAGTTGCTACGTAATTGACAATTAATGATTTGTATAACTTGTTTTACAAGGATGTTTGCAGTTTTGTGGCAACAGACATGGAACGTACATGGACAGATTTTGGATCAATGGATATGGTTATTGTTTATTGCTTTTGTGGCTGTGTGGCTCAGGAGGGGGTAGGATAATTCTATTGTTGGTTCAGTGTATGTTATACATACGTTTTGTATTCAGTTGTGCTGTTGTTTGTGGCGTTGGGTCCGGTGGGGGAATGTGCGTGATATGCTTTCATTTGTTTTTATTTTGATTTATGCTTCATTTGATTTATGTTGCATTTGATTTATGCTTCACGACATTCTGGCCGAAACCCACTGCCACTACTGTATAATAGTTTGTTGTGCTTGTAATTAGTCGGAAACATCGCTGTGCTTTTTACTATGCCCACTGCTGATGAGGCCACAGCTTTTTGGATGTTTTTCTTGGTTTTTTCTTGTTCAGATTATATCTGTTTAATTTTTTTTATGTTTGTTATTTATTCCTAGTTTAATTATGGTGCGAAATTCTGGGTCTGCCGAATACATTTAATACATAATGTGCTATATATATATATATATATATACATCAAGCCTAATTAGAAGAAGAAAAAATGTTCTCTATGAATTTTGTTCAGTTACTATATATAACATTAGTGCTGCCATCTACTGACAGAAATGATATTTAAACAAGTAAAGTTTAGTTAATATATTCAGGCTTTGTACGGTGTCCTAGAACTTTCAGGAAAAGTACCATTATTTTCTTATAGAAAAACTCGCCTTATGTAATCGCGCGATTATATAAGGCGAGTTTTTCTATAAGAAAATACTGGTAATTACGCTGAAAATTCCAGGTCCCCGTACGAACCCTGATATTTTACCTAAAGATAAAATAATAAGAAATTTATAAGTGAAATTAAAAAAAAAGATAAATTGGTACTTTTATGTTAGCCGTTAGCCAGTGATATGTATATACATACATATGTACATATATATACATATATATATACATATAACTATATATATATATACACACATATATGTATACACACACATATATATATATATATATATATATATATTTAGTTATATATTCTCTCACCTGTTGCTGAAGTGACATAATTAATGTAAAATAATAGAAACATTTAAATTGGTATATAAAATTTTATGAAACAGTTTAACAGTTAAAAAAATTAGTAACAATAGTCTATTTTAACATATCACAAAAAATAATCTATTATCGTGAGAAGAATAAAAATATTATTTTTGATTTACTTTTGAAGATTTAAAAAAAAAAAAAAAAAAATGTTATCCCCTTTAGAGTGACATGGTAAGATAAAAAAAATTATATTTAAAAATTAAACCATAACATAAAACAAAATAATATAAATTTAATTATTTTTATTTCAAATAAATGGAATTTATTAAGGCCAATTTAAATAAAAATATGAAAGAAACATTTAAAAGATAGATTTTTCTTTTCTTAATGTTAAGCGCTTAAACAGTCAATAATTAGTGAGGACATAAAATCAAAAACCAGAGATAATGAAAATAAAATAATATAATTAAATTTAATAAAACGAATTGTAATGAAATAAAAAATACACAGTATAAATAATTGAATATATAGATATATAGGAAAAGTTAACCTTTCAATATTGTAATTAAAAGTTAGAAAGTATTAATTTAAAAATTAGAAAGTTATTGAAAGAACTAACATACATGTTTATAATATGGTATAATCATAATTACCTTGTCGTGCAATAAAACTATATATACTAAATGCAGCACACATTAGTTTAATAACACACCAGTGATTAATAATTATACAGTATTCCAAATTATTATTATTATTATGTTTTTTGGAATATGTGATCCCAATTACGGAAGATAAGTATATATAAAAACCAAAACACCACCACTCAACTTCCTTAATATTACGTGTACTCACCCTACCAATCATTTAGAAACCAAACACCACCACACAACCTCCGTAATTTATCACCTACTCACCCTACCGGTCATTAAGTGAAAATATATAATACCATCCAACCTCCATAATCGATCACGTGTACTAACCATACAATGAAGCCTAACACCACTACCAAACCTCCATAACTGGTCATATACCCACCCTATCAACCATATAATGAAGCCTCACAACAACACACTCAACCTCCATACTACAGAATCTATACACCTTTACGACCTTTACTTTAATAATAAACTATATGTACAATATTACTCGAATAAGATACCCATAATATATAGCTTGTTTAAAAACAAATTTTAAATGTTGAGCTTTATATTTATTTGGTATATATATTAACGATTTGAAATGATTTCTTCATCCAGTTTGACAAAAATTTTCAAATGTAATAACTTTCAAATGAAAACATAAAACTAAAATTTATCTTATGTAAATCGGCATGTTCATATTGAACTGGTCTAATGAATTCGAGAAATTAATGAAACAAATATGAATAGACAATTTTCCTCTGCATCTATTTTATAATAATAATTAACGCCCATTACACATTTCTCTTTTTTCGAATGCTCGAAATATAATTATTTCGTTTAATAGGTTACATATCCTATTAGCTGCGAATATATCAGTGTATGTCCTGAGCTGTGAATAAACAATAGACTTGGTAGAAAACAAAAATTCGTTTATAATGAGCTGCTTAAAATTTATGTTGAGATTATTATTACTATTTTTAATATTGATAATGTACAGGAATGAAAATGTTTTAGCTTTTTCAATGAAAAATAAACTATAAGCAACTTAGTATTGTTCAGTTCATTTTAATTATGTAAGTGACTTGTAGAGACCTCCAATTAAACGTTGCCTAGTACTTGCATATTACTCATACGGATAGATTCTTGTTTATATAGGTCTAACTAATTATATGAACTTGTGTGAGGCGTTTTTGCGCTACTTTATTCATTTTAAATCTAGAAATTTGAGCAGATAAGTAGAACGAAATGTCTAACGAAGATATAAGGAGAAAAATTGATGAAAAAAAATATTCCTTAAAATTAAATTTGAGAAAGTCAGAAATATGAAAACTATTTAAACAAGTCTTTGATAAATACGATGTTTTAATATCGGATATTATAGGTTGTGATCAAAGTTTTCCGTTAAAACAACTAAAAAACAGGAACGCCTACTTTTTTAAAGCATAAATGTATGCCTTCGAGTAGAGAAATAAAGAAAAATTTATTCAGAGCTTCCTAAAAGAAAAAGAAAGGTATATTTTGTACAAAAACCATTTCAAGGGGAAAATAAAATTATTAATAAAAAAAAACTATGAAATTTGTGGATCGGAACTGAGATCTTTTAATATTATTAAAGGAGAAGGCTTTCAGGAGTAAGGCATACAAGGTAAAGCTAGGAGAGTCTGCGCACAATTCAAAAGAATAACAATAAAAAATCTAAATATTAATTTTTTGCTAAACTATCCATGAATAATTTTTACTTCATTTGTTTTTTATGCATTTCCATTGCTATTTTGTTGTTATTTTGCAATTTAATAGAACAGTTGTAATAAAACCAAGAAAGTTATTTTGCGCAATATGTCCTTACAGGATTGGTGTGATTGCGCACATGGGTAGGAGAGATTGTTACTAATAATAACTACAATTAAATTGTTAACAATAATAAGTACACTTAAATGACATTGTTGTAAGGTTTTTGTGAGCAAATATTATTGTATTATGAGTGAATATTTGAACCTAATGATTAAAGAATCAGAAAAAGGAGATCATTTTAAAAACGATTAAAAAATTTTAATTAAAAGAAAAAAAATAAAGAATCAGAAAAAAGCAAGTCCAGATAAGATTACAAAATAAATTAAGTTACTTGATAACACGTTTAACTTAAAATTAGTCCATTTTCATGTTTTTTTTTTTTTTTTTTTTTTTTTGCAAATTTACCAATAATCTGCGTAATCTCTCCTAGCATGGAAACTAATATGAACAATGCGCCATCTCTCCTAAGTAGCAGATGCGCAAACTCTCCAATTTCGGTAGGAGAGATTGCGCGGCCTTTTATTTAAACATGGCCGCTACTAAAACGAACCGTTGATGTTCACATTGTTAGTCTAGATTAGTAGCTTATGAGAAATCGTTTAAGTTAAAAATATTTTGTACTACTGACATTGTATATAAATTCTGATGAATAGCTATGAAAATTCAAGCACTTACTTTGGGAAAACAAAACAAAATAGCACTGCTTTGTCTTAGACGCTCAAAACAATCAACGTGCACTTTCAAGTAGACACTCCACTACTACTGTTATGCATCTACCTGGAGTCGCTGCTCGCACACTCTACTCCTTCCCCCCGAACCTCTATGTGCGCAATCTCTCCTGGCTTTACCTTATTTTGATTTCACTGGGAAGTAGTTGCAGCGATATGGATGTAAAAGTTCCATTTCCAGATCCAACGAAAGTATCAATAAACCTTCATCAAGTAGCACAAAATCTTAGAAACCATGTTAAAAAAGAACTCAGTAACGCAGTTGATAACTGGGGTGGAGCAGTTACACTAGACATGTGGACAAAAGATTTCAAGGAGAACTCGTATCTCTGTATGTGTATGACTATTCACTATGTAAATGATAAATGGGATTAATTAGAGCAAGTATTACATATTACATTATGAGACAGCAACCTGAAAAAAAAATTAGGTGATAAGTCTCTAATTATACAAAATCTGGTAAAAATTGGTATTGTTGAACAAGTTCGAAATTTAACATATATCACAGATAGAGAATCAAAAATGATTGCTACATATGATAGCACAATGATAGCACATATAAACAATGTTAGGTTTTCTGTTCTGCGCACATATTAAAGAACATTCTGGAAAAAAAAAACTATGGCTAGAAATACTCAGTTTTCAGATATGACAACTGTTTCACAATCGCTAGTAAAAAAATTTTTAAGTAAAGTAGCTTGCAAAATAAACTTACCCAGTCTTTAAGGGCTAGCATAAATACTACATGAAAATTTTACGATGCTAAAATCAATTGCAGTTGTTTATTGTGAGGTCAACGAACATATGTCTCAAGAAGAAAACAAACTCATAGCAATTCGACAAGTCCTGTCTTCTAAAACTTATATCATTCTTGGAAAATTTTTAACTTTCATCTAACGAAATTGAGATAAAAGAAACAGCCAACACTTTTTTGCGTACATTCATCTTAAACCATCTTGAAATTACCGATTTGGACGAAGAAAAATTGAGACGATATGATTTAAAATCATGATTTAATTTCATAATCCCGCGATATTTTCAAAGAATCATTTGAAATTAATAAATACCATAAGATGGCTATTTTCGTCCATCCAAAATTGAAATCGCTGAAGATATTGGATGAAACAACAGAATTTAATTCTGTGTATATAAGAAATAAGCAATGTAAGTTATGCCTACAACAAGAGCAGTAATATAAAAATATAAACGTTACTGAGAGAAAATATATTCCAAATTATAAATCAATGAAAACTATAAGTATTGAAAACCCAGTCAAAAAGCAAACAAATAATATATAATGTTTCACATTTTAAAACAGATGAAAGTGGCAATGACATTAGTCAACTAGATCGCTATATAGCTATGAAACCAGGTAAATTGAAGGTCAGTAGTGGAAATCAAACAGACGTTCTGAAATGGTAGCATACAAACAAAGCAACTTTTCTTTTGCTATAGAAAATAGCAAAATTTATTTTAAGTATTCCTGCAAGTAATGCAGCTACACTGTGAAAAATTAACTGTAGATGTTACAATAAAAAATAGTCAGCCAAAACTTTTTATTTTACAAAAAGAAAAGAAAAACTGCAAACCGTTTATTTTTCTACAAAATCTCTTAAAATGACAGACTGTTCGTAAGAAATACAGATATACCGATTATGTCCTTAATATAAACAGTTTTTCACTGGCGTCTGGCTGACAGTACTTTTCTGTAAAATCAACAGATTTTTGCGTACTGAAAAACAGACCATTTATTTACTTTCTGTTACCGTGTGGAGAAAATTCGAAGATAATATTCTACAAAATAAATCTATCAGTCGGAAAATCATGAAAGATTACACCTAAATATTTTTCAGAACGTTTAAGATTCAATTATATTTTAAGAATTGACGTCCTGAATGACAGTTTTATTCTGTAAAATCAACACATATATATATATATATATATATATATATATATTACAGTGTAGTGAAAGAGATTTTTCTTCAGCGGGTTTAACTCTCATTGATCGAAGAATAAATGTCTCCAGAATGATTGAATGATATTCTTTTTCTCCATAGCAATTTAAAATATCGTGATGCATAAAAAGATTAAAAAACAAACTAAATCATTCTCTATATAAGTTTAAATATAACAATTTTTTTATTGCTACTTGTATATGAATTTGTATTATTTTTTTTGTATTATAATTTATGTCATCGTAAAATATTTTGATGTACAAGTACATTTTGATACAAAAAGATAATCTATAAATCTATAAATATTTATAGAATTATAGTTTCTATAAAAATTTAATTCAAAAGAGAATCTTTTAAGTTATTTCTATTTATATATTTTTTTGTTTAGTACCGCAATTTAAATGCATTAAAATATTTATTTAATCACAGAATTTTGCGATTTATTAACGCTAATATTAATATTCTTATATAGTGGTGGTCAAATATAAGCACCTCTATGCACCCTGTTTTTCATAAATATTTGCTTTAAAATTATCATTTTCTAATATTATGTAAAATTTTTACTCTGCATACTTGGTAAACCAATAATACAACTTGGTCATTTTTATATATTCTTGTTCTATAATGCAGTTTATACTCTGGTTTAAAAAGAATAATATAACATAAAATAATTGCAGAGCAACTTTTTACAGAGGATTATCTTTCAGTTAGGAACTTTGTATGGATGCCTGCTTTTAAATTATCATTTTTGTTACTGTGTAAATTACAATATAAATGTTTCAATCTACAAACTTGTTAAAAAAAATTCTATATACTTTTTTCTTCATATCAATTTAAAGTATAATCCATGAAAGAACATAGTTCGAAGTGTTTTTGTGACATTTTAAAAATATAACAGCATATATATTTGAATATTTGTAATTGCAAACTCTTTTTTGGATATTTTTTCTTGCATTTTCGCTTTAGTTATTAAAAAGGTATTTATTTATTTTTATTACCTAATTCTGTCATTTGAGGTTTCTAAATATTGCATTGTATTGTTAGCACTATTTTCTTACGTATTTAGTATTTTACTATATTTTAATACTTCAGTAATATTTTAATATAAATAGAGCTAGATAAATTCTGAAAAATTGTAATTTTTATCCAATTTTAAAATTGAGCGATTTTTTTCTATCAAAGTGATTAGACTTAAATAAATATATTTATTTAGATGCAATCAAATATAAATGAAAGTTATGATACGACATCAGAATCCATATTAATATATTAATATATTTGAATTGCTTATTACTTTTATAAAATGTGCAGAAAAATATTAATACATTTGTAAGACATATTAATTTTTAAATGTTGAAAATAGCTTAAGAAGTTTGAAATGATTTTATTTAGTTATTATTTTTATTCTTTCAGAAATTAAGGCTAAATTATTAGTGTGTTTACTGCATTTTTCAGAACTTTCTGTCGGTTCAATACCTTGTAGTATCTCAATTTCATGTATTTATAATCATATAAATCTGTGGTTGTTATTTCATCAAATATTATGTTCATTCAAGTACACATAGAGCTTTAGAAAGAAATCATTTCCCCGGTCAATAATACTATTAAAACCCAAGGTAACTTTTTAAAAAATATTTCGTTTGAATCCTCCTCCACCTAGAGCCGGGGGGGGGGGGGGTGCTACAATTGGGGCTTCTTCTCTTTGTCAACTTGGTTGCTTGCTGTCACTTACAGATTCAGTCTACATGTACAAAAAAATACATGAATAAATAAATAAAAATATTTTTATAATTAAATACTCATTACCGCCTGAATGACTAATTGTATCAGTTCTATAATAATGATACGTAATTCGGAAAATATGAGGAATAATGTTCCTAGGGAGTTTAATTTGAGCAATACTGCGCAAAGTAATGCTTTGTGAAGTATAATGAACTATGTGTGTGTGTGAGAGAGAGAGAGAGATAGAGAGTGTGTATAAACTATCGCAACTACACAAATACAATAGAATAAACATGGATTATTTAATGCAATTCTAGTACTATTTTTAATGGATTATCTTCCCCGATCTAATTTCTAGTTAACAAAATGCTCAAGAATCTTCTACAAAGTCTAATAAATACTATCGAGGAAGATGGTCTACTGGTATTATGGCAACCCCATAGTAAATATAATATTCCCCATTCAACAATTCGCGGCCAGGTAAAAAGATGAACTTTTGTGTGACTCTTAGCTCAACTGATAAAATGCCAATTGAAGAAACTGATGATATTACTAAGCCTAGAAACTATGTAATTGTAATTGTTTAGTATGAAGGTCAATTTTTTATGGGTACTATTGCTTGTATTAAGACAGATAAAGAAATCAAAGTTAATCAGTGGCACAATGTTAATGAGTGGTCCCAAAAGTTGTAAGTGGCCACAGATTAGTGATAAAACATTTCAGGAACTGAGTAAAATTAAATACATACTGTCAACTTTCCGGTTTTTTTCTTCAAATCAACTAAACCAGACATTTTTTGAAATAACAGAAGTTAATCAATAAGAACTTCATTAAATAATTTTTCTGGTTCAAATTATATTCATTTCGCTTGAAAAAAAAATGAGAAAGTTTGCAAATTTAACAATTATTAAATTCAAGGAACAACTACTGCGCTTTGGCATTTATTACTTCTTAATGATAAATTATTTAATTGTAATGCAGTATTAAGTATTTCAAAAACTGATCACACTTAAATTAATAAAAATTACAAGTTAAATTAATAAAATAAGATGAACTGACATGCATCAAATCCATTGTCACAATTAAGTATACTTTGGACATCTCATTTGGGTTTTGACTACTGTAAATGTCACAAAAATTACCTAAGTGGGACAACGATATAAATTGGCTTGGATTACAGACCCACTTTCTTCAAAGCAAATTAGCTTTGACTTAAAACCATAATAGTCCATCCTTTAATGCTTATATTTGGCATTTTATATATATAATAAAATGCGAAATATACCCTAAACGCATGATAAATCAAATCGCATTTAGACACAATAACCTTATATTTAAATTTTAAAATATTTAATATTGAATTTAACATTTTCAAATTTTTAAATATCAAATCAATATTCTAAATAAGGTATAAGATACATCAAAATAAAATCCATATGGTGGCTATAACTTGGATTTTAACGAATGCAAGAATAAAACTTAGTATGTTGTGGCCATCACAAAACTTTCTTTTATGTAAATCAAGTTATCTGCAACCGAAATTAAATAACAATCTATTCGTTCTTGAGATATAGCCATCAAGGAAATTGTGAAAAACAGAGCATAGCAGTGACCCCTGCTGGGCGGTATGCACCCAAACCTAATAAGGATCTATTAATGTCAAGGTCTAACAGAATATGAAGTTCCGTGAATTACTACATGAGATATAACTATCGCGGTAATCGTGAAAAATGCAGATTAGCAGCGCCATCTGTTGGGTTATTTACACCAAAACCTAATCAGCACCTATTTATGTCACGGTCTAACAAAATATCAAGTTTGATTAAATACCGTGTCATTTACGGACAGACAGGTATTTTCTAAAACAGTCAAATCGTGTTCAATACCTTCTAAAACGTGTAAATTCTTCGAAAAATGGAAACTGAAGTTATTCGTGAATGCAGTACTTCCTTCTTGTAAAGATAGAAGAAAGTAATAATAGTGCAGTTTTAATTCGTATAAATATTTTATATATGTACTAGCAAGCTACGCCCGCTACGCTGGTCAATTTCTCTTAACGAACCTTTAATCAAACAAAATATTGACATTTCATAATTCACTTTTATATTTTAACAGAATAATAAGGATACTATAATTTGTGACTCGTGCTATAGCCAATATACACGTCAGGACACGTCGCCCTCATCATTATCTTTTTACGCGTGAAGGTTTCGCTATGGTACTCTATTGTGAAATTTGGTAATTTTAGAAATTCAATAGTTGAAAAATCGCAGAATCATTAGATCATTTTTCTTTAAAATTGTTCTTAGAGCGCATTTAGATCTTATAAATAACAATCATGCCGAACTTGAAGTTTCTAGCTCCTTCAGCATCGCAAAAATCGCAATTTTAGAACGTTTTTCGCTTCTGCACCCCCCTCGGGGTAGTGGCACCGACATAAAATATAGCCTATGTTGGAGCAGGAATTGTCACCATCCATTTGCCACCATCACTTTTGAAATCGCTTTAGTAGTTCCAGAGATTCCATACAAATTGTAATTTAGAATGTTTTTAGAAAATTTTTTGCTTATTTCAGCCTTTTAAATTGCGAATGTTTTTATAATTTGTTCTTATAGAGCATTTAAATCTTGTAAGTAACGACCATACAAAATGTCAAGTTCCTAACTCCTTCATTATTGAAAATATCATAATTTTGGAACGTTTTTCGCTCCTGCACCCTCTGCGGGCAGTGGCACCGACAAAAAATTTAGCATATGTTGAAGCAGGGACTGTCACCATCCATTTGCCACCATCACTTTTGAAATCGGTTCTGTAGTTTCAGAGATTCCATAGAAATTGTAATTTAGAATGTTTTTAGAACGCTTCTTCCTCATCTCACCCTTTTAAATTGCGAATGTTTTTATAATTTGTTCTTAGAGAGCATTTACATCTTATAAGTAACTACCATACCAAATTTGATGCTTCTATCTCCTTCAGTACACAAAAAATCGAAATTTTAGAACGTTTTTCGCTCCTGCACCCCCCTGGGGGTGGTGGCACCGACATAAAATATAGCCTATGTTGGAGCAGGGATTGTCACCATTAATTTGCCACCATCACTTTTAAAATCGCTTCAGTGGTTCCAGATATTACCCCCTACAAACAAACAAACAAACAAACAAGCAATCTTTACTACTTTATATATTAGTATAGATAAGGGGGAATTAGCCCCTTGTTCCCCCCCTTTATACTTAACCAATCAATCCCAAAAACTAATCAGAGATGCGCCTTAACACAGTGAACCTATAAATAAAATTTGAAGGAAATGGGATAATTCTGCATGAAAAACCCATTTACATAAATTAAGGGGGGTATTAGCCCCCCTTTCCCCCCCTTTATACTTAATCAATCAATCCCGAAAACTAATCAGGGAAGCGTCTCCCAATGAATCTATAAACAAATTTTGAAGCAAATAGAATAATTCTGCATGAAAAACCCATTTATATAAATTAAGGGGGGGATTAGCCCCCCGTTCCCCCCCCCCTTTATACTTGACCAATCAATCCCGAAAACTAATCAGGGAAGCGCCTTAACACAGTGAACATATAAACAAAATTTGAAGGAAACCGGAATAATTCTGCATGAAAAACCCATTTATATAAATTAAGGGGGGGATTAGCCCCCCCCCCCGTTCCCCCCTTTATACTCAGCCAATCAATCCCGAAAATTATCATGCAAGCGCCTTAACACAGTGAACCTATAAACAAAATTTGAAGGAAACGGAATAATTCTGCATGAAAAACCCATTTATATAAATTAAGGGGGGGGATTAGCCCCCCGTTCCCCCCTTTATACTTAACCAATCAATCCCGAAAAGTAATCAGGGAAGCGTCTTAACCCAATGAACCTATAAACAAAATTTGAAGGAAAACGGAATAATTCTGCATGAAAAACCCATTTATATAATTTAAGGGTGGGAATTAGCCCCCCGATCCCCCCCCCTTTATATTAACTAATCAATCCCGAAAACTAATCAGGGAAGCGCCTTAACACAGTAAACCTATAAACAAAATTTGAAGGAAAACGGAATAATTCTGCATGAAAAACCCATTTATATAAATTAAGGGGGGGGAGTTAGCCCCTTGTTCCCGCCCCTTTATACTTAACCAATCAATCCCGAAAAGTAATCAGGGAAGCGTCTTAACCCAATGAACCTATAAACAAAATTTGAAGGAAAACGGAATAATTCTGCATGAAAAACCCATTTATATAATTAAGGGGGGGGAGGGAATTAGACCCTTGTTCCCCCCCCTTTATACTTGACCAATCAATCCCGGAAACTAATCAGGGAAGCGCCTTAACACAGTGAACCTATAAACAAAATTTGAAGGAAAACGGATATTTCTATGAAGAGTTATCGCATTACGTACGTACATACATACATACAGAACCGGCTGCCAAGCTCTCAGGGCTTGACAGCCAGTGTGATAACTGAAAAATCCCAATTTTAGAACGTTTTTTGCTCCTGCACCCCCTGGGGTTAGTGGCACCGACATAAAATATAGCCTATGTTGGAGCAGGGGTTGTCACCATCAATTTGCCACCATCACTTTTGAAATCGGTTCGGTAGTTACAGAGATTACCCCCTACAAACAAACAAACAAGATTTACTCCTTTATAATATTAGTATAGATGTAGTTGTTTTATTTTCTTTGTCATAAGAAGTCGCCAACATAATACAATTTCCACTGATTTTCATTTTTGAAATGACAACATCCCTTTTGGCGCTTTATTTAAATTTCTTGAGCAAAAAATCCTACTAAAGCATATAGTTTATGGATTTTTCTTGAATCTTCAAAACGTTTGAAGGCCACAATATTTGAGTATGCTATAGTCTTAAATTCACTTGACAAATTTTAATTTATATAGTCTCAAAAAATCGTACTATTCAAGTGTTTATTTTTAAGGAGATACATTCACTGGACTTAAACAAAATCTAGGCAATTGTTTGATTGAATAAGAAAGAAAAATCATGCATCAAGTATAAATTATGAAACACTTTCCAACACTAATAGAATACTTTAACAAACCTTCGCTGTTTAATAAGGTAAATAATATACTTAAGGGTCCCCTCAAACACCCGCTCGCTAATGTTAATCCTATGGGAAAGTTATTTTCTAATATCTCGTTTGCATTTCATTATTTTTAAACGATTTCTTTTGCATTGGATAGCTGAAATCGATCTCTATTTCCGCCGTTAATTACTTTTTCGATTTTCTGTGCAAATTTCTTTTTACGAAGATACTTTCACTTTCGAAACCGTTCCGAAAGTAAAAGTGGAGATATGGTGGTTGAAAGTGGTCGACCTAGGGTATTTTCATATTTCGACCAAAGTGTTCTAGGAATCTTCTAGAATGTATACTAGAATTTTATAGAATGTTCTAAAATGGTCTTTCTAATTTAAACATACATATATTTTTGTTATATATATATGTACATACATATGCATATTTTTTATTAGTTTTACATATGAACTGGAATGATCTAGAACGTTCTGGAATGTTCGAGGACCATTCAGTGGGTGTGTGGGATATATGGTGGTTGATAGTGTCGACCTAGGGCATTTTTATATTTCGACCAAAGTGTTCTAAAAAAATTTTTGGAATCTTCAAGAATTTACTAGGATGTTCTTGAATGTACTAAAATTTTGTATAATGTACTAAAATTTTCTTTATATTTTATACATGCATATATTTTTTTACATACATATATATATACATACATATACATATTTTTTATTAGGTTGACATATGTACCGAAAGGATCGAGAACATTCTGGAATGTTCGAAGTATAGGAGATATGGCGGTTGAAAGTGGTCGACCTAGGGCATTTTCATATTTCGTCCAAAGAGTTCTAAAAAAAAAAAAAAAAAAAGAAGAAACAAAAAAAAAAAGAAATGTCTTTTAGTGCACGTCTTCTACATCAAATATAGAAAAAAACTGCACAGATGTACCAAAAAAAAAAAAAAAAAAAAAAAAAAACAGCGAAGCGGGTTGTTTTCAGCTAGTATATATATGAGGATCCTAGAAGCCAAGGGATACAAGTGACAAAATTTCGATTTGGAGTAAATTGAGTTCGAAGTTTTGAATCAATAGTAATTCACTCAAATAATTATGAAACTGTTGCTTATTTCATAGTGGTTTTTAACACTTTCCAACCTAGTTGAAAAGTGTTTATGACTTCGGTTTGGCTGGCCGTATGGCCGTCTGCCGTCTGGCCGTCTGCCGTCTGGCCGTCTGTCCGTTATCTAACTCCCGTAAATATGCTCGGATTGCTCTGCAATTTTTATATGTTATAGTCGTTATCTATAGCATGTTCCCTATTTCAACGGAAGTGTGTAGCACTTAAAGTTTTTTTACAGGGATACTCAAAAGAATTCCGTTACATTGCGGTCTATGGGGAAAAATCATTGACGGTTTATTTAAATAATGTTTCACTATTTTAAACGCATTGAAATTTATATATATCACTAAGGTGGATTAGAAGAAGCTTAATATGTAGTAGGGTGTGCATAGCACTTATAGTTACTTTACAGGGACAGTCAAAAGAATTCTGTTACATTACGTCTATGGAGAAAAATCGTCTGCGGTTTATTTAAATAATGTTTCCCTATTTTAAACGCATTGAAATTTATATATATCACTAAGATGTATTTCAAGAGTCTTACTACAGAATAGTGTGTGTACAGCAGTCATCGTTCATTTACAGGGACACACAAAAGAATTCTCTACTGTAAGTTAACAATAATTCCTGGAAGTGCGTTTTAAGTTACTGATCGCGATTTTAATTTTAACTCGCTTTTTGTCTATTATGTGGTGTGTATAAATTCTGTATATCCTATACAGGGAAGCACAAAAGTTCGCGAACACATTTCCGTATTATTTAACTCCAGACGGAGAATTTTAAACTGTGCTACGCGTTTCCTAACTGAACTAAAATTTAACAGCCTATGTAGTATATATACAAATCTATAGATCCTATACAGTGCTGAATAAAAGTATTCGGATTACTTAGATGTTATCTTTTAGCTTATTAAACGGTATGATTTGTAAAATTATTTTGGAAGCGTTGGAAAGTGTTACATAATCTATGCTTGACGCATGATTTTTCTTTCTTGTTTAACTCTAATTTCAATAACTGTGTAAAGAAGGTGGTGAACATTTTTTTAAAATTTATAGTTAATCAATATTGATAACAAGGGGTACAAGTTTTAAATGCTTAAGTAGTTGACCTTCAAAAGGCAGCACATTATTAATAAATCACTTATATTTTTTGTGTACAAATAAATAGCCTTATTTCCAGATCGCCTGTGCACTTAGCTCAGTTTTTCAATTTTGTCACTTATACCCCTTGGCATTTGCGGTTCTCATACATAAACGTAAAAGACAACACAGAAACATCATACATCAAATGGAGAAAATAAAAAGAATATTGAAAAATGAACACTTACCTGTTTAAATAATATCCAGAAAAATGTAGAAGAAAATAAAATATATACACATAAACATTTATAAACATAAAAATATATATACATACAATATTTTTATGCAGTGATATTTAATTATATTGGAAAGAGAGTGATTCTCTAATTTCAATCCTAGTTGAATGTAAAAAATCAGTGAAGTGACAGAATATTGAGGAATTAAATTTATTAGTTCGTGTGTTGCCGCGATTGGTAAGTTATTTGCAGCATTGAGGTGGAGAGTTGTGTTGTCTAACGTCATGACAACAAATAAAACTCAATGCAAAATATAGCTTGCGAGATAAAACAATGGGAAAAAAATAACGTGTAACGCTTTCTTCCATTTTGAATGGGAGAAAAAGAATACTAAATGAAATTGTTTCTAACGCCAAAGAAAACTATAAAATAAGAGTTAACTTAAGGTGCATTTATGTACTGTAAGAAGAAAACGGGAACGTTCCTGGGAAATAATGGATATCTAATTACCCAAAAACAATTTCCTGGAAAATGATTGTTTTCTAATCTAAAAGAAGCCTGAACAAAATTGCTGACAAGAAGTAACCTGAAAGTATGTGAATAAAGCTTCCTTTCCTTTTTCAACTTTCAAAATTGATTTCGACCGAACCTTATTACACTTATATTGAATCTGTAAAAGAAAATAAAAACTCATGTAACACATGTCAAGTCAATTATTTTATTACAGAAATCAATTTTAAAAAAGAATAATTAATTCATAATAAATAATTAATGTATCTACTTGCTAGAGTGCAAGGCAAATTTTATCAAATACGAAAAATATTGCAACGGAAATCGAAGGAACCAGTTTTAATCCAAAGACAAGAGTTGAATTAAAAAATACCAATGATTTTCAGATAGTTTTGGTGCCGTATTTGAAAGCGGTTTGAGAAATGTCACTTTTGTCGTGAAATTACACACGCGCGTCCGATGAACGGTTATATGTTTAAAACTAGTCGTTGGGGGCCACCGTAATACTTACCCATCATGGATATACATAATATAAAATATGAAAATAAAACATGTGTAAACTATTTATAAAATGCATTGCAATTCGAATGAAATCGTGGCTGGATGACGTCATAAACTTTAAATGCTCTATTACTGAATTGCGTAGAAGAAACACCCTTATAATTCTAAAATTGATAATCATATTAACTAACGGTTTACTGCGTCGGATTAAGTGTCTCATTTCCAATTAAAATATATATTTGAATTGAAATTGGAATTAATTACAGGATCGTGAAAAATCGAAGAGTGTGGAAAATAGGATTACAAATATCTCGGCAACTCATTATCCGATCGACTTCATTATTTATGCAAAATTAATTTTTTTAATTGTCTTTTATATTCACTCCTTAAAATAAACAATTTCGAAAATGTTTATATACCTTTTATCAGAACGAATATTTCGAGAGTCCGAAAAAAATAGCTCCTTATAATCGAGGTTACTGAAATTCAATAAACTTCTTCCCATTATTACATACTAAGTACATACCAAATTTCAAGTCTCTATCTCAATTTGTTCGGGAGATAGAACGTTTACAGACACACAGACACACAGACATACAGACAGACGGAAGGAAAATTTTTTTTTCTAAAAATATGTTTTTCGGAATCTCCAGTGTCTGAAACGTGTAAATCCATCAAAAAAATATTTTTTCGATTTTCAAAATGATTACAAGACTTACCCTCTACTACGTATGATGAGTAAGTAATAATTTCCTTTGTAGCATCGAAAACGTTAAAATTTCATTCATGTGACACTTTTCTTGGCATCTCTTTTTACTTTCGTGTACATATTTTATTTTAAAAAAGCATAGAGAAAAGAAGAGAAATATAGTAAAACTAAACAGAATTAGCTATCCTCCGCATTTGTAACATTTTAGACATATCGTGCCAAGATGAAAGATAGCACCTACGCATCACTCCGGATGACAACTATTTCATAAAATCTGTAAGAACAAGAGAAAAATAAATAAGTAGATGATTAATGATATATAAATGTTGCTTAGCAACGTGCGCATCTGCCTTGCCCACAAAGGCATTAAATTTTAATTCTATAGTTTATGAAAGAGGAAATTCATAGTAAAAATACACTGGAAACATTAAACCTCCGCAATAAAAAGTGCGATGCCTACTTTAATAAAATATCTATAAATATCTCGAGTTTTTTTAATGCAAAAACGATTGAATAATTAAATGAAATGGATTTAAGTTAAAATGTACTGCTTTTATGATACATATATATTAATATTATATAAAGATTTATCTCTTCGATTATGAGAACTTGGCGAAATTTCGGCGGTAGAAAATTACAGTAAACGTGAAAACCTGTTGGCGATAACTTCACCCCTCACTTTTCGCGAGTCGAGGATAATTACTTTAACATTGTGGTTTTTAAAGTGCAAAATATATTTTGTATTTTTTTTATTTATTAAAAATAGAGTAATAATTTTTGTGGATTTAAACTTTTGGGGAAATTTCACATGAAAAAAAAAATGCTAAACATGTCAATGATATATTTAAAATACCAAAAGAAAAGTAAAATGGAATTAATGGAAATGTGTTTATTTAATGCTTCTGTTGTAATAAAAACTGAAAATAAAATAGAAATTCCCGCTCATCATCGCGAATCTTTCTGATCCAAACCGTTTTTGTGCAGAAATTATAATCGTATGCCAGGTGTGCAGTACAAACATAAGCAAAATATAAAAGGCTGGTTTTGATTGAATCGAGAATAGTATTTGCATGATTGCAATTTCATTGTATGATAATTTTGTTTTAAAGTGATTCATTTAATTTCATTAAAACAGTAAAGCGTAGTTTTATTTCAGCTTGAAACTTTTTACTCTCTAATACTGTTTACCATAACAAGAGAAAATTTTCAGTTGTCTACTGTCATTCAGTTTTGATAAGCTAATGATATAAACCAGCAAATTAATTTTAAAAAATTCAAGCTCGTAAAAGATTTTTTTTTTATTTTCTTCGAATGATATCAAGTGATTTCATGTATTGTACTGTTTTAAAATTCATGAAAAATTTAATAGATTGGTTCTGCTAGTTTAGAATGAACTGTGGATTTTTATTTTCTTCGTATGATATCATGTGATTTCATGTATTGTATTGTTTTAAAATTTATTAAAAATTTAATAGATTGGTTCTGCTAGTTTAGAATGAACTGTGGATTTTTATTTTCTTCGTATGATATCATGTGATTTCATGTATTGTATTGTTTTAAAATTTATTAAAAAATTAATAGATTGGTTCTGCTAGTTTAGAATGAACTGTGGATTTTTATTTTCTTCGAATGATATCATGTGATTTCATGTATTGTATTGTTTTAAAATTTATTAAAAAATTAATAGATTGGTTCTGCTAGTTTAGAATGAACTGTGGATTTTTATTTTCTTCGTATGATATCATGTGATTTCATGTATTGTATTGTTTTAAAATTTATTAAAAAATTAATAGATTGGTTCTGCTAGTTTAGAATGAACTGTGGAAAATCCCTTAAAGTAATCACTGTATCTAAATATCTCACGTTAGAATCCAATGAAACTTACAAATATATTAATGTCTATTAGACAATAATCATGACTCACGAACAACTATTCTTCTTTCGTTAATTATTAGTATAATTATTATATGCGTTTTAATGCTTGATAACTTTTAATATACTTTTGAAATATATAATATTTAAAATGTTTTTTATTGTCTCATACAATGAATTATAATAGTTGCAGTTAATTTGTCAATTTCCTTTTTAAATTCCATTCAGTATTCATGAATATGCTATTCAAACATTAAAAAAAAATCATAATAAAATATGAAACAACAAAAAGCATGAATTAAATTATAAAATAAATCTGACTTTGGGAGTGTAAATAAAAAAGGGGATGTGGTAGCGCGGCGCACTCGATAAATAGTATTGTACATTTGAAAAACAGATAGACGCAAGACACCATACACGCCGACAAGCTGAAAGAGCAGAGCCATCGCCCATTTCTGGATTTTAAACTTACATTTTTTAGTAATTTAATTTTTTTTTATGTTTTAGTATTATAACATGGTTCCATTGTTGATATTTCTTGCAATGATAAATAAAAGCTTTTGATATAGCCGGTAACTAAGCCTTTTTTTTGCTGGCAAGTAATCTTTCCAATCTTCGGATGTATGAAGTTCAGTGCTGTCGGATGTCAACTATAGCTGGATTTTGATAATTAATGATTTTTATTTTACTCAATATTTTGAACTTAATGATACTTTTTAATATTTAGTTTAATGTTTTAATATTTTAAAAGGATGGTTATTTTAGGTTATATAGTTACAGATTTTCATTTTATTTTTATTATTTTAGTTTCACGCGAAATGAAGCTTTAGGTGTATTTTTTGCACTGGACAGTGCTAGCCAAATAGCGATCACGAAACAGGAAAATATACTGATGTGGTATATTCAGCCTCCTATTGAATGTGCAGATGCGGAAACTGAGAAAGTTTCTGACAAAAGTGATGACGAGTCCCAAGGTGATTGTGATCACTTCCCGCGAAGAATACTTTCATGCGAAATCATTCACCACAAAGATGAAGATAGTGATTCAAATTATTCTAATTGTGATCTTTAGATCTTTATTAAGTATTTTAAATTCTCGAAAAGAAATTAAACTATAAACAAAGCCCAAATATTTTTTTAAAAAGCAAAACTGGGACAAAGATGAGAATTTAGTTGGTATCAAATTTCCTGTATATAAAACCGTATATAAACCAATTGTCATGGATTTGTGTCATCAAACTGTGAAATCATCCTTACCAGCATTTCCTCACTGATGAGCTGATTGAATATATGTTGACGAAATCATTGCTTTATGCTTCGCCAAAAATCTACGTTCCTGTTATTTAACAAATGAAATCATCTTAGCCTTTATTGACGTATTAATTTTGTCACATTAATTTTGACAAATTGCCAGTTCAAAGGCTTATATTGGGCAAACTCTCCAAACATCCATTTCAAAATCGATGAAAAGAGATATCTGTTAGGGAATAATGAAATTTCAGCAAATAATATGGAAATTGTTGTTAAAGACCACTTTTATAAAGTTCTTCCTTTATTTGATATTCTCAATGATGCCTTTAACTTTGTTATTCATTACAGTATCTGAGTGTTGTGAAGACTGCTGTACCATACTATAGAAATCACGGATTGAAACTGTTTTTAAAAGGAAAACCAATCAGTTTTGGATTTAAACTATGGACTCTTGCTTCTTCAGCTGAATTTTTGTTTCATGCCAAACCCTATAGATGGATCCTCTACAAAGTGGCCTAATACTGGTGTGTATATCAAGGGCCGGATATTGTACTAGATGTCATTGATAAGATGCTTGCTCGTGAAGGGAATCACATAATTATGGCAAATCTTTTTAATTCTACTCGGCTGTTGAATGACCTTTCAAAAAAAGTATTGACAGAATATGAACAATAAAAGAAAATAGAAAGGAAAATCCTCCACTTCCAAAAAAGACAAACTCCCAGTGAAAAATTTGAATATGCTTGCAGTGAACATGTTGTAATAATTTGAATGACAACAATGCAGTATCAGTAGCGACAAATAAAGTAAAAGCTTTCACTTCTGTAATGGCTGAAAGATAAAGTGCTTCACAGAACAAGAAAATTCAAGTACCAATACTCAACCTTTGCAAACGTATAATAAACTCGTGAGAGGAGTCGATTTATTCCATCAGTTTGTATCCCATTACCGGTTCGGTAGTTCCAGAGATAAACAAACATAAAAATGTTACTTCTTTGTAATACTGGCATAATTTCAAAATTATTTTCTAAGATCAAAATTTCTTGGAAAATGATGCATGTTATTATATTTTAAATAATGTGCATTTTTGATAGACTGTAAATAACCAATTATATTTAATGTTTCAAAAGAAGACGAAGAGAAAAAAATGCCCTGAAATAACATTTGTTCATACGCAATCCTAAAATAATTTTAAGTCGAAGAACTGAATGCTATATCACCGGATGTGGCAATTAAATTAACTCTAAAGGAATAAACTAGCTCTTTCGCCAACTCTCTTTTAAGGTTTTTAGCAACAATAGAAGTAGCCATCAAACACGAATATACATATGTTTTAAAAATTGAATACAATTTAATGCGGTAAAGTTTTTGTGTAGTACAATATGTGAGATAATCTTTTATCAACTGTGTAAATTGATAAGTTGTTAAATCGCATCTTATTATGCGTTTTTATTTAACTTCGTTTCTTATATGTCTGTAGCAAAGTTTGCAATTGAGTGTTCAGCCTCATCTGACGAGTCGATTTTCCTCCAATGCAAAACACAAGTTTATTATCGATGACAATGCAATATTCAAGTACTTCCAAGGCCTTAATTAACCAAGGGTAGACTTCAGAGGCAAAAACTCTCTCTTCACGCGGGAGGAAAATATTACAGAAACAAGTCAACGATGAGTGCTTCTGGCAACAATAGCATTATAAGAATAGAGTCGCAACAATGGTTACAACAAGGAAATATTTTTTGAGTCAAACCATGCTTGTTGAAATATACCAACAATACAGTTTTAACTAAATGAAACTTATGCTATAACACACTTAACTATAACGCACTTTGAAGTTATCTAATGCCTGCGCTTCCATTCCAGATACAAACTGTAAATACATTCTTTGGCAGAGAAAATGTGTGAATATTTAAAAGTGTTGTCATTGTGGCTGCAAAAATGTTAATATTTCATTCAATGTGACAATTTTTGTGGTATGTTTTTACATTTATGTACACATTTTATGTTTAAAATGTATAGGAAGAAATACAGTAAAACTAAACAGAATTATGAATCCTCTGCATTCCTAACATTTGAGGCATGTTGTACCAAGATGACAGATAATACTTACACATTACTCAAAGAGACTATCTTTATTGCTATAGTCTTATATAAACTACAAGTTCAACTTGAACTTGAACGGGGAAAATAATGTATCTTAGTATTAAGAGCCTACGTTAGTCATCCGAAGAAACTCGAACGCTAATGTTAAGACTATGGGAAGGTTCTTGAGAGATTTCTCGCTCGCATTTTAATATTTTAAATGATTTTTTTTGCATAGGATAGCTAAGGTCTATCCCTAAACGTTGTTAGTTTTTACTTTTTGTATTTTGGTTCGAGTTTTTTATATAAAGGTATTTTCACTTTCAGAACCGGTTTCAAACGGTTCTGAAATTGAAAATGTCCGCTTATAAAAAAAACTGCAACTAAAATTTTTAAAAAAAGTAAAAACTAACATGCATTCTCTCTGCCAAGAAATCTTCCAAGAATCTTCCCATAGACTTAACCCCTTCGCGACGAGCGTCCTTTACAGAATTTTTAATCTTTTACCACCGGTTTTTCAAAACAGAAATTTTCACCTAATTGAATCGCAGAAATGCTAAAATTTAATGAGGCAAATCTTACAATAAAAAATAACTGGTGGGAATAATCGAGGATTCTGAGCATCTTATGCGTCACGTATACGTGTTGCTTGTCCCCAAGGGGTTAATATTAGCTTGAGTGTTTCTTCTCGTGACTAGTGTAGGCTCTTGACAATGCTATGGGAAACAAAATCCCGCAAAAAAGTTCGGAGAAGACTCGGACATACATTTCATAAAAATCACCGACGGAATAGCCATCATCATCATCATCCTTGGGAATTTCCATTAAACAGTGAGGTTCCTTGGCCAATAAAAGTATTTTTGAGCGTTTTTTTTATTTATCCTTGTCTAGGGCAATAACATCACTTAATTTCTCAGCCTCCAATGCCTCTTCAATAGAATTGTTTCAAGTTATTCTTGGTCTGCTCCTTCGTCTCCCTTTCGAGCTCTATTCTAAAAGGATTTTGGAAGGCACTCTTCTTTCACTCTGCAAGCATGCCCATACCATCTAATCTTATTATGTTCGATCATTTGCAAAACATCCTGTTTAACTTGCATAATGTCACGTTTTCTTGAATTTTTAACTTTTTATAGCCTTGATGGTTTTTCTGATCTTCGCGAGAAGTCCATTTACGTAGTGAGGAGTTTTTTTTTTAAGGAGAGATTCTAAGTCCATGTCTCCTAATCGTACTGTAAAATGTTTTGCTCAATTACACTATAAATTGATCGTTTATTTTTTGGGAGAATATTACTACTCCATGGCACAGAATTAAGCATTTCACTTGTTTTTCTGACTTCACAAATTATCTTTTCTACATCTCTTTGGCATGATCCGATCCATCTTTATAAATGATAGGTGCCAGGTATTTGAATTCCTCAATGGTTTTTACATTTATATCATCCAATAAACTATCAGCTTTCAGACTTATTGTTAAGTACTCAGTTTTACTCATATTTTTCTTTAATCCCCTTTCATCATAAGTATCTTTTAATTTGCGAAACATGTACGTGGCGTCATCATCATCTTTTGCTATGATGACTTAATCATACGCGAACAATTAGTGATGAATATATTTATTTTCATTCAATTTCAAATCCCTTTTATGGCATTTCCTCACCCATTCTCTAAGGCAGATATCATTACATAATTTAAATGAAGTTGATGATGAGAACAACCTTGCAGAAAACCTTTACTAGTTATGAAAGGTTCAGAAAAACTTATTTTCAATCTTCATTCTACAGTGTTTCCGTAACAAATTGTTTTAATGATATTGATCAATTTTCAATTTCTATTTGCAATTTTAAGTATTTTCAAAAGCAAACTTCTTGGTACGCTGTCATAAGCTTTTTCGAGATCCATATTCTATTGTTCTTCCCTTATCTCTCTGCTTCTCCCGAATTTATCTTAGGGCAAAAATGTGGTCGAGGCAAGATCTATCTGCCTGAAAAGTTACTTTGTTCTTCAATTCAATTTCTTAAAATTCTTCCGAATAATTTTATTATTGGACTTGTAACACATATTCCTCTGTAGTTGTTGCAGAGCTTTTTGTCCTCTTTCTTAAAAATTGGTATTAAATATCCATCCTTTGACTCCTGTTATATTGGATTTCTTCCCAAGATCCTGTTGATTGGGTTAATATCCTTACAATACTTTTACCACCATATTTTAACAGTTGAAGATTTACTTCACCGGGTCCAAGTGATCTACTATTTTTTCCCTCACTGAACTTTTTTCGACCTCTGCACTTGCGATTTGAAATCTAACATTTTGGCGTTCAAATCTGTTCCCATCTATTTTCCTTGAGGAGTTCATCAAAATATAAACTCCAAGCGCTAATATTAATCATTTGCATCATCACTGTAATTCTTCATTTTTAAGTTTCGTTTTCTGATGAATGTCAGTTCTCATTCCCTTTAAAATATTCCACGCTTCTGAGACTTTTTAAAATACTAGTTAACAATTTATGCTAGCACATGCTGTTTCCCATTCTTCATTTTTGCATCGTCTGATTTCTTTGAATATCCCTTTTTTTCTTTCTTGCCTTTGTATGTCTCTAATATTATCTTTTTTTATTTAACCAGTTCAAAAATGCTTCTTTCTTTTCTTGAACTTCTATAAGAATTCCTTCATTTAGTCAGCTGTTACACTGTTGTCAACATTACTACTCTTTGTACCCAATATCTCAACAGCAACAGCACTAACATTTTGCTTAAGGGTGTATTCAAATCCAAACTGCTTATTTTGAGACACATTTGTAAATTCATTTTTGCTCTAAAATGCATCCAATTGGCAGGTTCTCTTATTCAGAAACTTTATAATGTCCCCACTGTCTCGATGTTTTCATAAAAGCAGAATATATTTCAAAAAATGCTGTCAAAGTGGACATTTTGAACCGAATTTCCCAACGCGATAGTGCTTGAAACAAAAAAAAATGATCGTACTTTTTTAAATAATTGTCTGTAAATCAATTTCTAATTAATTGAACGAAAAATAAAAACATGGAGCCCTTATAAATATCTTTATAAATCACGCCGCCAAGTTTCCTGTTGTTACTTTTAAAAATGAGTCTGTGAATGTGTCTCAAAATTTTGAGTTGTTGAGCGTGGAAAAATATTTTTTTTTAATACCGCCTTAAGAAGGTTTTATAGATAGTATGCCATACCTTCAAAATATACATTCAATCTATAATCGATGAAACACTTCTTGAAACAATTGAGGGGATTGGAGCAAGAGAGTGCCAAGCCACATTTTTGAACTTCTGAGATTTTTCAATTTGAAAATTGGATCAAATACTCATATCAAGATATATAACCTAAAGTTGTTTCACCAATGTCTTAGTAACATTTGAGATATTCAGTAACAATATTACTTTAATGATATTACTATTACGTTTTTTGTAAATTAGCTATCTTCATTGGGGGCATAAACATCTGTGGCAAAAACGAAACCTGTCACATATACTGCCACGAAGTGACATTAGAAACAAATTATATGTTGGATATTATAATTTACAATATTAAGCAACATATTACAGTGTTAGATTTATTTCCCCAAAAATGTGGCTTGGTACTTTCTTGCCCCGACCCCTTCAATTTTAGAGAATAAAATTTTCGAGATAGATGGATTGAAAAGGTGGACAGTGGTATGGTTTCCATGTGCTGCCAATATCTTGAATTTAGGCTTTTTGTTTTCAGCATATTTGAAGAACGGAGGATCAGAGGTTCACGATGGAGTATTTACAACTTGAACAACTACTGTGATTCAGAAAATGCTTGAAAACATTTAGAATGAAATCAAGTACAGGTTTAATACTCGCCGAGAATGTTGTCCATGTTAAAATACACTAAAAACTTTTCCTTCTCCAAACCATTTCATGAAAAATGTCTTGAATTAATGAATTAAAAACAATAACTTTTTTTCTTATCACTTATTCACACTTGTTTTACAACAACTTTTTATCCATTGATTAATTTATTTACATACTGTACACTGCTATATATATTTTCCTAAACTTCTCTTGCAACTTTCAAAATCGATATCGACAAAACATTTGTCTTACAAAATAGTTTAGAATATAATTTATTTTTCTGTAGTTAGATTTTGATTTTATCTAGTGTATGCATTTTTTTTCAAATACAAATACTAAATAATTGCTTTGACAGAGAAAAATGTGACTAAATATTTAAAATAGTTTTTATTGTAGCTGCGAAAACTTTAACATTTCATTCATTGTAACATTTTTCATTGTAGTGTGTTTTGCGTTCGCTTAAATATTTCATATTTAAAAAGCATAGAGAAAGGAGGGGAAAATGTAGCAAAAGTAAATAGATTTAGCCATCTACTGAATTTCTAATTTTTGAGAAATGCCGTACAAAGTTGAAAGATGATATGTACGCGTAATCGCAGAAGACTGTCCATTGATATGAGCTGCAAAAAAATATATAAATGATTAAGTAGATTATTAATAATATATCAATGTTGCCTAACAAGAAATACACAAAAACGTTATATTTAAATTTCAGAAAAATACATAGACCACAGATTAACATAACTTGTAGAAATTAGAGATCAGACTGGCTGTGCCCAAACCAGTGAGCACGATCCCGGGCCTAAAACGCACTGTAAAAAAATTCAGGAACGTTCCTGGAAAATAATGGGCAGCTAATGTACCTAATTTATACCTAAAACATTCCTGGCAAAAAATAGAAAACTTTTTTAAAAATTCAGAAACCTTAATATTAAAAGTCAGAAACTTTCCTGGAAAAATAGTGGTAAGGTTTCTCAATTCTTCAGAAAGGTTCTAGGTTTAAATCGGTAACCTTCCTGGAAAAAACCATGAATATACTAAAATCTTCCCAGTATAAGCCAGTAACCTTCCTCGATTAAATCAGCAATTTTCCAAAAAATTTAGATATGTTCACATCTTGTCATATTCCTGGTAAAGACCAAGAACATTCTTTAAGAATTTAGAAAAATTCCACAGAACGCCAGTAATAGTACTTTAAAATATAAGGAAACATCTTATGTATTTCAGGGATGTTTCTGATACATCAATATGATTTTTGTTGATATGTAGCTCACAATTTAATGAGCTTAAAAGTTTTGCAAAGTAATTTTTATATGTTTTAAGAATATTTTAAAATATTTAACTTATAAAAAATAGTTTTTTAAATTTAATATTTATCTTATAAACATATTTGTTTACTTATAACATCATTTGTCTGTAATTTTTTTAATGTCATTATATTTAATTTTTTTCTTACAAAATATAGTTTGATGTTAAAAATAAATTTGATTTTAAGATAAATACATGTTGTTTCATTTTTAAATTGTATAATGTTTTCTTTTTTAAGTTAAACAGTTTGAAAATTCATGAAATGCATTAAAAATTAGTTGACAAAACTTTAAAGCTAATCGATTGCTATTCTGACATAAGAGTAATCAATTACTCATAAAAATATTATATTTTTATGAGTAATTGAAAATTTTCAAAAATGTAATACTTTTATGGTTAATTATCTGAGCAGTCAATTACTAAAAAATTTTACATTTTGGATTATAAAGAAATATAATTTAGAAAAAATAGTATAATTTAGATAAATATAAAAAATGTTACATTTTGGATTATTTTAAATTTGGTTTTTATCCATGTAATGATCACCCGATATTAAATGTTGAAAAATTTTGCTTTTTTTTCTGCAAATCAATGGACCCTATTTTTTTAATTTGACTGGATTATTATAACTAGAAAGTATTAAAGGATAAAGTCACTCAAAGCATTAACAGACTTTGTCATTTAAAAAAAAAAATCTTAGGCAGATTTATTTGAAACCGTTTTTTTTTGTTTGTTTTTTTCAAAATATACCTACATTTACAAATAATTTACTTAGTATTTTCTTTATAATCTCATGTTAAAAATCAAAGACCATTTTTGAAAATTTTTGATTAATTTAATTTAGGTGAAGGCTGAGAAAAGTAAAATTATTATAAGAAACTATTTGATCTTGAGAAATTATTTGTTCTTGAAAGAGGTATGATTTTCTATTTATTTTATACTCAAATGAGCATAAGCAAGAAGTTTCCAGAACATGTTAGCATACTTGGGATGCTAAGTATTTTTTCCAATATTCATTACCAGTTATTAGAATTAATTATTACTTTTCTTTTTAGTTGTTTGTCAACGACAAATAATCACATTTTAAAAAGCAAAAATTTCAATACAGGGGTAGTACTGGTGAAATTTCAGGACACATTTTCCAACATAATCAAAAATAAAATTTTCAAACAGTATATAAAAATTAATGTATTTAGGAAAATTAATAATTTCTCCAAAACAGCATTTCAGCAAAACGAAAATATTGTCTGTTGTACCTCTGTCAGTTTAACATCCTGATCACTGAGTTTGTAGTGTTTATTCTAGAACTAAAATTGTGTCAGTTGTTCTTATTGTAAAAATGTTTAAAATTATACAATTTCAAAATGGTTTATCTCAAAAACGTCTTTTAAAAGAAATTGCACGCAAGATTTCTATTAAACTACCATACATTTTTTACAGATAAACTTTACGAGTTTAGATATTATATCTATGTCTTAAGATTGAGCCAAAATTTGTTTATAATGCCAAACACAGAAGAAAAAAAAAACATATATAAACTCCGAAAAAAATATGCAACCTGTTTAACTTTATTTTTAAACATAAATTTTGCTAAAATATACACAAATTTAGGTTAAGTGTTAATATAATAAATTCACAAAGATTGCAGGTAGAAACATTAACTAAACTAATAAAATTATTGTGCACAATTTAAACAAAGTACATTTTTAACTTTTTGAGATAGACCACATTAAAGGTATTTTTAATCACTGCTTACAGTGAGAACAACAGATATATTTTTTAGCAATAACTCGTGTAAATATCGGGATTTTTTTTATACAGGTTATCTTAAAATGCTCAATCGATGTTGTTCTTTCGTGTTTTTGTTTTCTTGTTTTTTTTGTTTTGTTTTTTTTTTTCAAAAAAGTAAATTTTTTGAAGATAAAAATTTAATTCCTTTTAAAAAGCAGGCATACTTCAAATATACAAACATAGTAATGTTTTTCATATATGAGTAAATGCACATTTTACAATATTATAATTCTTGCAATATAGGATTAACTCATTTTTTCTCAGATTGTCGGGTGATTTTTAATAGGACAGAAAAAGAATTTTATACATTTACATTCTGTTGCTCTCAATGTATGCATCAAATTATAAAAGTAATAATAATAAAAATTATTATTATTATATTATTATTATTATTTATTATTATTATTATTATTATTATTATTATTATTATTATTATTATTATTATTATTATTATTATTTTACACTCCCATTTATGGATTTTATTCGGTACAAAAAGTTATATATACAACTTTAAAAGTCAGAAGCATAAAAAAATTATAATACTTTTAAACAGTATGTAAAGTTTACGGATTTTAGATTGTAGAAGTTAAAAGCTTGTAGCTTAAAAGAAAAAAAAAACAGAATTGCGAAAATTTTTCCATCAATTATTGATTAAAAATATTTTTAATTATATTAAATTACGTACATACCTTTCTTTTGGTTATCCGACTGTTTTTTCTGGGGAATCGTAAGAATAATATAATCCAAACATGAAGAACAATTAATTAAATTCAGGTGAAAAGTATGCCAGGTATAATTTGAGAACCTCGCACAGTTACCCAGTACCATTTGACTATAATTACGTGCAATTAGAATAAAATAACATTTCAAAATAGTTTGCCTAGGATAAAAACGTATTCCTTTTTGTGGTTGATAGAATAAAATGGCTGACAGTGTCCAGTGGCAGTTTGAATTTATTATTGTTTGTCTTCCGCTGATGCTTATCTGCTGAGATATTGCAATACATTTTCAGGAAAGTTTTAATTTCCTAAGAAATCTTAATAAGTAACGCTTTCAATAATATATTTTTTAACTCAAGGCCGCTGTAAGAATAGGTGCAAGGGGGTCCCAAATTTGTAACTCGGTCCCTGGATATACCTCGAGATCGAAAGGCTAAGATGGCGGGGACAGAGACGTTGCCACGCAAAAAAGCTTAATCCTTGAATTCAGGAAATTATTGGCAAAGAAACTTATTTTTCACAGAAATCTGACAGAAACCTCTGAAAACCCGTAAAGTTACTAAGTAATAATGGGTGACGTTACAGAATTTTCTTACAGTGCGGGCTCGAGCTAGAGTTTTATATGTATTCGGGCTCAAAGTGAAAATGTTATTTATTCACAAATTGAAACAAGTTAGAAACTGTACGTTAAACGTGATATAGGAGGTGTGTTCGTTTTATAACTAGTTTCACAATGTAAAAAAAAACCTTATTATTTCAGTGAAATGAATTATATCGTCTGCTATGAACAAAATGACCATACTTTTTTTCTCTTATTTTTATGGCCACGTTTACAAATGCGATTTTTTTTCTACACCAGACTGTAGAATTCACCATGAAGATCTTGCTTTGCGAATGATTACGTCCATGTTTTAATATTTTTATGACTCATAATGACCGAATTTCCCGTTTTTATTTACTCTAATGGATTCAGATATTCTGCTGTTAACGTAATTTCCACTGACGTTACCTCAGAATCTATACATTTTTTAATGTAACTCATCTCTCAAACAAACAATTTTTTATCGATCTTTCTAAAAATATAACTTTTATGCAATTTTATTACAAAAATTTATTTTGAATAAAAATGGCCGTTTGGCATATGGAAAAAGATGTGGTTAGCCCGTGTTTGTTTTCCTCAGTCACATGACTTGCGCTTTTATCATATAGATTACGTATGATAAGATTTAATCAAATAAAGAAAACTTTTATTAATATATTTTTAAGTTTTGATTTGATTTTCATAAAATTTGAAATGACTCGACAAAATTCTACAACGATTATATATATTAAATTTCAAACCATTCGGTTGGGTATCTTACATGCGGACAGACGGACAGACGGACGGACGGACTAGACGACGACTATAGGTGCTACGTATTTATATAATTACGAACGCACCTAAAAAGGAAATAAAACTTATTTTTTGAGGAACAAGAATGTAGCCTAAATTTCTTAGTGTTTTACAATCCTTAAAAATCCGTTTGAAAAGTAATTGATGGGATATAAGGAGAACTATTCCATCTGATTCTGAAGCCTTTGTACGGTTAGTATTAGTAACAAAAAAGGCGTGGGATGTCCTTTAAACTTTGTCTACCCTTCCTTTCTTTTTGAAGTCCTTTTCTAGAATCACTGGAAAACAGTATTCATGTATTTCTCTCATAGTTGTACAGTCACATTTTAAAACTAGTCGTTGAGGGTCACCGTAATACTTACCCATCAGGGACATAATATAAAATATGAAAATAAAACATGTGTAAACTACTTATAAAATGCATTGCAATTCGAATAAAATCGTGGCATGATGACGTCATAAACTTTAAATGCTCTATTACTGAATTACGTAAGAGAAACATCCTTATAATGCCAAAAATGATAATCATATTAACTAACGGTTTATTGCGTCGGATTAAGCGTCTTATTTAAAATTAAAATATATCTTTGAACTGAAATTTGGATGAAATACAGGGTCATCAAAAATCGAAGAGTGTGGAAAATAGGATTACAAATATCTCGGCAACTCATTATCCGATCGACTTCATTCACTATGCAAAATTTATGTTTTTTTATTGTCTTTTATATTCTCCTTAAAATAAACAATTTCGAAAATTTTTATATACCTTTTATCAGAACGAATATTTCGAGAGTCCGAAAAAAAAGGTCCGTATAATCGAGGTTACTGAAATTCACTAAGCTTCTTCCCATTATTACTTCTACCATTCTTATTACTTCTATACCATTTATTATTACTTCTATTCCATTGTTACATACTAAATTTCAAGTCTCTATCTCAATTTGTTCGGGAGATAGACCGTTTACAGACACGCAGACACACAGACGAACGGCAAAATTTTGTTTCTAAAAATATATTTTTCGGAATCTCCAGTGTCTGAAAGGTGTAACTCTGTCAAAAAAAATTTTTCAATTTTTATAACGATTACAAGATTTACCCTATACTACGTATAATGGTAATAAAGTGGTAATAAAGTATGATGGTAATAAGTAATAAAAAGAATTGTGACTTTTGCAGATTTCTGTCAGTGGTTGGGTATAAGTAAAAAAAAAGCTATTTTAAACATATTTCCAGGGACATGAAAATCACGAAACGTTCTCATGAGGGAGTATGTAGAACTAATACTTATTTCTATGTAATAAAATATTTTTAAATGAGAAAATTAATGTTGAATTTTTTTTTTTTCATTTTAAACAAAAATTGAAATTGCATAGCCTAAATTGTGTGATGCCACTTTTTGTGCAGTTCCTCATTAAATGCAAATCGTAAAAAAAAAATGCTTTAACATGAGAAAATGTGTTATTAAATATTTAAAATAGTTTTTTTTTTTTTTTTTTTTTTTTTTTTTTGTAGCCGCGAAACGTTAACATTTTATTCACTGTGTTATTTTTCTTAAAATACGTTTTAGCGCTTCTGTACTTATTTTATGTTTTAAATGCATAGAGAAAAGACATAAAAATACAGAAAAACTAAACAGAGTTAGTTATCCTCTACATTTCTAATATTTAAGACACATCGTATCACGATAAAAGATAACACCTACGCATCCCCACAGGATACTATAATTTCATAAAAGATGAAAGAACAAGACAAAGATGATTAAGTAGATGATTAATAATGTATCAATGTTGCCTAGCAACATGCACACAAAAACGTTGCATTTTAACTTTTAAAATATACATAGAGCGTGGATTAATATATCTTGTTCAAATTTAATATAATTGAAAACGGTAAAATTTTGTGTTTGAGATTTCACGATAATCATTTCAGTATCTGTTTAAATTCATACGTTGTGATATGTCATTATCATATGTTACTATTATAACGAGATAGCGCCGTCGAAATACGACGGAATAAAAAAATTAATAAGGAACTATTAGATGAACGTCGAATAAATGTACAAAAATTGTTGAAATAACAAAATCTTCCTTATATTGGCTAATCTAAATGCAAAAACAATTATTATTTTAAACTATGTTTACCATAACACTATTTTTATTAATTTTAACTTTTCACATTAATTAAAAAAATAAACTTCATTCATCTAATATTTAGTTTATTTTAAAATACTAGCTGACCCTGCGCAGAGTATCTGCACTCTAGTGTCTACTCTTTTAAATACTATATGCATATTAGAATACACGAATTTCAGCATTATATGTATAAATATCATCCATAAAAACTTCTCCACTTAGGGTTGGGTTGGGTTGGGTTGATTATTGACGGCCAATTATCTACACATGTCTCCACTTAGGACTGGGAACTTTGAAATAAAAAATATATACACATCATAAGATATGGACACCATTTAGAAATATGAAAACAGAGGTATTTTTCCAGCATCGTGCGAATAAAAAACCTTTGCATGCACTGCACACAATAGTTGCTGGATACTCTTTAAAATTAAAAAAGTGTATACATATTATATTGAAAATATCTACACCATTCACAATTAGGAAAATATTTTTATTATTTTTTTTTAATTTTCTGCATCGAAAACGTCTTTATATACACAATTGTAAATTTCAGAGCTCGGAGATATTATTATTAATTTGAATTGACAAATTGTTTGTCACTGTTAGTATGGCTCGTCCTTTAAGCTTTTGGGGTGACACCGTTGAAAAATCAATGTTACTGAAAAGTTGCTGCACTGAATCTTGTATATCTGGATAGCAAATTTGAGGAAACTCAATAGTTTACCCACTTTGACATTCACCAACCTGTAACAGCGAACTTTCTAACTCTCTCTCTATTTGAAAGGTACGCATATTTGCTTTGAGTTGCATAATGTAAAATATTCTCTTCTTTATGCAACTTGAAACTGTTAGTGATCTTGAACCTCTAAAAATGACAGGTAGGACTGACTTGACGGAAATCTCCACCCAATAAGATTATTTTATTCATTTATTATTATTATTTATTTGTTAATACTCAATCCATATTATAAATAACAAATACGTGCATTCGTAACATTGACGTCATAACGAGCGAACAACAATGAGGTTAAACTGCATAAGCTACAACAATGGAGTCAATGTTTTAATTAGTAACAAAATGGTGCGTTTCTTTGTTTGATTTCACAATTTATTTTATTTTCTTTTTAGAAAATAGCTAGTTTTTTAAAATAAATAAGAAAAATTGCCGGCCAATTTTTACAAAAAATGTATTTTCGGATGCAAAAATTTTTTCTACATATGTGTGGTGAATTTTAAATCGATACCTCAAATACTTTTCTTAATATTCGCAAATTAGTGAAAACAAACCTCTCGTTGCCATCGGCAAATGAAAAATAATCGCGATTTCTGTGCCACGTACGATAGCGTAATATATATATAGATAGTAGTCAATGACATGAATCAAGGTAAGTAATTAGGGAAAAGTAATCAATTAAGGCTAATTCTAATCTTTGTAATAACGAAATAAAAAATCAGTGAAAATTAGATCACTTTAACACAATCAAATTATACTAGGAGGCTCAGGCACCTGCTCGCTGACCCCCTTGAATATTCCGAAGCAATTCACATTGGGACCGCTATGTGGTACCAGATCACTTCGCTAGCTCGCCACTTTTTGCAGCAAATCTAGCCTGAATAAGTACTAACACAAACCATTTTAACATATGAAATTTAAAAAAATCTTAATTAAAAAAAGTAAATAAAAACTTTGTGGAAAACACAATTACAAATATATTTACTAAGTACTGCCAATGGGCATAAATCATTTTAACATTATGAAAAAATTACCTTCGAAATACAATTAATTTAAAACTCATTGCGCAGCACGGATTTTTTGCCTATAATATTGCACAGCGCGGCTTAAAATCATTTAAAAGTCTTTGAGAAACCCTACTCAGACGCTATGTATGAGTATGACGCTAACAAAATATAAACAAAACTTTTTCTGCTGTGTCTAAAAGAAAGTCTTGATCATAAAGCTGATTCGCTGAATGTATCACGTCACCGTAAAACGAACCAATGAGAATCGTCGCTGCGGAAACCATGGTTGTTGCCAAATGGCAAGTTACAAATTCAGCCCTATTTTCGCGCCACGTAAGAGAAATATATATTTTTTGTTTTTGTTTTAACAATAAAAATACATTTCAAGATAAACATAACGTTATTTTTATCGGCACAAACTTTTCATACATACTTCACACTTTTGATCCATGTATAAAGTAACGCGTTATAGATTATTAATAAATATATTTCCAGTAAAAATTGATGTTATGTTTGCCACCAAGAATTTTGGATGCGAACTGATTTTTTATTCTTTATGGGCACATTGGTGAGGAGCTAATCTCAGTACCGGCAATGTAAGAGTCCGAAAATTTACGTTATTTAGACACATTCGTAGAAAAATATTTCAGTTTAATGAAATAAAATGATCGCTCCTTGTTGATTATGATGTCATTTTCAAACGTTGAAGCATTTCACTTTTCCGAGATTAAAGTGCTTAAATGCAAAACGGCAGAAGAACATGTCGCGATGTTTAGATTCGTTCGAAAAAAATATTTTTTTAATTAATTTTCAAAAGCAATATGAATTGTAACCTATTTTTTTTTTAACCAGAATCGATTTCTAGAAGCTGCAAATATGCGTATCCAAAATTACAGCTGATTCCGCGAAGTAGTTTTTGAGTTGTGTTTAAAAAACGACCCGCATTACAATCTGTTTTGCAACGATTGCTAATTAATTTAACATTAGGAATTCCCAATTTTAAACGCTCATAATTACTAAACTACTCGACCGAATGACTTTCCGATTGCTAACCCAAGGTAAAATTCACCGAAAAATACAAATATGACGTTAAAATTAAATGTTCGTATTGAAATTTTCAGTGTTTATACAATTTCAATATGAAGACACCGCTTAAGCTTATTTTTTTAACATAAATTAAAAGAAGACATGATTTTCAGTCGAATGGGTTTTTTGTGATAATTTGGCGATTAAAATGTATGGGTTGTTCTCTCTATCTGTAACACTTTCAAACATGGTTGAAAAGTGTTTATGAATTCGGTTTGTTTGTCTGTCTGCCTGCCGTGTATGTATGTATATGTTACGGTCAATATGATTAATCCGGTCATTATTAATAATAACCGGTTATCATTAATAATGACCGGATTAATCATATTGGCCGTAACATATATATTAATTTCATACTGGTATCCGGAAGTGAAATGCTTTTAAGCTAACTCCACCGACTAATAGTTGAAAAGTTTATGAATTCGGTTTGTCTGTCTGTCGTATGTCTGCTGTCTGTCCGTACTCTAATTCGCGTAAATATACTCGGATGGCTATACAATTTATATATGATATTGATGCTTACTACGGCTTGTTCGCTATTGAAAATGAAGTCTGTAGCATATATAGTTCATTTACAAGGACGATCAAAATAATTCTGTTACATTACGGTCTATGGAGAAAAATCACTTTTGACGTATTTTTTAGTCTATTTCAAATACATTGTAAGTGGTATATATATCACTGAGGCGCACTACAAGATGTTTTGAATAGAATAGGGTACGCCTAGCATTCATCTTACATTTACAGGGACACTCGAAGGAATGCCGTTACATTAGGATCAATAGGAAAAAATCGTTTGAGGTGTACTTTAATAATATTACACTAGTTCGAACATATGGAAATTGATATATTACTGAGGTGCACTACAAGATACTTACTATAGAATAAGGTGTGCCTAGCATTCATCGTTCATTTACAGGGACAAACAAAATAATTCCATTACAATACTGTCTATTAAAAATAATTACAGGAAGTGCGCTTTCAGTTGTGGTACACGTTACAGGACTGCACGGATGCTTTTCCCACTATTGACGGTAATTCCTTACATTGTGATTTCAAATGCATTTGATGCATAACACATGTGTTATGCGTTCTCCAAATTGTTTGCTTAAACATCCTCTTTCATCTTATTAAACGAGGAAATTTGTTTTATAGTATTCTGAATATGTTGGAAAGTGTTTATAATCTATGCTTGACGCATGATTTTTCGCTCTAGTTGAAACGATACATTAGACTTTTACATTAGATTCTATTCTGTCTGTTTGTCGAACCTGTGTTTCGTCACTCCGTGTTCTTAACTTTCATAACATTTTTCGGGTATATACACAATTATATGAGTATGTAGAAAAGTGGGCTATAATATGAAATACAGCACTTTTGAAAAGGGTCTATGAAAAATTTATCATTATTTTACAAAGCCACACAAAGCAATTCCAATACATTACTACCGACAAAGTATCCTATTCATCTCCAAAAATAGTTTTACAATTTGAAGTTTCGAAAGATTTCATGAGGTCAGTTTTATAGCCTGTGGCAATGTTTGTTTTCCGCAACAAAAGCTGGTAAAATTCCTCATAATATATATTTCATATCATAATTCTAACATTATAGCGAAGTTGAGGTATTTTAGTGAAATTGAATTTGAATATAATAACATAATTTCGAAAGTAAACTTTACAATAAAAGCTGCTATGGGAAAATGAATAATTTTACTGCATGGAATTAACGAAATTAAACTTCTCCAACTCAGAGGGTGTTCGACATTGTTTAGACGTAATAACAAGAAAACTGTACAAAAGGGTACCTTACGCTCATAGTTCTTTATAAAAACATGTGCAAAACGTCGCCGAAAGATAATTCTACATATCGTGTAAAAACATGATTTTTATTAACAGAGCCTAACCTAGGTAAATGACGAATCAAATAAAAGAAGAAGATGGATTATTACACAGCATACGTTTGAAGTCCGCTAATGAGAGACATTACACAGTTTGAAAGACAAAAATTTTGTTAGTGAATGTTTTCTCCTATAATGGCGAGAGCGGCGTTACTGCAATTAGAGGATTCCATCCCGCCCTCTGTCGCGTTTACCGGAGGGATTTTGTAATTTTTTTTTAAACCTCAATATAGAGACCGGTAGAGCTCTACAGATTTTGTTCCAGTCTGAACAGTCCTTCTCGAACAGTAAAAGCAGTAAAAGGCAGTAAATTAGAGCATTCCGCCGTCAGAAAACCTTACGCGGAACAGTTTTTGCACTTTGTTTTAAGTAAGTTTAGAGAACATGATATGATTTCAAAATTTCATGTGATTTTGATAGATACGATCTACACAGTCCTCTGCATTGAAGCAGTTCATGAACTTTGTATGTGTTCGTGTTATTGTAAAATATGTCATAATCTATTGATTATACATTAGTATTTTTTTCTTGTTGAAATTTTTGGTGAGTTATTCATTGATTTTACTTAAAATAAATAAGGGTAAGAATTTGGTTGTTAATCTTTGTTATTTTCATTCGCTCAAAATCATTAATCATTAGCGCAAAGGATATAGAGGGTGACTCAAAACTCCGTGTTCAAACCTAAAAAAGTGGTAGAGTATACTAAAACAAACAAATTTTGTGTAGGAAAACAGGGTCGTAATCCATTCATTCATTGAAAAATACAGGAGTCTCACTTGAAACCGAACATAGTTATTGATTTTTTAACAAACCTAAAGATTAAAATATCTTTAATTTTGTTAACAATTACTATGTCCGTATTCAAATGAGACTCTTTGTATTTTTCATTCCAAAAATAAAGATTAAAATATGTTTATTTTTGCGAAACTTATGAACAGTAACTATGTTCGGATTCAAGTTAGACTCCTTGTATTTTTAGGAAAATAAATAGATTACGACCCTGTTTTAATATACAATGTTGTAGTACACTCTACCACCCTTTTAAGTTCGTACATAGAGTTTTAAGTCACCTTGTATATCCTTTGCGCTAATGATTGATGATTTACGCTAATGAAACTAGCAAGATAACCAAGTAAATTCTGACCCGTTTTTATTTTAAATAAACAAATTAAATACTTACCATCAATTTCTTCAAGAAAAAAAACTAATGCATAATGAATAGATTATGGCATATTTTCAAATATCACGAACAAATTTAAGAACACGTGTAAACAAATAGTATGTACATACAGGGTTCTTGAACTGCCTCAACTGCAGAGTTGTACATCGCATCTATCAAGCTAACTTGAAGATTTTGATGATCATGAATTTTTAAAAAGACACAAAGTAAGGATAATTCTAAAAAATTCTTTACATTTTCAACAGACTTCTTTGACTCATATAAAAAGAGATGACATTATGGCGTCATGAAAATTGATGGAAGTGTACTGTATTTCGATAGATGAAACCGCACGTACTACCAATTGCATGCGGTAATATGGAGTATCTAGTTCAGTGCTATTTGAGTGTAGATGATAGCCACTTCTGGCACTTCTTGGGATATTTTTACATTTCTCACACAAAAATGGTAATTCTTTTGAAATTTTCGTTAAAATATTTTCATTATCGTTAAATTTGCGAACGAAAATCCGAATTCGGTTTGAAATGAAACTCCCTGTATTTTTGACTAAATAAAGGGATTGTAACTCGGATATTCCATAAAAAAATTGTTCGTTGTAGTGTGAATCACCAGCCCTTAAAGTTTGTTATTAATTTAAAAATTCATTAAAAGGGAACAACATTAAAGGGAACTGGAAATCACGTAATCTATATGTAAAATATTAAACAAAAAACTCTAAAAAGCTACTTCTTTTAAATTTATTGCTAAAAGTCACACTGAATCAATATCTTCGAACCTATAAAACATCCTGTCCTGAAAACTCAAAGATATGCATCAATTTACATTATGGGCTGGGATATTCATCACATAACGTATAATGTCAGAGTTCAATTGAATATTTCGAAAGTGAACAAGCTGCGCGATGAAAAAAAAAAAAATCATGTGCACTGAAAATTGTTCGTTGAAAAATAGATTTCTATCAAGTTGATAATCCAATTTCCTGTGTACCTTATAAAACTGGTTTTATTCTCACTTAATTGCCTTACATACAAATGTATCCGTTCTAAGAAAATGATAGTGAGATCATTAATATTATGTATCGAGCACATACTAGCATAAAATCGATTCTCTCATAATCGTTACACTCGTGATGTTTTCTTTTTATGGTCATGCAACAAGTGTGTTATTCTGAAATATTCATTCAGCTTTCAAAGAACTGAATTTCTAGAATATAGCATTTTGAAAATCATGATCGATTGTTTTGTATGCAATATCAAATTTATGATATCCGTTCCAAAAGATTTTCTGTCAAGCAATGAAATGAGGTGATATAATAAAGAGGGAAGTAAGAGGATATTTTCGGCTTTATTGTAAGTAGATAAAAAGAGAAAAAAAATCAGTCTTTTAATATAATATAATAAAAGGGATTGTATATTTTTTTTATGATGATTTCAATTCAATTTATTTAGACTACTTATATTGAGTGTTTTGGTTTTAAATTTGAAATGCAGAAATTCACATTTTCAGTTGTTACTTTCTTCTATCATTACAAGAAGAAAGTATGGGATTCGTGAAAAATTTCTACTTCCAGTTTTCACAGATTTATACGTTTTAGAATGTCCTAAACACGATTGGGCAGTTTTTCGAAAATTTCTGTTTGTGAGTCTGTCTGTCTGTGACACAAATTTTGTAGTCTCTCGATTTCTAATACTACTAATGCACGGAATTTAATAAAACGTCAGATTTAGTTAGACTCTGAGATAAATTGGTGCTTATTATGTTTGGGTGTAAATAGCCCCACAGGTGGCGTTGCTATGCTGCATATTGACCGATTTCCGCGATAGCTATATCTCAAGAACCAATGCATGGTATGCCATCAAACTTCATATTCTGTTAGACCTTGACATAAATAGATGCTGGTTATGTTTTGGTGAAAAAAAGCAGCAAGTGGCGCTGCTATAATACTTTTTTAATGATTTTCACGATAGCTATATCTCAAGAACTAATGCACAAAATTTCATCAAACTCCAGATTCAGTAAGACGTTGACATAAGTTTTGGTGTAAATTGCCCAACAGTTGGCGCCCCTATTCTGTAATTTTTACGATTTCCGCAGCAGTTATATCTCCAGAACTAATTCCTGCATTTCACCAAAACTCATATTTTATTAGACGTTGACATAAGCAGCTCTTTATTAGGTTTGGGTGTATTCCGCCCAATAGATGTCGCTGCTTTGTTTTGTATTTCACGATTCCCGTGATAGCTATATCGCAAGAACGAATAGATTCTCATTTAACTTTGGTGACAGACGATTTGATTTATATAGAAGAAAGTTTTGTGATAGCCCCAACATACTAGTTTTTTTTATTAATAGATCAATAATAATCAACAGTAGTTTACATGTTGGAGTCATTTATGATTAATTTTTCAATTAAGAAAAATTATTTCTATATTCAATGTCGAACAGACGGCCAGACAACTTGAATTCATAAACAGTTTTCAACTATGTATATATATATATATATATATATATATAACTCTAATATAACATAATAATAATATTTAATATAGCTCTAAATATATATCTATATATGTAATATTTAAAAAAATTAGCCCTTTTTCTTTAATTAATTTATTCCAAATTCTTACAATTCTACTTTTTTCCCCTAGTCTTTTAAATATATCGTAAATCTAAATTATATTTTTATTCCATATCTTTAATCAATATATTCTTTTAATTCTTATTCTAAAAATCTTAATATGTTAAAAGCTACACTTATTTGTAAAAAATCTTAATTTATTTCTTCTTTTGAAACATTAAATTTTTATTTCTTAGAACATCTCTTAGTATCATTTTCATTTTTATTAATATTATCATTTGATATCCCATAATTCATTTCGGCTCGCTCGTCTAACTTGTTCACCTCAAAATTATGCCGTATATAGTAATAAGTTCCACGGCCTTGCAAGCCGCTTATTGGCTATTCTTTACCTGCATTGGCGTAAATATTCATACGCCTCGCAACCTTTAAAACACGGTACGCAGGCTCGGAGCTCAGAATTTGTACATATTTCCAACTGCCAAACAAACGCACGTCACCTGGAGGAGAAGTTTTTTCAAATTGGTGAAAAATTTCTCTAATAATTTTAACATTTTCATGCTGTTTCTATGGCGTAGCACCATTCAGATATGATTTCTGAACTTGCTCATTAGTGGAATTATCTTGGATTAGTAAAGTGTCAATAAAAAGAATTGATACTAATTCATCGTCCTGTTATTTCTACGGGAAAACTCATAATGTTTTTCTGAACTATCGTCTTACATTTGGAACCTTCGACTGCTAATCATATGTTGTTTACGGGTTCATCGAGTGCTAGAATTGTTACATTCATTATGAAATGTCATTCATTACATATATATATATATATATATATATATATATATATATATATATATATATATATACAGTAAAATCCCGTTACAACGAACTTCACGGGACCGCAAATTTTATTCGTTGTAACGGGAATTTCGTTGTAACGGAATTCAATAGAAAATTAAACATTTCAATTCAGATCCTCATATCATAGTTAATTATAAAAATATAGTAGTATAATACAAATTAGTAGATAATTAATTATTAAAAATAGTAATAAAAATTAGTAGTACCTTCTAATAACGTAAAGTTAGTGTATAATACAATGTATAATATTTTTTATAGAACTGAAAAATTGACTTACCACCATTTCAATGATCTTCAAATTGTACAAGAAAAAATTTAATGCAGAAAATCAGTGATTTTTTTTTGTACAAGGGAGTTTGAAGCTGCGGACAATACAAAATTATGTACATGATTAATATTAGAAAAAATGTTATCTGGTACACTGCTCTGTAAAGAAATAAAATTGCGCACTCTTTCTAAGCTTTCTAAGGCTTCAGCAGATGTAACTTTTGAAACCTCATTTTCTTCATCTTCAGAACTTTCTTCATCATTTTCTAAAATGCGATCATCAGCAATAGACTGCACAATATCTGTCTCTGTTAATGAATAACAAGTTGCAGCATTGTCATCTGCAGTTAAAAAATCTTTAAAGCTTATGCTTTGAGACACACCAGATTTTTCTTTTACTAAGTTCCAAGTGGATTCGATCTCATATTCGACTGTCTGCTCCTCATCATGTACTACATCGCTAGATCCTTGAGCCGTCGATTCTTTATTTAAATCCTTGTCAATCTGCGCGTGTTTCCAACAGTGGGCTATTGTTTTCTGGCTTATATCATCCCACGATCCACAGATCATATCAATTGCCTCTTTCATGTTGCACTTTCTGTTTACGTTATTTTGCAGATCACAGAGAATGCGTTTTAATAACATAGTTTTGTATCGTGATTTTACGGCTCTGATAATGCCTTGGTCAAGAGGCTGAAGTATTGCAGTACAGTTAGGCGGGAAATACTCTACACGAATGTGATTCAATATAGGAGGATCATTGTGTGCTGTGCAGTTGTCTATGAGTAGAAGAATTTTACGTTTTTGTTTTTGCATATCTTTATCAAAATTTATCAGCCATTTATTAAAGAATCCTTGCGTCATCCATGATTTTTTGTTGGCTTTGTAGATGCATGGTAAGGACTTAAAATGTTTGAAACAACGGGGTTTTTCAGATTTGCCGATTATGAGTACTTTTCGTTTTTCTGTTCCTGATTTGTTGCAGCAAAATAGGGTTGTAATCCTTTGTTTGGAAAGCTTTCCTCCAATACACTTGTCTCCTTTTAACGCTAAAGTCTTCCTTGGTTCTAACTGAAAAAATATTCCGGCTTCATCGGCATTAAAAACATCGTTAGGACTATACGTCTTGATTATTTTTTGTATTTCACCTTTACGCCATTCGTTTACAAATTCAACTGGGACGTCTTTTGCTTCTCCTGAAATGCATTTTTCCACTATACCGTATCTTTCTCGGAATCGATTCAACCATCCGACACTGGCTTGAAAATTTTCAATGTTTAGCATTCTTGCAAATTCCAAACCTTTTTCTCTAATTAAAGGGCCACTTAAAGGGATGTTTCTAGAACGAACATCCATAAACCATTTGTAAACAGCACTATCCACATCTTGAAACTGGGCATTTCGAATTCGTTTTCTGCTTGGATCAAAGACTTTAACTTGAATTTTTTTCAAAATGCTTTCTTTATCTTTTAGAAAAGTGGATAAAGTAGACGGCGAAATTCCATATTTGCTAGCAACATCAGATTTTTTCATTCCTTTCTCAACTTCAGAAATTATGGCTTTTTTTTCTTCCAAACTAAACTGTTTTCGCTTAACAGCCGCCATTTTATGACCTACTGGTAAGATGAAAATTTTCAAACTGATTTCGAGCTTTGGAAATTCCTTTGCGAAAGTTATTCAGGTAGGGAGGAGAGGGAAGGGGGAATGTGCAATACTCATTTCACGTTTTGTTAAGTTTGCCTACATTGGTTACAGCTTACTTGGACTTCCAAGAAAAAGGGGTGGAGAAAAGGGGAGAGCGAACGAAGGAAACATTCCTTCTGCAGTGAAATGCCTATGCACACCGATTTTACAACAAAGCTCGGAGAAAAGCGATTGCTTTAGAGATAAGCTTGATTGTCCCTAAGACTAGGCATCGAAAACAAAAATTGTCAAGCGATAAAAATGTACAACTGAAAGTATTTGCCGTGTCATATTATTTCGTTCTAACGAGATTATAAAAAATTGAATATTTCGTTATACGGAGATTATGTTAACATTATTTGAATACATTTCAAAACGGGACTCGCTTGCATTTCGTTATAACGGGATTTTTCGTTGTAATGGAATTCGTTGTAACGGGATTTTACTGTATATATATACAGGGTGACTTTTAATTAACCTACAACTTTAAACTACATTAACTTCTCAGAGCCTCACTAGAGGGCGGCACGAATGCGTGAAGTGAGAGAGGGCATAAAAAGAATTTGTTTAGTGCCAGTTTAAAGTAATTTCGAAAATGTCTCCCAAAGCGTCATATTCAACTGAAGATCGTACTTTTATTGTTAAAAATTCGTACTTATATGGTGAAAATGCAACACTATTTCTAAGGAAGTGCTCTTCAACATTAAGAAACCTTCTAGAGCATTGGTAAGAGATCTGATAAGAAAATTAGCCACCTTATTCACCAGATATGAATCCATATGATTTCTCTCTTTGGGGTCATATGCAAGATTTGGTTTACAAAAAGAAGCCGACAGACCTTATTAGCCTCAAAAGTTCCATAACTGACTCATTTTCAAGCATAAAAAAAACCGCTCGATTTTGTTACTGACAACTTTGTGACTAAATTGCGCTATTGTATCACCTTTGAAGATCCTCACTTTGAAAACCATAACCATTAAAATACTTTTCTACGTTCTTTTCAATAAAAAAATGTTTGTAGTGCTATCTGCAACGACTCAGAATTATTTCAGGTAAAAGTTGTAGGCTAATTAAAAGTCACCCTGTATATATATCTAACGCTAAGGTACGTGGCGCCGAAAGAGCGGTTATTTCTCTTTTGCCGATGACAACGAGTGGTTTGTTTTCAATAATTTGCGAATAATAAGAAAAGTATTTGAGGTATCGATTTAAACCTCACCACTCATATGTAATTTCTGCATCCAAAAATCCAATTTTCGTAAAAATCGGCCAGTAATTGTTCTTATTTTTTCAAAAAACTAGCTACTTTCTGAATAGAAAAAAAATGCGAAGTCAAATCAGAAAACGTGCTTTTTTGTTATTAATTAAAACATAAGCTCTATTGTTGTACCTTATGCAGTTTAACATCATTGTTGTCCGCATCATTATGACGTCAACGTTATTGATGCATATATTTGTGATTTATAATACAGATTGATTTTCTGAGGTTTTTCTACTTACGTACCTAACGACCACGTGTTCTTTTTTTTTTCAAGTGTGAGCTGATAAGTAACCAAATTAGACCTTAAATTCTTTGTAACTTCCAAATCGACGTAATTTGGTTTGAATTTTATATTTAAAAACATGGAAATAAAAGAAATCGGATACGAATACGGAGAATACGAATTTGGGTACTTTCGTATTCGCCTCATGCCAAAGGATATTAAACAAAGAAATCGAGAAAAATATAATGACATGTATGCATTCATTATATGTATGTAACTATGTATTAATGTGCACGCATATTTGTATTCACATGTTGTATGTTGTATAGAGAAATTTCCGTAATCGTGTTCGCAGACAACTGGCGTATTTTAGTGAGTATTGTTTGACGTGAGTGTGGATTAAGGAACTGGTAAGAGATTAACTTATAGAGACGAAATACCACCTAATTACGTACTAATACACATGTAAAGTTATATATATATATATATGCAAGTATTAAAAATATGTACGTTACTGTTGGTGGAAGGTGGAACTAAAAGATGTTTTAATCATTCTAGGTTCGTTTGAAAACACGACCAAAGAAGCGAGCATAGCCTGCTAAGTATACATATATTATAAAATTACAAAACGACACTCATATAAAGTTTACGAGCACTAAAAAATTATTATTAAAAGTTATTAAAAAGTTTCAGTGATAGTTTAAACTTTGAATACATTAGCACAAAATAAAAAACAAAAAAAAACATTTTTAGTCATCTTTTGTTAAGATCCAAGAATTCAAAACATTTTTATATGTACAATAGAAAAAAGATACAAGTCCTTCCAGCTCTCTCGAAAGAGCAGTTTGATTTCTTTGTTTTAGATAGCTTTCATTACAAAAAGCTACTTATTGCAGCCGTTCGGAGGAAAGCAATTCCAAAAAAAATTTGTTATATTTTCACCGATCATGACCCCCCCCCCCCCCCTCCAGACCCCAAAACCAGCTTCCGTTCAAATGTTGATTATAAATTGAAAAAAATATATATTGAAAAAAAATTGTTTATGTTACCAAGGTTCATAGCCAGTTCATAGCCAAGGTGGATGACAAACTTGAACTATGCTGCCAAAAGTGTGGCTTGAAGATTATGAGAATGACAACAATGGTTACAACAATAAAATCAGTTATGCTCCAAACCACGAACTTAAAAATACCCAAATTGGCTACAAACTTGATTGCGGAAAATTTTTTGTTTTTCATCTTCAATACCCCCTTTCACTCCCTTGGTGTTTGCATTTCGAAAATCGTTTAAATATATCTTTAATCATTTTTTTAGTAGATTTGTTATGCTACACAATTCACTCCTATCTAAAACTACTGCTCAGATATGATGAAATGACCTCAAGCTTTCGACACTCTCTTTAGACCCTTTAAAAGTCGAATTTTGAAAAATCGTTTCTTAGTGGATCCCTACTATGTATTACGAATACATATACAGGAGTTCAAATTTCTATCTTCAATAATTTCCTCTGTGCGTAGTAGAAGATGAAATTTCACAAGAAAACACCAAATAAAAATTCCCTTGGAAATTCTTGCACAAAATATCTACTAATCAAAAATCAGTAATACTTGTCTTATTCATCTTGTCTTCCATAATCGGGATCTTTGCCTAGTTTGGCGACAAACATAAGCGATTCTGGCTACTATGTATTTTCAAGATTATGAAAGTGGCAAAAATCGTTACAACAGTAAGATTAGTTTTAAGCCAAACTACACTCGCTAAGATACACAACATGGCTATTGACCCGATTACAGAAAAAAAATTTCTGTTTCAGTTCTTCAATACCCCTATACCTTCAATAACCCCTATTAACCAAAAACTCATCGAAAACGCCTTATTTTTATGAAAATTGGCAAGCGCGTCCGCGTATGCTCAGTTCGTAGCTTTCGGAAGCCGGCAGCAAAGAAAAAGCAAATTGCGAGATCAACTTTTTAATTTGCAGTTTTTCTTAACCCGCCACTGCCGAACCACAAAAAATACGGAAAAACAAATTACACATTCTTAAATTTCATTTCTTTACGTTTTAAACGCCGCAATTCGCTTGAAAAAAATTAATTTTAACCCTGTCAAAAAATTAATTACGAAACATCAAATTCATGTTATTTCATTTTCTCCCGTTTTACGAACTTTGTATCTGCCAAACTAAAAAATATACGTAAACACTGACTACAACAAGTTAAAGACCGTATTTTGCTCTTCTAAACTCCACACCTTTGGATTAAAAAAATACTGATATTAACTCTTTCAAAAAAAAAATCCGTAAGCCATTTCGAGACTTTTACAATTTCCGCAATATTTAAAAATCTGTAACAGCGCTTCTAATCAAGATTCGAACAAAATAAAAATACCAGACCATAGCTACGTTCATACAAATTTCGAACTCTGCAATCCGTTTCAAATGATGCGAAAACTAACTCTTTCAAGCAAAGTCGTTTGCAAAACTCACTTTTGCGATTCCTCTTTTCTGCGATATTTAAAATAGTGTATCAGCTCCGTAAAGAAAAATACCAACAAACCAAAGACACCTAACCAGATTTACGTTCATTTTCATTACGACAAAGCCTTCGGTTTGAAAACGTATTAATATTAACCCTTTCAAAACGTTCGTTTCCGTAAGTTACTTTCACGATTTTCGAGATTTCTGCAATATTTAATAATTTGAATCTGAGTTTCTGATCAAGATCCGAAAACAATAAAAATACCAGACCACATATACCTTTATTTAATTTCTAAATCCGCAAGCTGTTTTAAAAAATATAAATATTTACACAAATTGTAGACATAAGAATCCGGGGAGAATTTAAGGGGATTATATCGCATTATGTTTTTACGACCTATAATGAGGTAAAACGATTAAAAAAAAAGAAAAGAAAAGAAAGGATACGAGGGAATTCTTTTAAAAATAATAATAAGTATAAATGAAGTAAGAATGAGCAATAAACGAAATGTTCTTGATTGTCAATTTCATAAGTTGGATATTTCAACGATTGCGTAGTTAATTCTTCTTTGGGATAATAGCTTCTCACGTTAGGTTAATTTTCCCCCCATTGTTGTTTAAAGGGTTCACGTGTCATATTGGTTCTTTTGCGCACGTTCATGTATCCTATTCATTTCTCCTTACTGCTGTGTAGGGGTACAGTCTATTTTTTTTTCTTTTTTGCCCACTGTTGGAACATGAAAAGCCATTTTCCTATTTTCAGAGTAAATCGTCATTTCTCCTTGCTGCAACTGAATTGCAATTTTTACTGCTCTCGTACTGGAAGGACAACCTTTTGCGACTGATGAAGAAAGATTAACTCTTTCGAAACGCGTTTTGCATCAGCTTCTTTTTTAATTGTGTTTTCAAGAAGTGTATTCTCGTGATATTTTATTACAAAGCTTTAGAGTTTCTTATTTCTTTGATGTACTAAAGATATTTGGAAAACAATCTCATTTAATTTCAAATTTTAAACGAACCCGAGCGGTAAAGGGCCAAATATTTTTTATTAAGAATACTCTTCAAATATTTCGTGGAACATATCTAATCGTAAGTTGAAAGAAGCACGTCAAAAAAGAAATATCAGTATGATAGTTTTTATATTAGACAATATGTTTTATAGAAATATTGAGAAATAAAATGGAAAAGGAAAAAAAGTAATTGGATGTGTAAGTGGATTGGTGTCTGCATTTGGTGTGAATGAAAATATATGTATTTCAGGAATTGTTTGTGTATTGTAGTTTTCAGAAGTTTTTATTAATTTAACAAAGACAACGCTATTGCTATCTGCACTTTTTTTTTATTACTTGAAAGAATATTTTAATATTAATTCATGGTAAATCCTACCTCTTTTAAATAGTATTAGTGAATCCATCAGCATTAACAAAATCGTTTTCGTGCACTTAACTAAATCTATTTAAAATATCTTAAAATATATCAAAAAAGAGCTCTCCTCCGCCTCCATAAAAAAAGATAATAAAACTAATTAGAAAAAATTTATAAACCTGGAAAAAGTTTTAAAGAAACGTAAATCGTAAAAAATTAATAGCATTCTTGAACGTATTTTATTAAGTAGTGATACATAATACAGAGATCGAAGCTTCTGTAACATAATACGAGATACAACATTACTTTTCGTAATAACATACTCCGCATGAAGATTAATTCAATGAATTTCCCATGAAGAAGCCATCAGCAAAAAATGATTCAAATTATGCGTAACACGGTGCAGATTGAAGAATATGTAATGTCATAAATATATAATGATATCTATTTTACCATGCCATAGTAAAACATTACACTTTTATGTAGGAACCCACAGAAAAAAAAGAAAAAGCACCTAAATATAAACATGCAGACTTAAGAATTCAGGAAAGATTTAAGTAGATTATATCGCATATGATTTTATGATCTTCAAGGAGAAAAAAAAAAGGGGGATATAGACCCAAAGCAGAAATGTGTGCATTTTCAGAGTGTGTAATTTAAGCTAAGAATAAAAGTTTAAGGAAGGATATTTGTAAAAAAAGAATTACAACAAAAATACAATAAAAACGAGTTTTATAAAAAGAAAAAAAAAAAGAAAAAAAAGAGGATGGACTGTGAGCAGAATTTTCTCAATTCTCAATTTTTTTTGTGTTAGATATTTCAAAGGTTACATATAAAAAAATATATATATAGCTTGCAAATAATTCCTGGAAGAATAGATTTGGGATTCTAAGGATTAGATTCTTTAATAAATATATATATATATATATTGATATAAGAAATCTTGAAGCTTGCAAAAACAATTTTAAGTATTGAAATGTAATATAAATAATTCTATATATGTCAGTTTGTATGTGAATATGAAAACGAGACTCCATTTGAAGAGAGTAAAACTTTACAATTTTCAATATTTGTTGATGCTATTAAAAATTGAAGTATCTGTAAAGATACCACATAAAGATTAGAACGCATGCATATTCTACACAACAATTAACAAAAACTGTAATTTTTCAGAACTTTCATTAAAATTTTATAAAGCTTTTTTTTTAATATAGCAAAATAAGTGATGTTAATATCTCTATGTCTTGATTGACTATTTGAAAAAAATCGTTACACAAAATCATAACTCTTTTAAATATTTTTGGTGAATCTATGAACATTAAAAGAGTAGTTTTTGTACATTGAACTAAATTTATTTACACTTATTTATTTATCTTAAAACATATCACAAAACAGCTTCATTCTATAAAAAAGTACTTGAAAAAATTTTATAAACCTGGAAAAAGTTTTAAAGAAATCTAAATCAGAAAAATTAATAGGATTCTTGAATGTATTTTATTAAGTAATGATACATAATATAGAGATTGAAGCTGCTGTAACATAATACAAGATAGAAGCTCACTTTTCGTAATAACATACTTCTCATGCTGCTAAATCCAATGAATTTCCAATGAAGCAGCCATCAGCTAAAAATGATTCAAATTATGTATAATGCCAAGCAGGTTGAAGAATGTGTAAGTCATAAATATATAATGATATCCATTTTACCATGGCGCAGGAAAACATAACCCTTTTATGTAGGAACGCCGGATAAACATAGAAAAAACACCTCAGAATAAGCATGCAGACTTAAGTATACAGGAAGGATTTAAGTAAATTATATCGTATATGATTTTACGACCTACATGGGGCAAAAAAGGATATAGACCCAAAGCAAAAATATGTGCGTTTTTAGAGTGGGTAATTTAAGTTAAGAATGAAAGTTTAAGGATAGATATTTGAAAACGAAAGACACCAAAAATGAACTGCATTCGATAAAAACGATTTTTATAAAAAGGAATAAAGAGAATTCCATTTGAAAAAAATAAAAATAGAGGATGAACTGTGAGCGGAATTTTCTGGAGTGTCAATTTTTTGTGTTAGATATTTCAAAGATTGCATATCAAAAATATATTTAAAAATATATTTGAAATAATACTAGGAATAATCTGTGGTTCTAAGGATAACGATGAGTTCTAAGGATAAAACTTAACAATATCGATTATTTGTTGATGCTATTGATAAATGAAGTATCTGTAAAGATACCATATAAAGATTAGAACGCATGCATATTGAACACAGCAAATAACAAATATTGTAGATTTCCAAACTTTTATTAAAATTTCAAGAAGATTTTAATTTAGCAAAATAAGTTATGTTAATATCAGTACGTTTTGAATGACTATTTGAATAAAATCTTTATACAAAATCATAACTATTACATATATATTATTAGTGAATCCATGAGCATTAGTAGAATAGTTTCCGTACATTTAACTAAATCCATTTACAACATCTTAAAACATATTACAAACAAAAACAGCTTCCTTCTATAAAAGAAGTAGCGGGAAAATTTTTATAAACCTGAAAAAAGTTTTAAAGAAGTCTAAATCAGAAAAATTAATAGGATTCGTGGACGCATTTTATTAAGTAATGATACATAATACAGAGATCGAAGCTTCTGTAACATAATACAGGATAGAATCTCACTTTTCGTAATAACATACTCCGCATGCTGCTAAATCCAATGAATTTCCCATAAAGCAACCATCAGCTAAAAATGTTTCAAATGATGTATAACGTCGAGCAGGTTGAAGAATGTGTAAGTCATAAATATATAATGATATCCATTTTACCATGGCGCAGGAAAACATAACCCTTTTATGTAGGAACGCCGGAAAAACATAGAAAAAACACTCCAGAATAAGCATGCAGACTTAAGTAAACAGGAAGGATTTAAGTAAATTATATCGTATATGATTTTACGACCTACATGGGGGGGAAAAGGGATATAGACCCAAAGCAAAATATGGGCGTTTTTAGAGTGGGTAATATAAGTTAAGAATGAAATTTTAAGGACAGATATTTGAAAACGAATGACACCAAAAATGAACTGCATTCGATAAAAACGATTTTTATAAAAAGGAATAAAGAGAATTCCATTAAAAAAAAATAGAGGATGAATTGTGAGCGGAATTTTCTCGATTGTAAATTTTTTGTGTTAGATATTTCAAATATTGAATATCAAAAATAAATTTAAAAATATCTTTGAAATAATCCAGGAATAGATCTGTGGTTCTAAGGATTAGATACTTTAATCAAAAAAAATATATTGATATAAGAAATCATGAAGCTTGCAACATTTTTTTTAAAGTATTGAAATGCAATATAAATAAATGTATATATGTGAGTTTGTATGTGAAAACGAAAGCGAGGCTCCATTTGAAGACAGTAAAACTTAATGTCATACACCTTTAATAAATAACCTTTACTTCTGGTTTTTTTCACATTCGTGCCTTTTTAGGTGCGTTCGTAATTATATAAATACGTAGCACCTATAGTCGTCGTTTGGTCCGTCCGTCTGTCCGTCCGTCTGTCTGTCTGTCCGTCCGTCTGTCTGTCTGTCCGCATATAACAACGCAAAAACTACCCAACCAAATGGTTTGCAATTTAAAATATATTATCTTTGCAGAATTTTGTCGAGACATTTCAAATTTTATTAAAATCGAATCAAAACTTTAGGAGATATTAATAAAAATATTTATTAAGAAATTTGAATTTTTTTTTTTTAAATCGGTGCTTTCTTGTTAGAGGAGCTTCCGATGGATGTTAAATCGTCAAGCGACCGAGATACTTATTTTATGACAGAAATTAATCTGCAGACGATATAATTCATTTCACAGAATTAAAAATCATCAAGATCTGAATATTTATATAACTAACTGATACATATATATCTGAATATTTATATAACTAGTTAAGATATTTGTATGAACAGTGTCATAAAATATATACTTAACTAGCTGTTTAACCCGTTCTACGCACGGGATATCATGAATTTAATTCTAAAACGTGCGTACGAACGCACCTCGTTTGTAACGTTTGACGTACAATTTCCAACTTGTTATAATTTAAAGCTCGATATTTTGCCACATACCGTTTTTATTCTTATACTTCCGTTTTACTCAGGAATGCAGCCATTTTTCACGATTAAACACAAGTTTATTTAACACGATGAAACATTACACAGAAATACACACATAGATATATAAAGAATACCAGTAGCAGCAGTTGACTATATTACTCTTTCTACGAACATAATTGCGCTCATTTTCATAACTACGTGCCAACGCACACACACAACCTTTCACTCTGGCCTCCCGCCAAATTCTCCTCCCGTCTATCCTACTCAGTCGTAGAAGAGAAGAAAAAAAGGGTTGCCATAAACTCTGACGTCACCAGCATGACACCCCCCACCTAAGATTGAAAAAGTGGTATGCCACATTTGCAATCTGAAATCCAGACTGGCGACGTCACTACACTTCATTCTTTATCATTAAACTACTACTGAATAATGATGAATTCAACATACATATAAAGAAATACAGAAAAATGCTTATAACTTCTCTGGAAAATTTCTGGAACTCCTGCTAGCTACTGCAATATAAAAATACAATTAATGTTTCATAATACATAATACTAAATACAAATAACAAATGAGAAACAGAATACAAATTAATATGAAATAGATGGTATAGAGTTACAGCTGCAATACAAACAAAAGTTTTTTTTGTTTTTAAACAGTCACTGATTGTTCATGAAAAGTTTGCAGTCAATTTATTAGTCTGTTGTCTCCAGTCTCGACAGTGCATCCGCATTCGTCAACTTTGCACCAAGACAATGTGAAATAATGATGTCATACTTCTGCAAAACCAATGCCCATCGCTGCAGTTTGGAAGATTGGGGAGCATTTTTGGTGATGAAAGTCAGTGGGTTGTGATCGGTGATAAGTTCCACGGGCGAACGAAAAATCCAAGTCTCGAACTTCTTTATACTCCAGATAACCGCATAGGCCTCCCGTTCAATGGTCGGCCAAGCCTGTTGAGTTTTGGTGAGCTTTTGACTGGCATAACTGACTGGATATAGTCTCTCATCCTTCTGTTGAGATAGACATGCACCGATGCCTATTGCAGATGCGTCACATTTAATGGTAAAAGGTAGTCTAATAACTGGTGTATAAAGACTAGGTGCCTCAACGAGACCCCTCTTTAGTTCATTGAAAGCTTTATCATGTTCCTCCAACCAGCACAATTTCTCAGGACTGTTCTTTTTGGTAAGTTCTGTCAATGGGAAGTCTGAAACGCATAGCTGCTTTACCTAGGCAGGTAATCTCGGTAATAGTTACACAATCCGAGGACACTCTTAAGTTGTTTTTTTGTTTGTGGGACGGCTAATTTTCTGATGGCTTCCACTTTATCTGGGTCGGTTCGATGGCTGTCGGACCCGATGACATGTCCTAAATACTTTATCTGGTTCTTCGCAAAGGCACACTTCTTCAGGTTGACTGAGAACCGTAATTCTCGAAGTTTAGAAAATATCGTGTCAAGATGCGTAATATGATCTCACCATGTTTCCGAAAAAACAGCTATATCATCTATATACGCTCTAGCAAAGTTCCTGTATTTTGAAAGTGCTTTATTTATTTCTCTCTGAAAGGTCGCAGCTGCATTCCGGAGCCCAAAGGCCATCACTTTGAAGCGATATTGAGCCCTGTGAGTCTTAAAACATGCTAACCCCTGGCTTTCTGCTTCCAGTGATATGGCCCAATATCCCTTTAGAAGGTCGATTGTAGTTATTACATTGGCCCTGCCAATATTGAACAAAAGATCCGTTGCGTTTTCCATAGGGAAATCGTCGGTTTTTGTGATTGCAATCAAAGCTCTAAAATCTACGCACAGTCGGAGGGCCCCATCTTTCTTCATCACGCACACTACCGGGTGTGGCGCCTCCGCATCACTCTCTTCGATCAGTCCTAACTCTAGCATTTCTTCGATTTGTTTATCTACTTGTGGCTTCAACGCCTCTGGGATTCGATAAACATAGGACTTTTTCATTTCTTCGCCGTTTAATCTAATTTTGTGCTCTCCTACCTTAGCTATTTGTACCTTTTTTGAAAATAAATCTTTATATTTGTATAATAAATCTAACATCTCTTTTCTTTCTGTATTTTCTAAGTGCTTTAAATCTACTTCTTCTATGTCAAATAAATTTGGGTTATCTTTCACACTGGGAGTGGGATGGACTTCTCCTAATTCTTCTTCATTTTCAAAGATTACTCCCACCGCCCGTACCCTAGGAATAAATTTTCTTATCTTATTTACATGAATATTCTTAACATTCCCGTTTATTAATTTTACTTTGTAAGAATCAGGCTTACAGCGTGCTACAATTTCGGCTGGTCCCGTCCACCTAGCATAAAGTTTGTTCGTGGAATCCGGGATTAATAGATATACCTGGTCCCCTGGTCTAAATTCCTTGTAAATCGCTCTCCGATTATCGTACTTCGCATACGAGCCTTGTTTAAATTACGCTACAATTGCTGCTTGCTCCGCCGCCCTTTCTAAATTAATTTTTAACTCCTGAAGATATTCGGTTGCGCTCTTTCCAAGATTTATGGGTAGTGGTATTTCTCCTGACCATGTAGATTTCAATACTGAATGGGCCCCTCGCCTCCCTTCCGAACATTAATTTGAATGGCGATACTCCCGTGGTACTATTCGGAATTTCTCTATAAGCAAATAATAAATAAGGAATGTGTTTATCCCAATTTTTGGAATCGCTCCGAATTATATGGTATAGCATGCGTTTCAGAACCTGATTATATCGCTCCACTAATCCCGAGCTTTGTGGATACCCTGGCGTCGCAAATCTAGGAGCCGCTCCTAGCCGAGCATGAAACTCCTGTATTAAACCTGAAACAAAATTTCTGCCCTGGTCACTCACTATTACGCGGGGTATCCCTGTTCGCATAAATATTTCTAATAATGCATCGCACGTAGCTTTAGCCGTAATTGTTCTTAACGGGACCGCCTGCGGCCACCGCGAATGCTGATCCCCTAAGGTAAGTACATATTGATGTCGACGCGCTGAAGGTGGTTCAATTTTCCCAATTATGTCAATATTTACAACGTCGAACGGACGTTCCGGTCTCTCAATTGGGACAATGGGTATCTGATCGCTAGCCCTCTCTCTACTGCGTAACTGACAGTCTTTACAAGATTTACAATAATCCTCTACATCCCGTGACATATTCGGCCAATAAAATGAATAACGAATTCTTTCTTTTGTTTTTTTCATGCCGAGATGATTAGCAAAAATTGATTCATGCGCAATTTTTAAAATTTCCTCCCTCCTTACCTTTGGTACAACTAATTGCGTAACACAATCCCCGTGACTCTTTCTCTATGATAAAGCAAATTATCTACCATAACGAACCCGTTTTTACCATTTTCCGCGTCTTTGAAAGCACCCTGTAATGTTTCGCAACTCTTCTGTTGCTCCCTGTATATACTTGCATCTGATCGTTGACCTGCATTCAAATCTCCGTTATCATCTTTCCTTTCAATACAACTAATCATTAATTCTCTCTCCGCGTTTTGATTTTCACCTCGCCAGCATAAATTTTCAATATTTATATCATCCCCCTCTGGTTGGTTGCCTTCCCCCTTTTGCCTTTCAATTTCATTACCTTTTTCCGATTGCGTATCATTTACTGGCGCCGAAGAACATTTCTGTCTGTCATCTTCCAAAGAACATTCCTTTCCCCCCTCGTTATTAGCTAACTGTAATATTTCATAAACTGCCGGTGTTATAATACATGTCCCATATAATTTATCCGTAACGGCAAACAGTACATCTACACTGTTGTTAAATATACAATTTGACTCTCCGGATTTTAAAGCTACGGGTAATGTCACAAGATTAGCAATTATTCTTTCTCCAAAAGCCGATATTAACTGAATTTTTGAATTTTCATTATTTCTAAATGAATCCGGTAATTGGTTAGAGTTTATTACGGGTATTTCTGCCGCGCTATCCAAAACACATTTGATCTCCTTTCCCCCTATCCACAAATGTTAAAATTGAAGTGGTTGCGTACTTATTGGCTTGTTTCCAAAACAGAGTGTTTCAACCTTGGCGATTATTTTATCATCCTGCTTATTTTTTCCGACAAAAGAATCTTTTTTCGTTTGATTTTGCAAACTTCCAATTTTATCTTTTTCTCTATTATTCGGACAAAATCGCAAATGCGTCGTCTGTTTACAAAGTCTACATTCTTTTGATGTGTTTAATTTTCTATCGCTACGAAAATTGAAATTATTTCTAACATGGGGTGGCACATATTTTCCATTATTGTAACTTATAGCTCCCGATTCATCGTGACTGCGGGGTTTTACCGGTTTATCATATAATTCCGAAAATGTTCTGCCCTTTGACGTACACCAATTATCGCATAATTCGGCAATTTGTCGTGGTTTTAACCAATTATCTAATTGTTTTATCCTGACATAACTTCGCGTCTCCGAATCTAGTGAACTTAATAATCTGTCGCTGACAATTAACTCATTAAGCGTGTCAAAATCATTTACTTTTCACAGTTCACAATAGAAATCCCAATTGGCTCTGAGCCGACTCGCGAATTACATATGATTTTCGTTTCTCGATCTTTTTGCAAAAAGAAAGTTTTCGAGGCAGGCCTCTGGTGTTTGTTGAAATTCTTTTAAGATTAACGCCTTAACCTTTTGGTAATCTTTCATTTCTTCCGTGTTTGCGTACACTAACAAATGCGCTGCTCGTTCTCCTACCAAATTAAACAAAATCTCAACCTTTAATTCCTCTGCGACATTTCTAATTTCAAATGCTTTCTCGAGCGAAGTAAAAAATAAATTCCATGATTCAGGCCTGCTGGGGACTGTAATAGTCAAAGTTTTGACGCTTTTGATTAGTGCTTCTAACGAATTAGGTTTAGGTCCATCCACCCCTGTATCAGAATTTCTATACTCGTTTTGCATTTTTGCCATTTCTATCTGCGCTTTAACTAATTCCAGCTTAGTTTTTTTCGATTTCCAATAATGTATCTTGTACCGACTTAGACTTTTCTTTGTCGAATTTCGCGGCTTCTGCGTCATGCTTTTCTCTTTTTATGCGGTCTGACACCGTTGTATTTAAAAATTCCTTTATAAATTCACTATCTTTTGAATACTGATCGCTTCCCTCAATTAATGCTTTCAAATCAATTATCCTGTGCTCACTTTCTTTTTTTATGCCCAATTCTGTGGCAACAACAACTAGGTCTTCTTTTCTTAACCCTTTAATATTAAACATTTTACTTTTACTCTTAACACTTATTTATTAATACTATAAATATACTCTATAAATATCTATATTATCTCGTTTCAAATAAATTTCATAATATCAAAGTTAACACATTGTTTCCAATCATAAAATATTTCTCAGTATGATTCTATTCAAGTTATTTTCTTTTTTTTTTTTTTATTTACTTCATAAAGAAACATAGAGAAGCATGCAACTTACTTCATTCGTAAATCCAATCTCTGGTTCTAAGTAATAGAGCGTGTCATACACCTTTAATAAATAACCTTTACTTCTGGTTTTTTCACATTCGTGCCTTTTTATAATTTAAAGCTCGATATTTTGCCACATACCGTTTTTATTCTTATACTTCCGTTTTACTCAGGAATGCAGCCATTTTTCACGATTAAACACAAGTTTATTTAACACGATGAAACATCACACAGAACATGGACACACATAGATATATAAAGAATACCAGTAGCAGCAGTTGACTATGAAGCAACCATCAGCTAAAAATGTTTAAAATTATGTATAACGTCGAGCAGGTTGAAGAATGTGTAAGTCATAAATATATAATGATATCCATTTTACCATGGCGCAGGAAAACATAACCCTTTTATGTAGGAACGCCGGAAAAACATAGAAAAAACACCTCAGAATAAGCATGCAGACTTAAGTAAACAGGAAGGATTTAAGTAAATTATATCGTATATGATTTTACGACCTACATGGGGGGAAAGGGATATAGACCCAAAGCAAAATATGGGCGTTTTTAGAGTGGGTAATTTAAGTTAAGAATGAAAGTTTAAGGACAGATATTTGAAAACGAATGACACCAAAAATGAACTGCATTCGATAAAAACGATTTTTATAAAAAGGAATAAAGAGAATTCCATTAAAAACAATAGAGGATGAACTGTGAGCGGAATTTTCTCGATTGTAAATTTTTTGTGTTAGATATTTCAAATATTGAATATCAAAAATAAATTAAAAAATATCTTTGAAATAATCCAGGAATAGATCTGTGGTTCTAAGGATTAGATACTTTAATTAAAAAAAATATATTGATATAAGAAATCATGAAGCTTGCAACTTTTTTTTAAAGTATTGAAATGCAATATAAATAATTGTATATATCTGAGTTTGTATGTGAAAACGAAAGCGAGGCTCCATTTGAAGACAGTAAAACTTAATGTCATACACCTTTAATAAATAACCTTTACTTCTGGTTTTTTCACATTCGTGCCTTTTTATAATTTAAAGCTCGATATTTTGCCACATACCGTTTTTATTCTTATACTTCCGTTTTACTCAGGAATGCAGCCATTTTTCACGATTAAACACAAGTTTATTTAACACGATGAAACATCACACAGAACATGGACACACATAGATATATAAAGAATACCAGTAGCAGCAGTTGACTATATTACTCTTTCTACGAACATAATTTTGCTCATTTTCATAACTACGTGCCAACGCACACACACAACCTTTCACTCTGGCCTCCCGCCAAACTCTCCTCCCGTCTCTCCTACTCAGTCGTAGAAGAGAAAAAAAAAAGGGTTGCCATAAACTCTGACGTCACCAGCATGACACTTAACAATATCCATTATTTGTTGATGCTATTAATAAATGAAGTAGCTGTAAAGATATTTATATACAGATTAGAACGCATGCATATTGAACACAGCAAATAACAAATATTGTACTTTTCAAAACTTTCATTAAAATTTGAAGGAGTTTTTAATTTAGCAAAATAAGTGATGTTAATATCTGTATGTTTTGACTGACTATTTGAATAAAATCGTTATACAAAATCATAACTATTTCAAATATTATTAGTGGATCTATAAGCATTAATAGAATAGTTTTCGTACATTTAACTAAATCCGTTTACAATATCTTAAAACATATTAAAAAAACAGCTTCCTTCTATAAAAGAAGTAATGGAAAAAATGTTATAAACCTGAAAAAAGTTTTAAAGAAGTCTAAATCAGAAAAATTAAAAGGATTCGTGAACACATTTTATTAAGTAATTATACATAATACAGAGATCGAAGCTTCTGTAACATAATACAGGATAGAATCTCACTTTTCGTAATAACATACTCCGTATGCTGCTTAATCCAATGAATTTCCCAAGAAGCAGCTATCAGCTTAAAATGACTCAAATTATGTATAATGTCGCGCAGGTTGAAGAATGTGTAACGTCATAAATATATAATGATATCCATTTTACCATAGCATAGAAAAACATTACACTTTTATGTAGAAACTCCGAAAAAAATAAAAAAAAACACTTCAGGATAAACATGCAGACTTAAGTACACAGAAAGGATTTAAGTGGGTTATATCACATAGGATTTTACGACCTACAAAGGGGTGGGGGGAAGGATATAGACCAAAAAGCAGAAACATGTGCATTTTTAGAGTGGAGAATTTAAGCTAAGAATGAAAGTTTAAGGAAATATATTTGAAAAACGAATGATAACAAAAGTGAACTGCTTTCGATAAAAACGATTTTTATAAAAAGGAATAAATAGAATTCCATTTAAAAAATAGAGGATGAACTGAGATTGGAATTTTCTCAATTGTCAATTTTTTGTGTTAGATAGCTCAACGGTTGCAAATAAAAAAAAAAAATAAATATCTTTCACGTAATTCTTGGAATAGATCTGTGATTAGATACTTTAATAAAAAAAATATATATTTATAGAAGAAATCTTGAAGATTGCAACATTTTTTTTTTAAATATTGAAATGTAATATAAATAAATATTATATGTATCTTTGTTTTTATGTGTAATACGAAAGTGACACACTCTTTAAAGAGAGTAAAACTTTACAAATTTCATCATTTGTTTGATTGATAACCGAAGTATCTGTAAAGATACTACATAAATATTAGAAGGAAAGCATATTTCACACAACAAATAACAGAATTTATAGTTTTCAGAACTTTTATTAAAGATTGGAGAAGTTTTTAATTTCTCAAAATAAGTGATAATGTATGTTTTGATTGACTTTTTGAAGCGTTTTTTGTTTATAACAAGAACGAAAAATCATGCGTCAAGCATAGATTATGTAACACTTTCCAACGCTTCCAAAATAATTTTACGAATCATACTCTTTTATAAGCTAAAAGATAACATCTAAGTAATCCGAATACTTTATTCAGCCCTGTATAGGATCTATAGATTTGTATATATACTACATAGGATGCTAAATTTTAGTTCAGTTAGGAAACACGTAGCACAGTTTAAAATTCTCCGTCTGGAGTTAAATAATACGGAAATGTGTTCCCGAACTTTTGTACTTCCCTGTATAGGATCTACAGAATTTATACACACCACGTAATATACAAAAAGCGATTTAAAATTAAAATCGCATTCAGGAACTTAAAACGCACTTCCAGGAATTATTGTTAACATACAGTAGAGAATTCTTTTGTGTGTCCCTGTAAATGAACGATGACTGCTATACACACAATATTCTGTAGTAAGTCTCTTGTAATGAACCTTATATAAATTTCAATGCGTTTAAAATAGTGAAACATTATTTAAATAAACCGCAGACGATTTTTCTCCATAGACGTAATGTAACGGAATTCTTTTGACTGTCCCTGTAAAGTAAGTATAAGTGCTATGCACACCCTATTCCATATTAAGCTTCTTCTAATGCACCTTAGTGATATATATAAATTTCAATGCGTTTAAAGTATTGAAACATTATTTAAATAAACCGCAAATGATTTTTCCCCATAGACCGCAATGTAACGGAATTCTTTTGAGTGTCCCTGTAAAAAAACTATAAGTGCTACACACTTCCGTTGAAATAGGGAACATGCTATAGATAACGATTATAACATATAAAATTTGCAGGGCAATCCGAGCATATTTACGGGAGTTAGAGCACGGACAGACGGCAGACGGCAGACGGCAGACGGCCAGACGGCCAGACGGCAGACGGCCAGACGGCCAGACGGCAGACGGCCAGACAAACCGAAGTCATAAACACTTTTCAACTAGGTTGGAAAGTGTTAAAAAGGAAAATTCCGAAAGAGTGCAAATTTTTAGATTTGAAATACGCTCTAAATATCGACTACCTCAGTTTTTTTTCCAAAAGAATCACACAAACAGGCCTAATTTCATTAATTAAGAGCGAATAATATTGTTTCAATAAACTTTATTGGTTAATAACATTTAATATCTGCAGGAAGAGCATGAAATTTTAATAAATAAGCATTTATGTCAAATTTATAAAATTTTAACGACTATCACTGACAATCTTCTTTCCATTCTGTTCCTAGTTTGTTTTTTAACGTGTTAAGCAAAAAAAAATGCTTGTTGTTTAATATGTAAATTACAAAATCAAAACAATCAAAAATCACAAACATAGTAATCACTCTCCTCGTCGGTGTAGTGACTATGGGCCCACAGCATCGAACCTAGCGGTCTCCGTTCTTGTCCGCTCAGAAAGCACTCTCGCAGAAGATACAAATTGCATCATCTTCCTCTGTCAGATATCTTCCTTTTTTACCTTTTTAAAATCCAATTTCAGCCCCTTTCGCCTGTATTTTCTTAGATTTTCTTCCGTCATTTTTCTACTTTCTCTTTCCATTTATTGCGGAGATTTTGACCAACATTGTAACCATAGCCATATTGCATCAGTCAAATGACGCAACAAAGCCAAACAGTATCCCTTATCCCATAAATTAATTTATTTACGGAGCAAACTTAGAGGATCCGAATACTGGCTATCTGGTATTTAGATCACTCTGACAGGCCGGTACTTAGACCACTTCTATGTTTAAGTTAAAACCGCTATTATTCATTCATATAGTAAAATACCAATCACGTGCTTGAGACATTTGAGAGCTAAATATGTCTACACTGTTAAAAATTTGCAGCAAACTGACCAGTCATTTCACCGTTTTTATAGAAAATGGTTACATAACCGTAATTTAACTCTATTCTGACTATAATATGGGCAATAACATGGTCAGAATAGAGTTAAATTACGATTATGTAACCGTTTTCTATAAAAACGGTCAAATGACTGGACAGTTTGCTGCAAATTTTCAACAGTTTAGAAAACAATTTAATCTCCAATTCAGGCCAATATACTGTCAGCGTTTTTCTTAAAAATGAGAAACACATGCCTCAAAAAGTTTTGATATCTCAGATTTCATCGTGTCAACACTTTTACTCTTACTGTTTGTAAATTATACAGACTTCAGACAGCTACTTCTCGTGACATTCTTCTCTCAATTAAAGATGCAAACTCTGCTAATCGCCACTAGGCTGCACTGCGCTCAGTTTTCAGAACACCTATACTAGCCGGTATTTGGACCTTCTCCTCTATTAGTGAATCCTTGAGCATTAATAGTGTAGTTTTCGTACATTTAACTAAATCTATTTACAACATCTTAAAACATATCACAAAACAGTTTCCTTCATAAAAAATATAATAAAAGTAATAACAAAAAAAATGATAAAACTGGAAAAAAGTTTTTTAAAAACCTAAATTAGAAAAAATAATAGGATTATTTTAATAAGTAATGATACATAATACAAGGATCGAAGCTTCTGCAAGACATAACAAGTTAGTAGCTCACTTTTCGTAATAACATACTCAGCATGAAGCTTAATTCAATGAATTTCCCATGAAGCAGCCATCAGCATAAAATGGTTCAAATTATGCATAACGTCGCGGGTTGAAGAATGTGTAACGTCATAAATATATAATGATATCTATTTTACCATTGCATAGGAAAACATTACACCTTTATGTAGGAAAATAAAGAAAATAGAAAATAGAAAAAAAGAAAAAAATAGAAAAAACAAGAATAAACATGCAGACTTAAGAATGCATGAAGTATTTAAGTGGATTATATCGCATATGATTTTACGACCTACAAGGGGAAAAAGGGATATAGACCCAAAGCAGAAATGTGTGTGCTTTCAGAATAGACAGTTTAAGGAAAGATATTAAATGAATTGCTTTCGATTAAACGATTTTTATAAAAAGGAATAAAGAGAATTACATTTAAAAAAAAAAAGAAGGATGAACTGTGAGCGGAATTTTTTGCGTTAGATAGTTGCATATCGAAATAATTAAAAATATATATATTTCAAATAATTCCTGGAGTGGAGGATTTCTAAGGATTAGCTACTTTAATAAGAAAAATATATTGATATATGAAATCTTGAAGCTTGCAACATTTTTTGTTAAGTATTGAAATGTAATATAAATAATTATATATATGTATGTTTGTATGTGAATACGAAAGCGAGACTCCATTTGAAGAGAGTAAAACTTTACAATTTCCATTATTTGTTGATGCTCTTCATAACTGAAGTAACTGTAAAGACACCACATAAAGATTAGAAAGAATGCCTATTTCACATAACACTTTAACATAATTTGTAGTTTTTAGAACTTTCACTAAAGTTTGAAGAAGTTTGCAATTTATCAAAATAAGTGATATTAATGTCTGTATGTTTTGATATTGACTATTTGAAAAAAATCGTAATACAAATTCATAGCTGTTTTAAATATTATTAGTGCAGCTTTATGCATTTAAAACAATAAGTAGTTTTCTGCCTTTTAATTAAATCTATTTACAATATTCCAGATTCGCTGAATGGAGGTACTAAAAACCGGTTGCTAACCATCCCTCACCCCCATAACAATAATAAAAAGTTTAAAAAACGGGAACAAATTTACGAATCTGGAAAATACTTTGTGTAACTCTAAATCAGAAAAGTTAAATAAAATTATTCAAAGTGTTTTATTAAATGTAATAATACATATTACAGAAATGGACAGCCACCTAATATAATATATGACGCAAAAGCTCACTTTTCATAATTCCAATGGTTTTCCCATGAAACAGCTTAAAATGATACGAATTATACTTAATACCGCGCAGATTGAAGAATGTGTAGTGTCATAAATATATAATGATATTAATTTTATCATAGAATAGAAAAACATTACACTTCATATGCAGAATATATACCATAAAGAACACGCTGACTTAAGAATCCAGGGAAAAATTAAGTGGATTATGTCGCAGATGTTTCTAGACCTACAAGGGAAAAATTATACAGTCCCAATTAAAAAAATGTGAGTTTTCTGAGTGCATAATTTAAATAAAAGTAAAAATAGATTTTCTTTAAACATTCTTTTATAAACATATCATGTTTATCTTAAAAATCACGCCTAATTTCATGTCTGAATTTTTTTTTTCGTTACGATATATTAATGGGGCGTTGGCCCAGATTATTGAAAATTAACTGCTTTGATTTATACGCTTGGTAGAAAGTGCAAGATACGGAATTTATTAAAGAATATATAGTTTTTCCTCCGTTTCTTTTGTAAGATATAGTAACAAGAAAGATAAAAAAAACATTATTTATCTATCTATTCAGGATTTCTAAACTGTTTTCTCAGCTTATATTCATAATTTAATAATATAAAAAAACTACAAATCGATAAATGGATAAATGAGTATTTTTTAAAATATATATTACATTATCTATTTTTTATTTATATTACTTACTCCTCATACGTAGTGTAGATATAAGTAACTATAGATATAAGAGTAGATACTCCTCATACGTAGTGTAGTCTTGTAATCGTTTTGAAAATCGAAAATAACAATTTTACGGATTTAGACGTTTCAGACATTGGAGATTCCGAAAAACATATTTTTATGGAAAAAAATTTGCCGTCCGTCTGTCTGTGTGTCTGTAAGCGCTCTATCTCACGAACAAATTGAGATAGAGACTTGAAATTTGGTATGTACATAGTATGTAATAATGGGAAGAAGCTTATTGAATTTCAGTAACCTGGATTATCCGGAACTACTTTTTTCGGACTCTTGAAATATTCGTTCTGATAAAAGGTATATGAAAATTTTCGAAATTGTTTATTTTAAGAAGTTAATATAAAATACAATAAAAAAATTTAAATTCTGCATTAAGAATGAAGTGGATCGGATAATGAGTTGCCGAGATATTTGTAATCACATTTCCACACTCTTCGATTTTTCGTGACCGTGTATTTCATTCAAATTTCAATTCAAAGATATATTTTAATTAGTAAAGAGACGCTTAATCCGACGCAGTTAACAATTAGTTAATAGGATTATCAATTTTAGAGTTATAAGGATGTTTTTCTTACACAATTTAGCAATAGAGCAGGGGTTCCCAAACTGTTTGACCGAGATACCACTAAATCGAAGTTCATATTTCCGCGTACCACCAAGTTTCAAACGTAATGCAAAAACTATTGGAAAAACTGTTAAAGTGGAGTTTCCCATATTTTGTTCGATTTCAAATCACCCTTTCAAATAACTTTACTGTATTAAAAACATATTTCCATGAAATAGAAAGAAACTTACACATTTGGTACAAAAGAAGAGAAAAATTTCAATCGACAGACTGAAATAAATAATGAATAATGAATAATGTTTTAAATAAAACTTCAACACTGAAAAAAAAAAAAAAAAAAAACTTTAACTTTTTTTTTAATTCGAACAAGCAACTTGTACTTTCAAGGATTCAGACATTACCTTCAGATAGTACAATTTAAAAACCATGTTTAAAACAATTTTTCTGCTAATTAAAACTGTTTAAGTGATAACTTTTTAAATTAGGTCTTTTTTTTTTTGACAAATTTTAATTTTTTCCTGTATAAATGTAAAACTTACATGTGTTTACTTCTGGAAAACTGCTTGCATCATAAGCAGCGCGTGCGGATTTTAGAGAGTTTACTATAACAAGCATTTCTAGTAACAACAACAACAACAAAAAAAACTGTTTACAGTCTCTCATTTTTATTCGAAAATTTCCAAAGTGATAAATTTATGCCGTTTTGGATTTTGTAATACTATGCTGGTGTTTCATTTTACGTACCATACCAGCATTATATTTGCGCGTACCAGTAGCCAGAGCTTTGCGTACCAGTACTGGTACGCGTACCACAGTTTGAGAACCCCTGCAATAGAGCATTTAAAGTTTATGACGTCATCAAGCCAGGATTTTATTTGAATTGCAATGCATTTTATAAATAGTTTACACATGTTTTATTTTCATATTTTATATTATGCATATCCATGTGATAGGTAAATATTACGGTGGCCCCCAACGACTAGTTTTCTACTCTTTAGTGTTTAAAATATTTCGCTGTTGTATTTTCAGACCCATTCGGCTTATTTCAGCGAGCGTGGATTGGTACATCATTAAATCGTTTGAAACTCATAAACAGTTGCAACAATAAAGAGTATTTGGCGATTTACCACCTGCGTCCGGCTAATGGGAAAATGCCTTGAAATTAATTTATTAATTTGTAACTAGTAAATCTACAGATCAGAAGCCTCAACGTCAGCTCTATAAATCATTGTTTATTAATCTCACTAATTTTTAATACAATCTGCATAATATATAATATCCTACAATCCGATTTTTTAAAGTTATGTGTACATTTATAAACATAATTTATCGAAGCTTCCGGAAATTTTAGCACTGTCACATTAAACACAATTTTATGCAACGATATGATAAAATACTTATTCTTGTATTTTTTCAGAATAAGAATACATTCTTTCAGGGGGGCAGAGCTCCACCGAACACCCCGCCACATTTATTTTATGTTTTCAATTTCCAGTAATTGTACTATTTGATTATTTGAGTACATGCCTGAATGCATTCACTATTGTAATTTCATTAGATTAAACATTACCTTGTACAGGATATTTTAGCCTATACTTAAAAGAATACTTATTTTTTAACCACTAAATATCATCATATGTTGCTGAAATTGAATAAAATTCCGTGTAAGAAATATGCTTATACAAATGTAAATTCCTCTTATGACACTTATGTTCAATTTACATATTCAACGTTTTTATAATTTTTGTTTAGAAAACCGATTTGGACATCTTTCTTTAGTATAATTAAAATAAATCCTCAGTATTTCATTTGAAAAAAGCATATTAAAAATTAAAACCATCCGAAAATTAGCTATTTTATTAATAAAATTTTGCATCAAAATGATGCGATTCACTTGTATTTTCTTTTGTTGATATTCTTTGAAATATAGTTGCTTGGCAACCATTTAATGAAAGAGAGAAAAAAAAAAGAAATGCATTAGAATTTTTTGTAAAAAATGTGAAATTAAAATGTTTCATATCTCTCAAATTAATGCGTAAAATTGCCCAATAATTTATACAATTAATTTCGAAATTCTAATAAATATATTGGCAAATTTTCAAAGCGATGGGATTAAATTAGGATCTCCATTTCGTAAATTTATCATACATATTTTACCATTTAAATCAATTATCCCAATGCGTCATTTTCCTTTCGAAGAATGTTAAAATTAAAAAATCGTCTGACTTCCCATTTAAACGCATTAAAAGAAAATGTTCTGTATTTTTCGAACAAATGAACCAAATTTAACCAAAAAGTAAACAGCTAATTCCGGATACTTCACCAACATACCCACCAAAAATCAACCTATTCGAATGATTTTTGCACCAGTTATCGCGAAACAGAAAAACAGACGGAAAACAAAATCTTTTCCTGTCTCAACAATGATGCTTCACTGCCGTTTCGGATATTAAGTTACTAGTAAATCTGCAGATCAGGATCTTCAATTTCAGTTCTGAAAGTCATTGTTTTTTAATCTCACTTTTCATATTATTTAGCATCTTACAATCCGCAATTTAAGATTTTTATATTACATACATATTACATACATTTATATATTACATTTATAGAAGGTTTCAGAATTCAGAAGCGTTAAATTAAACACGGCTTATGCAATGACATTATGAAATTATTATAAACTTTCTTATTCTTGTAATTTATTAGATAAAAAAATACATTTCTTCAGGGGGGGGCTCCACTCCTCTGAACCCACCGTAATCTTAGTAAATTTATATCGCTGATTTCCTATTGATTGTGTGCATGATTCTAGTATATCTTGGATTTCGTTCTACACAGTGGTTTTATTAGGATTTCGAAAATAATTTCATGTTATCCTAATACTCAAATAGCAATATTTACGTACCTGCTAACCACGAAACACCTGTATCTTATGCATAAGTTGAATAATATCTCATATAGAAAAGCAACTTATAAAATGTAAACTGAATCTACTATTTTCACGTATATCTATTTTAAAAATCTAGCGTTATTACAATTTTGTTTCGAAAAAAACAGTTTTGATGGTCATTCTATAATATTTCTTTTATCTATAAGTACATCCTGATTTAACTTTATGGCAATAACATACTAAAATCTCCCCCGAACAGGCATATTTGGAAACTTTCAAACCTATTGGGTTCTTTCATAATCGTGCCCACTGCCAATTCACTAAATAGCAAACGTGATTTGGCGCTATAAAGTATTTTCGAGATAGCTTTTATGTTCACAATTTCCAGTAATTGTAATATTTCAGGATCGTTTTACTACTCTAATTTATTTCGATTAACTACCTTGTTGTACCAGTAATTTTATCCTATTTTTAAAATTATATTAACTTTTCAACGACGAAACGTCCACATCTGTTCCAGAAAATGAATAATATCTCACGTAAGAAATATACATACACAAATGTAAACTCATACTACGAGACTTGAATCCAGATTACACGTTCAATGTTTTTGCAATTTTCATTTAAAAAAAAATATTTATGTAATCATTCTATAATAGTTTAACGGCAACTTGTATCAAAATAAATTCTCTTTTATGTCAATAGAATAAGAAATTCACCAGAAAATAATGTATTTTGCTAATAACGTATCGCAGCAAAATAGTGCGAGTTACTTGAATTTTATTATTTTAATTTTCTTTGAAATGTGGTTGCTAAGCAACTGACAAATTAAAGAGCAAAGTAAAAAAAAAATCATTTTAAAATTTGTAAAAGATATGGAAATAAAAGTTTTATATTTTCCGAACAGATGCAAAAAAAAATCCCATAATTTAAACAATTAATTTCTAAATTCTAATAAATGTATCTGCAAATTTTCAAAGCTATTGGACATATTTAAAACCTCCATATTGAAAATTTAGCATCCATAATTTTATGTTGAAATCCATTATCCAAATATGGGATTTTCATTTTAGTTAAAAATGAAATTTGAAAATCGCTTGCATTCCCATAGGAAAGCATTATGACCTAAAAAGAAATGTTCTACATTTTTCGAACGGAATGAACCAAATGTAACTAAAAACTATACAGCTCATTCCGGGTACCTCACCAACATAGCTACCAAAAATGAACCTAATCGAATCATTTTTGCGGAAGTTATCGCAGAACAGACAGACAAACAGACGGAAACCAAAAACTTTTCGCTTCTCCACAGTGAGCATTCACTGACGTTTCGGTAACCAGTAAATCTGCAGATCAGGAGCCTCAACATCAGCTCTGAAAGTCATTGTTTTTTAATCTCACTTTTCATATTATTTAGCATCTTACAATCCGCAATTTAATTTTTTTTTATATTACATTTATATTTATAGGCATATAAAATACTTTGGAGGTTTCAGAAATTTGAAGCGTTAAATTAAACACGATTTTAGCAATGACATTCTGAAATTCTTATGAACTTCTTATTCTTGTAATTTTCTATATAAAAAAATGCATTTCTTATTTTAATATTATTTGAAATATGCTTGCTAAGCAACTAATAAAATAAAGAGGAAAGAAAAAGAAATGCATTTTAAAATTTGTAAAAAATAGAAAAATAAAATGTTTTATGCTTCTCGAACTGTTGCAAAATTGTTTTCCAATAATTTAAACGATTAATCTCTATAGTCTAATAGATGTATCGGCAAATTTTCAAAGCTATTGCATATATTTAAGACCTCTATATCGAAAATTTAGCATCCGTAATTTTACGTTTAAATCCACTATTGAAATATGCGATTTTCATTTCAGTTAAAAATAAAATTTAAAAATCGTCTGCATTCCCACAGAAAAGCATTATGACATAAAAATTAATGTTCTATATTTTTTGAATGAATGAACCAAATTTAACCAAAACCTATACAGCTAATTCCGGGTATCTCTCCAACATATCTACCAAAAATCAACCTAATCGGACGCTTTTTACAGCAGCTATCGCGGAACAGACAGACAGACAAAAAAACAAACAAACAGACGGAAACCAAAAACTTTTCGTGTATCCACAGTGAGCCTCAACTGACGTTTCGGCAACAAGTAAATCTGCAGATCAGGAGCCTCAATGTCAGCTCTGAAAGTCATTGTTTTTTAATCTCACTTTTCATATTATTTAGCATCTTAGAATCCTCAATTTATTATTATTTTTTTTATATTGCATACATATTTATAGACATATAAAATACTTCAGAGGTTTAAGAAATTAAAGCGTTAAATAAAACACGGTTTACGCAATGATATTCTGAAATTCTTATAAACTTCTTATTCTTGTAATTTTTTAGATAAAAAAAATCATTTCTTCAAGGGGTTGAGCCCCCCTGAACCCCCCGTAATCTTATTAAATTTATATCCGTGATTTTCTATTCATTGTGTGAATGATTCTAGTATATATTGGATTTTGTTCTACACAGTGGGGTTTTTTTTTAATAAGCAACAATTTCGAAAATAATTTCGTGTTATCCTAATACCCAAATAGAAATATTTACTTACGTACCAACCACGAAACACCTGCATCTGATGTATAAGTTGAATAATATCTCATGTACAAAAGCAACTTATAAAATGTAAACTGAATCTACTATTTTTACTTATCTCCATTTTAGAAATCTAGCGTTATTACAATTTTTGTTTCGAAAAAACAGTTTCGATGGTCATTCTATAATATTTATTTTACCTAAGTACATCCTGATTTAACTCGATGGCAATAACATACTAAAATCTCCCCAAAATAGCATATTTGGAAACTGTTAAACCTATTGGGTAATCATTCATAATCATGTCCACTGCCAATTCACTAAATAGCAAACGTGATTTGGCGCTATAAAATATTTTTATGATAGCTCTTATGTTCTCAATTTCCAGTAATTGTAATATTTCAGGATCGTTTTACTACTCTAATTTCTTTAGAATAACCACCCTCCTTGTACGAGTGATTTTATATTATTTTTAAAATTATGTTAACTTTTCAATGACGAAACATCCACATCTGTTCCAGTAAATGAATAATATCTCATCTAAGAAATATATATATTCAAATGTCAACTCAAACTACGAGACTTGAATCCATAATACACATTCAATGCTTTTGCAATTTTCGTTTGGAAAAAAATATTTCGCTAATCATTCTATAGTAGTTAAATGGCAACTTTTATCAAAACAAATTCTCTTTTATGTCAATAGAATACGAAAATCACCTGAAAATAATGTATTTTGCTACTAAAGTGTTGCATCAAGGTAGTGCGAGTTATTTTATTTTTATTATTTTGATACTATTTGAAATATGGCTGCTAAGAAACTAATAAATTAAAGAGCAAAGTAAAAATTAATGCATTTTAAAATTTGTAAAAGATATGAAAATAAAAGTTTTACATTCCCCGAACAGATCTAAAAAAATTCCCAATAATTTAAATAACTAATTTCTAAATTCTAATAAATGTATCGACAAATTTTCAAAGCTATTGGACATATTTATAACCTCCATATCGAAAATTTAGCTTCCATAATTTTACGTAAAAATCCATTATTCAAATATGCGATTTTCATTTCAGTTATAATTGAAATTTGAAAATCCATGCATTCCCATAGGACCCCATGCATTCCCATGAATGCATTCCCATAGGAATACATTATGACCTAAAAAGAAATGTTCTATATTTTTCGAACGAATGAATCAAATGTAACTAAAAACTATACAGCTAATTCCGGGTATGTCACCAATATACCCACCAAAAATAAACCTAATAGGACGATTTTACGGCAGTTATCGCGGAACAGACAGACAAACAGACGGAAACCAAAAACTTTTCGCGTCTCCACTGTGAGCCTTCACTGACGTTTCGGCAATAATGTATTGTCATCGGAAAATTATATACTATTGATAGAAACGGTTATTTTAAAAAAGGCAAAAGGACAATTTCATTTTAAGATACGAAGATGGTGAATAAATTTTTTTCGACTAGCATTTGAAGTCTCATTTTTCATAATAAAACGCTTCCCATGAAGCTTAATCCACTGAATTTTCCATAAAGCATCCCCACCCCCATCATCTTAAAATGAATACAATTATATATAATACCGCGCACAGCTTGAAGAATGTGCAATGTTATTGATTGGGGGGGGGGGGGGGTTTCAATTGTTCTATTCGTTGCTTTATGATAGATATATTATATTAGTCTCATAAACACAGATATGCTACATTGCGTTCTCAATAAATAACAGCATATTTTTTGCACATCTAGTCAAGTCAAGTCAACGCGGTTCTTAGCAGTGCCATCGTGGAACGTATACCGCCACGCGTAAACTCCATTGAAAGTGAGAAGTAATATAACATAAAATTTTGAAGCAATTGAACGATCCTAGAAAATAAATAAATTTGGAAACTCTGATGGAGAACTCCAGGAATCACTCCAGAGTTTGAAACCCATGGAGTCCCAGTATTCCCTCGATGAAATGGCGCATACAGCAACCAAGAATTTTGGGTGCCCTACACTTCGTTGACAGACTAGTATAAACGGGGCAAAAACGAAGAATGAATAGTGAAGTGGTGCCCAGAGGCACCGAAAAGCCATAACAAAAGGATAACCAGTGTCCCAAACTAACTTGAAATACTAAGAACTATAAAACAAAGGGGGCCATATAGCTTACTAATTATAATTTTAAACGGACATTGCCTAGTGCCTGCCACCAGTCGAGGTTGCCCAGAGAGAGCTCGGATGGTTCAGCCACGAAAAAGGCCCTTTTCTGCACCATAACAGCTCCACAACGACTGAGAAACGGATATTTTGGAGCCGACCGGGAACTGAAAGGGATTATTAAAATTAAATTATTTAAAACTTAAAAATTATTATAAAAAAGTTTCCTAACAAGTGAAATTTGAGACAATTGCTATTGTCACACCGTCAGCCGTGGCCCCCAGATATATCTTGGACGCAGCTAAAGCTCTGAAAAGAGCCCTTTGGTGCCCACACGCAAAACATCTGCAGACACTGACGGATTACAGATTACACATCTAAATTACTTAATGCTCGTTAAAAATATCTTCGATAGTACAAAACAAATTACTTATTTCACACAGAAACACTACAACTTCTCATAGTCGAAAACTCTTCTTCTAGCTCTACACGTAAATTGTTACAAAAGTTACATCAAGTGATTTCATTTGTTGCCAAACTACATAAATACATTAAAACAAAAACAACATGACTCTATCCACTTCGTTTCTATGAATTATAAAGCGCGCTCAGACGCAAGCGTGAAAATAAGGCTTATTGAAAAATTATCAGTTGACAAAGAATGGTCACAACCATAATTGCGTGAAGGCACAAGCTTGAACAGACAGAAATATAAAATTATATTCATTTTATCATTACACTAGCAAAACCCGCGGCATTGCTCGCATAATTGTTGAAAAATGCCAAGTAGTATTCGTGGGCCTATTTTCATGAGAGGAAATTTTACTGCCACAGATAATTAAAAAATTACTAATTTAGCAATATTTTGAGTAACCTTCCTTCTTATATTGCATTAGGCGAACATCAGACTTAAATGAATAAGAAGAGCTAAAATTATTTCCAAATTAATGGTAATTTAGAATATATTTTGAAGGTTTTTCGCTCATTTAATGTTTCATAAGAAATTTAGAAATTTTCAGAAACAGTTCTAAGCATAATATTTATATCTCATAAGTAAGCATCATGCCAAATTCCAATCTTCTAGTTAAGCAAATTTCTGTAATAACTGTATCACAGGAATTGCAATTTTAGAACTTTTTTGTTCCTGCACACATTAACATTTCTACATTTTTTAAACTGTTCTGTGGATGAATTTGTGTCTCTACCGTAACATCTATGTAAAATTTCAAGTTTCTATAGCTAACAATTTTAGATAAATCATGGTTTAGAAGATTTTTAGAACTTTTCAAACTCATTTTACTCTTTTAAATTTAGAATTTTTTTAGAAACCGTTCTTACAAGCACTGAAATTTTAAGAGTAACCACCATGCTAAATACGAAGCTTCTGTACCATCTGTATAACATAAATTAAAATTTCAGAACGGTATTATTTTGCTCCTACATTTTAAAATTTCGCATTTTTAATAAACTCTTCTGGGTGATCATTTACGTCAGTAACAGTCATGCAAAATTTTAAGTTTCTAATTTTAACAGTTCTAAATATATCGTAATTTAAAACGCTTTTTGTGCTTTCACACTTTTAACTTTCAATTTAAAAAAAAAACTCTTCTGTGCAACCAGTTACGTTTTAAAAGCAACAGCCATGTCAAACTTCAAGTTTCTATCATTAACAATTCCATAGAAATCTCAATTTAGAACATTTTTAGAGTGTTTTTTGCGCATTTCACTCTTTTAAATTTTTATTTGTTTTCAAATGTTCTGTGCGACCATTTATATTTTGAAAACAGGAGTCATCCCCCATTTCTTGTTTCTAATCGTAACAATTCCATAAAAATCGTAATTTAGAAAACTTTTAAAACGCTTTCCACTCATTTGACCCTTTGAAATTTTGAATTTCCTTGCAAACCATTGTTAGCAAGTATTTGTATTTTAAAAGTAACCAACCATGCCACATTTGAAATTTCTAATCCTGTCAATATTTAAAAAAAATCGTAATTTAGAACTTTTTTCCCCTTTCACCCTTTTAAAATATTTTTTTTTAATAAAACTGTTCACTGTGCACCTGCGTCTCAAAAACTATCATCCATGTCAAATTTCAAGATTCTGTCCTTAACAATTTAATAGAAATCGTAATTTAGAACGTTTGTAAAACTCTTTTCCCTCATATCACCCTTTTAAATTTCAAATTATTTAGAAACTGTTCTTAGAGAGCACATATATCTTATAAGTAACTACCTTGCCTAATTTCAAGTTTCTAATCCTTCAGTATCACAAAAATTGCAATTTTAGAATTTTTTTTGCTGCTGCAAACCCTTGACGGTAGCGGCACTGACATAAAATATAGCCTATGTTACAGCAGAGACTGTCACCATCAATTTGCCACTATCACTTTTGAAAATGGTTCTGTAGTTCCAGAAATTCCATAGAAATTGTAATTTAGAATGTTTTTAGAAAGCTTTTTGCTGATTTCACACTTTTAAATTTCGATTTTTTTTTAAATTGTTCTTAGAGAGCATTGACATCTTATAAGTAACTACAATACCAAATTTCTAGCTCCATTAGTATAAAGAAAAATTCAATTTTAGAACGTTTTTCACTCCTGCACCCCCCTGGGGTTAGTGGCACCAACATACAATATAGCCTATGTTGGAGCAGGGATTGTCACCATCAATTTGCCACCATCCCTTTTGAAATCGGTTCTGTAATTCCAGAGATTCCGTAGAAATTGTAATTTAGAGTGTTTTTAGAACGCTTTTCGCTCGTTTCACTCTTTTAAATTTCGATTTTTTTTTTTTTAATTTGTTCTTAGAGAGCACTTACATCTTATGAGTAAATACAATGCCAAATTTCAAATTTCTGCTTCCTTCAGTATAAAAAAAGTTGCAATTTTAGAACTTTTTCACTACTGCAGCCCTCGGGGTTAGTTGCACCGACATAAAATATAGCCTATGTTGGAGCAGGTATTGTCACCATTAATTTGCCACCATCACTTTTAAAATCAATCAGTTCTGTAGTTACAAAGATTCCTTTGAAATTGTAATTTAGAATGTTTTTAGAACGCTTTTCGCTCATTTTACCCTTTTAAATTTCGACTTTTTTTTAAATTTGTTCTTAGAGAGCATTTATATCTTATAAGTAACTACAATGTCAAATTTCAAATTTCTAGCTCCTTTAGTGTAGAAAAAGTCAAAATTTTAGAATGTTTTTTGCTCCTGCACCCCCTTGGAGTTAGTGGCACCGACTTACAATATAGCCTATGTTGGAGCAGGGATTGTCACCATGAATTTGCCACCATCACTTTTGAAATCGATTCGGTAGTTCCAGAGATTACCCCCTACAAACAAACAAACAAACAAACAAACAAACGTTACTACTTTATAATATTAGTATAGATTGAAAAACATTAAATTTTTATGCAGAATAAAAAAAAGTTTTCCAAATGTTAAAGCTTACATAGCTAACTATGTCTATATTATAAAGCATAAACATGTCCGTAAGCAACGCTGACGTCATATTGACGGTGGCAATGGTCGAAGCAATCCATTTCCCATTTTTCGCAAATTCAACTATTTCTAAACATCACATAGTTTTAATTTTTACTCCTTTGAATAGGGGGAAAATGTACTTTCAAATGCAATTTGTTTGAAAGGTGTATCGCAATTTAATGGCATTTTATGGTTTGTAAAATAATTTTCAAGCGTATGTTTTTAAAACAATCATCTCTATCACGTACGTTTCGATTGCGGAAGTTTAAACCGTTTAAACTTAAAGCAATATAAATAATTCAGTGTTTGTTTTCGACTAATATGCCATAACGAAATTAATGTTGTACAAATAAATAAATAAATACAATAAACAAACACAAATTTAACAAATATGTATTCGAACTACAAGCTTAAATACTGAAATAATCAGAATAAAATAGATTGATGTAGGTAGCAAAATCATATGCGAATTCTTTGACTACTATCCTCTGGCATGCAGCTAATATAAAAGTATCGCTTTTAATAAATTCCAAAACTTTATTTGAATATAGAAATGATATTTTTTCTATAGAAATTCTTTTTGGTGTATTTAGTGGTCAATCTAAAATATACATATACACTGTCCTCCAAAAGTAAAGGTACAACCAGTTTTTTGACGCTCACTATTAAAAGAATGAAAATAAAGGTTAAAAAATAGCTTATATGAATGCTCATAAGTAACTTCATTAAAATCTTTTGAAACAATGGACACGTTCCTTATTAAAACCCGTTTATTTAATTTGTTTTTCAAAGAAATACTGCCATTTATTTTTTTTATCAAACAGTGGACTTTTGTAAAAAAAAATGTAATTTTTTATTTATAAATCATGATTGATGTTATAATTACATAAAATTCGGTAAATAACTGTTTATAAAGCACAATTCTGCTAAATTTCATGTTTTTAACTTCATTTATTTTCCAATTAGACACAAAAAACTGGTTGTACCATAACTTTTGGAGATCAGTGTATTAAATGTAAAACAATCAATACACTAAAAAAATAATATTCATCTATGTTCTGTACGCCGGATAATATGTATTGTAACTCAAGAAGCCCGGATTGGATCCTCTGGTTATTACAGAAAAGTAATTACGTAACCACTGGCAAAGGAATTTAACTACAACAAATACTTTATAGATACGCCTATTTCAGCCTGCTTTGCATATGAAAACCCAGTACTTCGACATGAATTCTTATATGTAGAATATAAATAATGAAACGATACAATTTATAAGCTATATAACATATATCTGAAAACCTGAAAGCACCATTTATATTATGAAAACCACACTTTGTTACTAGTGGGATTTCTTGGATTCGTTTTTTTTTTTTTTCGCAATAAAATCACATTATTTTTTCATTTACTAGGGGGCTCTGCCCCCTACGAGCTGCGCTCGCCAACCCCCGTTCTGACACCGCATGATTTAAAAACACTCTGATTTGATCATCTCTAAAACGATTACGGAAGATTGTATTATAATTAAACAACCAGTGGCGATCTGCTGTAACAGGGTTTCCATTCATTTTCCTTTGACTGAGGGATTTTAAGGTCGAATCAACTGCTGTTGAAACAGATTACAACTGTAACTGTCACCAAAATATATGATTTAGCGCCAAACGTGCATAATCGTGGCGTCGCGTCACTTTCAGTTGACATCAGATGCGTTACACGAGTTAGTTTTTTCATCGGGGAATTTTTAATTCAACGCTTATTTGTCTTTTGATACTTCTTTCTCAATCAATTTTCATTTAAAAAAAAAAAAAAAAAAAAAAAAAAACTATCGTTAAACTGTAACACCAAATAAACAAATAGAAGAATTTTGACATTGGAAAGGAAATATTATTATTTACGCTGTTTTAAAATTTGCAATAATGGGTAAAAGATATGTCGAAATAAATTGATCTCTCATGAAAATATAATAATTAATTGAAATTGTTTGGAAATATTGTTTTTTTTTTATCATTTTAAATGTGACGTGAATTTCCCTAGTTACTCGTATTTCTCTTTGTAATATTCACGCGCAAGTATATTTTTATTACGTCATTTTCTACATTTATTGCTTTTAACACGTGATCATTTAAATATTATTTTAAAGTTTTATTTCTGTTTTTAATAGTCTCGTGTAAATACATTTCTTAATTGAAAGGGAATCTTATTACGTGCGCTATTTTACAAATTGGCAACGGTTCAAATAATGGAATTTATGAAATATGAAATAAATCTTCGTCAAAATAATGAAAATTTTGAATAAAAAATTGGCAACGGTTCAAATAATGGAATTTATGAAATATGAAATAAATCTTCGTTAAAATAATGAAAATTTTGAATAAAAAATTGAAATATAACCTGAAAAAATTACTCAAATTAAAAAAGTGATTGCAGTCTGCACTCCGCAAACTTGTCAACTATATCCTTACAAATTATGGTTAAATTCCTGCGGATAGTTTTCGTTCCTATAAAACTTTTTTCAAAAAACTGTTTTGACGAACTTTGATTTTAAATATCTCTTAAAATAATTCTTCGATTTAAAAACTGTTTGCTTCAGCGTGTTTATCGAACATTTCTTTATAAAACTACCAATTTTTAAAATTTTACATGCAATAGTTTTCTAGATATTAGTCCAGAAAGACATCAAGGCACAAAATCTTAATTGACAGCGGCGGCAGCGGTGGTTACTTTTTTTAGCACTTTCCAACCTAGTTGAAAAGTGCTTATGACTTCGGTTTGTCTGGCCGTCTGGCCGTATGGCCGTCTGGCCGTCTGGCCGTCTGTCCGTGCTCTAACTCCCGTAAATATGCTCGGATTGCTCTGCAATTTTTATATGTTATTGTCGTTATCTATGGCACGTTCCCTATTTCAACTGAAGTGTGTAGCACTTATAGTTTTCTTACAGGGACACTCAAAAGAATTCCGTTACATTGCGGTCTATGGGGAAAAATCATTTGCGGTTTATTTTAAAAATGTTTCACTATTGTAAACGCATTGAAATTTATATAGATCACTAAGATGCATTAGAAGAAGCTTAATATGGAATAGTAGGTGTATAGCACTTAGAGTTACTTTACAGGGACAGTCAAAATAATTCCGTTACATTACGTCTATGGAGAAAAATCGTCTGCGGCTTATTTAAATAATGTTCCACTATTTTAAACGCATTGAAGTTTATATATATTACTAAGGTGCATTACAAGAGGCTTACTACAGAATAGTGTGTGTATAGCAGTCATCGTTCATTTACAGGGACACACAAAAGAATTCTCTACTGTCTGTTAACAATAATTCCTCGAAGTGCGTTTTAAGTTACTGAAAGCGATTTTAATTTTAACTCGCTTTTTGTCTATTACGTGGTGTGTATAAATTCTGTAGATCCTATATACAGGGAAGCACAAAAGTTCGCGAACACATTTCCGTATTATTTAACTCCAGACGGAGAATTTTAAACTGTGCTACGCGTTTCCTAACTGAACTAAAATTTATTATCCTATGTAGTATATATACAGATCTATAGATCCTATACAGGGCTGAATAAAAGTATTCGGATTACTTAGATGTTGTCTTTTAGCTTATTAAACGGTATGATTTGTAAAATTATTTTGGAAGCGTTGGAAAGTGTTACATAACGCGATTTTAATCTTAACTAGCTTTTTGTCTATTACGTGGTGTGTATAAATTCTGTAGATCCTATACAGGGCAGCACAAAAGTTCGCGAACACATTTCCGTTTATTGACAGAAACTCCAGAAGGAGAATTTAAACGGTGCTACGCGTTTCCTAACTAAACTAAAATTTAGCATCCTATGTATATATACAAATCATATACAGGGCTACATAAAAGTATTCGGATATTTTTCCGAATATTGTATATATTGAAAATTCCTGAAATTACGTTTTTAAATATGTTATGCGTTTTCCAAATTGTTTACTTAGATATCATCTTTCAGCTTATTAAACGGTAATGATTTGTAAAATTATTTTAGAAGCGTTGGAAAGTGCTACATAATCTATGCTTGACGCATGATTTTTCGTTCTTGTTTAATATAGAGAGATTAGTTTTTATGCAAACATTCTTCCACTAATCCTTGGTATACACATCTTTGATTCTAAGTGAGAAATATTGATAAATGCGTTTTTGCAGTTACAACATTTTTTATAAAAAATTTAGATATTGGGATTCATGCATATTTCACACAAAAAATAACAGAAATTGCAGTTTTAATAAATATTTAATTTAACAAAATGAATTATATTAACACATGTATATTTTGAATGATTATTTGACGGAAAATCATAAAACAAAATCATAGTACAAAATCATAGTACAAAATCATAACTCTCTTAAATATTATTAGTCAATCCATATACATTTAAAACTATAGGTAGTTTTTAGCACTTTCCAACGTACTTGAAAAGTGTTTATGAATTCGGTTTGTCTGTCTATTGTCTACCGTCTGTCTGTCGGCTCTGTAGGATCTAACTCACGTGAATATACTCGGATTGCAATGTAATTGATATCTATATCATTGAGCTTTACCATGTCGTGTTCGATATTGAAAATTAAGTGTGTAGTATTTATAGCTCGTTTACAGGGGCACTTAACAGAATTCCGTTACATTCTAGTCTATGTGGGGGGAGAGAGGTCGTTTGCAATGTATTTTAATGATGTTACACTTTTTCAAACATATTAGAATTGATATACATCAATGAAATGCGCTACAAGATACTTACTGTAGAATATGTTGTGTATAACATTTATCATTCATTTACAGGGACACATAAAAAATTTGGTGATAATGCTGTCTATGACTGATAATTTCTGGAAGAGTGTTTACAGTTGTGGTATGCATTTTTAAATTTGAATAATGTTTTTACATATTACTTGGTGTGTATACATTCTATAGATCATGTACATGGCTGCACAAAATAATTCGAGTACATTTCCGTTTATTCGCGGAAAGTATTGAAGCGGAATTTTCAAATGTGTTATGCATTTACTAATTGAACTAAATGTTAGCATACTATGTAGTACAAATACAAAATTTATAGATCATATACAAGGCTACACATGCGAATTTAAATACTTTACTGATTACAGACTGCATTGGGTTTTCATATGTGTTATACGTTTTCTCAAATGGCTTACTTATATATCATCTTTTACATTATTAAATAGAGAAGTTTTGTTAAAGTATTCTGAATATATTGGAAAATGTTTCATATTCTATGCTTGACGCATGATTTTTGTTTTTTTGTCTGATATTTAACAGAATATATTTACGATTACTCAACAAAAATCTCACAAAAAAGCTATTAAAAACAGCTGCCAGCATCACCCAAAGAAATAATAAAAATGCAAACATCGTCAAGAAATATATCAATATAAAAAACATTTTGTGTAAACCTTAATCATAAAATTTAATAATATTCTTCAATGTGTTTTTATCAAATGTAATAATATGTATTACAAGAATGGAAAGTGATCTAACTTATAACATACAATAGAGGCTCACTTTTCATAATAACATGCTTCCTAGGAAGCGTAATGCAATGCATTTTTTATGAAGTAGCCCCCATCAGTTTAAAATGATTCTAATTCTGTACAATGCCGCACAGCTTGAAGAATGTGTAATGTCGTAAATATAAAATAATATCCATTTTATCATTGCATTGGGAAACATTACACTTTTATGCCGAATTCACGAGGGAGAAAAAATGAAAGAATAAAAATGAAGATGAAACGCAACAGAATTTAAGTGGGTTGATTATATTGCATTTGTTTTTACGACCTACAGGGGAAAAAAGAGGACACAGTCGCAGAGCAAAAAAACATGCGTTTTCTGAGTGGATAATTTAAACTAAGACTGGAAGGTTAAAGAGCAATATTTGAAAAAAAAATACAATAAAAATGAACTGCATTGGGTAAAAACTATTTTTAAAGAAAGGAAAAGGGAGAATTCCCTTTCAGGAAAATTCCTGACGGCCTACAGACACAGGTAGATTTCAAAGACGCAGACCGTGGGGCGCCTGTTTGTCGGGAACTGCGGAAGAAATTACCTTTTTGCATTGATGCGGCATTTGGAACCGTCCACTTCGAAACCTAACTTGTTTGCAGGCGGAGCCGGCAGGGATATATTATTATTATTATTATTATTATTATTTATTTTCTTTTTTTTTTGCGATTAGGGTTTTTCCTATGAAAAAACTTGTCAATATAAAAGTTTTAGATAATATTAAGAGGATTTATAATAAATTTAAGCGGATTTGATATCTTGTGAATTGAGGAAGTTATGAATTTTTTTCTTCTAACACCCCCCCCCCCCTTTTTTCCCCTTAGGGCCATTTTTAATGATATCAAAAATCTGTCATACATAAATTTTTGGCCCTTTTCCTAGAAGTAATAAAACTTTAAGCGGATTCGATACGTATCATAATTAAGAAATTATGGGGGGTTTTCTGTTTTCAAAAAAAGTCCCCCCCCCCCTCCCTTGGTTCGATTTTGCCCATTAACGAACTTGACCGAGATTTATGCCCCTTGATTTTATGTATCAGTTTGGAAGAGATTTGGGCAGAATTATTGGAGTTATCGTGTCCTTAAAAAAGTGACATAGATAGATAGATAGATAGAAAGATAAAGTTTTGAACTGGGGGTGGCTTTGGGTTCTGGGAGTCATGCTCGGTGTAGATCTGCAAAAATGTTTCACAAATTTTAACTTAGGAGAGAATGTAATAGGTAGTATTTCTTACGAAATCTACCTAAAATCATGAAAATTCCATAAACATCAGCACCCTGACGATTCCGTAACGTTATGTTATGTTACCCTTAAAAAGAAAAAGGAAAAAACGTTACATTGCGTTAATTTGGCTAGTATCGATTGAGGAAATTCATGAGTATGCCACGTAATAAGTCGACATAGATTTATAAATTAATGATTTTCGTATTTTTTTTTCTTTTACACCTGCTGTAAAACGTTCCTTCGTGCCAAATTTTAACGTTTTTAGGTCGACTGGAACTACCCTATCGGTTTTACTCTCAAAACATATGGGTGCTTCCAGTTGACCTTAGAACCTTGAAATTCGACACAAAGTAAGGTCTTAAAACCCATCTAAAGGAAAAATCCGAAAATAATTAATTTATACAGTCAAACCTCGTTAGTAAATCACCTGGATAAAACATCACTCCGCATATTACGTCATGTTTCAGAAATCCCGACCAATGTCATATGTTTTTTCACATATTATACTCTGCTTGTTGCATCACCATTTTCTCAATCACTCCGCTTAAAACGTCGCTCCTAAAAGTGGTATAGGCAAACTCGGTTGAATTTCTGTGTCAAGGTTATCTCCAAAATCACTTCATATTTGTTGTGCATTAATGTAAGTTTAACATACATTCCAGATGAAGATACAGATTCGTATAAAGATTGTCTGACATATCAACAAATTATCTGAATGCAACAATCACTGAAATTGTAGCTGATGTTCTGGAAGCGAAAAACGGGTCAGCAGTAGAATACGATAGCGATCGTGAAGAAGAGGAACCTCTCAAACCGATTGTTGAAAAGAAAAGAGCCTTCACTGATAATCTAAGGAACTGTACAAGTTTTAACGAATTTATGGCGCACCCTGTATATACATAGACGTATATATTACTGAAATCACTGTTTCTTCACGGCATGCATTCAAGATATTTGTAGGTAGATTTCGTAAGAAATACCACCCATTACATTCTCACCTAAGTTGGAAATTTTGAAAAATTTTTGCAGATCTACGCCAATCATGACTCCCAGAACCCAAAAACACCCCCAGTTCAAAACTTTATATCTATCTATCTATCTATCTATCTATGTCACTTTTTTATGAACACGATAACTGGAAGAATTCTGCATAAATCTCTTCCAAACTGATACATAAAATCAAGGGACATAAAATCGCGGTCAAGTTCGTTAATGGGTAAAATCGAACCAAGGGGGGGGGAAAATGGGGGGGCTTTTTGTGAAAACAGAAAAAAACCCATAATTTCTTAATTATTATACGTATCGAATCCGTTTAAAGTTATTATTATTTCTAGGAAAAGAGCCAAAAATTTTTGTATGACAGATTTTTGATATAATTAAAAATGACTCCAAGGGGGGGGAAGGGGGGGGGGGGTTAGAAGAAAAAAAATCATAGCTTCGTCAATTCACAAGATATCAAATCCACGTAAATTTATTATTAATCCTCTTAATATTATCTAAAACTTTTATATTGACAAGTTTTTTATAGGACCAACCGTTATAGCAAAAAAAAAATAAAAAAAAAAAATCCCTGCCGGCTCCGCCTGCAAACAAGTTATTTTTCGAAGTAGGCGGTTCCAACTCCCGCATCTTTTCGAAACTGATACATAAAATCAAGGGGCATAAAATCTCGGTCAAGTTTGTTAATGGGCAAAATCGAACCAGGGGGGGGGGGGGGCTTTTTGTGAAAACAGAAAAAACTCCATAATTTCTTAATTATGATACGTATCGAATCCGTCTAAAGTTATTATTACTTCTAGGAAAAGGGCCGAAAATTTTTTGTAGGACAAATTTTTGATATAATTAAAAATGGCTCCAAGGGGGGGGGGAGGGGAGTTTAAAAAAAAAAAATTCACAACTTCGTCAATTCCCAAGATTTCAAATTCGCTTAAATTTATTATAAATCCTGTTAATATTACCTAAAACTTTTATATTGACAAGTTTTTTACAGGACCAACTGTTATAGCAAAAAAAAAAAAATAATAAAAAAAAAAAAATCCTTGCCGGCTCCGCCTGCAAACAAGTTATTTTTCGAAGTAGGCGGTTCCAACTCCCGCATCTTTTCGAAACTGATACATAAAATCAAGGGGCATAAAATCACGGTCAAGTTCGTTAATGGGCAAAATCGAACCAAGGGGGGGGGGGATGAGGGGGCTTTTTGTGAAAACAGAAAAAAGCCCATAATTTCTTAATTATGATACATATCGAATCCGTTTGAAGTTATTATTACTTCTAGAAGAAGGGCCGAAAATTTATGTATGACAGATTTTTGATATAATTAAAAATTGCCTTAAGGGGGGGAAGGGGGGTTTCAGAAGAAAAAAAATCATAACTTCGTCAATTCCCAAGATTTCAAATACGCTTAAATTTATTATAAATCCTCTTAATATTATCTAAAACTTTTATACTGACAAGTTTTTTATAGGACCAACTCTTATAGCAAAAAAAAAAAAAAAAAAAAAAACTCTGCCTGCAAACAAGTTAGGTTTCGAAGTAGGCGGTTCCAACTGCCGCATCATCGCAAAAAGGTCATTTCTTCCGCAATTCCCGACAAACAGGCGCCGCATGGTCTGCGTCTTCGAAATCTACCTGTGCCTGTAGGCCTAGCCGTCAGGGATTTTTGATTATTTTCATTTTAAGCATGTTTCCAAAACGTTAGGTAGAAATATTTTGGAAACTCTATATAGTATAGAAAGTTAACTGATCATCAGGAATTTTTCTGCTTTATTTTAATAACCCTTAACTAAAGAATGCTTCTATATTCGTGACAAGCAATTTTTTATTGTCCAAATGTGTTGTTTCCATTTTTTTTAACTATTTGGGAGAATGGTTGTTGTTTTCGGTCGAGAATGGTCTTGGCGTCGTCACTTTATTTTTTTAAGCGTTTTTAACGAAATTCTGTAACTTTAGAATAATTTTCTTTGAATAATTTTCTTGCAATAGAAATGCATAAAATCGTTACAAAAATGTTGAAGTTACAAAAAGGATAGATGCAAACTATCAGATATGAAAAAAAGCCGAATTCAAAAATTGACGTCGGATGAGAAATCGTCTTATAAAGCAAACAACGTGGTCTTCAACTTTAATTTCCTCAAAATACCTTTATCTCAGACATCAATCTAAACAAGAGTTATAGTTATTGTAGAAAGGAACCGACAAAATATTAAGGTATATTGGTTAACATATATTGGTAAGCACTTTCCCTTTATTTGCACGACTTAATGTTACTCAATAAAGTTCAGTTGCTTCTCTTATCAACTTACTCGTTTAAACAATTCTTCCAGACAGTATGTTGTTAAATATTATTATGTATCGCACAACGTTTATCGTTTGCTGGTTGAAACGTCTGCGACATCGACATGCGATGATGGAAAGGCGCATTGCTTACAATGGAATCACGAATGCATTCAACGCTGTCAAGGGTGCGATGGAGAGCTTGATTGTGTACATGGTTCAGACGAATATTTTTTCGAGGGCAGAGAATACCAGGATCTCTTCAACTGTAGCAATGGAAAATGCGTTTATCTGTAGATGATTCCGACGAATATTTTTGCGAGGGCAGAGAATGCCAGGATCTTTCCAACTGTAGTAATGGAAAATGTGTATTGTGTCATGTGTGTGTGTTAAAATGTGTGTGTGTTAAAAAGGTTCCGACGAATAATTTTGCGAGGGCAGAGAATGCCAGGATCTCTTCAACTGTAGTAATGGAAAATGTGTTTATTTGTAGCAATATGTAACGGTTATGATAACTGCGGCGATAGTTCAGACGAAATGTTTTTACATAGTTGTTTGTCGTTGTTAAATACTTTGATGCAGCTTTTGGAACATTTTCACCCAATGGTTGTTGTAATTTGTTAAATTAAAATTTTTTTATAAAACACAATGTAAACACATTGATAATTTACGTTACTACCGAGGGGCAATAAATCAAATCAATGTTTTAAAACATTAAAACTGTTAGATGTTAAAATCCACGAGCTTTCAGCTAAACATTAGCCTTCCTCAGATGAAAGACAAGCAGTCGAGAAGACGCAGCTCCGAATGGCGCGCCAAAGATACTACACTAGTGTATAGAATCTTTGGGCGCGCTTTGGACAGGCTGGAAATGGGCGAAACCAAACAGCTATAAAATGAAGGGAGTGACGGAAGTCGGGATGATACCATTACAAGCTGGGGGGTGGGGGGTCAGCAGAAACCGAAAACCCCAGTGATACCCAGTACATTATACCATATACGAGGGATCTGATAAGATAATACATCATTACACGTATTATCACCTCTTTTCAAAATCTCTAGGGACTCTCTGATTATACAACTATTATACTGTGAACCTCGTGAAATTATTTTAGCTTTACTGAAAAATACATCAATATCTTTAGCTTGATTAAATCTGGATAAAGCAGTGGATAATTTACCTTTTTTCATGTCAGCTGTATGTTCCTTAATCCTTTCCTTTAATTTGCGAGTTGTCATGCCTATATATGAATATATTTTAGAACTGCCATTAACTTTAAAAGGAATAATATATATGCCAGATTTATCCCGGTTATCAATAGAGTCAATTATTCTATGTACCAGATATTTTAGCTTTGTTGAGGGCTTAGCGATAAGAGTTACATTATATTTCTTTAATGCGTATTTAATCCGCTCAAAAAGATGCGGGATATAATCAATACTGTAGAATTTTGAAGATTGCATATCTTTTTTAACTATTGTAGCTTGTTTATTTCTGTACTCATAAATTAACTTATTAATAAATTTGTTTGAAAAACCATTTTCATATGCAATCACTTTAATTTTGTTCAACTCTTCATTTAAATAACCTTCTGAACTAACCTCAAATCTCCATTTTCTAGCTTTTTTTTTTTTTTTTTTTTTTTTTTTTTAATTTAATTGAAGATTTGAGCACTGAAATTTTGAGATAAGATGCAGAAAATTTTTCTGTGCAAGAATACTGGTGTCTAATTGGAAATAACACATTTGGACGATAAAAATTGGTTGTCGCGAATATGACGGCAGTTTTTCGTTAAGTGTTAACTTCATATCAGCAACAATATAGTTTAGGAAACCGGAAACAAACTACATGTTACAAAATAATAAGTCTAAAAGTAAAAATAATTTTTAAAAAGTACTTTATAAACATTCCATGTTTATCTGGAATTCTATAACCATTCTGAGTGTTTAAAGAATTGAATATAAACATTAAAGTGTTTATCTATAAACATTCCATGTTTATCTGTGCATTAAAAATCACATTTAATTTCTTGACTATAATTAATGATGTTGCAAAACTTTTCTTTTACAATACGTTGATTTGGCGTGGGCCCCGATTATGGAAAATACACCGCTTTTATTTATGCTTTGTATAAAACGTAAATTAACTAGTAAATTTATTTAAAAATATATAATTTTATGCTGTGTTTCTTTTTTAAGATATGGCAACAGGAAATAAAAAAGCATTATTTTATTTAGACTGTCGATTTAGGATTTCTAAATTGTTTTCTCAACATATAATCATAACTTAATTAATATTAATCTATTAAATCATAAAAGCGGGTTTTTTATAATAGATATGTTACACTATTTATTTTTTATTTTTTACTTTTTAGTGTTCAATATATTTCGTTGTTGCAGTTTCCCTGCCAGTTGTCATATTTTGTCGAGTTTAGTTTGGCGCATAATAAACGTCATTGTTGTTGTAACTCGAATACAATTGTAACCATAAAGAATATTTGGCGATTCACTTGCGCTTGACTAATGGGGAAATGCTTTAAAATTAATTTATTTATTTATAATTAAGTTCTAAAAATATTAAACTGTTCTATTGTCATCGAAAACACACTTGTGTTACATGATTTTTATAATTCTAGAATGCCAAGAAGTGGTAGAAATATCGATTATAAAATTCCATGATTATTGAAATGATTTTTAACCGAACAGCTTTTTTTTTCATTTTCCGATAAATGAATTACATCTTGAGTTAGAATCGATTATTGTCTCAGGATTGTTTCGCGTGTTTCTTTTCTGCGCCGAATTTCCGGGCGCGACAGCACAGAAAAGAAACACACGAAACAATCCTGAGACAATAATCGCTTCTACTAACTCAAGATATAATTCATTTGCATTAATTCACAGTTCGATTACATAATTTCTTAATAAAATCACCTGCCAATTTGATACACTTCGGAACAAAAACAAGTAACATAAAAAAAAAAAATTAAGTGAATTCCTACTTAGGTCAAAAAGAAATTTTTTTCCAGCTATCTACACATTTCGCCCCTGACGGTATTTATTCCTAAATTTATATCCTGCTAAATATCTTATATAAGAGAAATTTTTGAAATGTATTAAAAATTAAATAAAAAATAAATAGCTAAAATACCAAAAAATTAATAGCTCGAAAAGTATTTCTCACAAAATTGTTAGACAAACTGCGTTAGAAAGGTAAAAAATTGTATTTTTCTAGATATAAATTTCAAATCTAATGATTATGCCGTTTTTCAAATATTGAATTTCAAAAATTACCAAACTTCACATGAAGTACCATAGCGAAACCTTCACGCGTAATAAGATAATGGGGCTGTTCACAGACAAAGATCAGGCGGCGCGCGGGCGAAGGAGACTAAAATATGGAGTGAATCTACACTTTTGAACAGAAATGAAATGGAGCGAGTCTATACTTTTTAACAGAAATGAAATATAAAACTAAAATTAATTAATTTAATTTAATTAATTAATTAATATTTGAAAAAACTGTATTACCATCAATTGTGACCCACTACAAGTTTAAAAAAATGTATTTTAACTTGAGTGGATGAATAAAAATAATTTTATTAACGATTGAAAATTTGAGCAAGATATATAAATATATAGAGGGTGTGAGCTAATAGTGGGAATTGAATAAATTTTAAAATGTGTCAGAAAGTTGCCAGTTTGGATTTGAGAACAAGCTTAAGGAAATTAAATTCCCGCACTTTTATTCTTCACAATAAACAAAGCAACACGATGTAATTTTTAAGCACAAAATCGACACAGTTTCCCACGAGATACAAAAGATTTTAAAATTCAGATAAAATTTTATTTTCGTTTAGAAATAGAACTGTTTACATTTGGGGATTGCAAGTCTTTAAATCTCTGGGTGAAAAACTTAGAAATAAATTATAATGAGTTAATTTGAAAAATGGAAAAAAGAAGTATGTCGGATGAAAAAGAAATAACAAACTTAAATTGTATCTTCTCGTTTTTCTATTCAAATAAAGTGGGATGGTGTCCAAATAAATTGTATCTTTATTTAGCATTTCCCTATTTTTAGGAATGAAAGAGTTGATAAAATAAACTGGGTTTTTTTTTTTTACGTTTTTTAAGAATTTATTCTCTGACTTTTTACGTTAAGAAATTTGTTATCTGAAAATGTAAACATTTTTTAAGCAATCGTATAAATATATTACATAAAGTAAAAGATTCTTTTAGTTAAAATGCATTTTTCGCATTGGAAAAATTATATTTTAAAAACACCAGCGCGTGCACGCACACAGACACGTACTCGTACATACGAGTACATTCGTATTGTTTAATTTTTAACTTCTTTTTACGTTTACTGTTGTTTTTACATGCTTTACTATATTAACTTAACTTGTTTCATGAGTCTGTTAAGATGGAATTTCGTGATCGATTTTTCACTCACTACCTGATGTGCTAGAGTTCTAAAAAAATGTACAACTGTGCGTTTCCGATGGAAACACAATATTATAACATTTTCATAACTTAATTATACATTAATAAATCCTTGTTAATTATTTTTATTAAAGACTGAAATAACAATAAAGGTTTTTTTTTATAATAAATTTCGGGCATAAGTTTTCTTTAAATATGATACAACACGAAACATGACAATAAACATTTGTTTAATACAATTAATATAAAATAGCATTTTCTATAATAGAAATAGAAATAGAAAACTAAGGAAAAAGTGGCTGCGAAACTTCAATTGACAATTGATTGCCCAAGCTTGGCGACGCTGCCTTCTTCACTTTCCTGAGAATTCTTACATTACGTAAAAAAATATAAGAATGAAGTATGAAATATATTAAAGACTAAAGAGTAAAAAATAAAAAATAAATAAAAATAACTTTTTAAAAAAGCCTTTATTCATGTATTTAAGAGTAATAACTTTTTTTTAATAAAAAATATGGAGGTCAACACAAAAATTATAAAAGCTTAAAACAATGAGGTAAGTCATGATGAAAATCCAGAGAAAGGAAATTTTTCAATGTTTATGTGATTAAAATTGCAATTTACTTAGAAGTTTTTTTTTTATTATCATTTATTTCTAGATTATTAAGAAAAATTTTTTTTTTTCCTACTTGTATAAGGGGAGTAATAAAACTGTGCATTTAAACTTTTTTATCATCTTTTTATTTTTAAACTAGTGTAAATGCCCGTAAAAATCGTGGTTTTCACTTAAAATTCGAAATAATTGATAATACTATTCATCGGAAATAAGGAAAGCTGACACGAAACGTCAAGTTCAGGGCCTGATTAATGCACGGGCTTCTGGGAATTTAACAACAAATTTGTAGTCTGATGTAAATAACATGACAAAACAGAGAAGAAATTGCATGTCTATCTTAATTAGTAAAAGGGAACAGATATATAATGAATGCAAATCAGTACAAATAGCTTTTACTGACTTGTACTCTAAGAAACATAATCATCATCCTATATATTATTTCTCCTGTCAACATCCCCTTTTCTAAGAAAATACGAAACGCAGAACGACACATGAGATACCATATGAAAGGATTTTGAACCGGCTTCTGACATAGTACACTTACATTTTTTTTAAACATGTTTTTTGATTAAAAATCGCTGTTAATTAAAAATTAAATCGACATTGTTTTCATAAATGAAAAGAAAGGTTTTCTCAAATGAGTGTTGCCACAAAAATAAAATACTGCACTATCAGATGACGTCATCCTATAATGCAACGAGACTAACGAAAAAGAAAGGCTACCGCGGTGCTTTACGCGTATCTTTTTTTACAGACCGCGGGAGTCACGTGATGTTCGAATGCACCAATGCAGGTGTACGAAAAGAACATCACGTCACTCTAGCGGTCAGTAAAAAAATATAAGTGGGATGCACCGCGGTAGCCTGTATTTTTCGTTAGCCTCGATAATGCAATTAAAATACGATTGTTAATTTATTTCTTGCGCGTACTTTTTGAAAAAATATCGAGCTTTTAATCGGGTTTTTATTTAATTTTTACGCGTGCGTCACCTATTGTTTATTTGTTTTATTTTTTATTCATGGTTGTGTATATGCGTACTGTATCGGAGCACCAGTAGATTACGTAATTTAAGGATTATCTTCCATTTAGATATACAGTTCATTAGGATTCACAAAAATTGTAAGTATTTATTTTTTAATATTTCATTAATGTGTTAATATGCCAGCGAAGTCTTACGTTACTTAAATGGCTGCTGTACCACAAAGTTTGAACATATCATGTTTAAGTTCCCATAGGCTTGCAAAAATGAGGTGTACCAAATATTGATTTATGTATTTATGACATTTCTAGAACAGTTTTGGAAAATCTGAGGAAATGCTTTCATATGAATTCTCTAAACGTCTGATTTAGTGTTTCAATTTCTCTATGCACATACAAAACATACAACGATGAATGAGGTATCATTCGAAAAGTTTTTGAACACGTTTCTGAGATAGTACACCCACATAACGTCAAAACGCGTTGTTTTATTTTTTTAAAAAGCAGTTAATTAAAAATTAGTGCTAAAACGTACCAGGAAATAACCTCAAATATTGCAGTGCGAAAGCTTCGCACAGGTCCTTCTGGTGTTTATATATTATTCATCGACAATAAGGAATACTTACCAGAAATGTTCAGTTCAGAGCCTCTGGAGTTTCATCAAAAAAATTTTAATTTTATGTAAATAAGATGACAGAACAGAGTAGAAGTTACAGATCTTTCTTATTTATTAAAAGGAAACAGATATAGATACACTTTTAATTTGAGTTTTATTATGAAGTCTTGATTTTGTCATGGTATATTAACCGGAAATAAACGCTGAGTTATTTATATTGTTTTATTCGAAAATGTGTTAATGTTCCATAATTGTTTCAAGTTTCTTTTTACCATGACACTACTCTTAATAATTTTATTTTTCCTGAAATCCTCTACTTTTCTGAATTCTTTATTAAAAAATTAATTTAACTTACGTATAATTTATTATTTTTTTAAAAAGCAATCGCTAATATGTAATCATGATATACAATCAAGATGAAGTAATCAATAAAAACTCCAATTCTAATTTTTATAATTAACAATGGAAAAATCAGTGAAAATTACGTCATGTTGGCAAAATCATCTAATTTCTTTAGCTTTATCAATGTAAAAATACATTTCAAGCTAAGAATAGTGTCATTTTCACCAGTGCAAACTTTTCACACATACTTTTATGCTTAACCACCATGAATTCAAATAAAAATATATTTTCTATTTAATTGTAATGAAAATAAATGGTACTAATAAAGTTATAATGCATAAAGATAAAATAAACCCAATAGACGCTATTCTCGTTGACGCCACAGTAAATATGAATCTTTATTCACTTATAAAAACGAAGTACACGTACACAAACATGTTTAGCGAAATTTGACCTGCAAATAAAAAAAAAAAAATTTTAAAGTGGGTAAGTGTGATCGAAGATCGCACAAAGAGTTTCGTTTAATATTCCTTTCAAAACACTTTATCCTTCCTTTAATTAATCCAAATAAATTTCATTTTCAAAAAAAAAAAAAAGTCAGGTTTTTTATAAAGTAAAAATTTACCGGTCTATTTTACTCGTTTTTTCGAAAATCTGAACCTGTGCGATAGCGGGTGAAGACCGCTATTATACTCTGTCATAATAGTATTTGTCATGTGGACTAAATGCGATATTAAATAAAAATCAATTGCAAAATTAAACATGTTGTATAGAGACCTTCAAAATGTTAGACGTCAGGTTAATTTCCTTTTTAATTATCTAATGACGTCATATTAAGCTGCTTTCTGTATTATTTACACATACTCATACTCCTTGTATTATTGAGAAATGTTTGAAAATTTCCGTTTTCTTTCCAATATGACGTCATATTAATCTTTTTTTCAATCGGTGAAACTTTTTATTTCATTTTCATTTTCACGTGGAAATCTTTCAATAGAAAACTAATTATTGTAGAAAGAATTTTATTGTGGATTTTTAATTGTTGGCAACTGCTATAACGAAAAATGTTTAAATTCAATAGGAAAAGGCTGTTAGATTTTTGGTTTTTTATCTCTATATATTAAAATAATATGATTTTTTTTTCAAATTTTAGGATTTTGAGCTTCATAATAGGTATTTAGCTATAAGTACACAAAATTTCATGACTGTAAGTTACATAGTTTCTGAGAACCGGCTTTGTGACGGACAGACAACGAAGCAGGAGTAATAGGGTTTCGTGAGATGAACGAAATCCTAAAAATCATACATCATAAAAGCCACGTGTCTGAATATTTTTCATTATTTCCTTTATTTGCAACACTAAAAGTAATCCATCGTTTCGAATCCATTATTAGGATGGGTTCGCACCGGAATAAACACACTCTGTTTTATTATACTTAGATTTTATATAATTTTTTCTTTTTTTATGGCATGTATATGCCCACTTCGTTTTTTTCTTTTTCTCTGTTCTATCTCCATCTCATATTCGCCATCCTTTTTACGCTCTTTTATTGAACTCAAATTAGTTTTTTATTTTCTAAAGACGTCATTTTGTAATCGATTTTTCACCCCTTTCTTGTTATGCTAGAATTGTGAAAATTACGTACAAAGGTGTGTTTGCTATGACAATACAACATTTTAGTATTTTTTTAAACTTAATTATAAATTAATAACTTAATTTTACGGCATTTTTCAGTTAGCCAGTCGCTGGTTATCTTTATTGTTTCAGCTTTATACGAGTTACAAAAACAATGGAGTTAATTATGCGGCAAACCACGCTCACCAAAATAGGTCAATTGGTTGTGAAACTGCAACAACGACATATTTTACACACTAAAAATTAAAAAATATATAAATAATAACTTTTTAGATACGATCAGTTTAATAGTTTAATAGTTAGTTAACTTAATTGAGTTATGATTATACGTTTAGAAAACAGTCTACAAATAGTGATTAGATAGTTTAAATAATGCTTTTTTATTATTATTATTGATTTCACTCGCTCGCGCTTTCTAACAAGCATAAGTCAAAGTGGTGAATTTTCAATAATCGAGGACCACGGCAAATTTTGTAACGGAAATTATTTGGAAGTACAAGAAATGCAGTCATGACATTATGTGTCATTTTTAAAGTACACACTGGATGCTTATAAAGGAGTGTTGAAAAAAAACTACTTTTACTTTTACTGCCACTACTGTTCTATCTGGTTCATACTAAAGCCATCTTTCGTTCTACATTATCATGCAATTTTTCTTTTATTAATTGTGTTATGTGCATCTTTCCGACACATGATGTGTAAACAACAGAAAAGCTTTTTTTTCAGTCCAGTCGCGTACATCCTCGTACAATTCATTCAATGTTTTTTTTTTTTCAAAACTCCTCTTTCAAGTACAGTGAAACTCCAGTTATCCGGTCTTATATAATACGGAGAAATCCGAATATACGGAAACTATAAATAAATGCAATTCATTAAGTTTCTTTTATTATTATATATATATATATATATATATATATATATATATATATATATATATATATATATATATATAATCGTTAGTACTTCAACTGTTTCTACACAAAACTGGCTCTCTCTAGAGCAGTGGTATCCACTAAAGTAGGAGTCTTTAACACGTGTCCCGAGGGTCACGACCCGCTGAGGTTATTTTAGTGCCGCGCGGTGTTATTTCTAATAGTTAAGAGCGAAAATGTTTCAGCGAAATCGAAAGCCTTCCGCATAGTTGCCAAATTTTACGCTTTTTTTCATGTAAGAGGGGAAAAAACTTGTTTTGTACCAAAAAAATCATTTAATAAAATGCAGTTTTGATTTATTTATTTATTTATAAGTAAAATTTCCGGTTCAAAATCATTTTTAAACTTTAAAAAAGGCTTAAATTTTTTTAGCTATGGCAATCATCTTCTTTAAATAAAAAATAAACAAGAAACAAGTTAAAGCCATTCGGTACATTTTATTTAGCGAGCTGAAACTTTATAAGAACGACGGATCCAACTTTATGCTAAATGTGTGCTTCCCCATGTGTCATTATGGTACTATAGTAAACAGGGTAAAGCTAGCATCTTTTATTTTTTTTTGAGTGATCATCGTCAGATTATCCCTATGCACTACTACTATTATCATTAAATAAATTAACTATATAGAACTTCTGGCGTAAAAATTAAATATTGCGTGCAAATATAAATGAATACAATGTTTCTTTTTGAATAAAGAAGAAAATAGGAGTTCTGTAGTTCTGCAGATACAACCAGTCCCTAGTCTTGAAACTTGGGCGTGTAAACATTTCTTACGTATGCTATTTAATTTAATTATGGGTGTCCCGGGAAACTTTAAAAATATACAAATGTGACCCACAAGCGTGGAAAGTTGAAGACCCCTACACTAAAATTTCTGAAAATGCCAAAATCTGCTAAAGAAGTCATCAAGAGGCCGCACTTATATATTTGACTCTATACTATGATGAATTACTAATATAAACTAATTATTAGAACGTAATTATTAATGTTAACCATAAATTTATGTTAACCGTAAATTTATGTTAACCGTAAATTTATGTCAACCGTACTTTATGAACGTAATTATTAATGTTATATGTTTAAAACAAATGCAGTTAATTATAGTTTCATTAAATGCAAATGCTAGAAATAAAAAATGGAATTATTTGAAATAATATATGCGTATTTATGAATATTATAAAATTTAAATACCCATACCTTTTCGGGATTGTTCAAATATCAGGGGGATAGTCAAAATCTGTCAGCTTTTCTATAATTTTATCAATTTCTGCAGGTGTCTTTGGGAACAGTTATTTCCAGAAAATTTTCTTTTCATTTGTTCGAAGAGATTTTTATCTATTTTGGATTATTCAATTTACTAAATGCCACCTCATATGTTACTCTAGGCTGCATCAAAATCTTTTAATACAAGATACTGAGTTTGGAACATAATCTTCAAATAAATTAAAAAATACGTAACTACAGTGTGAAGCGGGGACGACATTTGAGGAAAGCTAAGGTGGGCAATTCCCCCTCCCCCCCCCCCCTCCAAGGAATTTGATATTTCACAATGTATCAGTCGTCACATGTAAGATTTTTTTAAAAAAACTTTTCATAAGTTGCGCAAAACTAAAATAATCTGTCAGATTTTACTAAAATAGAAACATTATCATTAAATAAACATTTTAAGCACAGAAATGAATAATTATCAATTATAGGCCTTGGCTATTGCAACAGTCTAAAAGACATTATCATTACTTCTCACATTTATCATTAATGAGTACTTTGGATTATTTTAAAAGTATATGTGAAAATAAAACGGTATACTGTACCATTGGATTCTTAGATGTGCCCGACGATTCAAAATCCGACCCCACCCGAACCCGATACTGAAGGTACGCAATAGAAAAAAGTTAACAATATTTTTAAAAATGTTTCAAGATTAATTTTCGTATTTAAAAATCTCTTCTTACATAGACATAAGTATTAATCCTAAACACTGCCTCATGACAACGTTTTGTGATTTTCATGTCCTTGAAAATCTGTTTAGAAAGCAAATTTGTTATTTATACCCAACCACTTAATAAAACTTAAACTGCATTCTTCTTTAACAAATTGCTTTTTTTTTCCAATTTGTGAATAAATAAAATATTCACTATGAGCCCGAGTCCGTTTCGGACCCGGGCTCGGGCTCACTGTCTCATCTCTAGTAATTATAGGCCTAACTTGCGGGAAATAAACACGAAATGAACTCGAGGCCGCATGCGTCCCGCAGATCGGGTATTTAGTACCACTGCTTTTGATTCTTACACCAGTCGTTCTCAACGCGGGGACGTACGCCCCAAAGGGGGCCAATTCCAAAATTATTATTAAGCCAATCCATGATTTTTTTTTTTTTTTTTTTTTTTTTTTTTTGCCTCATTTGAAATATTAATGTTGTAGATTAGAAATAAAGGTAATAAGTACAAAATTGAAAAAAAAATGTTTCTTATTGAAATTTAAAAAAAAAAATTCCAATCAAAAGATTAAAATAAAATTTGTACCAGAATAATTATAAAAACTTTTTGAAGTATATCTTTAGATGACAAACAATTTTTTTTTACTTTATAATTTTTCTAGTTATTATTGTATTTTATAATTTTTCAAACTATATATTTTCGATTATTTATTGAATAAGAGATTTTTGTTTTTATTTGCTCTGCAGTATGTCACATTAAAAAAAAAAAAAAAAAAAAAAAAAAAAAAAAATAGATGTGAAACTACGTAAGGATATATCTAAAACTGGCTGTCTTAACCCTTAATTGCATAGTGATGTAAATTTCCATCACTTTTTATTTAACTTTTAATAAATAAATCAACTTCTTCGCCACCACTATATTTATATTGAAATATTAATCCAGTAAATTTTCCGTGAACTATATTGTTGAATAAAGTTAAAAATCTATCTTAAAATTTCTGGTGTCTAATATTTAATATATGTATAAAAAAAACACAATTGTAAAAGAAAAACTCATGCAAAGAAGGGTTAAACACATCTAATCTAAAAAAATATTTAAAAAAGTATCTGAACGACGTGTTATGCTTTATATAATATATAAATGTCAAGTGTGCATCAGAAGAGGAAATGAGTAAATAGTAAAATCCTTATGGCTCTAGTGCAGGCCTCATGCACAGTAAATAAATGTATTTCATGACATATACATTAACTTTTAATATCAAACTACACAGTATGTTACGATGGGAAATAAATGTTTCTTGTTCTTACTTACTATGTTATTCATAATGAAATCTTAGCGCGTTCAAAAATATTTCACTAATTCTTAATGAATTATTAAAATCTATTACAAAATGTATAAACACTATTAAATTCAATGCCAAATGTGAGAGTATCTTCAAAAAAATTTGTGTTGACTCTATAAAAGCAATGAGACCATGCATATTTATGGTCTCATTGCTTTTATAGAGTTATTGAGTTAAAAACATATTTGTGACAGAAAATTACCTGTTTGGCAAGTTTAAAAAAATCGAATAACTTGCTAAAGTTCTTTTAGTCTCTCCCCATTGTGAAAATAATTAATTATCTTTTTAAATAATAAGAGATATATGTTATAGACATAGAGTGTGGGTAGGTGGCGGGGGGAGGGGGTTGGATCATGATACAGATGTTTCGGTGGTGCGTGGCCAATAAAAGGTTGTTGACCACTGATCTAGACAACACCGCCGGCTGGTTTTTACTTCACCTTCCCCCTCCCCTTTGTGGGTGAGGATTGTAGAATTTTTATTTTACATTTTAATTGAAAATAATTAATTATCTTTTTAAATAATAAGAGATATATGTTACATACATAGAGTGTGGGTAGGTGGAGGGAGGAGGGAGGTGCATCGTGATACAGATGCTTCGGTGGGGCGTGGCCAATTAAAGGATGGGGACCACTGATCTAGACAACATAGACAGCCGGTTTTTACTTCACCTCCCCCCTCCCTCCTTTGTAGGTGAGGATTGTAGAATTTTTATTTTACATTTTTATCATATATTTATTAGTACACGTTTTTTCCATTTTACAACTGCGGGATGTACTGGGTTCAAATCCCTGTCGCGCTAGTCGACCTAACCGTTCGAAGTTTTCCGTGGTTTTCTTCGAACCTTGCCGTAAATACGGGTTAGGATCCCTTAAAAAGAGCCCCACGGAGGGCACTCCCCCTAGGGCCTATATCCGTCGTGTAGATAATCGGCCGTCATAAATCAACCAACCAACCATTTTTCACCTGTCAAAAGATACACTGTTTTGTTTGTTTATTTTTAGTTTTAAAGATGAATTCAATACAAATTACACTTTAGTTTTTTTTTTTTTTTCATTTATCCTAGAGTAAAAAAAAAAAAAAAAAAAAAAAAAAAAAATTATTTATTACCTGCAATTTAACATCAAAAGAGGTATTCGATGAAAATATTCCAGTAAGACAGTTTCTTGAAAAACATGCATTGACACCAAATGTATACAACACCAAAAGTTTTAGAAATTGCTTTTTTTTATTTTTTATTATTAAGTGGAACCTATTTAAAAATAAATCAGAAATAAAATATTAACTAGCTAAAAAATAAAATTTAACAGCAATAGTTTTCGTCGCTAATGTCATGCAATTCAATATATCTTTTAATAAGTACAGACAGCACAAATTGCTAAAAGTATTATATAACCAAAAATAGTATATATAATCATTGTAAAATGACTCATATTCACTTCATTAAAAACATTAAAATATATCGAGACAGTTTCGGGTATTATAAGCTTATTTCTTTTTCTTTTCTTTTTTTAAGTTATAAAAAACGTTGATCATGCTGTTGAATAAAAATTGCATATAGTCGCCATCTAGCGATCATCGAAGTCATAAAAAAGTGCTTTTTAAAATTATTTTATAAAGAATTTTTCTTAAACATGCATTTTTGTAAAAAGCTTCAGATTTCTGTTTACTTGCTAATATGAGATAGAAAAGGTATAAGTTTCTTGGAGGAAATAAACTAAAAATATACTTTAACAAGAGTCATTAAAATTTTTGATTCATTCGACTTAAAATATATTTTGCGAACAACATTTGTTGCGGCTTCTACGTTGATATATATCTTAATTTTAGGCTGAAATGTATCAATAAATGTGATGTATATTAGAGATGTGTTCGGGCTCTTTTTCCGGAGCCCGAGATAAAAGAAAATTGTGTCATCAGAACCCAAGCCAGATACCGAAAGTACGCAATAGACAATTGTTAATAACATTTTTAAATTGTTTCAAGATTAATTTTCTTATTTAAAAATTCTCTTCTTACCTAGAAATAAGTATTAATCCTAAATATTCTCTCATGGCAACGTAAATGTATTTAAAATAGCAAATTTGTTGTTAATACCCAACTACTTGGAGATATGTGCAAAAGTCATAATTATCAGTATTTTAAAATTTCGTTGTAGAACTATGGCAAAAACACAACAATTCTGGAACAATTTTCCAACAATTCTGGAAAAGAATTCAAACAGAAAGCGTGGATAGACAAGGGGTAGCTTACGGCTTCTTTATGTTCCTAACAACGACTGTGCACAGGCTCCAGAAACAGATAATATATTTCTCCTTATATTCAATAAATAATAATTCAGTTCCCTTTCAAACTTATTTTTAAAGAATTGTAAAACACTTTAAGAAACTTTATTTTTTCTCAAATGGCCAGCTTTTTTCCCCCCTTTTTTAATTTGTGAACAAATAAAATTTTCATTTTGAACCCAAGCCCGAGCCCGAAGACTTTTGTAAAAATCGAGCGCAAGTCTAAGCCCGTCTCATCTCTAATGCATATTATACTCTAACATCTACACTCAAATTTTAGGGAAAATCTAAAAATACAATAATGTATTTATAAATTAAAAATATATATTTAACAGTCAACAAGTAAATTTTACTTTTCATAATTTGATTCTAGTTTTGTTTGTTGTTTGTTACGGCCAATTTTTTTAGGCCGGGGAGGGAGGGGGGGGTTGGATGGCCTTACATGGTGGGGGGGATCTTTCTAAGGAAACCTAATTCGCGTTTATTCAAGTTCGAAGAAAAACACGGAAAACCCAAACGGTTAGGCCGGTGAGCGCGACAGGGATTCGAACCCAAAGCTTCCTCTCTACCAGCTTTGAGAACAGAACCTTTTAGCGGTTGGTGGAATTTTTATAATGTGAACTACTATAATTTGTCATCAAGCAATGCATATTATTTTCTAATATCTACTTTCAAATTGTATCTAATTCGACGTAAATAAATCAAACTGATTTTTAAAGGGTTTGTAACTGATATTTAAAGGGTCATATGATGAAGAACAACATTTGAAACATGTTTACAATTGGAACTATACCTCTAAAACTAACGGTTTAGAAATTAGTTTTTCATGAATAAGAAAAAGGGGCACTCTGTATATTTTATTTTAGAAGTGCTATTTAAAGATCGAAATGAGTTGAAATTAAACTTTATATTCGATCTCATTTGTTTGCCTTTATTCGCTTTATTATTCTGATTTTTATATAAATTATACAAGAAACAATCACTACGATCTAATATAAAAAAGTTAAATAACTGCAAAAAACCTCTTAATAAGAAGAAAGAACTGAAGCAAGGTAGAACTACAAATTTCTTTATTTCCACTACAGGTTACTACTTGTTATAAGAATTTCAGGGCGAATCTCTTCGTGTAATTATCACCCTAATGTTTAGTATTGTCTCTAACTACTTAACAAATGTCTTCAGCTTCTTGAATTCCCAACAGTGTTTTCGCGTGACTACTTCGGGTAAGTGATCCCAGATGAATTACATCGTGATAACAGAATCCGTTCCATAAATCATAAGTTGACCAACTTGAAAGGATTATGCTTAATTCTTACTCCTTTTCCTTAAATTACGATAAAAGAGTCTATATTTAGAAGTTCGTAAGTTGAATATGCATGAGTTCCGGGAGTTAATTGTGATTAATGCTAAAATCCTATGCTTTTCATATTACACTTGCTGATATGTTTTGGCATGTACAAGCTTCTAAAATGAGAAAGGTTTTTTCATTCTTTAAAACTGGATAAACCCAGTGTCGCTTGAAAGTTACACAAATTTGTGAAATTTTTAGATACATGATAGTTTGAAAAATTATTACAGGATTTTTTTTTTCCGCAGATCGTTATTTTTCGTGCCACCCACGAAGAAAAAAAAATGCTCTACTTTAACCGCACTTTTTAACCGACTTACATCAAAGGAGATTAAACAATTTGTTTGTATGTTTATTTTTAGTTTCTTCTATCTTTACAAGAAAAAAGTAACTGAATTCATGAAAAATTTGGACCTCCGGTTTTCGACGAATTTATACGTTTTAGAAAGTCTGGAACACGTTGTGACTAATTTTAGAAAATGTCTGTCTGGGTCTATCTCTCTGTCTGTCTGTATGTAACAAAATTTTGTGGGCGCTCTATCTCAAGAACTAATGCACGGAATTATAAAAAAAAACTTTAGATTCCGTTGGACCTTGATATAAATTGGTGTTAATTCGTTTTTGGTGTAAATTACCCAACAGGTGGCTCTGCTATTCTGCATTTTGCACTATTTCCGCAATAACTCTATCTCAAGAACTAATGCACGGATTTTCATCAATCTTCAGATTTTTTATAAACGTTAACATAAGTTGTTGCTGATAATTTGGGAGATTTTGGTGTAAATCTCCCAACAGGTAAAAATCTGCCAACGCTGCTATGCTGCATTTTTCAGGATTTACACGATTTTAGCGTCATATCTCAAGAACTAATGCACGGAATTTAGTAAAACTTCATATTTTGTTAGACCTTGACATAAATTGGTGCTGATTAGGTTTTCGTGTAAATCATATAATGGGTGACGCTGCTATGCTGCACTTTTGGATTCTAAAGAGCATAATTAAAAAATATGCACTTTTTGAAATATTAACATGCATGAGATAGTAGAAAGTTTTGGGATTGGAACATCCGCAGGGGTCGCAGCGTCCTATATTTTTTTATATATTTCATACCACTATTTTCAAACTATAATTTCATGGTAGATTTCTTTAAAATGTGCAATAGAAGGATATTGTGAATATTATATTTTTAAAATAGTGGTAGGAATTATTAAAAAATATATAGGACGCTGCGACCCCTGCATACGACTAGTTTTATGTGTACCAAAACATAACTTTTGAGTGGATGTTCCTATTTTCACCTTTTTTTTTCTTTAGAAATGGCTCGTTTTGGTGGTAACCCGATTTAGATTTAATTAGCATTCAAAAAATTGTATGATTATTTTTCTGTTATCTTTTTTTTTTCTAAGTTCTATCTTTTGTAAAAATTGGCCAATCGGCACGCAGTTTGAATACCTATATTATGAAGCAAAAGCATGTCCGTGAGTAACTCTGACGTCATATTGACGGTGGCAACGACCTGACGAATAAATTTTGCTTTTACTGCATTTTTTTAACATCGCACAATTTAAATTTTTTAAACTGGTGGAATAGAAAAAAAAATGTACTTTCAAATGCAATTTGTTTGAAAACTCTATCTCAATTTACTGATTTCTTATGGATTTTAAAATAATTTTCAAGCATAAATAAATCTACATGTAACTCATTACGGAAGATTAAACCTGTTTTCACTTAAAGCAGTGAAAATAATTCAGTATTTGTTTCTTTCACCTCTCTACACTTAAAACATAAATAATTTAGAAATATATTCCATAACTAAATTGTCGAACGAAATTAAAACTTAGGCAAATAAATAAAATAAATAAAACACGAATTTAACAGATGTGTAATCTAACTACGCGCTTAAGGCGGTATTCAAAAGAATTTTTTCCACGCTCAACAACTCAAAATTTTGAGACACATTTACAGACTCATTTTTTAAAATAAAAACATGAAACTTGGCGGCTTGATTTATGAAGACATTTATAAGGGCCCAATGTTTTTATTTTTCGTTCAATTAATTAGAAATACGTCTACAAACAATTATTTTCACAGTACGATCATTTTTTTTTTGTTGTTGTTTCCAGCGCTATCGCTTCGGGAAATTCGGTTCAAAATGTCCACTTTGACAGCCTTTTTTTTTTAATATATTCTGCCTTTATAAAAAAATCGAGACAATACGGACATTATAAAGTTTGTGAATAAGAGAACCTGCCTATTGGATGTATTTCAGAGCAAAAATGAATTTACAAATGTGTCTCAAAATAAGCAGTTTGGATTTGAATACACCCTTAAGCACTGAAATAATCATAATCAGAAAGGACGATATGAGTAGCGAAATGTTTCGCGATTGACCGCCGGTATGCGGCTAATACCACTGTACCAAAAATACCTTTTAATGCAGTTGTTATAGGCAATCTAAGAAAATAAAATAAATGTTAAAAAAAATCTATTAGAGTTTTAAATTAAAAATTATTTTCATCTATGTTATGTTACATCGGGCATCGGGTTGGATCACCTGAGTAGATAATAAATAAGAGTTCTGCATCAGCGGTGGGTGCGGTGGTGACCTTCTGCGGACTGTGAAGGTCAACGGAAGGGACAGGTGTGGACACCGGATGTAGCAGGTGGGGATAACAGGCATGTTGAGACAGGAAGTGAACAGGAAGTGTAGATAGGAAGTTTAACCGGAAATGTGACAGGAAGTGAATGCGATAAGGGAGAGAGGGGGAGGGCTTATTTTTGTGTGGGGCTTAATTTATTTTGTTGGTTTTAATCCTTCTAGTCGAATGGAGTTGAGTTGTAGGAATCCTGCTATCAGAATGAATTTAGTTTGAAAGTAATATTAGCAAAATTTTCGATTTTTTTTTTTTTTTTTTTCACCTGAAATAAAAAATTTATTTGCTAACTAACACCTAATATAAAAATGGAAATCTTTCTGACTTTGTTTTACTTTATAAAAGTTTAACGTGAAATTTATTTTTAGACTGGAAACGCGACAGGAAATAAGATCGGAAACGGGATTAGACATGCTTTTTCCAAAAAGGGTTTTCAGGAAGCAGTAAACATGTTTTAGGAACATGTTTGGGAGCTTGTTGGAACAGGACAGGTGGTTTGTGAGACCGGAAGTAATTAAGATGAGAGAGATAAAGAAGGTGCATGATTAGACATATAGATTTTGTTCTTTGTAGAGGGTGAAATTTTGTTTTATTTTTTATTTAAAGTGTTTTCATTTTTTTTTTAATTTATTTAAAGCGTTTCAAATTATTTTATATATATTTTTTTTTTCTTTTGTAGTGTTTTACGTATTATTTTAATTTTTAGTGACATTAGAACCTGCAATTTCCGTATCACACATGTCTTATCTTAGGTTACCAAGGATGTGTGTTGTTATCTCTTTAAATGCGAGAGATGGTTACTTCAGACCTGCGTTGAGATATCTTTATCATAGTTTTAATGAACTGCAGTAAATTGCCTTTAGCTATTGAGTAATTCGCGAGTTTTGGTTTAATATGAATGCTATTACATCTGTTTGTTTAATTTACAAGCACATTTCTCTTACAACATTCTGTCAACAGATCATTTCCATATTCGAAATAATAATTTAGAAGGAATATTTTTATATGAAAATACTATGAAATGTCATTTATAGAGATTGACAAAAATAGCATGCTTGTTTCTTTCTCGTATTAACCTTATAATCATTTATTTTAGAAATATAGATTTATAGTTTTGTTACGAAAAATAACGTGTTTATACATTTTAAAAACGAAAGCAAAGTGATTTTAAAAAATGTAAATATAAGCTATACACCCACGCATTTTTGTTATTGAATTAAATTACAAGGCTTAAAATTGTATTCAGCATAATATTTTCTTATAAAAGCCGTTTCACAAACTTGTATACTAAAAGTAATGTGTCATTTTTAGGGAAAAAGTTAATTCAAGTCTTTGAGACTAATCTTTCAAAGGAAAAAAAAGATTTGTCATACTTTCTCTTACATTATATCTTCCGTTTTTTAAGTTTACAAATTTGTGGAGTAACTTAAATAATCGTTTTTATGCTAATTAAACAATATATTTTTTTAATTATATGTTTGTTTTTTTTAAATTAACTTGTAATAGCTTCTTTTTTTTTTTTTTCTTTTTCTTAAAAGGGTACTGTAGAATAACTTATGTCACAAATACTACATCCTTCTTTAGTTAAATATGTTTCACTTAAGACATGACAAAGTGTCTTAGAAACATTTCATTTTGGAGTTAAGTGATTAAACAAGAAAAATATTATTTATAAAAACACAACACATAAGACTAGCGGCTGAGAGGTTCTACTCTCAAAGTTGATAGATGGAAGGTGTTAGGTTTAAACCTCTCTCAAGGTCGTCGACCTAACCGTTCGGAGTTTTCTTCGAACCTTGTCAATACGAGTTAGGAGCCCTTAGAATGACCCCTAGAGTGACCTATATCCCTAACTACAACCCTATATTTAACCAACCAGTCACAACACATAAGACATTTTAGATCATTACATAAGACATTTTAGATTATTACATTTAGTTAAGAAGTGATTTGACGTGCAAAATATTATTTATAAAATCATACAATAAGAGAATTTTAAAGATTTTTTCCTTTTAAATGAACAATTTTTAGTGACTATTTAACTTATTAAAGAGAGCGGGTATTTTGTTTAGAGTTATACGATTAAAATAAATTTTCAATAGATTTGACTTTATACAACCAACATTTTTAAAAAAGGGAATGGAATCTATTTTTTATAAATTAGCGTTTTTCAATTTTACAAATACTTCACACCCCGTCTTTTTTCCCCCTCTTTTAGTAGACTTTACATACATAAGACATAAAAAGCGTTTTAGAATACATCATTTAGAAATTAAGTGGTTTGATAAATAAAATATTATTTATAAAAGCAATAGATACGAGAGTAATAAGGATTTTTACTTACATATGTACGAACTTCTGATAGGTAAGACTTTCTAAATCATTGTGCAAGAATTAAGTGGTTATTGAACTTATAACATTATAGGATGAAATAATCACGTGACGTATTTTTAAACCAATAAAATGTCAGTATTTTCAAACAAATAAAAAGTTAGTATTTTTACACGAGCGCCCTCTATCATTATATAAATTTCAATGAAACGAGTTCATAACATTCTACTGTGACCTGATATCGTTGTAATAGGTTGTATTTTTCATTTAAGTTATTGTGGAACGAGTTATGAATTCTTATGTTGGTGATGTAACCAACTTGGAGTGTCAACACTCATCACCAGAGTTAAATAATCAAGAGATGGATTCTACACTTTTATCCAAAGAAGGACTCGTTTCGAATTATGAAGTGAAACTCACCTCATCAGGACTAAAGAAACAGAAGTTACCCCATGTGCGTAAGATGTGTAACACAGCATTTCCTCGAAAAGTTAACTTAGTGTTTCATATGAAAAGTCATCTAAAGGAAAAATATTTTTGCTGTGAGGTGTGTGCTGAAGTTTTTTCACAAAAGAGTGATTTACATAATCATCAAAAGATTCACAAATTGCCCAAACAATACAAGTGTAGTGATTGCAACGAGATATTTTCAAGAATGTCTGACTTATTAATACACAAGAAGACCCATAAGATTCGTAAACAATATTCATGTGCAAAGTGTTGTGAAATATTTAAGTGTGAATAGGATTTTTTACAACATTGTGATACTTTTCATAAAGTTTTACCTAACATTGCGAAATCACCCTGTTTAAAAGATTTGTTATTTGAACTTATAGTGAAGCTTATAGATTAGTTCGAACTTATAGTGAATTAAAAGACAAAATGATATGCAAAATATATGAACTAGAATTAACAGACCAAAACATACATGTACATGCTGAGAATGCCTTTTTAAAGTTGTACAACGGCTTTGAAGATTTCACAGAACGAGTGTTTAATTGGACATTACGAAAAATTTTGAAATTAGAATTGATTACAGCTCAATATGACAGGCTTATTTGATTTGTATTATTTTAAATGATTAATAAATAGTTTGATTTCGAAAAAAAGTGTTTTCTTTAGCATACACTGTGTGACTTTTAAACTAATGTTGTGTATTTTGAATGTGTCAGACAAAACAGGAGTGTGTTGACATTTAAAAAAAAAAAGATTTTACATAATATAAAAGTTTTACAATAAAAATTGACTTACCTAAAGTTTTTTCAAGATAGTCACGATATCCTTTCCATTACAATTATTTTAAGGAAATAGAATTTAATTTTGTTGTGAATAACACTTTGTTGTTAACATCACGTGGTTTGTCTTATCATAACTATGAGATCCTAAGATCACTTCCTATTAACATGATAACGAAGAGTAAAAAAAAAAAAGACTAATGCAAGCCGATTTTCCTGCCTAAACTTGTTATCAGCTTGCATGAGTGACTCATCTTTACATGTGTGGATTTGTATGTTGAAAAAATGATTGCTATGTTTAACCCGTGTAGACGATTTTTATCCGGAAGCTGTTTGAACTACCAAATTTCAGATATCACACATTTTACTAGAACATTTAAATATTTTAATGTCTTTTCGCCCGCAAATTGGAAACTTAGGATTATCACCTTTACATCGAGACATGGAAGGTAGAAAAATAATAACTTTACACTTAGACAATATTTTAATTTAAGAAGAATTAGACTTAACACATTGTTAGAGTTTCTTTGAAAAATATCTAGTTGGTTGTAAATTTTAGAAAATTCGACCTAACGAAATTAACACACTTAAAAATATCTAGTTGGTTATACATTTTATAAAATAAGCAACAAATAAACATTTCGATACATTGACAAAAGAAAATAATTAAGTTTAAGTAAACTTTACACTTAGACAATATTTCAAACTAAGAAAAATAATAACTTTACACTTATATAATATTTTCAACTAAGGAAAATTAATAACTTTAAAAATCAGACTTAACACATTGTTAAAGTTTTTTTAAAACAACACAACATTTTCAAAGCAGTGGAAATAGTATACCTGAAAAAAATTCAACTTAGTGGAATTTAATAGTGAAATTTTTTAACCTCACTCATTTAAAAAATAAAACTTTGTAAATTTTTTCCATTTTTAAAATAAAACTTATTTAAAAAATAAATAAGCAACTATTAAACATTTTGAATGTCTTAGACAAAGTGTGAATAAATTTGTTGAAATTATATAAAACATGAAAAATTTCATTACTTTTAAAAGAAATTTTATTTTTGGTGAAATAAACTCGAGGTATTTATTATATGTTACTTAAACTACATGAGAATTGATTGAAAATGTGTTACTTTTAATCACTCACAAGATAAGACATGATGTTACAATATACACATAGGAATGACATAGGAATTTCAGATGGGTTTTTCTCCCACACATGACGTCACTGATAACATATTTACTGATCAAGTCATAAAATCATAGTTTAGGGTAGGTTTTTAAGCACGAAGTTTAGTTGAGATTTAAGATATTTGAGAAATATAAACTACAACTTTGGCTACTTTTTGAAATTTCCCCCTACATAAGAAAAAGAACATAGAAAAATAAAATGAAAAGTCGTATTTGAATGGAATCAAATTATTATCCTTTCACTTAACAGCTGAATGCGTCGGTAATTACATCACAAAGGCACTGATAACAACTGATTGAATATATTGTGTTTCTTTTTTAAGGTTAAATTGATTTAATATTCAAGTTATTTCTTAATGATACACTTAAAAACAATAAACTTAATTAGCATTCAAAAAGCAAACGATCACATTATTGTGTAAAACAATCAAATGTTTTAAAAGTCACGAGTTAAAATTTGAAATGACTTAGAGTTTAAGTAGAATTTAGATGTGAACCTTTTAAAATGAAATAATAGTTTTTTGTATCGCCCTCTATCGGTGGGTAATAGAATTAAGAGATAATTAAAAGTTTTAACTTGAATTCGAGCCCACAACAAAAATTATTTTTCGGTTTTATAATTTAGGGTAGGTTTAACTGAGCAAGCCATGATATTTCAGTATTTATAGACGATTTAAGATATTCGATAAAGCAAATCATTTGAATTTTTAATTTAATTGAAGGGTTTACTGCTTAAAGTACTACAAAATGAGTACAACACGATGCATAGTTTTTTAATTAATTATATTTTTCGAAAGGTGACTTATTGATAAACTTAGGATTTATGTTTAAAGTGAATAAATTTGACATGTTAGGTTCACTTAATAACAGAGGGTTGAATAAGTTATTTTTAATAAAAATAAAGTTTACTAAAAGTTTTTAAAGTTAAAAAAATATAGTTTTAAAAAATTTTAAGTTTACAAAAAGTTTAAAAATCTTTAAGTAAATCAAAATTAACTTTTTAATTTTAACTATTGAGAGACTATAATCTAACTGTTTATCCTTGTAACCAACTGGTGCATATCAACTATATACTCTGTATCTGCATATGCGCAGAAAAACATAGACATTTAATCTAACTTGAGTTCGACTTTAAATTATTTGCCAACTTTTAAGTTTAATTACTATACACAACTCGATTACCTTTCCCACAAAACACCTTTCAGAAACAAAACAGAAATTAACACTTACCGAAAAACACGTCCACTTTGGGTGTTAGTCTTCACTCAACTAACGTTTCTCCCTTATCTTTGCTAGGGGGCGCTGCAATCGCCGCTAGAGGCGTTAGTAGTCTTCAGGTGTGTGATAAGAATAAACTTTAAATCCAACTTACACGCGCTCAGTCATTCTTGCTTCTCTCTACCTTGCTAACAACCGTTTGCTGCTGGCTCATTGTTTGGTTGTTTAAACTTGTTGAATGACGTCATCATGTGTTTGTCTAAACTTGTCCAGTCTTGTTTTTATGCAGTACGTCTATTTAGATGAGTCATCACTCGTTTATCTTGGTTGACTTGTCCAAACTTGTTTTTGTGTGGCACGTCTATATGGGTGAGTCATCGTTCGCTTATCTTGCTTTACTTGTTTGAACTTGTCTAGTATCCACCACCTCATGTCTTTTGTCATAGCTTGAATATACTTTACACCAATCACTTAAATATAAAAGTCTTGTCACAACTTACTTAAACTTTGATAAAAATATTAATTATTTATAAATTTCATCAAATTCTTATTTTTCTGATACATTTACTATGTAATTTTCGTTCAAAAATATGGTAAAGCCCGATTTTAAATCGAAGTCTAAGATAAATTCCCCAAATTTGTAACATTTTAACACTAATAATAAATATTGTAAGCACCCAGTACATACAAGTTTTGTAAAAATAATATTACTTATAGCTAACTCGTTATGTCCCATGATACAAAACTTCAATATAACTAAAATCAGTGTTAAACGAAAATCTAATCACGTGTCTTTATATATTATTTTGAAATGCAAAGCATTATATCTAAACGAATGATATAAGGAGTAGTTAGAATAGTTCTTATATTTTTGTTAGTAAAAAATTTATACACATTATCTTACAAGGTTGCAATATTCAACACACGGTTCACCATATTTAAAAACGATTCACCATGATTTAAAAACTTAGTAACATATTTTAAATTTATAAATTTAAATTAAAACATATTTTTATAAATAAACAATTATAAATACTTAAGTATTTTTAATTTAAACAAAACAAGTTTGGACAAGTCAACCAAGATAAACGAGTGATGACTCATCTAAATAGACGTACTGCATAAAAACAAGACTGGACAAATTTAGACAAACACATGATGACGTCATTCAACAAGTTTAAACAACCAAACAATGAGCCAGCAGCAAACGGTTGTTAGCAAGGTAGAGAGAAGCAAGAATGACTGAGCGCGTGTAAGTTGGATTTAAAGTTTATTCTTATCACACACCTGAAGACTACTAACGCCTCTAGCGGCGATTGCAGCGCCCCCTAGCAAAGATAAGGGAGAAACGTTAGTTGAGTGAAGACTAACACCCAAAGTGGACGTGTTTTTCGGTAAGTGTTAATTTCTGTTTTGTTTCTGAAAGGTGTTTTGTGGGAAAGGTAATCGAGTTGTGTATAGTAATTAAACTTAAAAGTTGGCAAATAATTTAAAGTCGAACTCAAGTTAGATTAAATGTCTATGTTTTTCTGCGCATATGCAGATACAGAGTATATAGTTGATATGCACCAGTTGGTTACAAGGATAAACAGTTAGATTATAGTCTCTCAATAGTTAAAATTAAAAAGTTAATTTTGATTTACTTAAAGATTTTTAAACTTTTTGTAAACTTTAAATTTTTTAAAACTATATTTTTTTAACTTTAAAAACTTTTAGTAAACTTTATTTTTATTAAAAATAACTTATTCAACCCTCTGTTATTAAGTGAACCTAACATGTCAAATTTATTCACTTTAAACATAAATCCTAAGTTTATCAATAAGTCACCTTTCGAAAAATATAATTAATTAAAAAACTATGCATCGTGTTGTACTCATTTTGTAGTACTTTAAGCAGTAAACCCTTCAATTAAATTAAAAATTCAAATGATTTGCTTTATCGAATATCTTAAATCGTCTATAAATACTGAAATATCATGGCTTGCTCAGTTAAACCTACCCTAAATTATAAAACCGAAAAATAATTTTTGTTGTGGGCTCGAATTCAAGTTAAAACTTTTAATTATCTCTTAATTCTATTACCCACCGATAGAGGGCGATACAAAAAACTATTATTTCATTTTAAAAGGTTCACATCTAAATTCTACTTAAACTCTAAGTCATTTCAAATTTTAACTCGTGACTTTTAAAACATTTGATTGTTTTACACAATAATGTGATCGTTTGCTTTTTGAATGCTAATTAAGTTTATTGTTTTTAAGTGTATCATTAAGAAATAACTTGAATATTAAATCAATTTAACCTTAAAAAAGAAACACAATATATTCAATCAGTTGTTATCAGTGCCTTTGTGATGTAATTACCGACGCATTCAGCTGTTAAGTGAAAGGATAATAATTTGATTCCATTCAAATACGACTTTTCATTTTATTTTTCTATGTTCTTTTTCTTATGTAGGGGGAAATTTCAAAAAGTAGCCAAAGTTGTAGTTTATATTTCTCAAATATCTTAAATCTCAACTAAACTTCGTGCTTAAAAACCTACCCTAAACTATGATTTTATGACTTGATCAGTAAATATGTTATCAGTGACGTCATGTGTGGGAGAAAAACCCATCTGAAATTCCTATGTCATTCCTATGTGTATATTGTAACATCATGTCTTATCTTGTGAGTGATTAAAAGTAACACATTTTCAATCAATTCTCATGTAGTTTAAGTAACATATAATAAATACCTCGAGTTTATTTCACCAAAAATAAAATTTCTTTTAAAAGTAATGAAATTTTTCATGTTTTATATAATTTCAACAAATTTATTCACACTTTGTCTAAGACATTCAAAATGTTTAATAGTTGCTTATTTATTTTTTAAATAAGTTTTATTTTAAAAATGGAAAAAATTTACAAAGTTTTATTTTTTAAATGAGTGAGGTTAAAAAATTTCACTATTAAATTCCACTAAGTTGAATTTTTTTCAGGTATACTATTTCCACTGCTTTGAAAATGTTGTGTTGTTTTAAAAAAACTTTAACAATGTGTTAAGTCTGATTTTTAAAGTTATTAATTTTCCTTAGTTGAAAATATTATATAAGTGTAAAGTTATTATTTTTCTTAGTTTGAAATATTGTCTAAGTGTAAAGTTTACTTAAACTTAATTATTTTCTTTTGTCAATGTATCGAAATGTTTATTTGTTGCTTATTTTATAAAATGTATAACCAACTAGATATTTTTAAGTGTGTTAATTTCGTTAGGTCGAATTTTCTAAAATTTACAACCAACTAGATATTTTTCAAAGAAACTCTAACAATGTGTTAAGTCTAATTCTTCTTAAATTAAAATATTGTCTAAGTGTAAAGTTATTATTTTTCTACCTTCCATGTCTCGATGTAAAGGTGATAATCCTAAGTTTCCAATTTGCGGGCGAAAAGACATTAAAATATTTAAATGTTCTAGTAAAATGTGTGATATCTGAAATTTGGTAGTTCAAACAGCTTCCGGATAAAAATCGTCTACACGGGTTAAACATAGCAATCATTTTTTCAACATACAAATCCACACATGTAAAGATGAGTCACTCATGCAAGCTGATAACAAGTTTAGGCAGGAAAATCGGCTTGCATTAGTCTTTTTTTTTTTTACTCTTCGTTATCATGTTAATAGGAAGTGATCTTAGGATCTCATAGTTATGATAAGACAAACCACGTGATGTTAACAACAAAGTGTTATTCACAACAAAATTAAATTCTATTTCCTTAAAATAATTGTAATGGAAAGGATATCGTGACTACCTTGAAAAAACTTTAGGTAAGTCAATTTTTATTGTAAAACTTTTATATTATGTAAAATCTTTTTTTTTTTAAATGTCAACACACTCCTGTTTTGTCTGACACATTCAAAATACACAACATTAGTTTAAAAGTCACACAGTGTATGCTAAAGAAAACACTTTTTTTCGAAATCAAACTATTTATTAATCATTTAAAATAATACAAATCAAATAAGCCTGTCATATTGAGCTGTAATCAATTCTAATTTCAAAATTTTTCGTAATGTCCAATTAAACACTCGTTCTGTGAAATCTTCAAAGCCGTTGTACAACTTTAAAAAGGCATTCTCAGCATGTACATGTATGTTTTGGTCTGTTAATTCTAGTTCATATATTTTGCATATCATTTTGTCTTTTAATTCACTATAAGTTCGAACTAATCTATAAGCTTCACTATAAGTTCAAATAACAAATCTTTTAAACAGGGTGATTTCGCAATGTTAGGTAAAACTTTATGAAAAGTATCACAATGTTGTAAAAAATCCTATTCACACTTAAATATTTCACAACACTTTGCACATGAATATTGTTTACGAATCTTATGGGTCTTCTTGTGTATTAATAAGTCAGACATTCTTGAAAATATCTCGTTGCAATCACTACACTTGTATTGTTTGGGCAATTTGTGAATCTTTTGATGATTACGTAAATCACTCTTTTGTGAAAAAACTTCAGCACACACCTCACAGCAAAAATATTTTTCCTTTAGATGACTTTTCATATGAAACACTAAGTTAACTTTTCGAGGAAATGCTGTGTTACACATCTTACGCACATGGGGTAACTTCTGTTTCTTTAGTCCTGATGAGGTGAGTTTCACTTCATAATTCGAAACGAGTCCTTCTTTGGATAAAAGTGTAGAATCCATCTCTTGATTATTTAACTCTGGTGATGAGTGTTGACACTCCAAGTTGGTTACATCACCAACATAAGAATTCATAACTCGTTCCACAATAACTTAAATGAAAAATACAACCTATTACAACGATATCAGGTCACAGTAGAATGTTATGAACTCGTTTCATTGAAATTTATATAATGATAGAGGGCGCTCGTGTAAAAATACTAACTTTTTATTTGTTTGAAAATACTGACATTTTATTGGTTTAAAAATACGTCACGTGATTATTTCATCCTATAATGTTATAAGTTCAATAACCACTTAATTCTTGCACAATGATTTAGAAAGTCTTACCTATCAGAAGTTCGTACATATGTAAGTAAAAATCCTTATTACTCTCGTATCTATTGCTTTTATAAATAATATTTTATTTATCAAACCACTTAATTTCTAAATGATGTATTCTAAAACGCTTTTTATGTCTTATGTATGTAAAGTCTACTAAAAGAGGGGGAAAAAAGACGGGGTGTGAAGTATTTGTAAAATTGAAAAACGCTAATTTATAAAAACTAGATTCCATTCCCTTTTTTAAAAATGTTGGTTGTATAAAGTCAAATCTATTGAAAATTTATTTTAATCGTATAACTCTAAACAAAATACCCGCTCTCTTTAATAAGTTAAATAGTCACTAAAAATTGTTCATTTAAAAGGAAAAAATCTTTAAAATTCTCTTATTGTATGATTTTATAAATAATATTTTGCACGTCAAATCACTTCTTAACTAAATGTAATAATCTAAAATGTCTTATGTAATGATCTAAAATGTCTTATGTGTTGTGACTGGTTGGTTAAATATAGGGTTGTAGTTAGGGATATAGGTCACTCTAGGGGTCATTCTAAGGGCTCCTAACTCGTATTGACAAGGTTCGAAGAAAACTCCGAACGGTTAGGTCGACGACCTTGAGAGAGGTTTAAACCTAACACCTTCCATCTATCAACTTTGAGAGTAGAACCTCTCAGCCGCTAATCTTATGTGTTGTGTTTTTATAAATAATATTTTTCTTGTTTAATCACTTAACTCCAAAATGAAATGTTTCTAAGACACTTTGTCATGTCTTAAGTGAAACATATTTAACTAAAGAAGGATGTAGTATTTGTGACATAAGTTATTCTACAGTACCCTTTTAAGAAAAAGAAAAAAAAAAAAAGAAGCTATTACAAGTTAATTTAAAAAAAAAAAACATATAATTAAAAAAATATATTGTTTAATTAGCATAAAAACGATTATTTAAGTTACTCCACAAATTTGTAAACTTAAAAAACGGAAGATATAATGTAAGAGAAAGTATGACAAATCTTTTTTTTCCTTTGAAAGATTAGTCTCAAAGACTTGAATTAACTTTTTCCCTAAAAATGACACATTACTTTTAGTATACAAGTTTGTGAAACGGCTTTTATAAGAAAATATTATGCTGAATACAATTTTAAGCCTTGTAATTTAATTCAATAACAAAAATGCGTGGGTGTATAGCTTATATTTACATTTTTTAAAATCACTTTGCTTTCGTTTTTAAAATGTATAAACACGTTATTTTTCGTAACAAAACTATAAATCTATATTTCTAAAATAAATGATTATAAGGTTAATACGAGAAAGAAACAAGCATGCTATTTTTGTCAATCTCTATAAATGACATTTCATAGTATTTTCATATAAAAATTTTCCTTCTAAATTATTATTTCGAATATGGAAATGATCTGTTGACAGAATGTTGTAAGAGAAATGTGCTTGTAAATTAAACAAACAGATGTAATAGCATTCATATTAAACCAAAACTCGCGAATTACTCAATAGCTAAAGGCAATTTACTGCAGTTCATTAAAACTATGATAAAGATATCTCAACGCAGGTCTGAAGTAACCATCTCTCGCATTTAAAGAGATAACAACACACATCCTTGGTAACCTAAGATAAGACATGTGTGATACGGAAATTGCAGGTTCTAATGTCACTAAAAATTAAAATAATACGTAAAACACTACAAAAAAAAAAAAAATATAAAAAATAATTTGAAACGCTTTAAATAAATTAAAAAAAAAATGAAAACACTTTAAATAAAAAATAAAACAAAATTTCACCCTCTACAAAGAACAAAATCTATATGTCTAATCATGCACCTTCTTTATCTCTCTCATCTTAATTACTTCCGGTCTCACAAACCACCTGTCCTGTTCCAACAAGCTCCCAAACATGTTCCTAAAACATGTTTACTGCTTCCTGAAAACCCTTTTTGGAAAAAGCATGTCTAATCCCGTTTCCGATCTTATTTCCTGTCGCGTTTCCAGTCTAAAAATAAATTTCACGTTAAACTTTTATAAAGTAAAACAAAGTCAGAAAGATTTCCATTTTTATATTAGGTGTTAGTTAGCAAATAAATTTTTTATTTCAGGTGAAAAAAAAAAAAAAAAAAAAAAATCGAAAATTTTGCTAATATTACTTTCAAACTAAATTCATTCTGATAGCAGGATTCCTACAACTCAACTCCATTCGACTAGAAGGATTAAAACCAACAAAATAAATTAAGCCCCACACAAAAATAAGCCCTCCCCCTCTCTCCCTTATCGCATTCACTTCCTGTCACATTTCCGGTTAAACTTCCTATCTACACTTCCTGTTCACTTCCTGTCTCAACATGCCTGTTATCCCCACCTGCTACATCCGGTGTCCACACCTGTCCCTTCCGTTGACCTTCACAGTCCGCAGAAGGTCACCACCGCACCCACCGTTGATGCAGAACTCTTATTTATTATCTACTCACCTGGTGTTGTTAAAGTATACAGTACCAGTTTTTAAGTCATTTATTATAATGTCATATCTAAACATATAGTTTTTATTTCACATTACCTGTTTACAGACATTAAAACAATTTTTCACGCATAAAACTTATGTAGATGTCATTTTAAAAAAAAAGATATACTTAACTTTCTTTCAGATAAGAGAAGTCAGTCCCATAAAACCTTCATATGTGTCGTAAAAATATTTTCACACTGCCTTCTTGGGCATCTTCAGTTTATTGACACTTTTTGACATTTTCTTCATCGCCTCTTGATTTAATTCGAGCTTTCCCGGTCTTTCTAAAATTTAAAAGATGACGCCATCTGTTGTCGATTGTAGAGTGCAATACATCATTGCAGATCTCTGATTGTTCTGTACTAATCTCAATAGCTTCACGCATTAATAAGTAAAGTAAATAGTTGTAATTTGCAAGTTTCTGTACTTCTTTCAAATTTATCTGTATTAGGTATTTATTGTTTAGTTGGGCTATGCTGTAGTCTCTTTATTTAATCTTATACCTCTTTCGTGTTCTTTAACTCTTTCCTCTATTTTCCGTTTAGTCATACCATACCTATATATATATATATATGCACCCTCTTTACCTTCATTGTCATTTAATTTATATATATATATATATTCCTGAGGTTATTAAATGGTTGATTTTTGTCTCTTATTAATTAGAATATTGAGGGGTCTGGGGATTATAGGTATATTTATTCCAAGTTTTTTAAAGTTCTCTTTTTATTTTTAGGGATACTTCATTCATATATGGTATTGAACTTGTAAATTTCGTATCTTTAGTAGGATATCCTGCTTTCTTGGTCATTTCTTTAATCTTATTTATTTCTATACCTAATCCTTTCACGGTCGGTGGTGACAAATGTGACTACTTAATTTTAATTACGAACTTTCAAGCGTCACCCAGAATATTTTAATAAAATATTGCTTTTATAATGAACTTGAAGAAAAGCAAGTATTTAGTTTCTAAGAAATTCGTTTGTAAATTCTGGTGTTAATCAATCATTTCACCATTTTATGAACAGAAGTAATCCTCCCCTGAAAGGGTTAAAAGATCTTTAGATGAACAGATTTTCAATGCTCTATGGATGTATGTATTGATCGCAGCAATTTTATAAGGAAAAGGTGTTTTTGAATATTTGGAGATTATGAAAGTATTTGAATTAGGTTTTCGGATTAAGTTTATCATCTTTACGTTTTACTTGAACATCTAGGAATGCTAGTGAGCTGTCTTTCTCTGTTTCAAATGTTATAAGCTCGAATTAAATCAAGAGGCGATGAAGAAATGTCAGAAAATTGGAGTCGCACAAGAATGTAGGGTGAAAATATTTTTAACGACACATATGACGGTTTTAAGAAACTGACTTCTCCTATCTGGAAAAAAGTTATACGATTTATTACTGTCAAAAGGGGCAATATTCGCAACAAAGGATTTAATACAAAAATATAGATAACAATAAATGACTGTCACAAAAACACTCCGATGTTCAAAATCAATCTAATTAAAATATGCCGACTGTCGTGCAATAAGAAATATCAGTGCATAAATGTAAAAAACAAATAAACAATTCTTTGTAGTCCGTTTTATTTTACTAAAAATAACTTGTAACAACTTTATATACCTGTGTCAATTAGGATAAGTGTTATTATTTATATTTGTTAATTTTATTAAGAAATTTGTAACATGCTTAAAAACCAATGCTTTGGAAACAAACATAAAACATTACTTTTGTTAATAACTGTATACAGATGTCAATTGCGCGATAAGTGTTATTCTTTATAGTTAATTTTATTAAGAAATTTGCAATATGCTTAAAAATGATAGTTTTCGAAATAAACATAAAACCTTTGGTAATAAGTTATAATATTTCTAAATTTTTAATACTCTCTGTTACATCGTGCTATTTTATTGTATTCTCATCATTTGTAATGTAATGAAGAGCTGCTGTATTACCATTATAATACTCAAATTTAGTAGATTTTTGTTTGTTTATTATCTGGCACACCTACAGATGCACAATCTGTCAAGTTTCATCGATTTCTTCGAACCGTTTTATCTCATTTCATTGCGTGGTAAGTTTTAAGAGGGATGCTTGTGCAAAACCTTCAAAAAGAGACCCAAAAGAGCAGAAAGCTCGAAAGAATACCGTTGAAGAAAAAGGGTTCCTGTATTCTCCTGGCATAGATTCAAACTCACCACATACCTCTACCAAAACTTTCAAATACTTTTTCTCAAAATGTTGTATTTTGAACATGTGGTCGTTGTGGAAAAGTTGGTAAATAAATAATCGACATCAAATCTTGTGTGAAGCTGCATGAGACATGTACTTATCGGGTTAATCTTTAAATTTGTCTTGATGATGTTTTTTTATTTATATATTTATTTATTTGTTTATTTAATTATTGACAAATGTGGCTTCTAAGAAAAGCTTTTAAATTATTTTTTTTTCTAAAATGTAATTAAAAAAACAATAATATATTTTGTATGAAAATTAATGTTTTGCCAAACTTCTGCATTCATTTTAAAAATTTTTGAATCCTTGTTTGTTTATTTCAGAATCCCCGTTACTAAGCAGTAGCGCCCTTTAGAGATGAGACGGGCTCAGCCCGGACCCGAGGACTTCAGGATTACTGGAAAACGGAATTCGATGTCTTTCTGCTATAGTTGTACAAAGATAGTTAAAAAAAATAATAATGATTGTGGCTTTTGTAGATTTATGTCAGTGGTTGGATATCTATACTAATAGAAGAAAGTTTCGCTCTGTGTGTGTGTGTGTGTGTATGTATGTGTGTGTGTGTTTCTCTGTCTGCGATGGCTAGCAAAATCTAGACCACCTAGAAGTCTGAAAATTTAGGTGTGGATAGTCCAAGGTCTGACCATGTGCACCTGAGTCTCAGAATTTTAATATTTTGATAATTACTCAAGATTCTCATTAACCAAGATTATCTCATTAACAATCGCTTCTAAAATGACATCTTTTAAATCAAAATGGCTAAAGAAACGAATAGGCGTATTGGATTTGCAAGCGGAAATGAACGAATTCGAAATTATTTTACTAATTAGCGAATTTTAAGAAAACTAATTGAGATATCAATTTGAAAATTTCTGAGCATATATAAAAAAAAATCTGCATCTGACTATGTGATTTTTGAAAAATTCGGACAGTAATTTTTCTTAATTTATGCAAAAAACTGTCAAAAATCTGCCGGCGCCAGTAAAAACAATCCTAGAAATTTTCAGACAGGGATCTGCTTTCATTAAAAACTGAACTACAAAGAGGTTTCTCTGGCCGATCCCTTCATTTAGTTTGCGAAAATGAAAGGAAATAATTGCCATTTTTTACTAATGAACAAAAATTTAGGTAACTAATTAAGATATAGATTTTAAATTGAGGTCGGGAAGGGGTGTCATCTGCCGGCTATTTTAGCGGAGCGTCTTCGTTATGTTCTAATTATCAGAAAAATGTAATTATTTTTTTAATAATCGCGTTAATGTAGGTAACGGTGGTTTTCTTGAACAAATTATTCATTATATTTGCGGGTATGGGGAGGAAGAGGGTTAACGCCTTTCTCTGAGATTGTAATTATCTCGGGCCCGGGCAACGCCGGGCGGGTTAGCTAGTAAATAATAAATTTACTATTTTAAACAGATTTTCAAAGACATGAAAGGTACAAAACGTCGTCATGCGGTCGTACTTAGGACTAATAGTTATTTCTACGTAAGAAAAGATTTTTTAAATGAGACATAACATTAATATTGAAACAATTTTAAAATGTTATTAAACATTTTCTACTGTGTACTATCGAGGTTTATATGTATAACTAAAATCTACTTATAATAAAATGCAATGGTAGGAGAGTGTTGGTAACCATGCCGGGTTCGACCACTGTGGTCTGCGAATCGACCGTAGCTAAACGCCATGTTAGACTTAATGAAAAACATATGCTAACATATGACAGCTAAATGATAATTTCTTCTACCGCAAATCATGTCTGTTTAGCATATTTTAATGTAAAACATGTATATCAACATTTCTATAAACATTTTTTTTCTGTAAACACTTTTTTCTGAAATAGTGTAAACAAACGGAAAGTGGTTTGGTGAGCCATTCATTTTTTAGATTCATTTATTTTCATAAAGGTAACATATTTTAAAATAAAAAAATACTTTAACGCATTGAATATTTAATTTTAATGTTTTGTGAAATCTTCAGAAATTGTGTTTCATTTCGCTAATTATTATCATTCTTGCAATAAATACTGCTGTGCATTCAGTTTTGAGACTAATTCATCAAAATTATTTGTGCAGATTGGCAACTGGTGTTTAAACATCTTTGTCGATTTAAACATGTTTTGAGAGTTTATCATTCTTAATATTTACATAATTATTTTATAGTGGAATATTTAAATTATTGATGTTCTTGAAAAATATTATGAGCAACCCAAAATCACAGACTACAGAAATGTTCAGGAAAATACACGCTCATACGATAAAGTCATTTCTTTGGTTGTTTGGTGCTGCCATCTATAAACACAGCGGAGAAACAAAGAGAGTGACTCCTTGGATATACAGCAAACACTTATAATAACTCGTAATTATAATTTGTCAGAATTATCAATTAAATAGCTATCTTTTTATAGATTTCAACTAGAAATACTGATTTTGATTAGCATTTAATATTTGTAATAATTTTAAAAATACAACTAGCAATATAAAAATTAAAATGTAAATAAACAAAGCAATGATTTTGTAAATACTGATTTAATGCAGCAATGATTTTAAACTCTATTATACTATTAACTTAGATAATTTAAAACTAACAAAATTGTAATATTTTGTGCAATAGTTAAGCCATTATGAGCGTTGTGGTGAGTCAACCTCTTTTAGAAACTCATTGATAACACTTTTTTTACAAAAACTTTTGCAGATGGATTATTTTTTTAATATTTAATTTGAATGTTTTGTCCAATCGTTGAATTATTTCGGAAATTGAATATTGAGTAAAAAATAAATAAATGCTCATTATTTGTATATGAAGAAATCATTTGTCATTTTTTTTAATGATTTTTTTTTCTACAATACAAACATTTCAATAGTAAAATCTTCATGCTGTTTGTATGAAGTCATACAAAATTGAAACGAAGATCATCATTCCGTCATTTTCGACGGGGGTTACTACTGAACTAATAAAATTCGATTTCATAAAAACTCTGAATGAGTGTGACGCGTTAACAAAGTTTCGGAGCTTAAGGATAAATAAATTATTATGTTCGAATACACAAAAGCATATCTTTATAACGGCGGCGAGTTATCGAGCTTTTATTTTAAATTCATACGGAATATATGTGATTAAAAAGATATATACTTTTGAGGGTGATGAAATATCGAGATTTTAGTGTATATAAAAATAATGACATTTGAGAAAACTCCTATTTAAGAAAGTGGCGAGTTATTGAAGTTCACACTGTTGATATATCAACCAGCCATCTAAATGTATTGCCGGCTAAATGAACGTGTCGGCTAATGTCCTGTCAGCTAAATGTCGATGAACGATGAATGCTATACACAATATATTCTATAGTAAGCATCTTGTGGTGCACCTCAGAATAAATATTAATTTTCATATGTTTGAAGTAGTGTAAAATCATAAAATACGCCACAAATGGTTTTCCTCCCCAGGTAGCACAAAGATATTGGCCAATATCAAAATGTAATATCGGCCAATATCAAAATTTGATGTTGGCTAATGTTAAATGATCCCCCCCCCTAAAATAATATTTGTGAATATTAGTTTTTGACATCTGTGAATGTGGGCCAGTATTTTCCAACATCTGAATATCATTTTTTGACATTAAGTGATATTTTTTTTCTGACATTGCTGAATATCATCATTTGATATTGAGTGATATATTTTTCTAACATTCCTGAATAACATTTTTGGATATTAAATGATTTACTTTTTCATTACCGAATAACAATCTCTTTTTTGCACCCCAGATGTGGTGGACAGAAATCTCTCATTGCAAAACGAGATTTCTCTGCTTAGGAAAGTCTAGTCTCGTTATGTAACAAGACAAAAGCAAACCCAAGTACTAGTAAGCATGACCAATATAAACACAGGGAAAACTTGTTATAAAGAGCTGTTAACAAAAGCTGGTGGGAGTAGATTTTTCTGTTACTGGAATAAAAAAATGTCTAATAAATGACAAAACTATCATTTAATTATCTCGTATTTTTCAATCAAAATGACATGTTTTTTTACGTTCTTTTAGCAAAGATTTATTTAAATATAACATTTTATTACTGAGTTTGTTGGAAATTTTGTAAAAAAATATTTTAAAATAAGTAAGAAATTAAAAACTTAGAAATTTAAACGAAATACGAGATTTTAAAGTTTGCTGTGTTAAAAATCATGTGTTCCCCTTGCACAAAACTATAAAGAAAGTTTTAACAATCCCATTACTTTGAATTTTGCTTTGTGAGAAATTAAATATCATTTATCAATATATTTTATTAATTTTAAGAGAGAAATATGTGTACATTTTTTCAAAAATACACTACAGAAAAGTTAACACCACATAAATTAGTCCTAAAAGCTTATTATATAATAATAATAATAATAATTAATTAGATGCATTATATAAAATATTTATTATTAATAGTGTCTAATTAAAAAATCAGTGACCTACTTTTGAAACTCAACTTGTATTCTTACAATGATAAAAAATAAAATTCTTATAAAAGTCGGAAATTTAAAACATTTTAAAAAAGATAAACAAGCATCCATTTAAAAATTACATAAATTGAATTTTTTTCTTGTAAAAACAATTTTAAAAATAGTATAAAATACATAGTATAAAAATAGTATAAAAAATCTTTAGTTTTTTTTATAAGCACAAATTTTCACATGCTTTTCTTATATATAAAAATAACTATAGATTCCTACAAAAAATTATTATATAGGCTTTTTCTTTCTGTGCAAATTTCACACCCGACGCCTCCATCATATGCACATTGACGAAAACTACACAAATGGGCGGTCCTTTTCAACTTTCCGTTCACTTCCGTCAAGATTACAAATTTCGGCAGATATGCTGAATGTCGACAGATATCATAGCAAACGCGGTAACGTTTGCTATAATATGTTTAAGAAATAGAAAATGCAAACGTTTTTCTGATATTTCTGGCGAACCAGTTGACATACGACAATGATTTTTTTTTAAAGATAGAACTCGACGAGACGAATAAAATGATAGCATTCAAAAAATTATTGTAGCTTACTGTAGTTAATTATTTAACTTTAAACGAAACTAGTCGTTGGGGGCCACTGTAATACTTACCCATCATGGATATGCATAATGTAAAATATTAAAATAAAAATGTGTAAACTACTTACAAAATGCATTGCAATTCAAATAAAATCGTGGCTTGATGACGTCATAAACTTTAAAGGCTCGATTACTGAATTGCTTGAAAGAAGTTTTTCCTTATAACTCCAAAAATAATAATCTTATTAACTAGCGGTTTATTGCATCTGATTAAGCGTCAAATTTCCAATTAAAATATATCTTTAAAGTGAAATTTGGATGAAATACAGGGTCATGAAAAATCGAAGAGTGTAGAAAATAGGATTCCAAATATCTCGGCAACTAATTATCCGATCGACTTCATGCTTTATGTAAAATTTATGTTTTTTTATTGTCTTTTATATTCATTTCTTAAAATAAACCATTTCGAAAATTTTTATGTACCTTTTATCAGAACGAATATTTCGAGAGTCCGAAAAAAATAGTTCCGGTTAATCGAGGTTATTGAAATGAAATAGGCTTCTTCCCATTATTACATGCTAAGTACATACCAAATTGCAAGTCTCTATCTCAATTTTTTCGGGAGATAGAGCGTTTACAGACACACAGACACACACACAGACACACACACAGAGACACACAGACGGACGGCAAAATTTTTTTTTCTAAAAATATGTTTTTCGGAATCTCCAGTGTCTGAAACGTGTAAATCCGTCAAAAAAAATTTTTCGATTTTCAAATTTCGATTTTCTTACCCTATACTACGTATGATGGGTAAGTAAACATGAAGACGAAAAGTTCAACAAACTGTAGCTAAACTTCCACTGGCTGTATTAACTTCGTTTTTGTTTTATTTTTTTCCTCTTGGTAAAACTTAAAATAGGTTTTTTTTTTATCTTTGTATGTTTGACGGTCGCTGAGAAAATCGAATTTATGTTGTAAAGCTTCGGTTGAACATTGGTTTTTCTTTTCTTTTTTTTATCGTAGCAAACGTGCGCGTTTGCACGAAAGTTTAAATAAATATTATTATCATGTATGTAACAGAATTCATTAAAATTAATTAAATCACGTGGCAAACATGCTTATTTGTTTTAATTTTTATACTAGCCTAAATGCCCGTTATAGGACAGTAATCGTAGGTAGAAATCGTGATTTTCACATTAAATTTGAAATAATACTCACATACTATTCATCGACAATGAGGAAATATATATATTGGAAAATTATATCGCCTAACAGGCTCCTGCTATTCACGTTCAAACTCACTAAGCATTTTATATGCTTATGTAAAAGAATTGTGTTTCATAATTTCATCTAATTCACGTAAAATATGCGGCAAACAATTTTCGGTACTATTATCCCGTCGAACACTTTTTATAACAAAAATCTATCGCCAAACTGTAACGCCAAATAAAAGGGAGAACGTTGCCATTGGAATATCAAAATAAATAAATAAATAAAATATAAGAATTTACGGACACAATTGTTATTTTAATTAATGAAATAACTAATCAGTCAGTAAAACATAATGAATAATACACACAAATGTCGAATTAAAAACCACTTGATGACATGACAAACACGTATAATGCTTCTGACATCCAGTAAATGGGACTGCATTTTTGGCGTATAGTATTTTGTTATGAAAAGTGATCGACGGGATGATAGAGAAGTACCCAATGTTCAATGTTCATTATTAAGTCGTTCCTGTACAGCTTGTGCTGTATCTTTTATTTTGGTACTTTTCCGTTATACCAACACCATGGCAAAATGTTTGCTAATGCGCCAATTATTTCAACCCTGACCGAGCAGATGTTGTCTACAAATCGTGTTGTCATGCAATCCGTGCCAAACATTTTGATTTGTAATTTATTGAATGTAAAACATTTTTCGGTACTTTTCCGTTATACAAAAACCATTGTCGCCAAGCGTAATAGTAAGCGTAAAATGAAATTCCCGTGAATCAAAACACTTGAAAAAAAAACAATGTTAAAACGAAAGTGAGCATTTGAAAAATATAACATTTGAAAATTACAGACTTTTAAGCTATTTTATTAAAATTAAAACACAAATATATACTTAAAATAAGAAAACAAATAATTGTTATACAATAAAAGGAAAAATCTTGTGCCGGTAGATTTAGTGGGCTCTTATTGGCGATAAATGTTTGATGTGGTTGTTGCGATCTTGTGAAAAACCTTCAATCATATCCACATTTACACTGCATCCATATTGTTGCTATAATATCTTTTGGTACTTTTCGGTTAACCAGCTGCCAGTGAAGTATATATATACACACACACACGTATATATATATTTCACTGACTCCCGGCTAGTCGAAAAGTACCTAATTTTTTTGTTTCTCTCTAACATTGTCTGTAGGCTCTATTACGGAATATTAGAAAATCTATCATTATTATCATCTAAACGGTCATGGATAATGTGCCATAATCAGGCTGCATATTATTACACATAATTTTCATGTATGATTTGGTGAAACATTGAACTTTAAATTCTGTTAAAGACTGCATTTTATCTCGGAAAGGTGGACACCATGTTACAAAGTTATGTGGTTTGAAACGATCGAAAAAACAAACTTGGATCAATGATTATAATCCCGCGATTTTGTTCATGTGAGCCGCCAATATTGACATCCAGTTTGTTGGAGCACCCAGTTTGGTGTTAAATCGTTACATTACGCATTATATAACCAAACCGAAAAAAAATCGTAAGGAAGGGATTTGGAAGACCATTGACGAAAACAAAAGTCTCGGTGCTAGATTACGCGCTTTTGCCAGATAAAACTTGATTAGTCGAGAAACTAGAAGTTACGAAGCCGTAGACAAAATTCTTGGCTATAAATGTTTCTATTCATGGGATGCTGTGCAATACTTAAATACCAGCATGAAAAAAGACCGACGAAGAAAACTGAAAGTCACCATGATTTGGTTTTATTGGCAAAAGAGGATGAACGATCTACTGAAATTTACTGTCGGAATTTTATTGAGGATTATTACATGAATCGACATGACAAATTGGAAAACATGTGTTTGTTGGGAAGCGATTTCCGTATACAAATCGTTAATTATTTTTATTGCGTGTATTTTCTAAATAAAATACTGACATCATTATTCAGTTTAAACTTATCAGATTTATTTTCATGGAACAAACTTTTAAGATGCAAAACAAAAACTAAAACTTTAGAGTGTTGCCAAATTTTTAAAGCTAAATGACATAAGATTGTAAATTAGATAAAAATAATACAATGAGCTAAACATAATACGATGTACGTATAAAGACTATAAATTATGCCACAACAGTACTCCCCTCCCAGTAACAAAGTTACGGTACAATCTATACAATACAATGAAATATATACAGAAAAAAGTAAATTACAAAATTAATCGCGAAATCGCACAGGAAGTTTGATCGTTCGTCCCGTACGTGAATGTTTTTCAGGAAGTTTTTGAACTTGAGGAGGTAAATCCTGTTTAGGTTTCGCAGATTGTTTTGTTTTTGTTGGGTTTTTTTGTAGGAAGGTCTGATGTTTGCAAGAAATACGCCGGTTTTAATCTATCAATAGACACAGTAACAGTTTTGTCTTTGATTTTGAGTGTGAAATATTTTTCATTTCTGTCGACGACTTGAAAGGGAACTTCGTATAGGGGTTCCAGTTGCTTTTTAACTCTGTCCTTGCGAATAAACACATGTGACGTGGTTTTTAAATCTTTTGGAACAAATATTTTTTGAACATATTTTTTTGACACAGTTCTTGGTCCAACTTCTTCCATTACTTGTTGAAGTTGTTTTGCAAAAGTATCAGGTGTTGCTTGAGTTGTACTTTCGTGGAAAAATTCTCCAGGTAATCGTATGTTTTGTCCATAGACCATCTGGGCAATGGTGTATTCCGAATCTTCCTGCATGGCAGTGCGTAGACCAAGAAGAACAGTTGGCAGTGTTTCACTCCAGGCCAGGCTATTGTATACCATTAGTGCGGTCTTTATAGATCTGTGAAGCCGTTCGACTTTCCCATTGGATTGGGGGTGATAGGCAGTCGTGCGCTGCAATTTTATTCCACATATTTTCGACAGGGCGTTCAACAACTCTGATCTAACTGTGCACCACGATCCGTGACGAGTCGGCATGGGGTTCTAAATCTAGAAATCCAATTACCGTAAAATGCTTTGGCAACTGTTTCGGCTGAAATGCTGTTCAGCGGAACTACTTCCATCCAGCTAGTATACCGGTCGATGCAGGTTAGGCAGTAAATATTTCCGTTCGATGGTGGTAAAGTTCCTATAAGGTCAACATGGATGTCACTGAACCTTTCCGATGGCGGTTGAAATTCACCGAAACCTGATTTGGTGTGCCGATTAATTTTGCTTTTTTGGCAAGCCATGTAAGATCGGGTCTATAGCTGTACATCTTTTCGGATACTTGGCCAGATGAATTTTGATGTCAGGAGTTTCACAGATGATTTAATTCCAGGATGGGATACTCCATGCATTTGATGAAAAATTTTCATGCGATGGGATTCAGGAATGTATGGTCTAATATTACTTGTTGAGGTTTCACACCACAAAGACTTTCCAGAAGGTAGCGGATATTGCTTGAAGTTCAGGGAAGTTGTGGTTGCCTTTAAAGTTTGGAATTCTTCATCTTGATCTTGTTCATCTGCTATTTTATCATAATCGATCAAAGAAATTTCTTCTACTCTAGATAGGGTATCTGCGATGATGTTGTCTTGACCTTTAATGTGTTGGATGTCAGTTGAAAATTGTGAAATATAGTGTAAGTGACGAAGTTGACGAGGAGATGCTTTTTCAGGCTTTTGTAGGAATGCAAAGGTTAAGGGTTTGTGGTCTGTATATATCGTGAATTTTCTTCCTTCTAGTAAATGCTTGAAGTGTTTAATGGAGAGGTAAATACCAAGTAATTCTCTATCGTAAGTACTGTAGTTCTTTTGTGCATCATTTAGTTTCTTAGAATAAAATGCGATAGGTTTCCATCCATTATCTTCATACTGTTCAATTACTGCTCCAATCGCCGAATCTGAAGCGTCCGTACTTAGTGACAGAGGTAGTTCAGACTTTGGAAATGATAAGAGTGCAGTATTGACTAAATCATCTTTGCACTGTTGAAACTGTTCTTTCGCTTCATCTGTCGAAGGAATTTTTTGTCTATCTTTCTTTTTTGCTCCTTTGAGGTAATCATGTAAGAGAGATTGATGTTTTGAAGCGTTCTTTAAATATCGACGATAAAAGTTAATCATGCCTAGGAATGTTCTAAGTTCATGAATAGTTGTTGGAAGTTTGTAGTTAACGATGGCTTGAACTTTGTCAGGTAAAGGACGTGAGCCTTGGGGAGTAATTAAATATCCCAAAAATTCTATTTCTTGTGTTCCCTTGACAGATTTGGAAATGTTAATGCGAAGTCCATAATGGTTTAATCTTTCAAACACCAATTTGAGATTATTCTTGTGTTGTTCTTCACTTGTAGATGCGATAAGAATATCATCTAAATAGGCGAAGACAAAATCTAGACCTGAAAAAAACTTCATTAATAAATCTTTGAAATGTTGCTGGTGCATTCTTTAAACCAAAACTCATTACATTGAACTAGTACAAACCAAATGGAGTAATAATTGCTGTTTTACACCTATCTTCTTCGGCAATGGGCGATGGGTGTATTTTCTAAATAAAATACTGACATCATTATTCAGTTTAAACTTATCAGATTTATTTTCATGGAACAAACTTTTAAGATGCAAAACAAAAACTAAAACTTTAGAGTGTTGCCAAATTTTTAAAGCTAAATGACATAAGATTGTAAATTAGATAAAAATAATACAATGAGCTAAACATAATACGATGTACGTATAAAGACTATAAATTATGCCACAACATGTTAATACAAATTGGCCACTAGGTACTAATACGAACAAAATAAACCAAAGTCTGTAGAATATTACGAATTAAAAAAGAATCACAGTTGGTACAGAAAACGTTTGAAACCAGTTGTTTTGAAAACGCCCTATCATAACACGAAAACGGAAGCTGGAATTGAGTTGTACTATCATCATTCTTTGCTGATGTTGTTCAAGCATTGGCGAAATGAAGAAGACCTATTGGGAGAATTTAAACTCTACCGTGAATCCTTTGAGCACAATGTGAAAAAATTTTCAGAGATGGAAGAATGACGCGAAACAAAACAACGATTACAAGCTGCAATCGACTTGGTTGAAAAGTTGCAACAAGAAAGTGATTTACACAACCAGCTTTAAAATATCGAAGAGCCTAATGAAGACGTTGATATGATAGCCGCAAATTCTGATAACACTGAAACTCACCCGGAAATTGTTATTACTGAAGATAAATTGAACAAAAAAAATGAATGCTGACAAAAGGAAAATATTCTAATCAATTATAAAGCACATAGAAGAACAAAAGAAAGACCCGTCTATTCCATCCATAAATCTGATTGTACGCGTAGTTTCTGGTAGAGGAAAAAGCTTTCTAATTTAATTACTCAGTCAAAAAGTTCGTTTAATGAGTAGTCACAATAATGATGCTGCTGCAGTACTAGCACCAACGAGAATTGCTGCCTTCAGCATTGGAAGAAGTACAATTCACAAGTTTTTCAAATTGCCCGTCCAACATACGAATGAAGCAGAATAATTTAAGCTTGATTCTGACGATTTGAAATTATTTAAGCAACAATGGAAATCATTGGATTTAGTAATTATCGATGAGTGCAGTATGGTTTCGAATGTACTTTAGCGATGATCAGCTAACGATATGGCGAATGTTGTAAAAACAAGCAAGATTACTGTTTTGGTGGCAAAAACGTTATTTTGTTTGGGGATTTATTGCAGCTAGCACCCGTAAAGGCCCAATTTTGATTTCAGGAACTGCCTTTAAACAAAGTGAAACAATTGTTTGGTGGTGTTGGTGCATTCAACTTTTGGTACGAATTTGAATATCATGAACTAACAATGAACATTGTGTTATATACATAAAAAAATATATATCGCGGCATAACTTTCTTAAATAACAGTCTTATGCACCAAATAACGATGCAAAATCAAAACTCAATTTTTATAGCATCATAACTGAACTGATCGTTAGTATAATTATCAGAACCTAATATTCGGTCCCATTCAGTGATTTTAAGAAAGACTAAGAAGAGTAGTAAGGAAAGATACCACTGAAAGAACAACTGATCCTATAGCAGGCGACTTCAGTGCAGCAGAAACAGTCCATGTATACGACCGAGACAATTATAGAATCCAGTTTCTTTATGAGGTAATAGCTATGGAAAACCACCATTTAATTATTGATGTGACGGTCCCCTGACATTTGACAGAGCAGGTAGACATGAAAAAATGCTACTTTGGCGATGAACAGTCAACGATTTGGCGAGTGTTGTAAAAAAAATAAAATTGTAATTGTTGTAAATTGTTGTAAAATTTTGACAATAGCAAAATTTTTTGCTTTTCAAGATATTAAAAAATCTTTAGTTTTTATCAAAAAATTTAAATGACTAGTATTAAAAAATGCTCTGAAGAGCACCAAAAAAGGTTAATATGTTTAAGTATGAAAAAGGGTTGGACAAGTGCTTCTAATTGAGCATGAGAAAGGAAAGGGGTTCCTTCTTGGCTGCAGCTCATTGTCAATGCCAACTTTTAAAAAAATCATATTCGCGCTTTTTCCATATAAATGAAATCACTCACAGTTACGATAAAAATGTATAGTTTAAAGACGTAGCCAGTAAAGACGCAGCTTGATTAGACATGAATGTAAGCGACATAGTACCAAAAACCTTAGTTCCTGCAGCGTATCACGCTCATGCAGTGCTACCAAGCATGCCTGTAGTGTAGAACTGCGCAGAAAATTGATTTGTATTGCAGTGCAGAGTGTTGCAGCATTCTGAACAGGAACAATTTCACATGTGCACGCATTACAGTATAATGCATTCATTGATTGAAATTATATCCAAGTGGCTGTGGCTCCACAATGCAATATGCAGTACAGCAATGCATATGTAAGTTATAAACGGACATTAGGCGCATATACCTTTAATACGCAAGTACAAAGAAACAGTGCGGATGTGCACTGAGGCTCAAAAGTATAATAGGAGTGTACAGTGTAGTATAGTCTGTAGATCAATAATGGTACACAGTGCACTGTACAAAGTTGCATTGCAGACGCACGCACAGTACAACAGTAGAACAGTGCAGTTGAAATATAAAGCACGTTGGAAAGTTTTACTACAGTACCGCAAATTTCTTTTATATGGAAAAAGCGCGCATATGATTTTTTCAAAAGTTGGTATTGACAGTGAGCTGCAGCCAAGAAGGAACCCCTTTTCTTTCTCATGCTCAATTAGAAGCACTTGTCCAACCCCTTTTTCATACTTAAACATATTAACCTTTTTTGGTGCTCTTCAGAGCATTTTTTAATACTAGTCTTGAAATGTCCGAAAAATGCTATTGTTTTTTACAAATGTCGATAGATATCCCTGAATGTTGTAATAGTAATATCATTTTTACAACATTGGCCAATGTAACCAAATATTAAAAATAAGGCATTAAAAAGTCAAGTTTTATAAAAATTGCAAAATTATTAAATTTTATTGTTTAGAATACGATTTCTATACTATGATGTCATAAGTAATGCAAAAAGCTCTTTTGAATGCTTTCTTTTTAAAACTAATTGTAAGTTATGTCTGTGAATATCGGCAGATGTTGTAAATTTGACGTTCGACATTCAGCGACATTTGAAATATTGGCCAATATTGCCGTGGATATTGGCCGATATCTCTGTGCTACCTGGGTCATAGACCGTAATGTAATGGAATTATTTTGTGTGTTCCTGTAAACGAACTATTAATACTACACACTTCATTTTCAAAACCGATCATTCTGTTGTCAACTTCAATAACACATAAAAATTTCTTGGCAATCCGAGTGTATTTACGAGAGTTAAAGTACGGACATACAGACGGCAGACAGACAAATTGAATTTATAAACACTTTTAAATGATGTTGGACAGTGTTAAAAAAATGTTTCGTGTTTGGGCCAAGATTTTGGGAAAATACGTCACTGTGCGTCTTTTTCTAATCACGAGTAAATTCAGCTTTAAAAGGTTACAGAAAGTATATTAATAGGGAATTAATGATAAAAATTACAGAAACTTTATGTTTTCAGATGCAGTTATTATTTGACAATGCTTCCTATATTTCTATTATTAGATTCAAATTCACTACTTTGATCGACTTTATAAAACTAAGCTGCATTGTTAGGAATGCTTTGTCTGCGCTTCGATTATTTCCAAAAGTAAATACAGAGAGAAAGAAATCTGGATCTGAAAACATTTCTTAATACCTTTATAAGTTGTTTACTACATTTGGAAAACAAATTTGTCTTTTCATTGTTAGCTAAGTGTTTATCTAAAATTTCATACCATTAAAATTTCCATTGTGTTTGAAATTTTATTTAAATTAGAAAACAGATAGGTCTTCAAAGTTAAAATGGAAGAATTGAACTTTGTGCCGTTATATTATGAAATAAATTAACAACGTGAAAATAGCACAAATGTTTGTATATGTGTAGAAAAGTGCAGACATCTGTTTCGGAGCTTCTAAAGATCCATCATCAGTGCAAAGGTTAAAATTACTAGAGATAAGCGTTTAAAACATAGAATTTAAGCGACTTAGCTCGCATCTCGCGACCAAAGGCGAAATGACGATAAGTGTTGAAAAACAAACAGCGGAGTCAAGAGTTCCTGCGTGACAGAGGACACCAATGAGAAGCGCTTATACCCGGTTCAGATAAAATATTTAAGATATCTTAGACCGCCGAACGCACTCAGTGAGTTCGAATTATCTATTGCTAGATGCAGTCACTACCACTCACTTTCATTGGCTCTGGAGGCTAACTGTAACTGACTGGCTGTTGAGCCTAGCTTTAATTTAAGCACATGCGCACATTCTATGTTTCTTCAGATCTCAGACACGGTGACGTTCAATGAGTTATCTTAGATGATTTTGCGGTGTGAACAGGTATTCAATTCCGGGAGGGTACCACCTCAAAAATAACGATTTAAGATAACTTAAATATCCGATGCGAACAGGGTATAAGACAGTCTGGAAGAGATTAAGCAAGAAGGAGGGAAAAAAAGATGGAGAGAAGAGAGTGTATTAAAGAAATGGGAGCCAGACTTTAGAAAAATTGGGTGTATTGAATATATCATTAGCAAGCTGTTAGAATTCTTCCATATATGATAAGCTTTCCAAAAATCCAGATCGTAAATCTATGAGCATTTCTGAATTATTGAACCTTCAAAAAAGTTAAAATTGTGATTCTGAGACCATAAATTGCTAGCAATAGCGGAGCGTTTAACCCCTTGGAGGGCAAGCACGTGGTCTAAAAATGCTACATTTTGCGATGTTTCGACACCAGTAAATTTTAATAATGAATTTTTACCTTGGAAATCTGCAAACAACAATACTAAATATTTTTATTTAATAATACTGGTGGCAAAGTTATATATTAAAAAGTGGTATATATTATATACCGGTGCCCCTCAAGGGATGAATGTCACCATTTTTAACATTGGTTTTATGTTCTCCCAAGCGTACCTTAAAAGGACGTTTGGTTTGACCTATATAAATTTTATCGCACTCGCAAAATATCTGGTAAATTCCCCGATGTGAAAATCTGTCTATTGGAGTTTGAGATTTGTAAATTCTTAAATGGAGTACTTAAATTACTTTAAAATTGAATTTTATCAAGATTCTGGATATCTGATATCCAATTCTCGGAAAATGTGGAAGTATAATTAAATTGTCAATGTTAACGTTGGAATGGGTGAGTTTAATGAGTTTAATCGAAGAATTATGAATTGAATCGACGATTTCGACTGGATAACTCCGATCGATGGCAATGGATTTAATATAGTCTAATTCTGCTTTGAGTAAACTCTCAGAAAGACAAATATTTAAGGTACAGTGAACATAAGTATTAAAAGCAGCCAACTTCTAATTAGAAGGATGAGATGAAAGAGGATACGAGGCAAAGAAACTGCGAATGGTTTACAATAAACAATGTTGTGAAATGTGTTTTTTCAAGATAAATCATAATATCAATCGGTTGTTATTTCCAAATTCAGAGGAAAACTGTTTATGCTCATCTATGGAGTTCATAACAGAAAGAATATTAGGAATGTCTACATCACTAGAATTCAGTAATGCAAAGCAGTGTTGTTAAGGGAAAATAAATGAGGCAAGTGTAAATGTTGTTGGAGAGCAGCGGGGAGAAAATAACGACAAAGTATTTCGCTAATTTAGAGAAAGAGGCACTAACTAACATTATTGTCTACGTAGCGGGTGTAAAATGAAAAAAAATAACTTATTAAATAGGTTTGATTCGAAATAATGTATGTAAATAACACTGAGGATAGGGCTAAAGGGGGGAGCCCATAGACAAACCATAAGTCAGGCGATAAAAATTACTATTTATATGAAAGTATCTTGCGATAAACAAATTCCAGTAAGGTGTATTAGTTCATCAATTTCAAATTGTGAGTAGTGGAATTCCTGGAGGCGTATTTTAAGACAATTTAGAGCGCCTTGAACCGGTACGTTAGTAAAGAGGGATTTCATGTCAAATAAAACCATAGTGGGGCTTTGAATCATAGTGAAGTTACAGTTGACCAAAAAAGTATTAGAACAGTTTGAAATTTGTAGTTTTTGAAGTAATAAAACGATTTAATTGGTATAAAAGATTTATATTATTCAAAGTTTTTACAAAAATATCCCATTTTGTAACAAATACATATTAGAAATTAATAAAACTTTAAAAAAATTAAAAATAATAAAATTTGCATTGCAAAATAAGTATTAGAACATCAAATTTGAATGTCAAAAAATAAGATAATTGAAGGCTGAAGTATGAAGTTAATACTTGGTATGCAGTCCTTTTGCTGCAATTACTGCATCTAAACGTCTCGGCATAGATTCTACTAAATCATTGGTGATTTTTGGGGACCTGGTGTTCTATGCAATTTGCAATGATTGTTTCAAATTTGATTTGCTTGTTATTGAGCTTTTTCTTATTTTCTCATGAAGTAGATACCATAGATGTTCAATAGGATTCATGTCTGGTGATTGTGGTGGAGTTACTAATCTTCGTTGAGTATTATATAAAAGCCACTCTTTGGTTTTATTGGCAGTATGTTTGGGGTCTTCATTTTGTTGAAAGACGAATGTCTTCTCTAATACTAATTTTCTTGCACTGTCCTTCAAATTATGCTGTAACGCATTAATGTATGACAAAGCTGTCATTTTCTCATCAATAAACTGTATATTTCCAACTCCATTGTAAGCCATGCACCCCCCGACCATGGCAATCCCCCCTCCATGCTTTACCGTCTTCAGTAAATTTTGAGATTCTAAAGCAGCACTTTTTTTTCTCCAAACAGTGAGTACGTGTTTTGGTTTAAAATTTTGAACTTGCTTTCGTGGGAGAAAATCTGGAGGCACGGCAGTGCCTCCGCCAAGTCGAGAAAGCACAGCCCTAAGCATACTTTTCTGGAAGCAACTCAGGGCACTTTTGACCCCCCCATATCTCCGCGCTGGAGTATCCCAAAAATTTTAAACTTCAATTATAGAGAGTATTTGGCACACAGGACCAAAATTTAAAATTACAACTTTCTGTCTTTTCTAGTTCAGGCGATATATGAACTCAAACATTCGATTTTTTGTCACTTCTTACTCACTGGTTCACGCGTCATCAAAAAGATTGGGTAGATCCCATAGCCCCAGAAACTTGACATTTGGAAAAAAGGTAGTGTTTAGGATACAAAGAAAGAAAAAATTATAAAATCCAGAAAATTCGAAAAAAAAAACATTCGAAAATTCAACAAATTCCATCAAAATTGAAAATTGAAAATAATACGATCTTGTAGTCTTGGAAACTTAAGATTTGGTGTGAAGGTAGTGTTTAACATCCAGAAAAAGAAAACATCAAAAACACCAAAAAAATCGAAAGCAAAATTGAAAAAAGCGAAAAAATTGAAAAAAAACGAAAATTTGAAGACAATCCGATTTTGTTGCGCTAGAAAATTCAAATTAGGAATAAAGGTAGTATTTAGGATACAGAAAAAGGAAAATTAAAAAAATCCAGAAAATTCGAAAAAAAAATAAAAAAATTCGAAAAAAATTGAAAAAAAAAATAATTTGATACGATAACGCTCGTATTTATAAATTAATTTGGATGAAACTAATTGTGTGTATTAAGCTCACCAATGCCTCGACCGAGTTCGTTGGCCAGCTTGGTACGCCATCTTGTTTCAAGATGGCGGCCACGGAAAATTTTAAAACTGAAATAAATATACAAATTTTTAAAAATTCAAGTTTATTTTTTAATTAGGTGTTAGAACTTGATACAAGGATTCCAGAGCATTTTTTGTTTTACCTCTATCTTAAAAATTGGCTGAGATAGAGCAGTTTGAAATTCTAGGGTGGCTGACATTTTCAAACAAAACAGCACATTACAAAAAACCAACGATAAATTTATGGTCAATAATGGTCAAGCAGGTGCAATCCCGAATGAATACTCCGTGTTATTATAACTGTAACTTTGACTTCGAAATTTTGATACGTTGCATTTTCTATTTGTTGATATTTTTGAACTATGATTTACGCTAAGTGAAATGTTGTTGTTGAAGAGGGATTTTCCATGTAAATCCGAAACGTCCAATTTTAATATGTTTTTAATGTTTTATGAAAGTGTATTGTAATGTCTGTAATTTTAATGATTTTAATATAAATTTATAAGTTTTAGTGAACGCGATTCCTCGCAAATTATTTTCTTTCATTGTTGTAATCATTTTCCCAATCATACGCATAAAACTATATATTCATATCCATTAGCGCCAAATTCTCGCCAAACTTGGCGACAATTGGCGAAATCTCGCCAAATTTGGCGACAAAAATAAGTCTTCATAAATGAAGCCAACTTGGCTATGGCTCAATAATTTGGCGAATTTCTTATTCAAATTCAGTGTAAACGAATCTTTTGTAAACGGTTTCTTTGCATTTTAACTTGCTGTTTTCGAGTAAGATTAGCTAAATTTTTAAACGAAGATATAGGAAAGCTACCTTTTCCTGCCGGTACAGGCCGGAGGACTTTTTTATGAGTTGTCGGATGCAATCTATGTTTTGCATTAAATAAAGTAAAACATTGAAAAACAAATCCCACAGGATGGGGATAGTTTGTTTTAGATAGATTTTAAGATAATTGTCCTATTAGCTAGTACACCTTCCGTTATTGTTTTGTGTTATTTTCCCCGGATTATGCTTTTCTTTTCTTTTGTTTACGAATTTTGTAATAGAAAAGTTCCGCTATAGACTGGCTACGTTATAGACCTTTTTTTTAATAGACAGGTTCATTTTCTTTCACAGGCTTTACTCTATTTAATTTATATATGAAATATTTGTTGTTAAAAGATGTTGGTCGCACAAAAATTTTCACATCTCTCCCTCCCTCCTGACATTACTGGTTGGTTATGGCTTGATAGTCCTTTCTAAATAAAATCATGGTGATTCTAAGATTCTCTTGATTTATCTAAATTGAACATAAACGATCCTAAGAAAACGGATCAATGAATTACTATATTGGCATGAGGAAATTTAGTTGCAGAAAAATGGAGCATATAGCTAACATTAAGTCTAATAGGAAAACCACAGCCTTGGCAAGATTGTATTAACAAGAAACAATCCAAATACATTTTTATGAAAGTAATATAATTTTTCCCTTGAATCTATACAAACCATGCATTATAAGAAAAACCAAAACTTCTCTATTATCCCGTCGATCACTTTTCATGACAAAAAACATCGCCAAACTGTAAGATTAAACGCCAAAAATGCAGTCCCATTTACTTGATGTCAGAAGCATTACACGTGTTTGTTATGTCATCAAGTGGTTTTTAATTCGACATTTGCGTGTATTTTTCATTATGTTTTACTGATTTATCTGGAGGCACGGCAGTACCTCCGCCAAGTCGAGAGAGGACAGCCGTAAGCATACTTTTCTGGAAGCAACTCAGGGCACTTTTGACCCCCCCATATCTCCGCGCTGGAGTATCCCAAAAATTTGAAACTTCGTTTTTCTAGAGTATTTAGCACACAGGACCAAAATTTAAAATTACAACTTTCTGTCTTTTCCAGTTCAGACGATATATGAACTCAAACATTCGATTTTTTGTCACTCACTAACTCACTCGTTCACGCGTCATCAAAAAGATTAGGTAGATCCCTTAGCCCTAGAAACTTGACATTTGGAAAAAAGGTAGTGTTTAGGATACAAAGAAAGGAAAAATTATAAAATCCGGAAAATTCGAAAAAAAAAAAAACATTCGAAAATTCAACAAATTCCATCAAAATTGAAAATTGAAAATAATACGATCTTGTAGTCTTAGAAACTTAAGATTCGGTGTGAAGGTAGTGTTTAGTATCCAGAAAAAGAAAACATCAAAAACACCAAAAAAATCGAAAGCAAAATTGAAAAAATCGAAAAATCGAAAAAAATTGAAAATTTTCAAATAATCCGATTTTGTTACGCTAGAAACTTGGAATTCGGAATAAAGGTAGTATTTAGGATGCAAAATAAGGAAAAATTAAAAATTCCGGAAAATTCGAAAAAAAAAATCAAAAATTCGAAAAATTCGAAAAAAATAGAAAAAATTAAAATAATTTGATTTTTAGCCTTAGAAACTTAAAATTCGCAGTAAAGATAGTGTTTAGGATTCAGAATAAGTTAAAATAAAAAACGCAATAACATTCGAAAATAAAAACAAAAAATCGAAAAAATCAGGAAAATCGAAAAATAAGGATAGTTTGAAAATAATTCAATTTCATAGCGCTAGAAACCTGAAATCTGGAATAAAGGTAATATTTAAGATAATAAATAAGGAAAAATTAAAAAAAATGGATAATTCAAAAAATACCCATAAATTAGTGCAGACGATATATGAACTCAAAGTTTTGATTTTTTGTCACTCACACACTCACTCACTCTCGCGTCATCAAAAAGGTTGGGTAGATCCCGCAGCCACAGAAACTTAAAATTTGGAATAAAGCTAGTGTCTCGGATACAAAGAAAGAAAAAATTATAAAATCCGGAAAATTAAAAAAAAAAAAAAAAAAAAAAAGACATTCGAAAATTCAAAAAAATTGAACAAAATTGAAAATAACACGATCTTGTAGTCTTAAAAACTTAAAATTTGGTGTGATAGTAGTGTTTAGAATTCAGAAAAAGAAAACATAAAAAAAAATTGAAAAAAAAATCGAAAAATCGAAAATTTTCAAATAATCCAATTTTGTTACGCTAGAAACTTGGAATTCGGAATAAAGGTAGTAATGCAAAATAAGGAAAAATTAAAAAATCCAGAAAATTCGAAAAAAAATCAAAAATTCGAAAAATTCGAAAAAAAATAAAATAATTTGATCTTTTGCCCTTAGAAACTTGAAATTCGCGGTAAAGATAGTGTTTAGGATTCAGAATAAGTTAAAATAAAAACGCAATGAAATTCGAAAATAAAATCCAAAAATTGAAAGAAATCGAAAAATAAGGAAATTGTGCAAATAATTCGATTTCATAGCGCTAGAAACTCGAAATTTGGAATAAAGGTAATATTTAAGATACTAAATAAGCAAACTTTAAAAAATTATATATAAAGAAAGAAAGAAAAAATAGAAAGAAAGAAAGAAAAAGAGAGAAATTGAAAATAATATGATCTCGTACTCTTAGAAACTGAAAATTTGGTGTAAAGGTAGTGTTTAGGATTCAGAAAAAGAAAAAATTAAAAACACAACAAAAATTGAAAATAAAATCAAAAAATCGAAAAAAAACGAAAATTTGAAAATAATTCAATTTTGTAAAGCTAGAAACTTAAAATTTGGAATAAAGGTAGTATTTAGGATACAAAAAAAGAAATAAATAAAAAAAATCTGTAAAATTTGAAAAAAAATTCAAAAAATTGAAAAAATGAAAAAAAATCGATTTTGTAGCTTTAGAACTTAAAATTCGACGTAAACTTATTGTTTAGGATACAGAAAAAGGAAAAATTAAAATACAATAAATTCGAAAATAGAATGAAAAACTCGAAAAAGATCAGAAATTTCAAAATTATTCGATTTTGTAGAGCTAGAAATTTGAAATTTGTAATAAAGGATACAAAATAAGAAAAAATTAAAAAATCCAGAAATTATAAAAAAAATTCGAACAAAAATCAGAAATTGAAAATAATTTTATCTTGTAGTCTTAGAAACTTAAAACTTGGTGTAAAGGTAGTATTTACTAATCAATAAAAGGAACAATTAAAATATTCGTTAAATTCGAAAATAAAATCGAAAAATCGAAATATCTTTAAGAAATCGAAAATTCGAAAACAATTTGATTTTGTACTGCTAGAAACATTAGTTTTAAGATAATTGTCCTATTAGCTAGTACAATGCCCCTAATTGTTTTATGTTATTTCCCCCGGATTATGGTTTCTTTTCTTTCGTTTACGAATTTCGTTATAGAAAAGTTCCGCTATAGACTGTCTACGATATAGGCGATTTCTTTATAGATAGGTTTGTTTTCTTTCACAGGTTGTACTCTATTTACTTCACATATGAAATATGGATTGTTAAATGATGTTAGCCCCACAAAAAATTTCACAGCTCCCCCTACCCTCCCGACATTACTGGCTGGTTATGGCTTGATAGTCCTTTCTAAATAAAATCATGGTGACTCTAAGATTCACTTGATTTATCTCTAAATTGAACCTAAATGATCCTAAGAAGACGGATCAAATAATTACTATATTGGCATGACAATCAGGTAACTTAGAATTAAAATCGAAAAATCAATAAATTTATAAAAAGTCGAAAATTTGAAAACAATTCGATTTTTTAGTCCTAGAAGCTTGACATTTGGCAGAAAGGCAGGGTTTAGTACACAAAGTAAGGAAAAATTAAAAAATCCGTAAATAATAAAAAAAGACTAAAAAAACGAAAAAAAAAACATCGAAAAAAGGAATATAGTTTGATTTATTGGAAATTTCCGGAAATTTTAATTTTGGCTTTCTTTTTATACTAAAATGTTCTTTTATGTTAAATATCAAGTATCTAGGGCTGCGAGTAATATCTCAGATGGATAGCACCTATCCTGGAAGCAATTGAGAGTACTTTTGACACTCCCCCTCCCATAACTTAGTGCTTGCCTAGGATCCTGAAATCTCTTTTTATCTACAGTACTTTGCAAACGAAATTAAAGCTACAAATTTTTGATACCTGTAAATAATAGGGACAGAGTGTGGGCTTAGCGAAAATCAGTGGATGATCTCCAAAAAGAACCCAAAATCAAGAAAAGGAGGATTACTTACAAAAAGAAGTGAAATCTCATCAAAAAGTCACCTGTAAAAAATCCAGCCAAGTCTCGTAACTCATTTACCGTAAAAAGTACTGAGATCGTAAGTAGTAGGATAGTGGGGCTTCAACGACCACAGGCGCAGCCGCAGCATGTGCAGCTGCACATCTGATGTGCAGATCTCCTATTTCACAGAAACTTTCTAATTATCAAACTCTCTTTATCTCACCAGTCTTTCGATCCCATTTTTTTGATTCATTTGATATTTTATTAACAAACGATTAAACTGTATATCTATGTTTGCGTATATGTATGTGTGTGTCTGTCTGTATATGTATATATATATACATATGTGTGTGTGTGTGTGTGTTTGTGTGTATGTGCGTGTGTGTGTATGTGTGTGTGTTTATATGTGTATGTATTTGTATGTGTATTTATATCTATATATTTATATGTTAGTGTACATGATTACGTATATATATAGGTAATACACTTATAAGTTTTACAAATTTAATCAGTTTTAAAAAATAAAAATTACTTAACAAAAAAAAAAAAAGATTTATAAAAATTTTAAATGTTTAAAAAATTTTGCAAGTTAAAAAGAAAAAAAAGTTTTTGAAAAAATATTACTTAATAAAAAAAAAAAAAAAAGTTTTACAATAACTTTAAAAAAATTTACATATTATTGAAAAGAGTTAATCCAAGTTAAAATTATTTATATGTTACCAAAATCATTTACAAATTTATAAAAATTTTATAAATCTTTCAAAAATATTTTACAAATTTATTACTTTAATATATTTTTCTAAGGTTTTTGAGTATGATAAACCTCATAGGTTGCTTTTATGCATGGTAAAAAAGTTTTTAATCTTGATAAACCGTTTTTGAGCACTGTAAACCTTATAAGACAGGATATGTGTGCGTGCGCGCGCATATAATTAACGTTTTGCTAGAAAGGTTTGTGTATAAATTTAAATAAGTACACGTATTTAAAATAAACATTTTTTTATTAAAACAAAATAATTTACAGAAAAGGTTTATATGCAGAAAGATATTTACAAATCAGCATTTTTCTTCTTCATTACAAGCTTGGTTAATTTCATAGTGTCCATACGCTAAGCTAGATATTCCATTTTCTAAAATGTATCTCTTGTCATCAAAAGGACTTAGACTAATTTTATTTTGGGTTAATGTATATAAATTATGAGAATCCTGAGCTATCCTTATCTGTTTCTCCATGCTTGTTTTTTGCTGCTGGAGGCACTCCAAGTAGTCCTCATGCTTTATTTTCTGTCGAACAATCCGCGTAGACACGCCTTTTGCGAGCTTTTTCTCGTCTTTAAAGGATTTCAGTGAGTACATTTTTGATTTCAGTCCGACAAACTCAAGGGCTAATTCACCATTAAGTTCATCCTTGAACTTGCCGAGAACTTTCTTATTATCCTCAGAGTATAAATCATGTGATTTCGGGTACTCAGAGAAGTCAAACAAATTACGGTATTGTTCCATATCCTTATAAATATTGTTTGTTTGAATATGATAAGTTAAGGAATCTGTATCAGTGAATAATAGGGTTGCCCGATCTTTATATGTTTTCTTTATGAAGTTATAATGAAAATCATACATAACTAATTTAGAGAGTTCTAAAATAGCGAACCCAACATAGATAGGCCGATTCATTAAAATACTAGTTTTCAGTCGTTCTACCGCGGTCAAGTCTTCATCAAAGGTTTTAAATGATTTAAAAGTAGGTGAAGCTACTAATTTTTTTGCTCTTTTTTCACCATTACAAAGCACAATGTTTCTTCTTTTTCGAAGATTCTCCATTGTCTTCCCAAAAACAGAATTATTCAATAATTTAAAAAAGTCCTTTTCAAAAGAGGACTTAGCCTCTTTCCGTTTCTCAGTATTAAAATTAATATATTTCCGAAGCCAAGGGGTCTGTTTAAATTTTAAGGCTTTATGTACAGCTGTAATTTTTAAACCAAGTTCTAAATAAAATTTAAGATTACGATAATGAGTTATATAATTTCGTTTATTATTTAAATTAGGTATAAGTTTAGGGGTTCCCACGAATTTTCTATTGTTAAGTAAGTTTCTTGCATGAGAAGACAACATGGATTCTTCTACAGAGATCCTCTCGGGAGCAACAGGGTATTCATTGTGCAGAGGGTGTAAATGCTTTGGGTATTCCAAGTCTACCTCGAAAAGGTACCCAATTTCAGAGCTATCAGATAGAGATTGAACCCACTCTTCTGTGATATGACTTGTTTCACTCCATTCAAAACCGCCACAAGGTAAAAATTGACTCATAGCCCACCCATATAGATTGTTAGCATCCCAGTACATGATGTAGCTGGGTGCCTCATTTTTCCTATAATCGGGCGTATCGGGTATGTTTGCTCGAGCGTATCTTTGACTAATCATACTAATACCGCCTCGTACACCATTTTCAACCATAAGCAGCATATCTATATCACTAAGTAATTCTAAAGATGTTTCAGACATCTTCAAGCAAGCTTGCCATGCAAGTGAAGGTGCAGTGAACAGGTGAGCAGGATCAATTTCATAATACTGCTGACATAATTTCCTAAAATTTTGAAATACGTCAGCAAGTAGTAGAACATCTGTTTTAACATAAAGGTTATGGTAATCACCAAGAGTCTTGATGTCAAATGTTTCCCATACATTCTGGGCGTGTTGATACTCTTTTTCATCTATTGGGTTATTGGTTAAACTATTAAAAAATGCAGAAGGCGGGGGAAGCTGCTTCTCATTAAATTTATCGAAAGAAGTAAAATAATCATAGGGGTAAACCCCTTTACGTATGAGTAAAGATAAATTATTATTTTGCGGGAAATTTTCTTCAAGTATAGTGAATTGATCAGGTTGAAGGTTTTTAACAAGTTTTTCCAATGACGTAGGCAAAAATTGAAAAGAATCGATAAAGACCATCTGAATAGAAGATGTAGGTTTTCTGATTTTAAAGGTGATATAGTTTTCCATAGAAGTAGCAATCACATCGATTTCATGATCTTTAAATTTTCCGAGCTTTGTCATAATATGATGACCATCATAGTTTTTCAAGTTATGGAATATAACAGGAATTGTTTTACACTGCTTATAGTTCAAGTTACATTCCACATGTGCAGCTCCTCTGTACGCACCTGACAGGTGATCATGGTCACGTGTACGTTTCTCATCTAAAGTTTTCTTGCAAATATGACAAAACTCTGCTTCTCGAAATGCCTTTTCTTCCTTGGTAGAAAGCTTCATAGGTTTAATATTTAATAACTTTTGCCCAAGTAATTCTTTTTCTTCCATCATTCGGTTTAAAAAATGTTCAACACAGTTTCTACCACGATATACCTGTGCTTTCTTCACACATGTTCCATCGGGTCCGATAACCACATAAGCGTACCCACACGGTAAGTGGTAAGTTGTTTTCTCAGTATAGGATGCTTTAGAAGAGGGTGGGGCTGATGAAATAGGTATAAGTAGACTCTCAAAGTCTGCATAAATCGTATAAGAAACAGGATGTTGCAGATGAATGCCAGAAAATTTTAATACATTATCATTTTCATTAGGCATCTTTATAGCTTGCGCAACATGTCGAGAACAATATTCACTATGCTTATCCAATAGATCTTGTCTTGAAAATCGATGCAAACATCGATAACAATAATAGGTGGTGGCTTTATGATTAGTCAAAGATACGCTCGAGCAAACATACCCGATACGCCCGATTATAGGAAAAATGAGGCACCCAGCTACATCATGTACTGGGATGCTAACAATCTATATGGGTGGGCTATGAGTCAATTTTTACCTTGTGGCGGTTTTGAATGGAGTGAAACAAGTCATATCACAGAAGAGTGGGTTCAATCTCTATCTGATAGCTCTGAAATTGGGTACCTTTTCGAGGTAGACTTGGAATACCCAAAACATTTACACCCTCTGCACAATGAATACCCTGTTGCTCCCGAGAGGATCTCTGTAGAAGAATCCATGTTGTCTTCTCATGCAAGAAACTTACTTAACAATAGAAAATTCGTGGGAACCCCTAAACTTATACCTAATTTAAATAATAAACGAAATTATATAACTCATTATCGTAATCTTAAATTTTATTTAGAACTTGGTTTAAAAATTACAGCTGTACATAAAGCCTTAAAATTTAAACAGACCCCTTGGCTTCGGAAATATATTAATTTTAATACTGAGAAACGGAAAGAGGCTAAGTCCTCTTTTGAAAAGGACTTTTTTAAATTATTGAATAATTCTGTTTTTGGGAAGACAATGGAGAATCTTCGAAAAAGAAGAAACATTGTGCTTTGTAATGGTGAAAAAAGAGCAAAAAAATTAGTAGCTTCACCTACTTTTAAATCATTTAAAACCTTTGATGAAGACTTGACCGCGGTAGAACGACTGAAAACTAGTATTTTAATGAATCGGTCTATCTATGTTGGGTTCGCTATTTTAGAACTCTCTAAATTAGTTATGTATGATTTTCATTATAACTTCATAAAGAAAACATATAAAGATCGGGCAACCCTATTATTCACTGATACAGATTCCTTAACTTATCATATTCAAACAAACAATATTTATAAGGATATGGAACAATACCGTAATTTGTTTGACTTCTCTGAGTACCCGAAATCACATGATTTATACTCTGAGGATAATAAGAAAGTTCTCGGCAAGTTCAAGGATGAACTTAATGGTGAATTAGCCCTTGAGTTTGTCGGACTGAAATCAAAAATGTACTCACTGAAATCCTTTAAAGCCGAGAAAAAGCGCGCAAAAGGCGTGTCTACGCGGATTGTTCGACAGAAAATAAAGCATGAGGACTACTTGGAGTGCCTCCAGCAGCAAAAAACAAGCATGGAGAAACAGATAAGGATAGCTCAGGATTCTCATAATTTATATACATTAACCCAAAATAAAATTAGTCTAAGTCCTTTTGATGACAAGAGATACATTTTAGAAAATGGAATATCTAGCTTAGCGTATGGACACTATGAAATTAACCAAGCTTGTAATGAAGAAGAAAAATGCTGATTTGTAAATATCTTTCTGTATATAAACCTTTTCTGTAAATTATTTTGTTTTAATAAAAAAATGTTTATTTTAAATACGTGTACTTATTTAAATTTATACACAAACCTTTCTAGCAAAACGTTAATTATATGCGCGCGCACGCACACATATCCTGTCTTATAAGGTTTACAGTGCTCAAAAACGGTTTATCAAGATTAAAAACTTTTTTACCATGCATAAAAGCAACCTATGAGGTTTATCATACTCAAAAACCTTAGAAAAATATATTAAAGTAATAAATTTGTAAAATATTTTTGAAAGATTTATAAAATTTTTATAAATTTGTAAATGATTTTGGTAACATATAAATAATTTTAACTTGGATTAACTCTTTTCAATAATATGTAAATTTTTTTAAAGTTATTGTAAAACTTTTTTTTTTTTTTATTAAGTAATATTTTTTCAAAAACTTTTTTTTCTTTTTAACTTGCAAAATTTTTTAAACATTTAAAATTTTTATAAATCTTTTTTTTTTTGTTAAGTAATTTTTATTTTTTAAAACTGATTAAATTTGTAAAACTTATAAGTGTATTACCTATATATATACGTAATCATGTACACTAACATATAAATATATAGATATAAATACACATACAAATACATACACATATAAACACACACACATACACACACACGCACATACACACAAACACACACACACACATATATATGTATATATATATACATATACAGACAGACACACACATACATATACGCAAACATAGATATACAGTTTAATGGTTTGTTAATAAAATATCAAATGAATCAAAAAAATGGGATCGAAAGACTGGTGAGATAAAGAGAGTTTGATAATTAGAAAGTTTCTGTGAAATAGGAGATCTGCACATCAGATGTGCAGCTGCACATGCTGCGGCTGCGCCTGTGGTCGTTGAAGCCCCACTATCCTACTACTATCGTATAAAGCCAAGTTTAACTATCTTATTAACTCTGAAATTTTCATTCACAAATCACTCCTAGTCTCTACATCTTTAGTTAATTATTATTTTGTGACTTGGCAATTACGCAGCACAGGGAAGTTATTACACCTTACTATGTTATGGGATGGGATGGGATAATTTAATTAAGACAAATTATATACGCACAGGGAAGTTATTACACTTTAATATGTTATAGTATTATTTGATTAAGACTAACTATATACATCACATTCTCGTGCTACGTAATTGCCAAGTCACAAAATAATAATTAACTAAAGATGTAGAGACTAGGAGTGATTTGTGAATGAAAATTTCAGAGTTAATAAGATAGTTAAACTTGGCTTTATACGATCTCAGTACTTTTTACGGTAAATGAGTTACGAGACTTGGCTGGATTTTTTACAGGTGACTTTTTGATGAGATTACACTTTTCCAAAAATCTAATGTTTTGCTTTTATATTTTTTGGCAAATTCTAGACGTTTTATCCTGTTGATTTCTGAAATAAACAGTTTTTTTTCTTGGCCGTCCTCCTTTTATACCAGAACTATTCAAAACATTTCTTACAGTATGTGGGGATACAATCTTTCCTGATATCGATTCGATATTTGCGGCCAACATCCTTGCACTTCCAGTTGGATTTTTTAGAGCATCTTTAATCACTTGTTCTCTTTTTCTCACAGTCAGCATGCTTGGTCTCCCTGATCTTTCTTTGTTATCCACAACACCAGTCTCTTTTTCTTTTTAAGAATATTATGAGTTGCACACAATGACACATTTAACATACTTGAAATTTATCGGAATGTTTTTCCACTATAATGTAGATAAACAATTTGCTCTCTTTTTGCGAGTGGAATCTCTTTTGTTTTGGGTGCCATGACAAAAAACTTGCACGTAAACTATTTTGAACTAATTGTCAGCAAATGAAGTATGCATCCTTGACGTGCCCTTGACGCGTGTGAGAATAACTTTGAAAATTTAACAACGTTACGTTATAATTTGCATGTTGGTTTTTATTTTGTTCTAATACTTTTTTGCGGTGCGAATCTCGTTTTTTTCTATTTATAAAAATAATATATTCAGTTTAAATATTTTTTTTATTACTTGTTGAATACTCTGTAAAAAAATACTATTATATATAAATTGATTTTGCCATTTATTTCATTTTATTACCTTGAAAACTACAAATTTCCCATTGTTCCAATACTTTTTTGTCAACTGTATGTAGTTTATTGATGAACTCATAAGAGTTCCTGCAAGTGTAAATGTTGTTGGAGAGTAGTGGGTAGAAAATAGAGACAAGGTATTTTGCTAATTTATAGAAAGAGGCACTAATGTTAGAAACGATTGGTCTGAAGGGAATACCAAATTTGAGAACCTGTGGAAGTGCATATCATCTTGCGCAATGTGACACGGCAGGAATGAGGAAAGATTCAGCATTGTTGGAAATGAGGGGAACGCTTAATAACGAGATTTAATTGTTTTGAGTTCGTTTTGAGAACGGTCAGACTTGATCACTTTATAATGACCAACTTCTATGAAATCTTGTGTTTTAGTCAGGTAATCTGACTTACCCATGACCACAATCTGGCCACCCTTATCGGTTTTGCTGATAACTATGTTTGGATTAGATTTTAGATTTACAGTCGAAAGATGCTTTTCTTATATTTGACGTAGGAAGATTATTGCGGAAATTGACATTGTTCGCAACTAAGTGTGTAATTGAATCCTTCTGTGAAGTGTTTAAAGTACTGAATTTGAAGACTCTTTAAATTGGGCCAACAATATTTAGAAAAGACATGTTTACTAGTGAGTGCAAAGTTATTATTTAATTTAAGATGATGGATTTCATCCTTGTTAAGGTGAACACTCTAAAGATTGACGACAGCAATCTGTTTTACCAACGGTAAGATGTTGGGTGATTTTTTGCTATGTTGTCTAGATAGAGGGAAAATTGAATTTAGTGTTAAGAGTAGCAGTATGCTTAGCAGACTTGTTAACTGCACTAAACTAAGACCGGTTATCTATGGAAGTAAAATCATGATGGAAATTGGAAAGATTAAGATGTAAACTATACAACTCCGGCTCAATGAAGGCAAATTTTCTACGAGTCTAATAAATAGTCTTTTTCAAATATAATTGTCCCCAATGAAAGATCCTTGAAATTCAGTACTTTAAACCCTTTAAAAAGTACTTTGAAATTTCGATATATTTTTTAATTTTGATATTCCCTAAATCTGTTTTCGTTATTTTTAAACCTACTACATATGTGTGTACTTATGCGTGTATGTTAGTATTTGTTTATGTTTTAAGATCCTCGGAGTCTGTTTTTCGTGTTTTTACGATTTTGTCAGTATGTATGTGAGAGAACACGATAGTGCCCAAACTATAGTTTCGGTTGAGCTCCCATTTGGTGAATACGTTACAGGCCACTGTCTCAAAAACTGTATACATTATCAAAGAAATTGTCCAACGGTTTTGGTATCTAAACCATGTTTCAACCATTTTTTAACCATTCTATGATAATTCATGAACATTTTCTCTTATATCTCAATCATTCAATTAAATTATTTTTAGTGCTCACGTTTATCTAATGTCGATACAACAATTATATTTCACCTGAACCTGACTTAATTTAGTAAAACCATTTTTCCATAATAAACAAACAAACAAAAAGATTTTAATTTATCTGATGAGAGGGTGTTGAAACTTATGTAATGTATAAAATGGCAAAATAGCTACATTTAAAACAACTTAAAACTCCCATTAACATGACTACAACTCGATTTCAATATTTATTTTTATTCGTTGGCTTAATCTTAGCATGCGCGGAATTAAAATTCATCGAAAATTACGTCATAGTTGCAACTTTATGGATGAAAGTGCACGTTTTCAATAGGACATGGGGTCATTTTCACCAATTGAAACAATTTACCTTTGAAAATTATGAACTAAATTATTTATTTGAAAGAACGATTTTCTCTAAAGTGAAGAAAAATGGGAAATAAAACATAGCAACCGTTTCTTCAGAGGCAGTTTGACATCATATAAAAAGCATTTGATAGATAGTGACGTCACATTTCGAACATTTTTTTTCCTGAATATTTTTCTTGAATTTGAAATGTCTCTATTATAACATATTCATCAACTCCAAATACATTTAAATAAACGCACTACGTCATTTAAACGCACTTATAGTAATCTTTTTAATTATATATACGAAAAAAAATCACATTATCTTCTCAGAATGATGTCAATTTCGAATTTCAAATTATAGCAAGTGAAACTGAATTTTGATTGACTTATAAAAATATTCCCCATACGCAGTTTCTTCTTATGGCAACGGTAAACAAATAACTGCATAGAAAATAAAAAAAACAATGGATTTCTATAATGATAATTTATGGAAGGTCGTTAAAAAACGGGCTAAAAAGTAATCTGATTTTTTTTTTAAGTTGACAATAATTTTACTCATGTTCTAAAACATATCTGTATCATGTTTCATGCAAATCTGTCAAAAAGTGTAGATTTGTATAAGGAACATAAACACCAAGAATAACTTTTATATATATAGATATTGTCCATACGCAGTTTCTTTTTATGACAACAAGACAGAAATTGCATTAAAAAATAAAAGAAACTGGATTTCTATAATGATAAACTATGGCAGGTATTTGCAAACGTGGTAAAGAGTGGTCTGGGAAATGTTTAAAGTTGACAGTAATTTTACTCATATTCTAAAACGTATGTATATCAAGTTTTGTGCAAATCGGTCAAAAAATGTACATTTATATAAGGAACAGACACACCGAGAATGGCTTTTATATATAGAGATACTATTTTTTTAATCATATCTTAATTATTTTATGCTTTACTTCAACTATGTTATTTCATTTTTAATCCGCGCGTATTTCTTTCAATCTTTCTCAAAATGAGTCATAAAGATTACTCCAGATTTTTCCAGTGTAATTGTTATTCTGGACTTAAGTAACGATCATAAATCTAAGATCCACATTGCTCTTACTAGACATACGGAGACCATGGCTCCAAGGACTCTTATAAATGAACTCGTTCCAAGTTACAAGATTATATAAAGTAAAAATTCTTCTTTCGGAATTTTCTGTATGAATTCGAAATTTCTGAATACAAATAGGGGGCCAAAATGGCAACCCTGTGCCCCAAATCCTAATCTATGCATGAAATTTAAAAACAGATGTTATTACTAATCGATTCGTATCAGTCGCATTTTTATACGATGATTTGCGGCAGAATTAGTCGGGGGTATCATTTTTTTTCCACGACAAAGTTTCACTGGGATTTATAGCAGTAAATTCTTCAAAAACACACTAACACCCTTTCACTTTTATATATTACTATTTATATATTACTATTATTAATTAATATATTTTATATATTACTATTTTATATATTACTATATATCTTCATGACACAGTGAAATTATAAAATTACATTATTTCACGTTTTAATCCTTTTAAATGAAGAAAAATATTTTTGATCTAAGAACATTTCCGATAATACCTAAGCCACAAGACGATAAATGTATTTCTTATAAGGTACACTTAATTAAAATGTAAGATTTACATTATAAAAACAGGTCATTAATTTGCAATACTTTTTTCTCTTTGAAGAATTATCAATAAACCTAAAATTAACATTCTGTTTTCTAAATGTCAAGCGCTTAATTTATCACCGAAAATCATTTTTTTTTAAATCAAATTTAACTTGCGTGCTTCCGAACTAGTTAAAAAAAAAAAACATTATAGTCTCCGAAAATGACAGACCTTATGTAAAATGTTGTTACCGCATTAATTATCTCTAAAGAATAAAAACATCAATTCCTTATTAAAAAGTCCCTCTGAAAACCTCATTATTGATCGAAAACAAAAAAATGCAAATCTTAATTAGATTTAATCATAAACCCTTCAAAAATTACCCAATTTTCTTTATTATTTGTTGAAAAAAGTTATTCGTTTGTAGTACATTCCATTTGATGTTCTTAGGATTGTTATTTTTCTTAATTCTTTATATCACGTGATTAATGAAGTAAAGATAGTTCAACCTTTGAATTAATGCTTTTTATTATTTTCATTTTGCGGCCATCGTATCTTTGTTTTAATTCACACTTTTTGTTAATTTTTTCTTCTTTTTTTCTTTTTTTTTTTTAACTTCTATTGTTTTAGTCACTTCTATTGTTTTATGCTGCAGTCTAAACAGTTTTATTCTTTCACATTTTGATATGATTTATTGACATTGTATAACTGATAGAAAACAATCGAGATGTTCAGTTGTTTTTGTTAATATGGTGGAGACCAAAAGCTTACTTCACTTTATTAGACTCATAAAAATAGAAAAAAAAAATAAGAACGAATAATAATGTAGTTCGAGCAGAAACTCATATTTGGAATTCGAATTTCTTGTGAAATGAAAATAGAATTAGTTAAATATTTTGCAGATAGATGGTGCTGCACCATCATAAGTAGAGATATGCAAATTACGTTAACTTTTTAGAAATGTGTCCACTGATTAGATTTGAATATTTGTGGGGTGAATGGATTGAATTGGGATTTTGTTAAGCATGGATCAGAATTGGCCATGTTGCTATGATGCCTTTGGAAAGACTTTTGAAGGGAAAGTGACAGGGCCAATTCTGGGTGCCACGGGAGCACCCCCCTGGGAAAGATTCCAAGGTCACTAAATGAAACTCTGTTAAAATATCGAACTTAGATATGGTACCCTTTTACAGTTTGGCAAAAATACTAAATTGAAATATATGTATAAAAACTGCAAATAAATGTTTTAAATTAGTTTAAATAAGTGTTTAAAAACAGTAATAAATTTAAAATGCAAAATACATCCTTGATATATTTTTTTAATCATATAAAAATACAACTTTAAAATCCTTAAAGGCAGGGAATTTTCAGAAAAAAATTAAAGGTTACAACTTTTTATGAAACAGGTGAACTATAAGCTTTTTATTTACTTGTTGACATCATCACATATTATTTCACCAGTATAATTATAATTTTTTCTTCTACGATTCTTCTACGGAAATTTTTATTCTATGGCCTTTTTTTTCTTAGTATAAAAAAAAGAAGAAGAAGAAGAAAAGGTTGAGTATGACCGACTTAGATTATACCGTAATCGTGCCTTTATTCAATGTTTATCTTTTGTTAAATCTAACAGGATAGAAAAATCCAAAATGAGAGTTAAAATTTCATATTCATATAATCAATAATCTTATTTTTTATGCTATTCTAAAAATATTCTTTATTCGTTTTTCATTCATCTCATAGTTTTATAACTTTTTTTTTTCTAGTCATTACCAACAGTGTTGTATGTTCAAGTTTTAATGGCCTGTTAGAAAATAATAATAATAATGATCTAGAATAATCTAGAAAAATAACCTAGAAAAAAATAATAATAATGAAATGTTTTTATATAAAAATTATTCACAATACATTTTTAGAAAAAGTTGTAAGTACTTTGTTTCTGTTAAATATTTTACAAAACTTCTGAACTTAAACATTCAAACAAACAGCTTTTCCTGGCATTTATTTCTTTCTTTTCAAAGTCTGTTTTGAAAATAGCATTCTGCATTCGTCAGATTTTTATGCAGTGTTTGAACAAAAATGAAAGAAAGAAAGAAAAAAAAAAAGCTTAGATTTCGCCTCAACTCATTTGCGTATTCCCAAAACGAATCTTTATGCAGCCGAAAGAACTTTTAAAGAAATATTAAGTAAAATATTTTAACAAGGGTATGTTAGTCTGGGAGGACTGAAAACACAACTTTTCTTCTGGGAAAAATAGGACTATATTCATTGCTGTTGCATAAAAAGTTTTAACATGGTTTTGAACTATAAAGCTATTTAATTTGGGTAAGGAGTTTAATTTTCGAAATTTAAAATTACGCAACAAAATTAGATGAGAATTTAATGTTTTCCTCATCAAGCATTAATTCTTATAGTTCATATTTCAAAAAGAAAACTCTTTTATATCAAACTATCTCAAGTAGCTCGTGCAAAATAAGAAATATATTTATAAAGTTAGTGTATAAGTACGAGGGTGGTTCAAAAAGATCTCGGCCTGACAAAGAAAATACAAGATTTTTGACAAAATTTCATTTTAGTTTTCGACATAGTCCCTTTGCAACTCAATACATTTAGACCAACGACTTTACAACTTTTTAATACCTTCAGTATAATAAGCCTTATCTAACTCTGCAAAATAAGTGGTGGTCTCAGCTTTGACCTCATCATTTGAAATGAATTTTCGTTCACCAAGCGATTTCTTCAGGTTTGGGAAGAGGAAGTAATCGCAGTTACTCAATTTTTGGTCTATTTTACCAGTACAATTTATTATCGTTTATTTGTAATTTGTTTTATTTGTTGATTTATTGTTTACTGCATATACTGTATTTAATGTTTAAAATTGTGTCTATAAATTAAGTGTAATTGTAAAATTAAATGAAATTCATTCAACGGGAGCCGGTATGTTTGGTCATCATTATATATGTCATGTGTTTTGACAAAGTGTTTTATCGTCTGTGTTCTATTCGGCAGTGATTCTGTTGCAACATGAATCTCTAAATAAAGGCAGCTATGAGCGGTGTTTTAAATTGAAAATTTGCCATGAAAATTTTTTTATTTTGTACATTTAAAAAAAACATAGTCTTGTTTAAATTAATTTTTCTCTGTTAAAATTAATTAAATGATCTTAAAGTGCAGTTCAAAAGCTACAAAAAACTATAACAAAATCTAAACATTTGCTGTAAACTTGAGCAAATATAATTTAATGAAAATTTGTTCGGGTCAAATTGATCTGGTCTGCAACGGATGCTTGAAAAATTAGGCGTGCCACGGAAGGATTAATTCAAGCAGTGCAAAAAACTTTCTGAAGACTACAGATTGTTTTATTCAAACAAAATTTAAAACCGAAAAAAAAATGCCAAGAAAAACTATTTGTTTGAGTATTTTTAAGTTTACAACTAAAGATTACTCAATAATTTTAACACACTCTTTACTTAATAAATATTCATTTCAAAATGTAAGGGAGACAGCTGTAATCTTGTAAATAAATCTTCTAGAAAAATTCTACTTTTAAAATTACTGCAATTAGATTTAATTACCAATATTTTCGAAATCTGGGATGTGGTCTGTATCTATTGGAAATAACTGTAATAATTTTAAAAGTAGAATTTTTCCAGAAGGTTGGTGTACAGTAATCTTCACTAAATAAAGCCTGTACAATTACACCAGAAGATGTAGTTCTAGTGTTATATATACTCCCTGATGATTTAATATTTTAAATGTATAATTTTGTACATGAACATGCGTAAACAACAGCTTTAGTTTTCGATTGATATTTGTACTGTTGAGGAGCTTGTATAAAGTTTTAAACGTCTACTGTAATTATTTTATTTTGTGATATTAATGCGTTGTTTTTAGTTTTATTAAATGTCTTTTTTAATTTTAAAATTCCGATTCAGACGTAATATCTTTAGTCATTTCAATTTCAATATGTTTGAAATAGTGTAGCATAATTAAAACACGCTGCAAACGCTTTTTCTCCGTAAATGTTTATGCAAAAAAATTATTTTGTGACCCTGTAAATGAATAACAAATGCTTTGCACGCCATATCCTACGGAAAGCATGTTTTATTAATCCTCAGTAATTCATATCGATTTCATTATTTTCGTAACAGTGTAACATCGCTAAAATACACCGCAAACGATTTTTTCTTATACCCCATAATGTAAAGGGATTCGTTTGAGTCTCCTTGTAAATAAACTACAAATATTACACACATCATTTTTAATAACGAACATGCCATAGTAAACATAAACTAGTCGTTGGGGGACACAGTAATACTTACCCATCATGGATATGCATAATGTAAAATATTAAAATAAAAATGTGTAAACTACTTATAAAATGCATTGCAATTCAAATACAATCGTGGCTTGATGACGTCACAAACTTTAAAGGATCGATTACTGAATTGCTTGAAAGAGGTTTTTCCTTATAACTCCAAAAATAATAATCCTATTAACTAGCGGTTTATTGCATCTGATTAAGCGTCAAATTTCCAATTAAAATATATCTTTGAAGTGAAATTTGGATGAAATACAGGGTCATGAAAAATCGAAGAGTGTGGCAAATAGGATTACAAATATCTCGGCAACTCATTATCCGATCGACTTCATGCTTTATGCAAAATTTATGTTTTTTTATTGTCTTTTATGTTCATTTCTTAAAATAAACAATTTCGAAAATTTTTATATACCTTTTATCAGAACGAATATTTCGAGAGTCCGAAAAAAATTATTCCGGTTAATCGAGGTTATTGAAATGAAATAGGCTTCTTCCCATTATTACATACTAAGTACATACAAAATTGCAAGTCTCTATCTCAATTTTTTCGGGAGATAGAGCGTTTACAGACACACAGACACACAGACGGACGGCAAAAAAAATTTTCTAAAAATATGTTTTTCGGAATCTCCAGTGTCTGAAACGTGTAAATCCGTCAAAAAAAATTTTTCGATTTTCAAAACGATTACAAGACTTACCCTATACTACGTATGATGGGTAAGTAATAACATATATCAATTACATGACAATCCGAGTACATTTACAAGATTTAGAGCACAGATAGACGGCAGACAGACAAACCAAAGTCATAAACACTTTTCAACTATTTTAGAAAAAATTAAAACAGCTTTTCCTGGCAATTATTTCTTTATTTTCTAATTAAGTCTGTTTTGAAAATTGCATTCTGCATGTATAAAAAAAATATTCATGTGGTGTTTGAACGAAATGAACAGTTTTAATTTCTCTTCAAATTATTTGCGTATCCCCTAAACGACTTTATGCAGCGGAATAGAATTCTTAACAAGAACGAAAAATCATGTGTCAAGCATAGATTATGTAACACTTTCCAACGCTTCCAAAATAATTTTACAAATCATACCGTTAAATAAGCTGAAAGATAACATGTAAGTAAACAATTTGGAAAACGCATAACATATTTTAAAACATAATTTCAGGTATTTCCAACATGTGCAATATTTGGAAAAATATCCGAATACTTTTATTCAGCCCTGTATATGATCTATATACTTGTATATATACTACATAGGATGCTAAATTTTAGTTCAGTTAAGAAACGCGTAGTACAGTTTAAAATTTTCCGTCTGGAGTTTCTGTCCATAAACGGAAATGTGTTCGCGAACTTTTGTGCTGCCCTGTATATGAAATACAGAATTTATACACACCAAGTAATAGATAAAAAGTGAGTTAAATTTAAAATCGTGTTCAGTAACTTAAAACGCACTTCCAGGAATTATTGTTAACAGACAGTAGAGAATTCTTTTGTGTGTCCCTGTAAATGAACGATGACTGCTATACACACAATATTCTGTAGTAAGCCTCTGGTAATGCACTTTAATGATATATATAAATTTCAATGCGTTTAAAATAGTGAAACATTATTTAAATAAACCGCAGACGATTTTTCTCCATAGACGTAATGTAACGGAATTCTTTTGACTGTCCCTGTAAAGTAACTATAAGTGCTATGCACACCCTATTCCATATTAAGCTTCTTGTAATGCACCTTAGTGATATATATCAATTACAATGTGTTTGAAATTGTGTAACATCATTAAAATAAACTGCAAATGATTTTTCCCCGTAGACCGTAATGTAACGGAATTCTTTTGAGTGTCCCTGTAAAAAAAACTATAACTGCTACACACTTCAGTTGAAATAGGGAACATGCTATAGATAACGACAATAACATACAAAAATTGCAAGGTAATCCGAGCATATTTACGGGAGTTAGGGCACGGACAGACGCCAGACGGCAGACGGCAGACGGCCTGACGGCCAGACAAACCGAAGTCATAAACACTTTTCAACTAGGTTGGAAAGTGTTAAAAAGAAAGATTTAAATGAACTAGTACAACAAAGCCATTATAATTCCATGATAATCATGGGGAATCAAAAGTTTCCTTCTGGTGAAAAAAGTGAGACTTAAAGCATTGCTGTAGTGCAGAATGTTACGGAATTTTGTGCATAAAGCTGTTTAAATTGAGTAATGAACTTAATTTTCGCCGTTTTAAATTATGCAACACAAATAAATGAGATTGTAATATTTTCTTTATAGTGATTATTTTTTATAGTGCACATTTTAAAAAGAAAATTGGGTACTTTTGGGTTATAGTGGCCCCCACAATTGCGATTTACGATTTCGCCAAGATCATCGCAAAGCTTATATATGTATCATTTATGCGCATATATGTATACTCTAAACGCTCGTATATGTGCGATATACGTCATTATATACAGATTATTTACGTTTTATTATGCCATATATACATCATATACATATGTTATATATATACGTCATATAATGTATCACATATGACTGTAACTGGGCCATGTGCTCCACGTAATTTTATATACATCATATATTATTATGATGTCATATATGCTTTATAATTTGGCGATAAATCTTAGTCGCTTGGCGATTCATCCTCGGGGTTCGCTATAACACAAAAGTACCAAAAACTGTTTTAGACCGGAAAAAGAATTTATGTAGTGTGTTTAAAAAAGGATAGAAAAACTTTAAGAGGAGGTAGAGCACACTACGACAAACAATGTTTGTATAAGAAACCACGGTTGCAATCCATTTATTCGGATAAAAAAATCAAGGGATATCGCACTTCAATCTAAAACCGAATTTTTGTTCATAACTTAGCAATAATCACTATATTTTAACAAATTTTTCAACAGAATCACCACTTTGCTTTGTAAGTAGTACAGTGATATCTCGAAATGGCTGGAAGTACACGGAAATTTTTTTAATGGCATCGCATGCAATGAATTATTCTGAAATATGGAAAGTCAATTTTAGTGCTGTTTGTATGCAGATAGCAGCCACTTCCCCCATTTCTCATGAAATCGTTACTTTTTGCACAAAACTAAGTAAAGTCTGTTGAGAATTTCGTTAAAACATATTCATTATTGTTAAAGTCATAAACAAAAATTGGAATTCGTATTGGATTGAGACACCCTGTATTTTTTGATTAAATAAGTGTATTGTTATTATTGTTAATTATAAACAATTTTCTCGCTGTAGTGTGCTCTAGCGCCACATAATATTTTACCTATATTTTTTTTAACACCCAGTACACTGCAAAAAAAGTGCTGATTTTACAGTATAATACTAGCACCCCAGCTGCTAGTATTATACCGTAAAATTAACAGTAGGCAGATACCGCGCATGCGCGGTAGCGTATTACTGCTTATTTTACTGTATATTACTGTTAATTTTACGGTATAATACTGGCAGCTGGGATGCTAGTATTATACTGTAAAATCAACACTTTTTTTTTTTTGCAGTGTATATGTTACGGTCAATATGATTAATCCGGTCATTATTAATAATAACTGGTTATTATTAAGAATGACCGGATTAATCATATTGACCGTAACATATATATTTATTTTTCTTTCCGTTAAAGACAGTTCGGTTCCAGGACATTTTGGTTCCAGTTTTTTATATAAGGGTACTTTCACTTTTAGAACCGGTTCCAACCGGTTCTGAAATTGAAAATGTCAGCTTATAAAAAAAAACTAACTAAAATCAAAAAAACAAAAACTAACAACGTTAGGGATCGGCTTCAGCTATCCTATGGGAAAAAAATCATTTAAAGATATTAAAATGCGGGCGAGAAATCTGCCAAGAACCTTCCCATAGACTTAACAGTAGCTTGAGTGTTGAAAAAACGCTCAAGCTAATGTTAAGCCTATAGGAACGTTCTAGCGTGATTTCTCGCTCGCATTTTAATATTTTTAAATGTTTTTTGTTGTTTTTTTTTTTTTTTTTTTTGCATAGGATAGCTGAGGTCAATATCCAACGTTGTTAGTTTTTAATTTTTCGATTTTGGCTCTAGTTATTTTATATAAAGGTGCTTTCATTTTCAGAACCGGTTCAAACCGGTTCCAAAATTGAAAATGCCCGTTTATAAAAAAAAAGTCCTTCCGGCCTGTACCGGGAGGAAAAGGTAGCTTTCCTATATCTTCGTTTTAAAATTTTAGCTAATGTTACACGAAAACAGCAAGCTAAAATGCAAAGAAACCGTTTACAAAAGATTCGTTAATACTGAATTTGAATAAGAAATTCGCCAAATTATTGAGCTATAGTCAAATTGGCTTCATTTATGAAGACTTATTTTGGTCTCCAAATTTGGCGATATTTCGCCAAATGTCGCCAAGTTTGGCGAGAATTTGGCGTTAACGGATATGAATATATAGTTTTACGCGTATGATTGGGAAAATGATTACAACAATGAAAGAAAATAATTTGCGAGGAATCGCGTTCACTAAAACTCATAAATTAATCGTTGGTATTTTGTAATGTGCTGTCTTGTTTCAAAATGTCAGCCCCCCTAGAATTTCAAACTGCTCTATCTCAGACATTTTTTTAAGATAGAGGTAAAACAAAAAATGCTCCGGAATCCTTGTACCAAGGCCTAACACGTAATTAAAAAATAAATTATAACTTTTAACTTTTTTGTATATTTATTTCAGTTTTAAATTTTTAAATGGCCGCCATCTTGAAACAAAATGGCGGACCAAGTTGGCCAACGAACTCGGTCGAGACATTAGTGACCTTAATACACACAATTAGTTTCATCAAAATTGATTTATAAATACGGGCGTTATCGTATGACATAGATCAGATATATATATATATATATGGAGATATATATATATTATATATATAAATCAACATTTGAACGGAGGGTGGTTTTGGGGTCTGGGGGTCATGATCGGTGAAAATATACCAAAATTTTCCGGAATTGCTTTCCTCCGAACGGCTGCAATAGGTAGCTTTATACTTTTTTGTATTGAAAGCTACCTAAAACTGCAACAGAAATGGAAAAAGTAAAAACTAACAACGTTGGAGATTGACCTCAGCTATCCTATGCAAAAAAAAGCATTTAAAAATATTAAAATGCGAGCGGGAAATCGCGCTAGAACCTTCCCATAGACTTAACATTAGCTTGAGCGTTTCTTCCCGTGACTAGTGTAGGCTCTTAAGTGCTCTACAACAGTTTCTTGATAAATTATGGAGTGCACAACATTTATCGTTCATTTACAGAGTCACACGAGACTAATCTATAGATCGCATAAATACGAAAGTATTCGCACACATTATCGGATATGGACAGCAATTGCTGAAAATGTGTTTTTACTCAGTTATTTGTTTTTGTAAGTTGCTTATTTAGATATCTCATTTCACTGTGTGGGGAAAAAAAAAAAAAAAAGAATTTTAATAATAATAGTATTCGTATTAGTATTCGAAAGTGTTTCATAATCCCTTTTCCGTTCTTGTTTATTTTCTGGACACAGTGTTCGGAAACTCGAATAAAATCACTCCACATTTTGAAGTGAAAACTTCTTTAGGCGCGTTGGGCATTTTTTGAGATGGGAAAAAACCATTGAACTCGCGACACTGTTACCGTTACTGTTATCGTCATCTCTGTATATTTGGCGAAGATTCTGCAATAGCTGGGGCCTTTTTGAGATGGGAAAATACCATTGAACTCGCGACATTGTTACCGTTACTGTTACCGACACCTCTGTATATTTGGCGACGATTCTGCTATAGCTGGTTCAGGTAAGCAACCAGATTTGATTAAATTAATATCTCACTTGGACAGCAAAAGTGATATTAGTCTCTCTTTAGCATTATTTGAAAGACAAATTTCTCGAATGAATATAATAAAAGAGAATTGGGTCACACTTTTGTTAAGTTTAATTCCGTTAGAAATCGCCAATATTATAGCTAGAAAGCCAGAAACATTGGCAAACAATTACGATTACGTAAAAGATTTACTTCTTAAACGCTTCAAAATGACGCCAGAAGAATTTAGGCAGAAATTAATGTCACATAAAAAAGAATCTTCAGCCACTTGGCGCGATTTAGCATTTGAATTAAGAAATTATTTTGGAGAATGGATTAGCGGTCTTAAAGTATCTGATTCTGAATCCTTAAAAGAATTAATAGTAGTAGATCAAATTAAGAAAAGGTTACCTATAGAAATGAAAGAACATTTTATTGATGATCTTCCAAAAATTAAAAATGTAGACGTATTACTAAGTAAATTAGCCGATTATGATGCGGCGAGACGTAATGTTAAAACCATGAATAGAATTTCACACCACTTTGAAGATAGAAAACCCGAAGTAAGTAAAAATGAAAATTCACAATCTTTCTTTCATACCCAATACCAAAACAAAACAAATAAATCTCAAATTAGGTGTTTTAGATGTAACTCTCACGGTCACATAGCGCCTCAGTGTAATAATAGCAATAACGGTCAAACTAATGAGTTCAGTCAAGACTCTACCGAAAACTATCGAAATTATAATCGTCAAAATCACAATTCTAATGCCGATGTACAGGAAAAAGCTAACATTGCTACAATTCGAATCAGAAATAAGTCTAAACCTAACGGAATGGGTAAAATAATTAATATCAAAGGCAAAGAAGCAAATCTATTGTTTGATACAGACAGCGATATTTCTTTATTTAGTTACGAATGTTATGTCAATATTGGGTCGCCAAATTTGTCTTCTGTTGATATCTTATTAACTGGCATTGGCGGAAAAAATGTAAATGTAATTGGATATTTTGTGTATGAAATACGTGTTGATGGGTTTCTTACAACAACGAAATTTTATGTTTTAAAATCTCTCTCATACGATATTGTAATAGGGCAAGACGTGATCAGCAAACTAAAGTTGGCGATAGATGAAGAGGGAATTAAAATTGCTGGCTAGCGCAATACTTTTCAAGTAGGTTACCTTAAAGTTGTAAATAATTCCGATAAAAAATTAAATTATATTGCCAATTCATACAATGAAGCGAAAGTATCAAAAGGAAAGGATTTGGTTCACGTGCAGAAAACGAAATGATTGGTATTATGAATAAAAATAATTCAGAAAATAATTTCAAAATAAATTTAGCACGCGCGGTGAAAACAGATAAAAGTGACTCAACTCGCGAGACCAAATCAAAAGTTGAAAATGAAATAGCAAAACACGGAAAATATTATAATTTAACGAGCACGAGAAAAGAAATAGACGGAAGTAATATAAAAAGAAAAAAATGGAATATTTCAATGTACAATATAATATTATAATGTACAATAGCGCATTAAATGAAAATTGTAATATAATTTTTGTAGTAGTAGTTTATAATAATGAATAAAAAAACACTTCATTTAAAAGTATTTCCTGCACAATAAAACGTTTCCTGACGATTCAAAAAATACACACGTAATTGTTCAAGTTTTCACTTCTGTCGGCACTCCCGGAGTTCCATTGTTTTTTTGTTTGTTTTTTTAGTCGTAATTGAAAATCTCAGTGTAGTACTGCTTATCCTTATATATTATTTCTCCTGTCAACATCCCTTTTACTCAGAAAATATGAAACGCAGAACAACGAATGAGATACCATATGAAAGGTTTTAGAACAGGCTTCTGACATAGCCCACTTAACAATTCGTTAAAACATGTTTTTGATTAAAATTTGCTGAAATTAAAAAATTAAATCGGCATTGTTTTCATGAAAGAAATGAAAGGTTTTCCTGAAAATATTGTTGCCAAAAAAAATAAAATCCCACATTATATGATGCTCATAGCAATTATTATAAAAAACACCGCACGGGTTTATTTTATACTTATGATTAAAAAGCGAAATTGAAATATTTAGATTTATATTTCTAAATCCCATGGTTTTCCCGAAGCGGATGACGTCATCCTCTAATGCAGTCAAAATACGATTGTTATTTTTTTTTCTCGCGCGCGCCTTTTTGCAATCTTGGATCAGAGTTTACTCTAACTTTGATGGAATAAATTAAGGATATTCTGGCTTGAATAAAAACTAAATGTTGTTTGCAGATATTTTTATCCTTACTTTTCTTTAGAAGTTTAAACTTGCATCTAATAAATATTACATATTGATAAAAAATGATACTTCTCTATTATCCCGTCGACCACTTTTCATGACAAAAAACTATCGCCAAATAAACGGGAGAACGTTCTCATTGGAATATCAAAATAAATAAATAAATAAAATATAAGAATTTAAGGACACAATTGTTATTTTAATTAATGAAATAACTAATCAATCAGTAAAACATAATGAAAAATACACGCAAATGTTGAATTAAAAAACACTTGATGACGTAACAAACACGTATGATGCTTCTGACATCAAGTAAATGGGACTGTATTTTTTGCGTTTAATCTTAGTTTGGCGATAGTTTTTTGTTATGAAAAGTGGTCGACGGGATAATACAGAAGTACCTAAAAATATTAGATTTCAGTGCGAAATTCTCGCACGCGCCCTCTGGTTTTACTATTTATTACTGTTAATTTTACGGTATAATACTGGCAGCTGGGATGCCAGTATTATAATGTAAAATCAACTTTTTTTTTGAGTGTAGAGTGAAATACACAAAGGACAAATACAAAATAATCAATTGTGCAGTGTGCTTAAAGGAAAATTGAAAAACAAAACAAATATTAAAATCTCCGGAAGACATCACAGCAGAAACATAGTTTTCCAATGAATTTTAATATTTAATTTAGACTCAGAAACTGTTCCATTATTTTTTTTCATCGTTATCTATTTACTAATTTTTATCAGTTTGAACGCTTTTTTTTTTTTTTTTTTTTTTTTTTTTTTTTTTACTTTTAAGGCTGAAAAATAAATAAACCAAAGATAAGACAATGAATAAATTATAATTCTTATATACAAACAATTCATTTTCCCTTATATGTAAAACGTTATTTTAGCATTCGCATCAGGAAACATAATTAAAAATGTAAATAATTTTCATGCGAAATTTTAATTGAAGTAACTTTTACATTCATCCTTTTCATTAATATACTTTAAAGGTTAAAAGTAATATTAGTATTTTAAGACTGTTTTTAAAGAAATAATTTGAATTGCTTTAAATATTTTCATGTTAATTATTTTAAGGCAATTAAAAACATTTTGCAAATGAACTTCCGAAGTAAATTTATAAGTACTGAATTTATTAATTAAGAAGGGAATAGTGGGAAGGGATCAGCCCAATTAGGAGAAAATGGAAAAGAAAAATTTACACCCGCCATTATTTACTTGATACATTTGATTGTTAAATTTAAAACTGTAATGAGTGGTTGCAATAAAATATCGAATATAAATTTTAGAAATGAAAAATTTGTAAGTGAAGATTCCCTATATAAAGGTGTTTTGACCTAATAATTTCAAATCACTTTATAGGGGCATAAGATCCCTTTATCAAGAAGTAAATCTTGAACAGATAAATGTAGAATTGTAGATCAAGTGTCTATCTATAGTAAAACTTTTATGCGCTATCATATGAGAGTGTCTGCAGCGCCCTAGTGACGAAATATGGAAGTTATCGATGTAATCTTAAATACTATGACAGATCGCGAACAACGTCATTTACAAAGTGAAGAGCATCTTCAATTTAGTATGAAATGATGTCTAACATATAAAAATAAATTTATTAGAAGCTCTGAAATGTTAAAACCAATCACCGGTTTAAATACGTAGCTTTTCTGTTTCGTTTTAAGGCATATGCAAATTTACACTGCAAAAAAAAAATTGTTAATTTTACAGTGTAATACTGGCATCCCAGCTGCCAGTATTATACCGTAAAATTAACAGTAATAAACAGTAAAATAAGCAGTAATACGCTACCGCGCATGGTGGGGGGGAGGGGAGTGGAGGGGTGGTAGATTACCAAAATTTATCTTTTCTTTATTGCAAAGTAACAAATAGAAGAGGGGTTTTTTGGGGGGTTTTTTTTTAATGGTATTTTAAAGGTATTAAAATGTATGCTGAGGAGGTATAAGTTTAAAGATATCCTGAAAAATGTAATATATTATTACAGGGGTAAGAACTGCTAAACTGAAAAAAAAAATCCTCCGCCTTTTTTTTTCTTCATATGTAGTATATCTCCCTTTTTCTAGAAAGAAGAATGCGGAAATATATAAACGGAAAATTTTGATGAAATCTGATAAATCTTTGATTGAAAAAAAATAATTCTGAGCATACTAATAGTATAGTTCGATTTGTCTCAACTCTTTCATTCAGTTAAAAAAATCATTTAGAAAGATAATATAAATTGGCGCCATATCAGTTGCCGCAGATTCTAAAAAAAAAATAATAATAATAATAATTGTAATTTCGCAATTACTTCCGGTCTCGCAAAACCAAAAAATCAAAGGGAAGGAAAAGAAAAAGAAAATTTAACAATTTTGGTGTTACTTTGTGTCCCGCAAACCTGAAAAATCTGAGAAGAAGGGAGAATGAAAGCGAAAATTTTACTATTTCATCTTCCATAAACTGTAAAGAAGCAGACAAACAAAAAAAAGAACTATTTAAAAAAAATTTACATTATTTTGGGTCTCATGCACTCTAAAAAGAAGAAAAAAAAGGGGGGGGGGAGAGAGACCATTTTACAATTTTTACTGTTTTTCGGGTCTTAGAACACTCAAAGAGGGAGCTGGTGGCGGGAGTAAAAACTAAAATTGTACATTTTCAGCGTTATTTCAGGTCTTGTGGATTGGAAGAAAAATGAAAATTTTTCATTTGGTTTGTTTCCCTAGTATTTCATGTATGCATTAGATTACTTTGCTTACAAAATAAAATCATTCATGAGTATAAAGTTATAGCCACATTAATTTTTTAAAAAATATAAAAACGAGAAGCTGTTTTCCTCGACTACATTTATTTTTGAAAACAGAATGATGGTTTAAAAATCATATAAACCTATTTTTTTACTTATATAAATACCTTAAACATGTTCAAGTAATATGGAAAAATATAGTTATACGAAGATAGAACAGGATTTGTATCAATAAGTGGCATTTTTACAAAAAACAAGATTTCGTTTCTATGATTTTCAATTTTTATCACTGGCCAAATATTTAACACATTAAAATGTTAATGTTTTTGTTCCCTATTATTTCATACATGAATTACTTTACTTACAAAATAAAATTATTCGTGAATGTAAAGTTTCAGCCACATTAATTTTTAAAAAATAATAAAACGAAAAGCCGTTTTTCTCGATTACATTTGTTTTTAAAAACTAAATGATGGTTTAAAAATCTATAAACCATTTTTTTTATTTTACTTATATAAAATATTTTAAACATGTTCAAGTAATATGAAAAAATAAAGTTATACATAGTTATAACAGGATTTGTATCAATAACTGGCATTTTAAAAAAAAACAGAATAAAGCATTTCTACGATTTTCAAATTTCATCATTTGTCAAGTATTCAACACATTAAAATGTGTTTTGAAATTCATTTAGAGTTCCCTATTATTCTATATCTGAATTGCTTTACTTGCAAAATAAAATTATTCGTGAATGTAAAGTTATAACCGCATTAATTAAAATAAATAAATAAAACGAAAAGCTATTTTTCTCGATTACATTTATTTTAAAAAACAGAATTATGGTTTAAAAATCATATAAACCTATTTTTTGCATTTTGCTTATATAAAATATTTTAAACATGTTTAACTAATACGAAAAAATATAGTTATACATAGATATAGCAGGATTTGTATCAATAAGTGGCATTTTTACAAAAACAAGATATAATGCGTTTCTACGATTTTCAATTTTTATCACTTGTCAAGTATTTGACACATTAAAATGTTTTTTGCAATTCAATTAGTGTTCCATATTATTTCATACATGAGTTACTTTACTTACAAAGTAAAATTATTCACGAATGTAAAGTTATAACCACATTAATTTTTAAAAAATAATAAAATAAGAAGCTGTTTTACTCGACTACACTATTTTTGATAACTGAATGATGGTTTAAAAATTATATAAACCTATTTTTTACTTATATAAAATACCTTAAACATAAAATAAAAATACAGTTCTAGATAGATATAGAAGAATTTGTATGAATAAGTGGCATTTTTATAAAAAACAAGATAAAGCGTTTCTACGATTTTCAACTTTTATCACTTGTCAAGTATTCAACACATTAAAATGTTTTTTGAAATTCATTTAGAGTTCCCTATTATTCCATATATGCATTATTTTACTTAAAAAATAAAATTATTCGTGAATGTAAAGTTATAACCACATTATTTTTTTAAAAATAACAAAACAAAAAACTGTTTTACTCGATTACATTTATTTTTAAAAACTGAATGATGGTTTAACAATGAAATAAACCTATTTTTTCATTTTACTTATATAAAATATTTTAAACATGTTCAATTAATATGAAAAAATACAATTATATTTAGATATAACAGGATTTGTATCCATAAGTGGCATTTTTACAAAAAGCAAGATAATGCGTTTCTACGATTTTCAATTTTTATCACTTGTCAAATATTCGACACATTAAAATGTTTTCTGCACTTCAATTAGTGTTCCCTATTATTTCATATATGCATTATTTTACTTAAAAAATAAAATTATTCGTGAATGTAAAGTTATAACCACATTATTTTTTTAAAAATAACAAAACAAAAAACTGTTTTACTCGATTACATTTATTTTTAAAAACTGAATGATGGTTTAACAATGAAATAAACCTATTTTTTCATTTTACTTATATAAAATATTTTAAACATGTTCAATTAATATGAAAAAATACAATTATATTTAGATATAACAGGATTTGTATCCATAAGTGGCATTTTTACAAAAAGCAAGATAATGCGTTTCTACGATTTTCAATTTTTATCACTTGTCAAATATTCGACACATTAAAATGTTTTCTGCACTTCAATAAGTGTTTCCTATTATTTCATATATGCATTATTTTACTTGCAAAATAAAATTATTTGTGAATGTAAAGTTATAACCGCATTAATTTTTAAAAAATAATAAAACGAAAAGCTGTTTTTCTCGATTACATTTATTTTTAAAAACTGAATGATGGTTTAACAATCAAATAAATCTATTTTTTTTTTCATTTTACTTATATAAAATATTTTAAACATGTTCAATTCATATGAAAAAATACAATTATATATAGATATAACAGGATTTGTATCCATAAGTGGCATTTTTACAAAAAGCAAGATAATGCGTTTCTACGATTTTCAATTTTTAACACTTGTCAAGTATTCGACACATTAAAATGTTTTCTGCACATCAATTAGTGTTCCCTATTATTTCATATATGCATTATTTTACTTGCAAAATAAAATTATTTGTGAATGTAAAGTTATAACTTATAACCACATTATTTAAAAAATAATAATAAAACGAAAAGTTGTTTTTCTTGATTACATTATTTTTTTAAACCGAATGATGGTTTAAAAATCTTATAAACCTATTTTTTGTATTTTAATTATATAAAATATTTTAAACATGTTCAAATAATATGAAAAAATATTGTTATATAAGATATAGTAGGATTTGTATCAATAAGTGGCATTTTTACAAAAAACAAGATAATGCGTTTCTACGATTTTCAATTCTTATCACTTTTATGTATTTGACACATTAAAATGTGTTTTTCACTTCAATTAGAGTTCCCGATCACTTCATACATGCATTATTTTACTTACAAAATAAAATTATTCGTGAATGTAAAGTTATAACCACATTCATTTTTTTTTATAATAAAAAGGAAAACTGTTTTTCTCGACTACACTTATTTTTTAAAACTTAATAATGGTTTAAAAATGTGACGAATATATTCGTCACATCCCTAATATGAAACAAATAAAAGACAAAGAAGGGAAGAATGTTCCTAGAAAAGAAAGAGAAGAAGACTTCAATGTAAAATGTTTTACCAGAAGGATCTGGAAGATCATCAAATGATAAAAGATATCACAGTGATGTATTCACTGACATCAGTTTATCAAGCAACTCCAATGTTATCAGTGATATTGAAATACATGTCCTACCAAAAAATCTGCATAAATTGAAGCTTCACTTAAAAAAACTAATAAAAACATTGTTCGAGACAAATACTTTGTTGTTTATTAGGAATTTTCTTACTATACTGCAAAGTATTGAAGATCTCTAAAGAAAATGGAAAAACTGATAGACCGGGAGGCGGCAGCACAGACAATCACCTCATCGAGTTCACTGCTGAAATTCCAGAATTAGTTAAAACTTGATACGCATATTAAAACGCAATCGGTCTGCCAAGTCATATCTTGGTGGAAAACACCCGAAAACCCGAATTTAACGGTTGGCTCGTAGGTTTATCATTGTGTGTTCCTGCTGATATCTACTTACTACATGCCAATTTGTTATTTACTACTAATATTACTTCTTATCCCAAAACAGTGATACGACGATGATTCAAAGGATAAGTATTAGGATAATACTGTGGATAAATCTTTGCGCGAAGGCAAATTTCAGGTAAGCTGAATTAATCTTTTTACTATTATCAAAATATGAAAATGAAAATGAAAATATAAAGACTGATATAACAATTTATAAGAATGGAAAATTATTATGCTACCGAAGGTTCTAACAGAAAGTTAATTGAAATTGTTTTTGTGCGTGTTTCTAGTTGAGGTGAATAATTGGTAACTTCTTGTTAATGTAGTCTTTAAGTTTGTTTTTGAGTTAATTTACTTTTCAGTTCTTGAGGTTTATCATATTAATCGTCCTAGTATATCCACAATTAATAATTAAAATATGTTTTTAGTTATTACCACGTTTACTCTGCAATAAAGAGGCATACCAACCATGTAATTTTTCCCCTTTTGCATTAAAGTGCTTATTATTTACCCCACTTGAAGTACACAATACAATCAAATACTGACTTGTAATTGCATCTTATAAGCATTTAATTTGCTATTCATATAACATAGAAATTCAGTGTCTAATAATTACCCCTTGCATTTCTAAGAATTACCTCAATTTTTAGAAACTTTTTTTATTTTTTTCATTTATTTACAAAAAAGTGTAATAAATATGATATAAACATAATTTATATAATATTAATAATACAAAAATAAAATTAAATCTGAACTATATAAAAAAAAAACTGTTTTATAAGAAAAATTTACTTTTTGAGTAAAAATTACCCTGGTTACCCCTACATAGATACCGACATACTGTATTTGGGATTTTGCAACAGTTATGCGTAAGATGTGTTGCTGCAAATCGTATGACACAATATTTTGCAATCTATATTTCCTCTGTTCTTCGTGAAAATTTAAAACATAAAATCCACATAAAAAGAACATACACTATTAATTGATTATTCAAGGTTTTGTGAAAACAGTATTCTTCTACCCAAATATCACCGTAACTCAGTCAATCTTATGTGGTAATCCCTTTGTAAATTACTAAGCCATACAATACAGCAACGGAAATGAAATACCGCTAATTTTAAGATCAATGAGTTTCACAACTTTATTATGTAAGATTATTATTGTCAGAAAAGATTATTAAAATTGTTAATGGTAAAATTTTGTCAGTGAAGTGAAATGTCACCTTGCAATTCTTTTCGTTATGTAACAACTTTTACAAATATATTTTTAAATTGTGAAATAAATAAGGAAAACTTTAGATTAATTGTCGTTGTGCATTGATATTTTTTTATTGTTAATTGTACTTTAAAAGGGTCCTTGAAAAGTGAAATTACATTCAGCTTTAACTTAAAGAATAAAATGCATAAAAAAAATCGTTATTGATAAATATATTGAAACTTCCGTCATAAAATTGCTATAAAATGACCCTCTTAAAACGATGTTACGGTAGTTTCTGATCAGACTCTCTGGTACTGAATTAGGTAAGACTGGTTTTTTAACATTTCTACTTGCCTTTTAGAGAAATAGCTTCTTTTATATTTTCCTCTCGTAGTATAGATGAAATCAAATTGTACTCGATATTCTTTTCATAGCTTTAGCCCTTTGTATAGTTTTTTTTTTTTACTTTTGCGTGAAAACCTTAGACGTAATTTCTCTCCGTGAGAAGATTTTTTTTTTAAATTTATAACTAGCTTTTGCCCGCGGCTCCACTCTCATAGAATGCAAGTTTTCAATTCGGAATGCAAGTTTTAAATATAATTTTTACTTTTATTTAATTTATCTAACTAATAGTGTAACTCCCATCGAAATCCATGCAGGAAAATATTTAAAAAAAACTAATCTCTCGTGTTCGGGTTCATCTGATTATAGAACTTTCAACCATAATTCTATAACTAAGCAACGTAGAACGGTATGTTATACACTAAAATCTTTCCTGAAAACATTATTTAGCCAACAGTGCAAGTTTCATCGATATCCACTCAGCAGAATCCTTTAAAAAGGCTAATCTTTCGTTATCGGGTCCATCTGATTATAGAAGTTTCCCCAGAATTATATAACGAAGCAACATTGAGCGAGATGTTAGATACTAAAAACTTCCCTGAACAATTATCTAACAGTGCAAGTCCCATCAAAATCGATTCAGCAGAACTTAAGTTATAAGCGGTCGGAACGAAATTCCCATTTGCATTTTATTTTATATATATATATATATATATATAATAGATTATTTATAAATTGGAAAATCAGAAATTAAATTATGTTACTTACTTCTAACAAAGAATATTACATGACACCGATTAAAATCTTTTTTGTTTGTTTGTTTAAATATTTACTTACATATTGGTATAGAATAAAGTTTAGAAAAGGTTTTAAAATACTTGTTGTTCCTAAAATATCAAATGAAAATTGAGCAGATTTGACGAAATAAGAAGTGCATACAAGCCTGAATATTAGAAAAATACCGGGCTTCAGAAAATGATTAATCTAGCTGCGTGGAAATCTGCATTTGCATTGCATTACATGAGATCTTTCGATTTATTGAGGGAAAAGAGAATCCAATATCATTTCTACATTTAGTAAAAATGTATACTATTAATTTTATTAAATACTAAATTTCAAGTAAGAAATCATATTTAAAATGTAGGTTAAACAGAAATTGCGAAAATTACATTTTTCAGATTACGTGGTTTTTGATGCAAAACGTTATTGCTCAAAGGTATATTGTTCTTTTAAGATTTGGTTTCTAATTTCAGAGCTGATGAAATGAAACTGACGTCACATTGTAGAAATTATTTTAAAAGTATTTGGGGGGGGGGGAGGGGTTCATTAAATTTTTTATTACATTTTAAAATAAATGTTTTACACGAAAACAATTATGCCATTTTTACTGATAAACCATTTTACTTTTAAAGAGGATTTCGTGTTTAAACGTACCCTTGTGAATCGTTTTAACTGTCATCTTTCAAAAATAGTTAATTGAAAAAGCACATGATTTTTCTTTAAATTCAGTTCTTGTGAATAAGGAACAATAATTGCCCACTTAAATGTAAAGAGTTAAAATATTCCTTCTTGGTTGAATGTAAAACAGGAAAAATCTAGAATGCAATGATTTCTACATGTCAATATGATGGCAGACGATTTTTGTTTTTTAGAATAAATTGATTCATTAAGTTTAAATATGTGAAAATATGTTCTTATTTTTTCGAATTTTCTTCAAAAATTTAATTTAATCAAGATTTTTTTTAATCTGCCGTCTATTCAACTTGCAAAATAATTTCTCATAAAAATATAACGTCAATAAAGATATAATAATACGTTTTATTTTCCTCTTTTGCCTATTTTAGCTACAAAACTTAAGTTATTTAGTTATCATTTTGACAAAAACTTCGTTCAAGACTAGAACTCCTAGTCTTGAACAACTGGAGTTCTAGTCTTGAACAACATCAGAGCTTTGGTCTCCGCTGATTGAGATCCTTGATAATGGCTTAGTTTAGAGCCCAAAGCGCTAGGAAAGTGTTATGTACTACTAATATCTTGTGTTTTAAAGTTTTTAAGACATTTGTACATATGTGTTTATCGGACGTCTATTTTAGTAATGTGTAAAATAAATCATTTTTCATAAAAATGTTTTTTTTTCTTATTAATAGTATCCTAAAAACCGATATTTTGGTTTGAGAAAACTGATTAATACATGATAAAAATTACTCGGAAACGTTTCCAAAAATCCGTGGAAACAAAATAAACTTTCTTTTATATAATTGATTCTTTAAATCTCGAAAATATACTGGTTTCTGAGTTTCTAATGATAAAGCACGCATTTCGGAATAATGAATAACTCTAAAGAGCTTACTGTATATTTTCGTTCATGGTTATATTATATTTTCGTAGATTAAGAAATATTTGTTTGTTAGCTTACAGGCTATCAAAGCCTGAGAGCTAATGTGCCCGCCCGTTCTGTATGTACGTATGTATGTACGTAACGCGATCACTCGTGATAGAAATATCCGTTTTTTTTACAATTTTGTTTATAGGTTCATTCTAATAAGGCGCTTCCCTGATTAGTTTTGGGAGTTTATTGGTTAAGTATAAAGGGGGAAAAGGGGGGCTAACTCCCCCTTAATTTGGATAAATGGGTTTTTCATGCAGAATTATCCGTTTTTCTTCAAATTTTGTATATAGGCTCATTGTGATAAGGCGCTTCTCTGATTATTTTTGGGGGTTCATTGGTTAAGTATAAAGGGGAAAAGGGGGGCTAATGCCCCCCCCTAATTTACATAAAGGGGTTTTCCTTGCAGACTTATCCGATTTTCTTCAAATTTTGTATATAGATTCATTTTGGTAAGGAGCTTTCCTGATGAGTTTTGGGCGTTCATTGGTTAAGTATAAAGGGGGTAAGGGGGGGGCTAATCCTCCCCCTTAATTTAGATAAATGGATTTTTCACGCAGAATTATCCGATTTTCTTCAAAATTTGTATATAGGTTCATTGTGGTAAGGTGCTTACCTGATTAGTTTTGGAAGTTCATTGGTTAAGTATAAAGTGGGTAACGGGAGTCTATTCCCCCTTAATTAAGATAAATGGGTTTTTCATGCAGAATTATCCGATTTGCTGCAAATTTTGTATATAAGTTCATTGTAATAAGACGATTCCGTGATTAGTTTTGGGTGTTCATTGGTTAACTATAAGGGGGGGGGGGTGGATGATTCCCCTTAATATATTGTCGACTTCTTTATTTTTCGATGAGCATTATTCTTTGAAATAAGAATGTAACATACAATTAGTGTGAATAGCCTGTGAGCTCAATGCCCTCAGTTTAACTGGGCAGTTTCCTTTTTTTTATATAGTTTGGTATTACACTTAAGAAAAACATGAACTAGTTTCTGAGACGTACTAAAAACTTGGCAACATGCCACCATTCTTCCGTAAAAACGAGGTTAGTTTTATCCAAATCAAGCACGTTTTGAACGAGAAAATTTATTTAATAAATAAAATGAAATATGCTTTGTTCACCCTTAATGCCTTTCATGCAATAAGCACACAAATAATTACTATGCACCAGGTTATAGATACCACTTATTTGTAATTAAAGCTGATATAGTGTTTTTATATGCGTAGACGGGATTTGTGTATATAAGACTTCGTAATATTAAAATATTAACGCCCATTCTATCAATCAAGCGCTCAATAAACTGTTGCAGAATATATTATTTATTTATTTCTTCATTGCATCGAATATATTTTAGCCAAACAAAGCAGTGCGCCTAATTTAACTGTACAAGTATATCATTTTTACTTACTTATTATCATAGAATGCGGATTTTCTCTCTTGACCTAAGAAACCTTAAAATTACTGTCGGTATATACAGGGTGTTTTAAAAGTGATAGGGTAAAATTTAAGAGGTGACAGAGCACACTCCAAAAAACATTTTTTGCAGGGAAACCAGAGTCGCAATCTGGCAAAAGGTACAGAGTTTTATCCCTATAACCTGGACCCGATTTTTTTTCTTCATAATTTCAACAATAGCTCAGAACTTTTAATAAAAAATTCAACAGACTTTTTGTGACGGCATTGCATAATAGTTCGGTCAGTGATCATATGTAACGTCAACTACATTCCGAAATATAAGCGCCTAGATAAATACTGTTTGAGTGCGGATGTTGGCCGCTTCCACTACTTCTCATCACATATGGTGACAATTCGTAGAATCCAAGATGAAAAATGGTTTCCAAGGTTATGGAAAGAAAAATTTAATTTCTTAATTATTGTTAAATGTATTAACAAATATCTCGGTTCTTAATGAATTCAGATATCCCGTAATATTTACTAGACTACGACCTCATTTCCTAGATGAACTTTATTTAATGTAGTGTGCTCTACAACCACTTAACATTTTATCCCATCTTTCCAGCACTTTCCAACAAAGTAGAAAAATGTTTATTAGATCGGTTTGTCTATCTGCCCATGATCTAACTCGCGTAAATATATTCGGATTGCCTTGCAATAGATATATGTTATTGAGGTTCGCTGTGGCATGTCCGGTATTGAAAATGAAGCATGTAGCGTTTATACTTCCTTTACGGGACTCTCAAAAGAATTCCGTTATATTACGGTCTATGGGGAAAAATCGTTTGCAGTGTATTTTAATGATGTTACACTATTTCAGACATATTGAAATTTATGTATATCACTGAGGTGCACTACAAGATGCTCACTATAGAATGTGGTGTGCATAGCATTCATCGTTTATTTGAAAGGAGACGCGAAAGAATTCTGTTACAATACTGTCTTTGAATGATAATTGTTGGAAGTGCGTTTTCAGTTGTGGTATGCATTTTTAAATACTAATTTTTTGCATATTTCTTGGTGTGTATAAACTTTATAGATCATATACAGGGTTGCACAAAAGAATTGGAGTTAATTTCTTTTTATTGACGAAGATTGCTGAAGGGGAATTTTCAACTGTGTTTTTATACTGTTGTTTCAACTAGCTGAACAAAATTTTAGGAAATTACGCGGTATATATACAAATCTATAGATCATATACAGGACTGCGCATATTATTCTGTCTGAAGATGGTTAAGCGTTTCCTAACTGAACAAAATTGTATAGTAATTTAGCAAAATGTAGTATATAGAAATCTATAAATCCTATACAAGGATGCGCAAAAGAATTCAGGTATTTTTCCAACTATAGATGGTAATTGCTGAAAATGGGTTTTCAAATGTGTTATGCATTTTCCAAATTGTTTACTTAGACATCATTTTTCATCTTATTAAACGGTGAAGTTTTTTACGGTATTCTGAATTAGTTGGAAAATGTTTTATAATCTATGCTTAAAGCATGATTTTTCGTTTTTGTTTAAACATTCTATGCATTCTAAAAACAGCTAAATTTTGTTTTTGAATTTTCCTTTTAAGCGCCTATATTAGTCAATATATGACAGTCGTAAGCTTGTGTTTAACCAGTGACAGAATTCTTTACAAATTTCTCGTTTGTATTTCAATATTTTTACATGATTATTTTTTCATGGAATACCTGAGGTTGAACGCTAAGAGATAGTTTTGTACTTTTTCGATTTATACAGCAGTTTCATTCTGAAGATACTTTTGATTTCTCAACAGGGGCGGGTCGAAGTACTGTTTCATTTATAGATTTGTAAAATCCATACAAGCAAAATTTGAAATATTTTCATAACAACAAAACCTTTGGATATCAGATATCCAATGCAAAAAAAAAAAAAAAAAAAAAAAAATCCTTTATAAATATAGAAATGAAAACAAGAAATTTTCAAAGGGGGCTTTCGTAGCTCCAAAGTTATGAATGTCGTAATGCTGACTAGTGTAGTCTCTTAAGTTTCATGTGTCTTTTCTTTCTTTTTTTCAGAAAACCTCTGAAGAGAATTTCGTTTCTTCATCTGTTGTGAGAATCATGTCTTTTCGCTTCCAAATACTGTTTTTGATTACGGCTACAGTCGTCTATGCAACTGATGAGTAAGTAAAGTAAAATATTTAGTTTTCACTCAGATTTTATGACTTACAATAAGTAAACTAATTCCAATAAAAAAAAAATTCAATTTGACAAAAAAAAACATTAAAAATTTCTTTTTTTTTAGGGTTTCGTTCATCTCACGAAACCCTATTGCTCCCGCTCCGTTGTCTGTCTGTCACAGAGCCATTCTCGAAAACTGTGTAACTTACAGAGTTGAAACTTTGTGTATAAATCAGAATATCAGCTGCGAAGAGCTGAAAATATTAAAATTTGAAAAATTCGTGTTATTTTAATAAATAGAGATAAAAAACCAAAATTCTAACAGCCTTTTCGTATTAAATTTGAACATTTTCCCTTATAGCAGATGCCAAAAATTAAAAATCCATGATGAAATTCTATCTACAATAATTAATTTTCTATCAGACGATTTCCACGTGAAAAATAAAAATGAAATAAAAAGTTTCACCAATTGAAAAAAAAAGATTAATATGAAATAAAAAAGATTGACGTCATAGTGGTAATAAAACAGAAAGATTTCTCAATAATACAAGGAGTATGAGTATGTGTGCATGTACACAAAGCAGATTAATTACACGTCATTAGAGAATTAAAAAGAAAATCTGACGTCATATCGCAAGTTTAACGGATTTTTCAAATGTTTCAGTAGTATAATACAAAGCGAGTATGAATATGAGTAATAGAGAATAGTAAATAGATGAGTTTGAGGAACGTATTGAATCATGATAAAAACCCGATTATGGAAATATTCGCATATTTTAACATTTTGAAGGTGTACAACATGTTTAATTTTGAAATTAATTTTTTTTAAATATCGCATTTAGTCCACATGACAGATATTATTATGACAGAGTATAATAGTGGGCTTCACCCGCTATCGGGCCGGTTCAGATATTCGAAAAACCGAGAAAAATAGACAGTTTTTTTTTTTTTTTAGAAAATGAAATTTATTTGGATTTTTTAAAGAAAGGATAAAGTGTTTTGAAAGGAATATTAAACGAAACCCTTTGTGCGAACTTGGATCACACTTACCCACTTGTTGTGTGTGTAATTTGCATTTTTGCTTGTTTTATCTTTTAATGCGATAAAAAAAAAAAAAAAAAAAAAAAAAAAAAAAAACTTCTAAACATCGCATAATTTCAATTCTTACACCGTCGAACAGGACAGAAAATGAACTTTTTAATTCAATGAATATGAAAACTGTATCTCAGTTTACTGATTTTTATGGTTTTTAAAATAATTTTCAAGCATGATTTTTTTTAAATCTTTGAGCAACCCAAATAACTAACACGTTTGCACTTAAAAGAATGTAATTAATTCAGCATTTTTTTGTTTGTAATATCCCATAACGAAATTTAAACTTCATAAATAAATGAATAAAAGAAGAATTTAACAGATACGTAAACGAACTACGCGTTTAAGAGCCTACGCTAGTCACGCGGAAAAACGCTCCAGCTAATGTTAAGTCTATGGGAAGGTTATCGCGCGATTTCTCGCTCGCAATTTAATATTTTTAAATGATTTTTTTTAATAGAATAGCTGAGGTCGATCTCTAATGTTGTTAGTTTTTACTTTTTCGATTTTGGTTACGGTTTTTTTTATAAGCGGACATTTTCATTTTTGGAACCGGTTGGAACTGGTTCTGAAAGTGAAATTACCCTTATATAAAAAAAAACTGGAACCATAATCGAAAAAGTAAAAACTAACAACGTTAGAGATCGACCTCAGCTATCCTATGCAAAAAAAAAAATCATTTAAAAATATTAAAATGCGAGCGAGAAATCGCGCGATAACCTTCCCATAGACTTAACATTAGCTGGGGCGTTTTATCGCGTGACTGATGTAGGCTCTTAAATATGGAAATAATCAGAACCACCAAGGTTGTTATAAATAGAGTAATGTTTCGCGACTGACATGTGACCGCTGACATGTGACTAATACATTAAAGTAACCACAAATGCTTTTGGGTGCTTTCGGTGGGCGATTTAAAAAAAAAATATGATAAATGTGAATCTATTAGATTTTTCGGTTAAAAGAAGTTTTTCATCTACGTTCTGCACATCGGATAGAATATTGGCCATCTTTAACCCATGTTTGGATTGCCTGGTTATGCGAAAAATGCAAGTAGTAATTACATTTTAGGAGAGAAAGCCTTATTTTAAAAACTACCCCAAAATTATATTAAAAAAAAGTAACTTGCAAAGCAAATTAAAAAAAATAAATTTATTTCCAAAATTTTAAGCCCGAGAAGGGACAGATATTAAAATTATTTTATTTAGTCAATGCTACAATAATGTTGCATTTTTATATTAAATCTTGTTCGTCTATTTAATCTTAAAATATTAAATTTAAATTTGAAACATGATATTAAAGCAACTTTAAAACATTTCATTTAGTTGAAATGAAATCTAAATAAATCTTCAACTTTTTTAATTATTTGAACTTCTCATGTTTCTTGTCTGTTAGAATTTGCTACAATACAAATTTTGCATAATGCATGTAAAACTGAAAAAAAAAGTTGACGATTTATTTAGATTTCATTTCAACTAAATGAAATGTTTTAAAGTTGCTTTAATATCATGTTTCAAATTTAAATTTAATATTTTAAGATTAAATAGACTGAACAAGATTTAATATAAAAATGCAACATTATTGTAGCATTGACTAAATAAAATAATTTTAATATCTGTCCCTTCTCGGGCTTAAAATTTTGGAAATAAATTTATTTTTTTTAATTTGCTTTGCAAGTTACTTTTTTTTAATATCTCAAGTTTTTTAATAACAAATTAATATGAAGCAGATAAGATTCACACAAGACAAGTATGTAAAAGACTGCACAGATCAAAATCAGTATTGTAATATGAAATATGCAGTTCAAACATTGATTATTCTGTAAGCAATTCAAATAATAAAAAAAGTAATTTTTAACAAAAAAAATATATATAACGGACTTCAACGGATTGTTTCTCATCTTCATAATGATAATAATAAACGAATCATGTTCATTTTTGCAAATAATTTTATTCCACTGTGCAAAACACGTTTGCAACCACTTTGGAAAGAGACACTAGTAAGTGGTGTGTGAAAGCTATCGATAAAATCTTGTGTTGTTTTATCACATAATAAGAAGTATAAATATAATAACGAGTATATATGAGCAGAATGTTCTTGAATATAACTGTAAACAGTGAATGTGTCAAGAGTTTTTGTTATATAATGCAGATAAGAAAACTAGCTGGCTTCGCCCGCTAGCGGACCCCTAATTTACATCGGTGCCTCGAATCTTGTAAAACCTTGAACCGAACAAACCTCCGACCCGAGTCCCCTCTGCCTTTTGCACCGGATAATCCCTTAGTTTGCACATTGAATACTATAAACCTCTAACACAACGAACCTCCGACCTGGGTCCCGCTGCCTTCGGCACCGTATACCGGTCGTGCTACACACGCACCGGACGATTCCTTAATTTGCACATCGAATAGTATAAACCTCTAACTGAACGAACCTCCGGCTCGGGTCCCCGCTGGTTTGGACGGACAATTTTAAAAACGTGTGAATTGTACTTCTTCCAATGCTGAAGGCAGGAATTCCCGTTGGTGCTAGTACTGCAGCAGCATCATTATTGTGATTACTCGTTAAACGAACTTTCTGACTGAGTAATTAAATTAGAAAGCTTTTTCTTGTACCAGCAACTCCGCTTACAATCAGATTTATGGGTGGAATAGACGGGTCTTTCTTTTGTTCTTCTACGTCCTTTATAATTGATTCAAATATTTTCCTTTGGTCAGCATTCATTTTTCTTGTTCAATTTATCTTCATTAATAACAATTTCTTGGTGAGTTTCAAAGTTATCAAAACCTGCGGCCATCATATCAACGTCTTCATTTGGTTCTTCAATATTTTCAAGCTGGTCGTGCAAATCACTTTCTTGTTGCAACTTTTCAACCAAGTTGATTGCAGCTTGTAGTCGTTGTTTTGTTTCGCGACATTCTTCCATCTCTGGAAAATTTTTCACATTGTGCTCAAAGTATTCACGGTAGAGTTTAAATTCTCCCAATAGGTCTTATTCGTTTCGCCAAGGCTTGAACAATATCAGAAATAAATTATAGTACAACTCAATTCCAGCGTCCGTTTTCGGATTATGATTGGGCGTTTTCGAAACAACTATGGTTTCAAACGTTTTCTGAACCAACTGAGGTTTTCTTTTAATTCGTAATATTCTACAGACTTTTGGTCTACAGTCGTTTGTATTAGTACCTAGTGGCCAATTCGTATAAACACATATTTTCTAATTTGTCATGTCGATTCGGGTAATAATCATCAATCAAATTCTGATAGTAAATTTCAGTAGATCGTTCATCCTCTTTTGCCAATAAAATCAAATCATGGTGACTTTCAGTTTTATCCGTCGGTCTTTTTTCATGCTGGTATTTAAGTATTGCACAGCATCCATGAATAGAAGCATTTATGGCCAAGAATTTTGTCTACGGCTTCGTAACTTCCAGTTTCTCGACTAATCAAGTTTTATCTCGCAAAAGCGCGTAATCTAGCACCGAGACTTTTGTTTTCGTCAATGGTCTTCCAAATCTCTTCCTTACGATTTTTTCCCGGTTGGTTATATAACGCGTACTGTAATGATTTAACACCAAACTGGGTTCTCCAACAAACTGGATGTCAATGTTGGCGGCTCACATAAAGAAAATCGCGGGATTATAATCATTGATCCAAGTTTGTTTATCTGATAACTTTGTAACATGGTGTCCACCTTTTCGAGACAAAATGCAGTTTTTAACAGAATTTAAAGTTCAATGTTTCACCAAACCATACTTGAAAATTATGTGTAATAATATGCAGCCTGATTATGGCACATTATTGATGACCTTTTAGATGATAATAATGATAGATTTTCTAATATTCCGTAATCGAGTCTACAGCCAATGTTTCAATGTTAGCAAGAAACAAACCAAAAAAAAGGGTACTTTTTGGCTAGCCGGGAGCCAGTGAAATAAATATATATATATATATATATATATATATATATATATATATATATATATATATATATATATAATATATATAGTGTGTGTGTGTGTATATATTTCACTGGCACCTGGTTAACCGAAAAGTACCAAAAAATATTATAGCAACAATATGGATGCAGTGCAAATGTGGATATGATTGAAGGTTTTTCACAAGATCGCAACAACCACATCAAACATTTATCGCCAATAAGAGCCCACTAAATCTACCCGCACAGGATTTTTCAATTTATTGTATAACAATTATTTGTTTTCTTATTTGAAGTATATATTTGTGTTTTAATTTTAATAAAATAGTGCTTAAAAGTCTGTAATTTTCAAATGTTATATTTTTTAAATGCTCACTTTCGTTTCAACATTGTTGTTTTGTTGTTGTTGTTTTGTTTTTTTTTCAAGTGTTTTGATTCACGTGAATTTCATTTTGCGCCAACTATTACGCTTGGCGACAATGGTTTTTGTATAACGGAAAAGTACCGAAAAACATTCAATAAATAACAAATCACAATATTTGGCACGGTTTGCATGACAACACGGTTTGTAGACAACATCTGCTCGGTCAGGGTTGAAATAATTGGCGCATCAGCAAACATTTTGGCATGGTGTTGGTATAACGGAAAAGTACCAAAATAAAAGATACAGCACCACAAAACTATCGCCAACTCAAAGATTAAACGCCAAAAATGCAGTCACATTTACTTGATGTCAGAAGCATTATACGTGTTTATGTCATCGAGTGGTTTTTAATTCCACATTTGCGTGTGTTATTCATTATGTTTTACTGATTTATTAGTTATTTTATTAATTAAAATAACAATTGCGTACGTAAATTCTTATATTTTATTTATTTATTTTGATATTCCAATGGCAACGTTCTCCCATTTCTTTGGCGTTACAGTTTGGCGATACTTTTTTGTTATGAATGGTCGACAGGATAATAGAGAAGTACCGAAAATTGTTTGCCGCATATTTTACGTGAATTAGATGAAATTATGAAACACAATTCTTTTAAACAAGCATATAAAATGCTTAGTGAGTTTGAACGTTAATAGCAGGAGCCTGTTAGGCGATACTTATTAAACATATTATAGCAAACGTTACCGCGTTTGCTATGATATTCATAGTTATTAATCACATAGTAAAAATTATAGTATCGTAAAAATTAAAATAGTAATCACATAGTAAAAATTATTTCAATTTTTTGTTCTAAATATGGCGTCATATACAATTGCTTCCTGTATTTATTCATATTGATGCTCCTTGTATTATTAACAAATGTATACTGAACTAAGAATATGCTCTTTTTGTTACAAATATGGTGACATATTCACCTGCTTTCTGCTTGCATTATAACCAAATGTTTGAAAATGTCCGTTTATTTAGAGTATGATGTCGTGTTGTTCCATTTTTTAAAACGTAAAAAAATCTAATTCGGTTTTATTTTGATCGTGGAAATCTTTCAATTGAAAAATTATTGCTGTGGTCAAATTATTATATTAGGTTTTTGAATTGTTGGCAACAATAAAGAAACATAGTTAAATTTTATAGGAAAAACGTCCATTGATTCCCAGTGAAAATTATGAAATTTTGAATTATTAAGAAAAATATTTGAATGACGTAAATAAAACGTAGCTTATGTTACTTCCTGGATTATAATTCATCTATATGCAACGGCATTTAATCCATTTTGATCCTGACGTCAGCCAAAGAATTTCACCATTTCAAATTTCAAATTTTATTAGAATTTCACACAGTTAAAATTTTGTGGCAACGCGTACAAAAAGTGGGAAAAACTCTAGTAAATTAACTCGTTCAATGGGATTTGCTGTGTTAATGTTACATTAAGATGTCACACTGGAAATAAATAAGTATTGCGCTGCCGCGCAATACTTAATAGCCTCCCTAATAGCAAACCAAAATTGGTTATATTGGGCCGATATCGCATCCATCGGAAATATTTCCAATATCAATATTGATGAAATTCCGTTTTTACATTAGAAATATTTGCAGTGAAATGCCATTATTACAGAATTATTGGCTCTAAATTGAAAATATTTGCAATGAAATGGCTAAATATTTTTTTTAAACTTAAAAACCCCAAAGTTGGGGCAATATTTCATGCCAATATTGACCATTACATAGCTAAAATGTACTAAATACAAACAATATTATCCAATATAGCGTGTCACAAAAAGGTTGAAACACGTTTTAATGTTGTACCGGTTGTAGATAAATCGTAAATTGCAAAAGGTGTTCAAAATAAGGTAAAAAATTAAATAGTCCCCCCATTAATTTTCAAATAGTTACACTTTTTAATCTTTATATGACTCCCTCGAAAATATTAGTCAATTAAATTTTTACTTTCTTTTATCTATACAAAAAGAAAAAGTGTTGGATTTGTAAAAAATTTCGACTTCTGGTTTTCGATGGATTTATACGTTTTAGAATATCCTGAAGACGATATCTCCGCTCTAACTCACGTTCTACCACGTAGAATAAGATGAAAATTCATAGAAAATGCTATTAATTTGTAAACTAGTGTTGATTAGGTTATGGCAAAAATCTTCCAAGAATGACTAATCGATCCCAAAATCGATTATATGTTTGATTAATGTGCTGCTTATATCTCCAGTTTATATACACAGAATTCAACGAAACATCACATTTAGAATCCTCATGATAGGAATAGATTGTCATTCAGTTTTGGTTGCGTTCATCTAAGAAGGGGTGCCGAAATTCGATGCTTATATCACCAGTAACCAGAACATGTACATGCACTCTATGAAACTGTATGTCTGAAGTAAATATACATTTGTTCTTCCTGCACTAAAAGTTTTCATTGTCCACAATTCTATAACAATAATTTGTGTTTCTATATAAAAAAAAAACCTATTTTGCTAAATCGATGTAATTTCTTGTACTATTTAAATCATTTAATTGACTTGATTTATATAGAAGAAAGTTTTGTGATGGCCGAAACTTACTAGTTTCGCAGATTTAACTCGATATTAGTAATTATATAATTTATTTATAAAGTGAAGAATAGAAGAAAAAACTGCCGCTTAAATTAGGTGAATTTTAGTTTACATATAGCACAAAAAATATTTGCTATATGTATAATTTTATTTAGTGTGGTTGTTTAATGATAAATATTTATGACCAGGACTTTACAAATTTGATAAAATCTGGTAGCCAGCAAAAACGGTCATTGATTTTCCAAAAAACACAAAAGTTTTTTTATGAAATTGTGTTTAGAATTATTAGTTACATTGAAATTGTGTTTAGAATTATTAGTTACATAATAGTTTAGAATGGTACGTAATATAAAAAGATAATGTAAACTAAGTTTACTAATGAAACGTACCAAAATAATATATCTCTAAAATAAAAAAAATACTGTAAAGGTTGAATTAACCGGCATGTTCGGGAAATGCTGAGTGCTTAATGCTTCAAATGTCCGGATAGTTGAGTGCTACAAAATCTATATCCAATGAGGGGAGTTAGGGGGGAAGGCATCGATAAAATAGTGAAACAAGAAAACAACTTTTGCCTATTTTCCTGTGGAAGTTTGCCAAATAATTCTGATTTTATTATTTTAAGATTTACATTTGAACTTATTTTTGCCACATTAAAACTAAAAAATAAAGATATATTTACTTTGAATATAATTTCTAAATTTATTTCTTAATATTTCGTAACTTTACAACATCTATAACGAGACATCTCTTATAAGAATTTTACTTCAAATGAATTACTTATAATCACTTATATGTTATTATTCTTTAAAATGAATGGGATAGATTAATCAGTTTTTAAACTGAATACAAAAATCGGATTTGAAACTTACAAAATAAACTGGAGCATAAACGCCAGATTAAATAATTTGGTCGCCAGCGGCGATCTTGCGACCGCATTTTTCAAGCCCTATTTATGACTATAGATAAGTTAGGTACAGTTTTCTTAAAATTATTGTAAAAAACTTTTTTAAATCATGCATTAATGTTAAAATATATAATTTAATAAAATTAATAATGGGCTTTTTTCATTATTCTAAAAAAGAAAATAATTTATATAATTACTGAAACATTCAGACAATCACAGAGATAAAATAATATTTTCTAGTATATCTTCTGAATTATTATAATGACATTGATAATTTTAGATAGTTTTAAAGAAGCCAGATCGGTTATATACGCATGTGAAATTTCAAATTTCGAGTTTTAATAAATTTTATAAAAAGTGACTAAATTTATAAAAATATCGTTCCGAGAAAACATTAAAAAAGATTTACACCCAAACATGTCTTACTGTAGTTTCTTTACGAACTTAAAGGCTCTGTGTAGAAGTTTACATATTGTGAAACTATATGAATTGTACTAGATTAATTTTGACACAATTATTCAAATTGGTAAATATATCACATATAAGTTGTAATTAAGTTGTAATGTTCCCGGGATTGCTCAGTTGGTAGAGCATTGGCAGCTTCAACCAAGAGATCCTTGGTTTGAATCCTGGCCCAGACTTTTTCGCCCAGTTGGGAAAATTACAACTTATATATATATATATATATATATATATATATATATATAATTATGTGTGTGTGTGTGTGAATTGCGTATCCTATGTACTGTGTGAATCTATTTTATATTTTATGCGCAAAATTGAAAATTTGAAACTATAAAGCATTTTATGTTATTTGTGACCTTAATTATCTTTAACGTTTTTTTTTCATTTTATTGATCATTTGCATAAAAATCCTTCTTTTTTATATTAATAAATCTTCTTTTTAAATATCTTTCAGTGATGCACTCTCGTTGCCTCTGCCTGTTAAGAATCTATACAGAAGCGATATGTTATTTCGTAAATTGACATTGCCGCTGGTTCAACAACGTCAGAGAAGAGAATTGTCAAATCGTTATGAACTTGCTTATGGTCAACAAGATCAATATCGACCTGATGAAAGGAACAGAAGAGATCTGTCAAGCCTTCAAAAAGTTCCTGATGATAAGCAAGATCAATATCGACCTGATGAGAGGAACAGAAGAGATTTGACAAGCCGTCTAGAAGTTCGACCTGATGAAAGGAACAGAAGAGATTTGTCAAGCCTTCAAAAAGTTTCTGATGATAAGCAAGATCAATATCGACCTGATGAGAGGAACAGAAGAGATTTGGCAAGCCGTCTAGAAGTTCGATCTGATGAGAGGAACAAAAGAGATTTGGCAAGCCGTCAAGAAGTTCGATCTGATGAGAGGAACAGAAGAGATCTGACAAGCCGTCAAGAAGTTCGTGATGATGAGAGGAACAGAAGAGATTTGGCAAGCCGTCAAGAAGTTCGTGATTATGAAAGGAACAGAAGAGATTTGGCAAGCCGTCAAGAAGTTCGTGATGATCGACAAGATCAATATAGATCTGATGAGATGAACAGAAGAGATTTGGCAAGCCGTCCAGTTGTTCGATCTGATGATCGACAAGATCAATATCGACCTGATGAGAGGAGCAGAAGAGATCTGGCAAGCCGTCAAGAAGTTCGTGAGGATGAGAGAAACAGAAGAGATTTGGCACGCCGTCAAGAAGTTCGTGAGGATGAGAGGAACAGAAGAAATTTGGCAAGCCGTCAAGAAGTTCGTGATGATGAAAGGAACAGAAGAGATCTGGCAAGCCGTCAAGCAGTTCGATCTGATGAGAGGAACAGAAGAGATTTGGCAAGCCGTCAAGAAGTTCGATCTGATGAGAGGAACAGAAGAGATTTGGCAAGCCGTCAAGAAGTTCGTGATGATGAGAGGAACAGAAGAGATTTGGCAAGCCGTCAAGAAGTTCGTGATGATGAGAGGAACATAAGAGATTTGGTAAGCCGTCAAGAAGTTCGTGATGATGAAAGGAACAGAAGAGATTTGGCAAGCCGTCCAGTTGTTCGATCTGATGATCGACAAGATCAATATCGACCTGATGAGAGGAGCAGAAGAGATTTGGCAAGCCGTCAAGAAGTTCATAATGATGAGAGGAACAGAAGAGATTTGGCAAGCCGTCAAGAAGTTCGTGATAATCGACAATATCAATATCGATCTGATGAGAGGAACAGAAGAGATTTGGCTAGCCGTCAAGAAGTTCGATCTGATGAAAGGAACAAAAGAGATTTGTCAAACTGTCCTGAAGTTCATAATGATGGACAAGATCAATATCGATCTGATGAGAGGAACAGAAGAGATTTGTCAAACCGTTATGAAACCCGTGATGATCGACAAGATCAATATCGCTCTGATGAAAGGAACAGAAACAGAAGAGACTTGTCAAACCGTTACGAAGGTCCTGATGATCGACAAGATCAATATCGATCTGATAAAAGAAACAGAAGAGATTTGTCAAACGGTTATGAAGTTGGTTATGATCGACAAGATCAATATCGATCTCTTGAACGAAGAGATTAATATCAATCTTAGTTACTCTCTGGTTATAAATACGTTCCATACGATCATAACGAGGGTGAACAGCTGGTGAAGTATGCAATCACCAGTTCTATCAATCAAATCTTCCTCTATAAATTTATTGTGAAAAAGATATCATATCCTAGATTGAATAGTTTTATTGAAAATAACGGTCTGAAATATGATCAGTTTTCAGTACCATTGTTTTAAAAATGTGTAGTAATAATGTAGTTTAACAATAAATATATCTTGCATGCAGTTATGCATTTTCTTTCGTCATTTTATACAGGCAAACGCCAACTATCCGGACTAATGAGTTAAAGGCGTAATCCGCATACACAAAAATCCGGTTAATTGCCGCAATAATAAAAAAAAGGTATGTCATGAAATAAAAATTTCTTGAAAATTTCTTTTGTTTAATACGATGTAGGCCTAATGTACAGGGTGTTTTTTTAGGTGCGTTCGTAATTATATAAATACGTAGCACCTATAGTCGTCGTTTGGTCCGTCCGTCTGTCCGTCCGTCTGTCTGTCTGTCCGTCCGTCTGTCTGTCTGTCCGCATATAACAACGCAAAAACTACCCAACCAAATGGTTTGCAATTTAAAATATATTATCTTTGCAGAATTTTGTCGAGACATTTCAAATTTTATTAAAATCGAATCAAAACTTTAGGAGATATTAATAAAAATATTTATTAAGAAATTTGAATTTTTTTTTTAAATCGGTGCTTTTTTGTTAGAGGAGCTTCCGATGGATGTTTAATCGTCAAGCGACCGAGATACTTATTTTATGACAGAAATTAATCTGCAGACGATATAATTCATTTCACAGAATTAAAAATCATCAAGATCTGAATATTTATATAACTAGCTGATACATATATATCTGAATATTTATATAACTAGTTAAGATATTTGTATGAACAGTGTCATAAAATATATACTTAACTAGCTGTTTAACCCGTTCCACGCACGGGATATCATGAATTTAATTCTAAAACGTGCGTACGAACGCACCTCGTTTGTAACGTTTGACGTACAATTTCCAACTTGTTTTAAACTGACGCTATTCAGAGCCGCCTGTAGCTCATTCTAATAACTGGATTGATACAAAATTTTGTGAATGGACTAAAAAAACCATGGGAAAAAAGATTCCAACAAAAAAAATTAGTTCCAATCACCACCGATAGGGGGAAATGTGGCGCTGTGGTAATTTATGCAACTGAGAATTAGCATAAAATACGAGCAATAAATGAAAATGCAAATTTTTACTTACGCAAACGACAGTAGCGCCAATAGTTTAAGTTATAAATGCATGCGAAAAACACCGAGAAACAATTTCAGCTCAAATTGAAAATGAATCTCACGTTACCGCAGCGCGCGTTACTTGTGAAGTTCTATTATTGTAACCAGTGCAATGCACCAGCCGCTCTTCGTTTACTTAGAACACGCCATAAACTGCACAAAGGACCTTTATCCGTTAATGTATTGAAAGCAATGATTCTGAAATTCGAAGAAACAGGCTCGCTAGCAGTTCGGTCAGGCAGAGGACGTAAACCGGTGGCAGAAAAAGTGATAATGGATGTTTCAACTGCAGTCAAAGAAAGGGAAAGTGTAAATGATGAATAAAACATGGCATTTTATCCAAATTATTAATTTTGTCTGTTTCTGATGTTTTTTTTAATGTACAGCGCCACATTTCCCCCTATCGGCGGTGATTGGAACTATTTTTTTTTTTGTTGGAATCTTTTTTCCCATGGTTTTCTTAGTCCACTCACAAAATTTTGTATCAATCCAGTTATTAGAACGAGCTACAGGCGGCTCTGAATAGCGTCAGTTTAAAAAAAATACCCTGTATATTGAAAATAACGTCACTTTAACTGTAAACGAGAACGAAAAATCATGCATCTAGATTATGAAACTTCACAACTAAATAAGGTAAAAGAAGATATGTAAGTTAATACAGTAACACCTCATTATATCGCGCCAGTTCGAAGATAAGAAAGTAACACAATATATCCGAATGCGCGATATCCGAAGGATATTAAAAATTAAGAAAGATAAAAATCTACAAGTTAATGTTTTATATTCGACCCCAAAACGTTGATTTATAAAAACATATTACAATTTTCTTAAGAAAATTGACGACCCAAAATTACACTTGTTGTGCACTGAGAAAAATGACACTTTCAAATCTGAGTAAATCGACATTTTCATTTTGTTTTGAAACTTTTTGTTTCAAATATGACACCCCAATGCTTTCAATTCTGAAATACCAGAAATACTCAAAATATTGAAACGTGGACATACTCAAAACTGGTTCACATAGAGGTCAGTTCATACTCATTTTTGAAACATGGACATACTCAAAAATGATTAGAATCAGTTCAAACTCATTTTTGAAACATGGCAATACTAAAAAATGAGCACATAGAAGTCAGTTTATACTCATTTGAATGAAATGCAATATTTACATTTTTCAAGAGAAAAATAACTGTGGCGTTAATGGGTTAAAATGTGTCAAAAAGAAAATTTAGTCAGTTAAATTTCAATATCCAGGAAGCACTTTTTCAATTAAGAAATATACTGATAGCAATCGAATTGAAAGTTTGTATAATTTATATCTCCCCTTCCTCACATAGATAATAAAGTTGTACAATCTTAATCACCATCTCAAATTGACCAAATCTATCCGAAATCCCGTTAAAAATTTCCAATTTTCTCAGCAACAAATTAATGAATCCTATAAAAATATCAACATGCGTCCGAATCATTCTATGACTTGCATTTAAAATACCCGTTCAGGTGATCTGGATGGCAAAGTGGATAAGGCAATGGACTTGTAACTACTTGGACTCTGGCTCGATGCTGGCTCTGTGTAAAAGCGAAAATTTAATTTATCCTCCCATAATCGTAAATAGAACCAGAGATGGCAGCAATAGCGCTTTTTTCTAGCTGTTTTTTACTGTTGTTTGTAACATGGACATACTCAAATATGAGCACATGATGTTTTATTCTTGAGTGTGTGCATGTTTTCAGAAATTAGTAATATACATGTTTCAAACTTGAGTAATTTTGATTCGGAGCCATTTTGACTTATGCGACATACTCAGATTTGAGTATTTTTTGCTCAGTTTTGAAAATTTCGTTTTCAGAGTGTGTAATTGACATTACATAAAATTATTAAACATACAGTTTAAGTTAAGCTTATTTTGGGAGAAGACGCATGAAAAGTGCGGTATATCCGAATGAGTGATGTAACGAAGCGCGATATATCGACGTGTTACTGTAGTTTAGAAAACATGTAACATATTTAAAAATCCCGTTTTAGCAATTACCTTCTATAGTCAAAACAAGAACGAAAAATCATGCATCCGGCATAGATTATGAAACACTTTCCAACACTAACAGAATATTATTAAGAAATTTAATGTTTTCATACGATGAAATCATATATCTAAATAAGCAATTTAAAAAAATACATAACTCGGTAATTGCTGCCCATATTCGAAGTCTTTCCAGCAGCCTTGTATATTTTCTACAGAGTTTGTAAACAACACGTAATACACTAAAAATTGCATAAAATTGCATTCCACAGCGAGCAGAGCACGTCTAGAAATTAAAAGACATAGGTCCTTTAAACTTTAGGCTCCTTTGGTTAAAGGACATAGTCAGTCCTTTAATCGAATTCTCTTGTGCATCTCTGTGTATGAACGATAAATCCTACGAACCCCATAAAAAATAAGTTGTGTTGAATCTTAGTGATTCTTTTAATTTCATTATGTTTTAAGTATCATAACTTGTTTAAAATGCACAGCAAACGATTTTTCCTCATAGGTCATAATGTAAAGGAATAATTTTGTACGCCCCTGTAATTGAACTATAAATGCTACTAATTGTATACTCCGGTGAAAGCGGGCTGTAGTCCACCTCAGTAATTCATATTAATTTCATTATGTTTGAAATATTGTAACATCAATAAAATGCGTCGCAAATGACTTTTCCCCATAGACCATAATGTAATGGAATTCTTTTGTGTGTCCCTGTAAATGAACTATTAATGGTACACACTTCATTTTCAAAACCGAACATTCTATAGTAAATTTCAATAATGTATACAATTTTCATGACAATCCGAGTATATTTACGAGAGTTAGAGAATGAACAGACGGACAGGCAGACAGACAGACAAACAAAATTCATAAGCGCTTTTCAACTGTATTAGAAAGTGTTAAAAAGCAATCTTATTATTTTGTGTAATCATGTATATAATCTATATATTTGCATATATACTACATGCCATGCTAAAAATTAGTTCATTTCGAAAATTAACGCTTAAAATTTTTCGTCAATAGATGGAAATGCACTCGAATTCTTTGTATCGCCCTGTATGTTATCTAGACTTTCTAAACACCACATATTAAGCTAAAATTCAATTCAACTGAAAACCGCATAACACAACTTAAAACGCATTTCCAGCAATTACCAATCATGAATGTTAATGTATGTTATCTTTTGCGTAGACCTGTATATGAATTTATTTATATTTTACAAACATCTATTAGTATACTAAAAATATAGTTCAGCAAAAAAAAAATTTAACGCATTTAAAAACTAACCTTAAGCAATTCATTCCCACAGTCTGTAATACTTACGAATTCCTTTGTGTGGCCCTGTATATATCATCAACAGAATTTATACGCACTACGTACTATGCAAAAAGTTAGTTAAACTTAAAAACAAAAGCCAAAGTTGAAAACGCATTTATCACACATAGACTGTAAATATTGCACAAAGACTATAACCGAGTCATTGTGTGTGTCCCTGTAAATGAACGATAAACGGAATGCACACCATACTTTTCGGTGAGAAATTTATAGTGCATCTCAGTAATGCGTATAAATTTCATTATGTTTGGAATAGTGTAACAATATTAAAATATACTGCAAATGATTTATCTCCGTACACGATTAAATATAACAGAATTATTTTGTGGGACCCTGTAAATGATTAATAAGTGCTTTGTATCCCATTTTCTACAGAAAGCATGTTTTTAGTACACTTCATAAATGCATATCAATTTCATTATGCTTTAAATGGTGTAACATCATCAAAATGCACTTGAAACGATTTTTTCCCCATTGACATTGTTACGGAATAGTTTTGACTGTTCCTGTAAATAAACTATAAATGCTAAACACTTCCTTTTCATTAGCGATTGTGCTATACTAAACGTCAATAACATATAAAACTTTCGGGGTAATCTCAGTTTATTTACGAGAGTTAGAGTACGGCCAGATAAACCGAAGTCATAAATACTTTTCAACTATGTTGGTAAGTGTTAAAAATATACAGTACAGTACTTACATTATACAGGTTGGTCATAATTGAGAGAGTCGGAGCAAGAAAGTGCCAAGTCACATTTTTGATGAAATAAATCTAACACTGTAATCTTTGCTTAATATTGTAAATTATAATATCCAACATATAATTTGTTTTTAATGTCACTTGGTGGCAGCAAATGTGACAGGTTTCGTTTTTGGCCCAGATGCTTATCCCTCAATGAAGATAGCTAATTTACACAAAACTTAATAGTAATATCATTAAAGTAATGCCATATTGTTACTCAGAATATCTCAAGTGTTACTAAGACATTGGCGAAAAAACTTTAGGTTATATATCTTGATTTGAGTATTGGATCAAATTTTCAAATTGCAATATCTCAGAAGTTCAAAAATGTGGCTTTTGGCACTCTCTTGCCCCGACCCCCCTCAATTAAAGTGCACGTGTTTGAAGGGCTCTACAAGATAAACTATTTGGAATATTTTTAAAGGCTTTGGTATTTATAATATTTAAAGTATACGGACACGAGTTATGCAATAAAAATGATTAGTCCGGAATTTATCAACAGATGGCACTTACATGTTAAAAATGTTTTATTAGCAAATATTAACAAAAACGACTCATTTTAAATCAATATCTTTTAAGACGACGATATTCTTTCATAGCAGCGCTATAATTACTACCACTTTGATAAAAAAAAAAAACCACTTTATTAACAGAAAGCGGCTTTTTTAACTGCAATTTTAGTGTTCATAAGGCTCTTCATGACTAAAACCTTAATCTGGAATCATTTGAAATTTCATAACCGTGAAATTTCCCAGCCGGACAGCTCAGACGAGGAGACCAAGTCTTTAGAGCATAGATGTCCCTGCAGGTATCTTTTTTTACGGTTAAAAAAAAAAAATTTTCAGGTGGAGCTGAACCCGCCGTAAACGCGACAGGGGGAGGAGTGACAAATACTCAGGAATTCACAAAAGTTTTAAAAAGATAGCTGATAGGAAATTCTCTATTTTTCTTTACTTTTCTTTTTTTGTTGTAATGATATACAACGCTGCTTATTGGAAAATTTTTAAATTATTTTTTTATGCTCTAAACAGAATAAATAACAACTCTTTTTAAAATATTCCAAATAATTTATCTTCTAGAGCCCTTCAAACACGTGCACTTTAATTATGGGCAGCCTGTTTTTAGAGATACTAGTTAGTTTAGATAGTTTAGTTAGATTAGTTTAGTTAGATTAGTTTAGTTAGATTAGTTTAGTTAGATTAGTTTAGTTAGAATAGATAGTTTAACATGTCCACAAGCAGCAGTAAGAAAATGAATGTATATTTGAATATTCCCGAGCATTTTTCTTGCTTACTCTTACTACATCTGTTAACAACATCCGCAACATTACTTGTTAGGTGCGTTCGTAATTATATAAATATGTAGCACCTATTGTCGTCGTCTGGTCCGTCCGTCTGTCTGTCTGTCCGTCCGCATATAACAACGCAAAAACTATACCCAACCGAATGGTTTGAAATTTAAGATATAATATCTTTGCAGAATTTTGTCGAGACATTTCAAATTTTATGAAAATTGAATCAAAACTTTAGAGGATATTAATAAAAACATTTATTAAGAAATTTGATTTTTTTTTTTTAAATCGGTGCTTTTTTGTTATAGGAGCTTCCGAGGTTTAACCGTCAAGCGACCGAGATACTTATTTTATTACAGAAATTAATCTGCAGACGATATAATTCATTTCACAGAATTAAAAATCATCAAGATCTGAATATTTATAAAACTAGCTATAGTAAGAACGCACCTCATTTGTCACGTTTGACGTACAATTTCCAACTTTGTTTTTCACTTAAAAGTCCTGTTGCAATTGCTGAAATATGAATGTATTCTTGAGATTTTCTTAGGTACTATGTTGGTGTTTTTGATACAACCTATATCTGCGCGAAAGATATAGACAAAAGGGGCAAACCGCATTTACGCAAGTTAAGCAAAGTTTGAAGAAAACCATGGAAAATCCTGAATGGTCAGGTTGACGAGCGCGATATGGATTTGAATACAGCACCTCCCATTTGCCACGTTTGAGAGCAGAACTTCTCAGCCGCTGGTGGGGATACTATTTTCTTAGAATATGAGAAAAGAGAAATATAGTATCCGTGAAATTGGCGAAACACCAATTTGGAATTATTCCAATATAGGCTTCAAAAATTCGAATTAAACATAGATTAGTTTAAATAGAAATTTCAATGAAATTATATTTTTATGAACTACAATTCGGATTTCAATATTTTTTAGCTCACATGCTATCAAAGCCTGAGAGATAATGTGCCCGCCAGTTCTGTATGTACGTATGTATGTAGGTATGTATGTACGTATGTATGTACGTAACGCGATAACTTGATAGAAATATCCGTTTTGCTTTAAATTTTGTTTATAGGTTCATTGTGATAAGGCGCTTCCCTGATTAGTTTTGAGGGTTCAATGGTTAAGTATAAAGGGGGTGGCGGGAGGCTAATCCCCAATTAATTTAATGAAATAAGTTTTTCATGCAGAATTATCCGATTTGCTTCAAATTTTGTATATAGGTTCATTGTATAAGGCGCTTCTCTAATTAGTTTTGGGGTTTATTGGTTAAGTATAAAGGGGGAAAATGGGGGATCTAATCCCCCACCTTGATTTAGCTGAATGTGTTTTCTTTGAAATGAGAGTATAATATACAATTAGTGTGAATAGTCTGTGAGCCCAATGCCATCAGTTTAACTGGGCACTTTTCTTTTTATTTCTATGATTGTTTAACACTTTCCAACATAGTTGAAAAGTGTTTAAGAATTCGATTTGTCTGTTTGTATGTCCTTGTTCTAAGTCGCGTAAATATATTCCGCTTGCCATGCATTTCATACATGTTATTGAGGTTTACTATGACATGTTCGGTATTGAAAATGAAATGTGTAGAAGTTATAGTTCGTTTACAGGGACACGCAAAAGAATTCCATTACATTATGGGGAAAAATCGCTTGCGGTGTATTTAATAATTTTACACTATTTCAAACATATCGATAGAATATGGTATGTATAGCATTCATAGTTCATTTACAGGGACATGCAAAAGAATTCGGTTACAGTACTGTCTATGACCAATAATTGCTGGGAGATTTTTTTTTTGTTGCTGTTGTGGCACGCGTTTTTAAATTTCACTAATTTTGTGCCTATTAGTTGATGTATATCAATTCTATAGATCATATACAGGGCTGGACAAAGATCTCGAGTACATTTCCATTTATTGACGGAAATTGCCGAAGGGGAATTTTCAACCGTGCTATGCTCTTCCTAACTGAACTAAATTTTAGCATGCTATGTAGTATATATACAAATCTATAGATAGTGTACAGAACTGCACAAAAGAATTCGGATAGTTATTCGACTATTGATGATAATTCCTGAAAATGGATTTTCAAATTTGTTATGCGTTTTCCAAATTGTTTGTTTTACATCATGTTACACTTTATTACAAAGTGAAGTTTTGTTTAAGTGATCTGGGAGTTTTGGAGAGTTGTTCATAATCTATGATAGATGCGTGATTTTTCATTCTTGTTAATAGTTGTAAAACAAACTACAATGCCGAGTAGTGTTTCAATTATAACTCAAAGTCTACTTGGCGAAAAGAGCTGTAATTTTGGATTCACATATTTGAAACTTCTAGAAATTGATTTCTGTTAAAATTTTTATAGACGACAATGCATGTTTTTTTTTCGAATGTTTATTTCCTATTTTATGTATATTTTATTAAATATTCGAAAAGAAAATATTTTGTGACCTACACAATTTTTTATTCCAAATCGATTTCTAGAAGCTTCAAACATGCGAATCGGAAATTACTACATCTCATTCTGCCAAAAAGGTTTTGAGTTATGCTTAAAACACTACACTACACGCATTGTAGTTTGTTTTAAAAGTAATAAAAATGAATTTAACTTTAGAAATTCAAGGATTTAAACCTAGATAATTCCTAAACTACTGGACCAAATGACTTCTCGTTTTGTATCCTAGGGTAAAATTCACACACTGCGAAAAAAAAAAAGTGTTGATTTTACAGTATAATACTAGCACCCCAGCTGCCAGTATTATACCGTAAAATTAACAGTAATAAGCAGTAAAATAAGCAGTAATACGCTACCGTGCATATACTGTAAAATCAACACTTTTTTTTTTGCAGTGCAAAGGATCCAAGTATTATGCTAAATTTGATGTTCGTATTGAAAAGTTTAAATTTGATACAATTTCTCTATGACGACTGCCCTTAAACCTTTTTTAAAAGATAAATTGAAAGAAGACACAATTCCTAATTGAATAACTATTTTCATTTTTCCTGCGACAATTTGGTGATTAAATTGTATGGAGTGTTCTCTTTTTTGGCCGATGGTACTTATAAATATTTTGATTTCATTTCAAAGCTAGCTAATACAATGCGTTGCATAATGACGACCCTTAAAAATCCATTTAACTTCTGAACAAGAGCGAAAACTTATGCGTCAAGCATAGATTATGAAAAAATTTCCAACAATCCCAGAATATTTTAGCGAAACTTTACGAATTAATAAAGTGAAAGTTGATGTCTAAGTAACCAAATTTGAAAATCCAATTTCAGCAATTACCATCAATAATCGGAAAAATATCCGTATTATTTTGTGCAACCCTGTATATGATCTATATATTTGTATATATACTACATAGTATGCTAAAATTTAGTTCAGTTAGGAAACGCAAAGCACAGTTAAAAATTCCTATTCAACTCCCGTCAAAAAACCGAAATGTATTGGATATCTTTTTTGCTGCCCTGTATATGATCTATAGCATTTATACACACCAAGTAAAATGGAAAAAATTAGTTACACTTAAAAATGCGTACCACAACTGAAAACGCACTTCCAGCACTTATTGTTCATAGACAGAATTATTTTGTGTGTCCTGTGAATGAACGATGAATGCTATACACGCGATATTCTATAATAAGCCTCTTGTGGTACACCTCAGTGACATATATAAATTTCAATATGTTTCAAATAGTGTAACACCATTAAAATACACTGCAAATGATTTTTCCCCATAGACTGTAATGGAACGGAATTATTTCGAGTGTCCCTTCAAATGAACTGTAAATGCTACACACTTCATTTTCAATACCAAACATGCCACAATAAACCTAAATAACCTATATCAACTGCATGGCAATCTAAGTATAATTTCGCCAGTTAAAGCACGGACAGACGGGCAGTCAGACCGAATTCATAAACACTTTTCAACTATGTTGGAATGTGTTGAAAACATAAAAAAATTCTTGCGAACAAATATTAGATGTTTCATAATCGAAAATTGCAAGGGTAAGAAGGAAAAAAACTTTTACGAATTCTTAAAACTTTCTCGTCTTCCTGAATTTGCTCCTGAAAGATATTTTCTTTACTTTTTACGTGTTGAAACCACATAAACAACTTTTATTTTATTTTTATTTATTTAAAGCGCGGTTATTCTTAACTAGCCGCCACTGGCGACCAGTTTGGTCGCCCTTAAATGTATGTTAAGCATTGTGACAAATTATTTTTATTCATAATTTATTTTTTCCTTAATCCCTCGCCAAACCGGAAAAATCTAATAGACAAATCAAGAACTTTTGCGATCGTAGTAGCATTTCGCATATTTTTTGTTGTTATGTATTTCATCTTTCTTGACAAAAACTGCTTAAGCAACACTTAAGCATTTATGCTTCATGTCCGTTTGCTTATCAGTTGCAATATGTTCGCTAATGCGGAGATTCTTAAACATATTTGGCGCAAAACAAAAATCGCGCCAACCCCGGTGCGTCCGTGACAGCTGTACCAATTTAAAATACATGACGTTCACATTTTTAATTTAAAATAGAAAATAGATAAATAAGAAATACTACCATAAATCAAAACATTTGATTTCAAAATTAAAGTATCGTTTCTAATTTGCACACGCGAAAAATAAAAGCTGACAATTCGTTTCTAAATTTGATCCATTAAATATTATTAAATGAGTTCAACTTACGTCAAGAAAAGATCTGGAAGTAAGTTGAGTTGTATAAAACAGAATTATGGTAAACTTTGACTGTCTCACTGGTGCGGATTATTTTTGTTACACCAGGCAGCGGTCCAAAAATTCATGGTTTAGTATTTTAAACGTTCACAACGAATGAATCTTTTTTTTTGTTTACTTTCATAGATAAAGAATTTGAACTGCGAACCTAATTTAAACTGAAGTCATTGCAGAATGTATACATAATTGAACGTAAGTCATCTCTCAAATATTAATTTATTTTGAACGATCTTTCTAAAAATGTAACTTTTATGCAGTTTTATTCGAAAAAATAATTTTGAATAAAAATGGCCGCCTGGCATATGAAAAAGTGAAGCGGGCATCCCGGAACTGTTGATGACAGTCACATGACTTACGGTTTTATTATATAGATTCATGGAAAGTTTTATTAAAATCTAGGCCAATCGTTGTTCTTCAATGACCTCGACTTTAAAACTGAATTCTACATGTAGCTTTCATCACTTAGTAACAACCTTTAAACTGCGGTTGTAATGTGGTTCTCGCAAAAATCATCTTGCGTAAAAGCAGAAAGATAAAACTATAATTTTAAGGAATGTGGTAAATCTAATAGAGAAATACACTCTGACGCAAAAGTTTAGACAATGACGTCATTCAGCTTTAAAATGTAGAATTATGACGTCAGAATTACAAAAACCTGTAAATATATTCAAAAACTGATTTAAAATGCTATGTACAAAAGACAGTCGTTTTATTTGCTATAATACTAATTTTTTTCATAAAAATTCAAATGTGCTTGTCGCAAAAGTTTAGACACTATTCTAAATTTCTTTGAATATTCGCTGGCATATGCAAATTTAGACTCGATGATGTCACAAATTTGGAGTACTTAAGTTCTGCAAACGATTGCGCTTCATAGTCGACATGCCGAGAGCTAAAGAAATTCAAGTGAATGAGGTTTCAAGGATTTGGCAGTTGAAAGGTGAAGGGAAGAGCGTTTCTGAAATTTCTGCTATTATTAATAGGTCAAAAAAATCTATTTATCGAGTTTTATCGAGTGGTTCCGAATATAAAGCAAAATGTCGGTCTGGGAGGCCACGTGTGACAAATGTACGAGAGGATCGCCTGATACAAAGACTAGCGAGTACTCAACAAATGAGCGTACGTGGAGTTCAAAGCTCATCGGGACTCTCTGTATCAAAGGATACGATTCGTAGACGAATTTTGGAAAAAGGAACAATCGTTTATAGCAAAATGCAGAAGAAACCAGCTCTGAAGCCACATCATAAGTTACAAAGAATGATGTGGGCTCGAAAGCATATGTCATATGGAGAGAAATGGCAGTCAGTCATATTTAGCGATGAAAAAAAGTGGAATCTGGATGGTCCAGATGGTTGTTTATCGTATTGGCATGACTTGCGGAAGGAACCTCGACGTTTTTTTAGTCGCAGACAAGGAGGGGGCTCGGTGATGGTTTGGGCAGCCTTTTGCTATAATGGACAAGTATCTCTGACCTTCACCAGTGGTCGTCAAACTTCACAGCATTATACACAGACATTAGAAGAAAACCTACTGCCATTTGCTGAGCTTCTAGGGGGTCCTCAGTGGGAATTTCAGCAAGACAATGCTTCAATTCACACTGCAAAACATTCAAAATCTTGGTTTAATTCCCATAATATAAGAGTTCTCGACTGGCCAGCATGTAGCCCAGATCTTAACCCTATAGAAAACCTTTGGAGCATCATGTGTCGCAAAGTTTATAGCAACGCTAGACAATACTCTTCTGTACAGGAACTTAAGACATCTATTGAGGATGCATGGTACGATATCGATCCACAAACTATGCAAGATTTAGTTTCTTCCATGCAATCTCGTGTATATGACGTAATACATAAGCATGGATGCGCAACCAGGTTTTAAAAATTGTTTATTTCGATTTTATTTAATTTGTGTCTAAACTTTTGAGACAGCAGTTTATTTTTGTTACCATTTAATTTATTGCAATATGCACAATTCCACTTTTCTTTGTTATAAATATTGTTTATATGTACAGCACATTAATTTCAAGCAGTGATTTGAAAATTGAATAAATATTTTTCAAAGTATGTAAGAATTTCTTCATTGTCTAAACTTTTGCGTCATAGTGTACTTCGAATTTTACATGGGACAAAGAAAAATAAATTTGGAATTTTAATTTCAATTTTCCTTTTTAATCACAAATATAAAATAAACACAAGCAGCAACAATGTCCCACTTTACCTTTATTGTACTTTTTTATAGATATATAATCATTGTTGAGTACTGTATAATGTGGTGCTTTATTTTAGTGGCAACACGGATTTTAGAAAAACCTTTCCTTTCTTTTAAGAAAACAATGCTGATTTAATTTTTAATTAACTGCAGTTTTTAATAAAAAAAACATGGTTTAACAATATGTAAGTGTACTACTTCAGAAGCTGTTCAAAATCCTTTCATACGCTATTTCATTTATCGTTCTGCGTTTTGTATTTGCTTAGAAAAAGGGATGTTGACAACAGAAATAATATATTTTAAAAACACAAATTGCACAAATTGTGCTTATTAGTTGCTAAAATCAGTGTAAAAATTGTTTTAAACTCATAAAAGAACTAAAATCCTACATGTTTCGGCTTTAAACTTAAAGCCATCATCGGGGAAGAGGAACAACACAAACGACTACTGATCTTTTAATTTTGTAAACAAATTCCGAGCGATTTCCGATTAATTAAATTAAAAGATCAGTAGTCGTTTGTGTTGTTCCTCTTCCCCGATGATGGCTTTAAGTTTAAAGCCGAAACATGTAGGATTTTAGTTCTTTTATGAGTTTAAAACAATTTTTACACTGATTTTAGCAACTAATAAGCACAATTTGTGTTTCTAAAATACTAGTTAACAGTGTAGTGTCCAAATGGATTCAATTGAGAAATAATATATATGATAAATAAAATGTTTATTTAATTGTAGCTTACGATAGTTTAACAAATCATTTTGAAGGCAAAAAATTAAAATCTGTACATCAAATAGGATTATTACTAAGAAGATTAATTCTGACAAAACTTCTTCAATATCTTTATCAAAGAGAAAAACAAAGAGCAACCTCTAGTATTCAATATTCTAACACGGGAATTAAAATCCTTCACAAGAAATTCTTATGGGACTCGACTGTTTAGTTATAACACAAAATTACAATGAATTTCAGGAATATTTCTCTAAATAAACCCACACAATTTATTTAATAAAATTCGTCATGTTTCTAATCGTCTTTTTTTCTTCATAGCTGTCTGTCGTTTCTCCCATTTAAATACTGTATTTCATAGACCAGTTGTAATAACAGAAAACGACTTACAGATTATCGACAGATCTTTACTTTCTAAATTGCATAAGAATACCACTTTTCTCTTTTCACTTACAAGCTGTCAAAAATGCTAATTTTTGAAGGAAAAAAAATTAAATTGGTACAATGCAGGGGAGAAAAAAGAATGACAGCCTCCTTTTAATCTAGATATCTTTGGAAATAGTAATAACACTTATAAAAAAAATCATAATGTTTTCGCTTGCCCTTTATGAAATATATTTTTTCAAAAAATGGCATTTGAATTAATATTTCACTACATTTTACAGTAGCGGAATGTAGGTTAAAACCATATAGTAGGTTGAAACCGAATATTTCAGTTTTGACCAGTGGCGTATCCAGGGGGTGGGCTGATGGGGCTACAGCCCCCCCCCCCGAAATTGTCAAGAATAAAATGAAAAAAGTGCTTTTTTCTTTCTTTTTTAGATAAATTTCTAATTTTTTTTTTCTGTTATACAGCGGATTAGCAATTCACGTTAGTCCATATTAGTCCGCATTCGCATCACAGCATAAACATGGTAAGGGAGCTGATGGGGTTATAGCCCCCTCCCCCCCCGGCAGAAATAGTCGAAAATCTCATGAAAAAAGTGCTGTTTTCTTCTTTTTTCAGATAAATTTGTAATTTTTTTTTGTTATACAACAGACTACCCACTCTCTTCTTTTTAACCCAATATTAGTTCACATTGACATCAGAGCATATCTGAAAAAAGGAAGGGGGCTGATGGGTTTACAGCCCCCCCCCCCCTTCTCGAAATAGTCGAATATCTCATGAAAAAAGTGCTGTTTTTTTCCTTCTTTGAGATAAATTTGTATATATATATATATTGTCATACAATAGACTATACCCACTCTCTTCTTTTTAAACCCATATTAGTCCACATTGACATCAGAGCATACCTAAAAAGGGGAAGGGGGTTGTTTGTGTTACAGCTCCCCTTCCCGAAATAATCGACCATCTCATGAAAATAGTGCTGTTTTTTCCTTCTTTGAGATAAATTTGTATTTTTTTTCTTTTGTCAGAGAACAGACTATCCACTCTCTTCATTTTAGTCCACATATTAGTCCACATTGCCATGAGAGCATGCCTAAAAAGGAGAAGGGGGCTGATGGGGTTACAGCCCCCCTCTTCCCGAAATAGTCGGACATCTAATGAAAATAGTGCTGTTTTTTTCTTGATGGGGTTACAGCCCCCCCCCCCCTCTTCCCGAAATAGTCGAACATCTCATGAAAATAGTGCTGTTTTTTCCTTGATGGGGTTACAGCCCTCCCTCCCTCTTCCCGAAATAGTCGAACATGAAAATAATGCTGTTTTTTTTTCTTCTTTGAGATAAATTTGTATTTTTTAGCTCACAGGCTATCAAAGCCTGAGAGCTTATGTGCCCGCCCGTTCTGTATGTATGTATGTATGTATGTATATATGTATGTAGGGATAACTCTTGACAGAAATAACCGTTTTGCTTCCAATTTTGTTTATAGGTTCCTTGTGATAAGGCGCTTCCCTGATTAGTTTTGGGGATTGATTGTTTAACTATAAAGGGGGGAACGGGGGGTTAACCCCCCTTAATTAAGATAAATGGTTTTTTCATGCAGAATTGTCCAATTTTCTTCAAATTTTGTATATAGGTTCATTGTGATAAGGTTCTTTCCTGATTAGTTTTGGGGGTTCATAGGTTAAGTATAAAGGGGCTTACGGGGGGGGGGGAATCCACCCCCTTAACAGAAACCCCTTAATGAATTTTTCATGCAGAGTTATCCGATTTTCTTCCACTTTTGTTTATAGGTTCCTTGTGATAAGGCGCTTCCCTGATTAGTTTTGGGGATTGATTGGTTAACTATAAAGGGGGGGGGAACGGGGGGGCTAACCCCCCTTAATTTGGATAAATGTTTTTTTCATGCAGAATTATCCAATTTTCTTCAAATTTTGTATATAGGTTCATTGTGATAAGGTTCTTTCCTGATTAGTTTTGGGGGTTCATAGGTTAAGTATAAAGGGGGTAACGGGGGGTTAATCATCCCCCCTTATTTTAGATAAATTATTTTTTTCATGCAGAGTTATCCGATTTTCTTCAAATTTTGAATATAGGTTCATTGTGATAAGGTTCTTTCCTGATTAGTTTTGGGGGTTCATAGGTTAAGTATAAAGGGGGTAACGGGGGGGGGTTAATCCTCCCCCCTTATTTTAGATAAATGATTTTTTTCATGCAGAGTTATCCGATTTTCTTCAAACTTTCTATATGGGCTCATTGTGGTAAGGGGCTTCCCTGATTAGTTTTGGGGGTTCATTGGTGAAGTGTAAAGGAGGGAAACGGGGGCTACCCCCCCCCTTATTTTTGATAAATGGGTTTTTCATGCAGAATTATCCAATTTACTCCAAATTTTGTATATAGGCTCATTGTGGTAAGGCACTTCCCTGATTAGTTTTGGGGGGTTCACTGGTAAAGTATAAAGGGGGAACGGGGGGGACTAACCCCCCTTGATATAGATAAATGGGTTTTTTAAGCAGAATTATCCGATTTTCTTCAAATTTTATATATATGTTCATTGTGATAAGGCGCTTCTCTGATTAGTTTTGGGGGTTCTTTGGTTAAGTATAAAGGGGGGGACGGGGGCTAACCCCCCCCCCTTTAATTTAGATAAATAGATTTTTTATGCAGAATTATCCGATTTTTTCAAATTTTGTATATAGGTTTATTGTGGTAAGGCGCTTCTCTGATTAGTTTTATGGGTTCATTGGTTAATTATAAGAAGGAGAAACGGGGGATGGTTCCCCCCTCTTAATATATTGCCGATTTCTTCATTTTTCGAGGGCCTATTTCAAATTCTTTGAAATAAGAATATAATTTACAGTTAGTGTGAATAGCCTGTGAGCTCAATGCCGTCAGTTTAACTGGGCAGTTTTCTTTTATTTCGTTATACAATAGACTATCCACTCTCTTCTTTTTAGTCCCATATTAGTCCACATTGACATCAGAGCATACCTAAAAAGGGGAAGGGGGCTGTTTGTGTTACAGCTCCCCTTCCCGAAATAATCGACCATCTCATGAAAATAGTGCTGTTTTTTCCTTCTTTGAGATAAATTTGTATTTTTTTTTCTTTTGTCAGAGAACAGACTGTCCACTCTCTTCATTTTAGTCCCATATTAGTCCTCATTGCCCTCAGAGCATACCTAAAAAGGAAAAGGGGGCTGATGGGGTTACAGCCCCCTTGAACATCTCATGAAAATTAGTGCTGTTTTTTCTTCTTTGAGATAAATTTGTATTTTTTGTGTCATACAATAGACTACCCACTCTTTTCTTTTTAACCTCATATTAGTCCACAATGACATCAGAGCATACCTAAAAAGAAGAAGGGGGCTGATGGGTTACACACCCTACCTTCCCGAAATAGTCGAAAATCTCATGAAAAAAGTGCTGTTTTATTCTTCTTTGAGATGAATTTGTAATTTTTTTTTTGGTTATACAACAGACTACCCACTCTCTTCGTTTTAGCCCCATATTAGTTCACATTGACATCAGAGCGTATCTAAAAGGGGGAAGGGGCTGGTGGGGTTACAGAGGGCACCCTTCTTCCCGAAATAGTCAAACATCTCATGAAAATGATGCTGTTTTTTTCTTCTTTGAGATTAATTTGTATTTTTTTTTGTTATACAACATACTACCCACTTTCTTCTCTTTACTCCCATATTAGTACAGAGTAACACCACAGCATATCCAAAGAGGGGGAACGGGCTGATGGGGCACAGACCCACCCCCCCCCCCACCTCCCAAAATGGTCAAAAATGGAATGAAAAAAGTGCCGATTTTTCTCTTTATGTTTGAGATAAAATTAGAATTATTTTTTTCTGTCAATGCAATGGACAACCCAATCTATTTTCTTTAGTTCCATATTAGTACACAAGGGGTGGGGGTTATGGGGTAACAGCTCCATTCCCCTTCCGAAGTGGTCGCAGTAAAATTAAACAAAAAACTGACTTTGTTTCTTTCTTTTTAAGATAAATTTGTTTTATTTTCTGGTGCGCAACGAATTTGTTTTCTCGTTAGCCCCATATGCCTCTCAGTCCTGCAATCAAAATTACTTGAGACCACAAAATCTATTTTCAAATGACTGAAAAACAGTTCCACACATGTTTTAGTGGATAATGGAATGCGTATAATATGCTCAATCGGCAAGATCTAGAAGTAGTTTAATTAATTTAAAGAATATTTAACTCTCTTCCACAAATGATGCCAAGACTAAGGAGGTATATTAGTGCGCAGTGACATTAAACATTATGACCAAATCAGCAAATGCACGAACTGAAATTTTTTTTGTGAATGGCAATGTAAAGCAAGATTATTGATTTTCGGTTTTGGAAGGGTCTTTTAAAGATGCCCAGTAGTAATACTAAAAAAATAATTTCCGGTTGATTTTTTTGTTCCTGGTCTTTTTACTAGCGAACTAGTTTTATTTACGTTACGTGCTTTTCCAGATATAAGGCTGTTCTCAAATACAAACTGGCTACTTTATGACATATTTTTTAATTCATTTTTGCTCGAAACGCATGAAATTCACAGGTCTTTTTATTCAGAAACTTTGCAATCAAAACACGTTTTCCGTTTTTTTTTTTTTTTTTTTTTTTTGTAAAGTTAGAAAATCTTTCAGAAAGCACTGTCCAAGTTGGCGTTTTGAATCGGATTCCTGACGCGGCAGCCTGAGAAACGCGAAAAACGAGTCGTTAATACGTTAGCAGAATCACTTATAACTCGATAAGTAATCTATTTACCAAAAAATGGAAAACTCATTTAGATTCCAAATCTCTTCCATAGTCAGGCCTGCCAGTCTAATGCCTTTGCGTTTAAAAATGTGTCAGAGAGTTTCCCGTTGATGAGCAGGGAGGAAGATGCCTTTTCAATATTTCAGTGTACGAGTGATCCAGCAAAAGATATAAATTCTTAATTACTCTTCTATGAAAGTACAATATTACGAATAGTGTTCTTTTCTAATAGCTCTTATTTTGACACGACACATTTTACTATTGGCATTTTTACCATTTGGAATATTTAACAAAAGAAGCATAGCATTAAATAAATTCACAGGTTAAAAATAAATTTTCTTACAATTTTACTTACCGTTTAAAAAAAAAAAAAGTCCAGTAATATTGTTAGTCATAATTGAATAACTTTAACTCTTTTTTAAAAAAGGGAAATCTGCTGTTTAGTTTCCAATTAATTCTTAACTTGTCCCTTCCTTCACAAATTTGATGAGTTTTTTTTTTACATATATTTCTTGAAGGTTAATAGCCATACATTTGATCAAACTCCCAGGAGCATGTGTACGAAGGGAAGGGGGAGATCAAGAAGGAATGCTTGCTACCCACCCCTAAGATTTTGAAGTAAATTTTTGTTGGTATTAAAAAAAAGAGATTTAGCAAAGAAAGTTTGTTTATCCTGAACAGACCCTGACCATCAAAATTTTGGGCCATGGCAACAGAAAATATTTTTGGCCCTAATCGTAGATTAACACATTTTTATAAATACTGTGAATGAGAAGTGTATGAATATAACTAGTATGTAATGCACCCATTTAAATGAAAGACTAGGAATAAATGTGAACTGAAGTTGGATTATTATTATTATTATTATTATTATTGAAATTTCTTCGTAAAAATTAACTTGACAGACTCAAACATCATGTTAAATAAACATGAACTAATATTGCACGAACTTTAAAAACATACGCAACCCAAAGAAAATGATACTTTATAAATAAGATAGTCATAAAATTAAAACATTTTTAAGCAAGTTTAAAACACATATGAAGAAGCTGAAATAAATTGGACGCACTATGAGAAACTTAAATCTTCAAATGAGAAGAAAAATTATAAATATACTTATGATATCACAGACAATTTTAGCTTACATAAGTTGTGTAATGAATCTAGAAATTTTAATTTCTTAATCTATTAAGATTGTTTACAATAAAATTGATTTGAAACACCATAAATTTTTGGGCCCCTTAAATATGTGGGTTCTGGGAAAGTGCCCCACGTGCCTTGGCAGTAATAGGGAATTGATCCTAAAATAGAAAAAAAATTGTTTGAGATTGTCCCAAGCAAAATTAATTTATTGTCAAGCAAGAATCGTAGCCAGAATTTAGGGAAGAAGGAGACAACTTTATAGATTACAAGCTACAATGACATTCTTTTAAATGAAAGTATATGAAAAATCCATTATCACTTTTCAACTTATTTCGGCGAGGGGGGGGGTGCTTGAATTCGGCCTCGTACCTCCCCCCCCCCATTTTTCTCTGCCTACGGCCTTATTGTCAAACATGATTTCTGTTTATAATGCTGTTCAACATATTTCGTAAGACTCAGAGCATTATCGAAATTTAAGTCAGCCCGCCCCCCCCCCGAAATTAAATCCTGGATACGCCACTGGTTTTGACTCAATTTAGTCAGCACGCTGTACGGTAATGATTGAAATACTTAGCTTTAGGGCAGGAGGTGAAGCGGCCATTACTATATATACATACTGGCATTTATGTAGTTTCTGTGCTTAAAAGTTTATTTTATAATTTTTCTTTACGTTTCCTAGTTTTCAAAATTCAAAATATTTGAAGTTACTGAAACTTCGTATATTATTATGTGTAACATTTCTATAAAGTATTTATTTCCCCCAAAGAGACTGTTGTTAGCATTTCAAAGTTCATTTTTACGGCTTGTTGCCCGATCCACATTCTGTTGAGGCAAAACCAGATATCCTACATGGGATAAAAGGATATAGGAAAACAACAAATGGAAGAGTTCCTAAACAATGTTTGATGTATATATGATCTACAAAAAATAACTTTTCAAAAGTAAAAAAACAGCCAAGCTTATAAAAAAACGAAAGTTGTGGCTAAAAAATGGTGTGATATCAAATTTCCAAGCTTTTATTATAGTACTTATTTAACTTTTTTCCATTAAATAAGTTATCATATATATATAAGTCGAGTGCTACGTATATGTTAATAGAAATCGTTTTCTCCTGTACTAAATACATCCTAACGTGTTTCTGAAAATTCAATTTTTTTTCAAATTATGCATGATGGGCTTGGCGGCCATCTTTCCATATTATACACAAAATTCTAAGCACCCCTATCCGTAGTTAAAATCCGAAGTTCAAAATTGTAACTTAAGCAAATATTTTAAGCGTTTCGTTTATGGACTTGTATGTTCTGAAAATTGTGTCTTAAAATAATGATATCTTAAGGATTCATCTTATGATTTATTTTTTAGAGTAATTAATCATTTCAAAGTAGTAAAAATCAATTTATCAAAATATCAGACTTCCTCAATTTATCTGTCCGTAGTTAAAATCTGAAGTTCGACATTGTTATAAACATATTACATTGCAAACATATTACGCTTTTACTTTAGAAATTTGGGTGCTTAGAAATATGGAAAGATGGCCGCCAAGCCCATCATGCATAATTTGAAAAAAATTGAATTTTCAGAAACACGTTAGGATGTATTTAGTACAGGAGAAAACGATTTCTATTAACATATACGTAGCACTCGACTTATATATATGATAACTTATTTAATGGAAAAAAGTTAAATAAGTACTATAATAAAAGCTTGGAAATTTGATATCACTCCATTTTTTAGCCACAACTTTCGTTTTTTTTTTTTTTTTTAAGCTTGGCTGTTTTTTTACTTTTGAAAAGTTATTTTTGTAGATATCATTTCTTTTTTTAAAAATAGATTATACATAATATAAATAATCTTCTCTATGAAATTAACATGAGAATGTTATGTAAAATTACATTTTACTTTGTTATTATTTAAAGGGTTAACTAGAAATACCAGTAGATTTTTCAATTAAACTAATTACACTCTTAAAAACAACATACTAAATGTGGCTTGTTATAATACTTGTTATCCTTCGTTAAAAAATATCACTGACTAATCCATGAGATGAGTAAAAATGGAATATGTACATAGCGCGTCAGCGCTGCTTTTGAAATCAAACGTGATATCATGCTCTTTTATTATTAGCATTAAATCCCATTGATTGGCGAATCTTTATAAAACGTAGTTAATGGTGAAAAGTAGCAAAATATCTTAGCAATTTCTTAGATTTACATTATTTTATTCAATTAAACACTGTACTCTTACAATAAATTTAAATGGAAACTTAACTTCTAAAACAAAAACAATTTAACAACTGGATTCCATTAATTTATAGAAAAAGGACGTCAAAGGATCTCAGCCTGCGAACGAAATGCTTGTCCTTTAACGTGGTTTTATAGAAATAAATTAATCATATTCAATTCCATTTCGAAAAGTTTGTTTACGTTTGGAAAGAAATTTTAAATGCCGATAACTCTTAATGTATACATTTCAGAAGGTACCTCTTCCCTCAAAATTATTTTTTTTTAAAGATCTTTCTAAAAATGTAAATTTTATATATATTAAAAGCATGAACAATACGTCTGATTACTTTATTTTACAATATTATAAGAACACACATTTTATCAGACAATTAAATGCACTAAACCAACATGAGTGAAAAATTGACCTGCGCCAGGACTCGAACCTGGGACCTTCAGCGTACCGTGCTAACGTTTTACCACTAAGCCACCCAGATCGATATTCTAACTCGGCAATTTATCATTCTTATTCCTGTTGGAAACAGTCATCGGCCACAATTTGCAGTCACATTTAATTGTCTGATAAAATGTGTGTTCTTATAATTAGGAAGTTTCATTAAAAAATATATCTTCAGAAAAAATGGCTGACTTGCAGATGAAATTTGATATGATTAACCCGTAACTGATTTGTGCTATTATAATACAGATGGTACACGGTCGTTGGCGGGGTTTATCTCTGTTTTGGCATAACTAATTTAGTTGCCAAGTTAATTAACAGTTTTTTGCTAATTAAGGATAGAAATGTATTTATTTTTTCACTGTATTTTATAAAAGCACGTAGATTAGGTTATTACTTGTCCAAAAATGCAATCCTTTTTCATTTCTGTCCTATATTTAAATATGTAGGTTGTTTGAAAAAAAAAGTTTGACGAAGAAAATAGTGATCATTTTAAGTAACTCAACGTTTTAAAAAAAATCTATATCTCTGTTTATAAATCACTTATGAAGATGAGTTTGGTCTCAAATTGAAGAATTTCTTCATTAGATTCTTTTAGTTTTCGCTTTTTTTTTCTATGACGCTTGGTTCATTTGATATCTGATATTTTAATCTGGCATGTTTGGTCGATTTAACATTGCGAAGTTGATTGCTGTAAGTAAGCAGTAGCGGTCTAAAGTCCAGTTCTTGGCGTTGTTTGTTTGGCGCTTTTTTTATTTTGCTTGTCTTGGCAGAGTGACCGCCCTGCTTGATAAGGGGGTTTTGATTTGAAGAAGAGGTAGTCAAAACTACATGGACAAGAGTAATCGTGATCTTTATCAAGCTGATAAACACATGAACTACTTTTCTGCAATTTTCACAATTCTAATGAAGATAATTATCCTTTTTTCTTTAACTATTAAATCATTAGACACATAATTGAAATATTATTAGTTTAGTTCCTTAGTTAGAGTTGTAAAAAATATTTTTTTTCTAAAAAAAAAGAAGAAAAAAATGTCTAAACTTTTTTATTTTCTGTAAAATTAACATATCCATGCTGTTTTACCATACCGGTGAGGTAAGACCGGATGATTTGACTTTTTATCAATAATCATATATAAATAGAAATGTATGAACTAGCCATATATTTATAATAATAATATTATGGTACAAGGGTGCAGGGTACACTGAGAAAAATGACAATTTCAAATCTGAGTAAATCGATGTTTTCATTTTGTTATGAAACTTTTTGTTTCAAATATGACGACCCAATGCTTTCATTTCTGAATTCCAGAAATACTCAGAATACTGAAACGTGGACATACTCAAAACTGAGCATATAGAGGTCAGTTCATACTCATTTTTGAAACATGGACATACTCAAAAATGATTAGAATCAGTTCAAACTCATTTTTGAAACATGGAAATACTCAAAAATGACCACATAGAAGTCAGTTCATACTCATTTTTGAAACATAGACATACTCAAATATGAGCACATCATGTTTTATTCTTGAGTGTGTGCATGTTTTCAGAAATAAGTTTATACATGTTTCAAACTTGAGTAATTTTGATTCGGGGCCATTTTGACTATGCGACGTACTCAGATTTGAGTACTTTTTGCTCAGTTTTGAAAATGTCGTTTTTAGAGTGTATGCACACAAAATTACATTAAATTATGTTGGAAATTCTCTCTTCAGAATGCACCTAATAATAAGGTATCCAATTTTACTCTAATTTCTCCCTCTTTCCTTCGAAAATATTGACAAAAGAAAAATTAGATGTCACACTAATATTTTTTAAAAAATACAGATAAATACATAAACTAATAGAAAGTGTGTCTAAATTTCATATATTTTTATTTTTCATTTTTGTTTGATTATCTCTATTAATTTTAAAAATACGCAAGATTTTATAAATCTTTGAATTTTGTAAAAACGCGTAAAATCGCAGTTTAAGAAAAACTAGCTGACCCGCCCGGCGTTGCCCAGGCAGACTGTCATTGAAAAATATAAGAGTGGAGTGGACTTCATAAAAAAAGACTGAATAATATTTATTTATACTAAAAACATGTAAAAAAAAATTGGTACTTCTCTATTATCCCGTCGACCACTTTTCATAACAAAAAACTATCGCCAAACTGTAACGCCAAATAAACGGAAGAACGTTGCCAGTGGAATATCAGAATAAATAAATAAATAAAATATAAGAATTTAAGGGCACAATTGTTATTTTAATTAATGAAATAACTAATAAATCAGTGAAACATAATGAAAAATACACGCAAATGTCGAATTAAAAACCATTTGATGACATAACAAACACGTATATTGCTTCTGACATCAAGTAAATGGGACTGCATTTTTGGCGTTTAATCTGACAGTTTGGCGATAGTTTTTTGTTATGAAAGGTGGTCGACGGGAAAATTGAAAAGTACCAAAAAATTAAGTAAGAGCTAAAATCTCAAAAGTATAACAGTTACGTTTAAAAAATGAAACGGTCAGGGAAAATTATTACACTTGCTTTTCCCTTTTTACTAAACATCCCTTTTTTAAAATCATTAAATTATAAATATTAAATGCTTACAAAAATCAATATTTCAAACGAAAATGTATATCTATTTAATTTGTTTGTTTCGCTTTTATACCTGTAGATGCTGCACCAACCAATGAGATGCAGTCCATTCGGGTGTTGCCACGAACAATTAACAAATAATAGCGATTTCTGTGCCACGTACGACAGCCTAATATATATATAGATATTAAGATATTAGAGATAATAAATTTTTTGTAAATGGATTTCAATTTTTTTTCTATAAAGGTTTCCAGATGCAAAGTATGAGAAAAATAAAAAATGTTGCGGAAACCAAAATAAACAACAACAACAACAACAATAATAATAATAATAATAATAATAATAATAATAATCTTTATAATAAAAACGCAAGCCATGTGACTTATGAAAACAAATATGGGACCGATCGCTTCACTTTTCGTACACCAGACGGCCATTTTTACTCAAAGTTATTTTTTCGAATAAAACTGCATAAAAGTTACATCTTTAGAAAGATTGTTAAAAAAAAAATAACGTTTGAGAGGTGATTTATATTCAAATATGTATATATTCTGAGATAACTTCAGTTGAAATTAGGTTCACAGCCCAATATCACATTCCATCAACACAAGAGATTCGTCATGGTGAGCGCAAAAAATATTAAACGATGAAGGTAATCATTCGCAAAGCAAGTTCTCGAGAGATGCATTTTGCTGTTTATTGTCAAAAAAACAATTCGCGAATGAAAGACAATCAGAGTTTATCATAATTCTGTTTGGTGAAATTCTATACAACTCCACTTCCTTCCCGATCTTTTCTTGGTGTTGTGGCGACTCATCCGTGCAGTGCTCTCTAGCTGTTGCCGCTGTGGACAAACTCTAGAATCTAACTACCCTAGATTCGAGCAACCCATTCATACAGTCACTCCAGCTGTTTCGACAGTGGACAAATTTCACCAGAGAGACCGACTGGTACTGAGATATGGAAGTACTCTACTTCTCGACACCCACTTCGATGGTTCTGCTTTTCGTAGCGAATTTTCCAGACGACAGAATCGGACGGGTTGATAAGATGCAAGATCTCTCAAAACAAGGCTGGACTCATTATTTCTCTTCTGAATGACAACAGACGAATGCGCTAGTATTTAAAACTGGAATTTATTGACAAGAGCAGGGTCATGAAGTCAGGAGAGCATTGACAAGCCATGCAAGCTGGCTATTACAGCCTTATATGGTCTTTAGCAGTGCAAAGAAAGCACGTTAAATTTTATTTTATAAATATCTTAAATTTAACTTCTGTTTTGTTAGGTTAATAAAAGAATTGGTTAACCTCCATTCGTCTAGTCTATTCGTCTTCATCTTCTCACACGCAACAATATTAAGCTGTAGGGCTTAGGTTATATTACAGGTATACTTACCCATGCATGCCTCTCGCCTCTACAGATTTGGTGAACTCGGACGTTCACAGATTTGGTGACCCTGGACGTCCACAGATCTGGGGACCTTAGTGAAAAGTTTCTTGACGGCTGACCGCTCTAGACTAATCGGAAACATATCTGTTTTCAAGTGAGTATGTTCCAATTCTTATTACTTTAAGTATTTATTATATTATATGCTGTCGATATGCCTGACGACGAAGTTTCTCGTATCGCATTTCGTGCACCTCCCGTTTGGAAATCTGATATAGACTTGTGGTTTCTTCAAGTAGAATCAGGATTTTTTGACGGCAGGCATTACTAACGATGATACAAAATTTCATTGTGTAGTGGCTGCTTTAGACAGAGATTTTGTCTTATATCCGTGATCTAATCCGTACACCCCCTGCCACAAATGCTTATGAAACCTGAAAATCTCTCATTACGGAGCAATTTTCTCAATCTGAGAGTGTTCGTTTGAGAACGCTTTTACAAGATTTGCAATTAGGCGATAAACGCCCCTCTCAGCTGTTACATGAAATGAAAACTCTCGCTACTGATAAAATATCAGAAGATGTTCTGCGTACACTTTGGCTTCAGCGTTTGCCAGTATCCGTTCAGCAAATTTTGTCGATAAGTAAAGATAATCTAACTGATTTGGCTAAAATAGCCGATACAATTTGTGACATTCCTGGTTTGGCACCAGTATTATCTGAAGTGAAAACATCTGGTATTTCCTCAGAACTTGATGAATTAAAACGTCAAATCGACATACTCCATAAACGTTTGGATGACTTAACTCGGTCGACTACACGGACGCGTAGTTTGAGTAAGAACAAACCTCTTACACGTACTCGTTCCAGAAGTAGTTCTCGTGAATCCAGGAACCAGAAATTATGTTGGTACCATTTTCGATTCGGAAAAAAAGCTAAAAAATGTACAGGATTGTGTAACTTCGCTAAGGAATTAGATACCACTTCGTGTATGGAAAATAATAGCAACTGTGCAACTCGTCTGTTTTTGTCAGATAGGAAATCCGGTTTCCGCTACTTGGTGGATACCGGCGCAGCTTGTAGTACTTTTCCCCGAGACCCTTTACTGCATAAAACACCTGATACACACTTATCCTTATACGCTGCTAATGGATCAAAAATCTTAACTTATGGTACATGTCAGTTAACGCTTGATCTTGGGCTACACAAACCACTAAAATGGACTTTTGTAATAGCAGAAGTGGACCGCCCTATCTTAGGTGCAGATTTTTTACAACATTTTGGGTTAATAGTGGATATGAAAAACCGGAGAATAATTGATAATATATCTGAAAAATCCTCGAAAGGTGTTTTTACGTCTGGAAATGCCCTGGGATTACAAACAGTTTCCGGCATTACGGTTTATCATAAGCTGTTGCAGAAATACCCCAGCATTACTAACCCGGCTATGCTTCATGTCACTCGCAAACCTCATTCTGTTATGCATCCAATTTTCACAAAAGGTCCTCCTATTTTTTCGAGACCCAGAAGATTATCTTATGAAAAACTGCAAATCGCTAAAAAAGAGTTTAAATCCTTAATAGATCAAGGTTTAATTAGACCATCAAAGTCCATGGGCGAGTCCAATCCATATGATACCCAAAAAGAATGGGGAATGGAGAATTTGTGGCGATTTTCGCCGCTTAAACTCTGTCACTGTTCCTGACCGCTATCCCCTCCCCCACATTCATGATTTCTCTTACGGCTTAACTGGAAAAAGTATTTTTTCTAAATTGGACCTTATGAAAGCCTATCACCAGATTCCTTTGGACGAAGCGTCCATCCAAAAGAGTGCCGTTACTACACCTTTTGGACTCTTTGAATATTTATTCATGTGTTTCGGTTTATCGAATGCAGCGCAAAGTTTCCAGCGCTTTATGGACGAAGTTTTAAGAGGTCTTGATTGTTTCGTTTATCTCGATGATGTATTAGTAGCCTCGGAAAACGAGGAGACACATTTAAAAGATCTTGAAAACATATTTCAACGGTTGCATTCTTATGGTTTAGTGCTTAACGTCGAAAAATGCATCTTTGGCGTAAAGGAGTTACCATACTTGGGATTTTTAGTCAACAGTACAGGAATAGCTCCCTTGCCAGAAAAAGTCTATAAATTACTTAATTTTCCACTATCAACAACTGTTAATGAATTACGTAGATTTTTAGCTCTGATGAATTTTTATCATAAACATTTAAAAGGAACAGCATCTATTCAGGCTCCATTACACGACTTGTGTAAAGGAAAGAAAAAAGATGACAATTCTCCCATTCTTTGGACTGATGCAACTACGCAGTCTTTTGAACAATGTAAGAAAAGCATTGCAGACTCAACTTTACTATTTCACTATGTGCCTGGGGCACAAATTTCGTTACATGTTGATGCTTCGGATATCGGTATCGGTTCCGTATTACAACAAATTGTTAATGGCAATATTCAACCTCTCGCATTTTTTTCCCGTAAATTGACACCTACTGAACAAAAGTATAGTACCTATGATCGCGAATTGCTTGCAATTTATTGTTCTATTAAGCATTTTCGTCATATAATTGAAGGGCGTCAATTTACTGTATTTACTGATCATAAGCCACTAACGTTCGCATTTGTAAACCAGAGTGACAATAGCTCACCTCGACAACAGCGACATTTAGAATACATTTCCCAATTTACTACAGACATTCGCTACATCCCTGGAAAGGATAATATCAAGGCAACACTAGATACCGGGCTTGCTCATTCACTCTCAAAACGTCACAAATGGTGGCTGACCGCGACCAGCGATTGGTCCAAAGCAACGCGCCTATCGTTTTGTGCCAATCGCTGTATGTCTTTCCTCCTAGTCAGCCACCTTTTGTGACGTCATCATAATGAATGAGCAAGCCCGGTATGTAGTGTAGCCCTGATAATATAGTGGCTGACTCCTTTTCCCGTATTTCGGAAATTAAAGTGCCTGAGAGTATTGATTATCTCGATCTTGCAAAAGATCAGTGTGACTATGCTGAATTGCGTTTACTTCGGGATTCTGCCACCCTCAAAATGATCCCCCTTACACTTTCTCCTTCCAAACTGCAACTTTGGTGTGATATATCGACAGGAACACTGCGAGACCTTACGTACCGCAAAATTTTCGTTTACCCATTTTTTTGATGCTGCATAATATTTCGCATCCAGGTGTTAAAGGATCAGTCGACCTCATTAGAAAACGTTTTGTCTGGAAAAATTTACGTAAGGATGTAACAGAGTATGCTCAAAAGTGCATCGCCTGTCAGAAAAGTAAAATACATCGTCATGTAAAATCTGAAATAGGACATTACCCACTCCCTAAATGTAGATTTAGACATATTCATCTAGATATCGTAGGGCCACTCCCACCATCGAATGGATTTCGATACTGCTTAACTTGCATTGATCGATATACCAGATGGCCTGAAGTTTTTCCCATGACAGATATAACTGCAGATACAATAGCTCGAACGTTCTATAATGGCTGGATTGTCCGATTTGGCGTCCCAGAATTCATAACTACAGACCAGGGTCGACAGTTCGAAAGCGACCTTTTCAAAGCACTTGCGAAATTTCTTGGCGCACATAAAACTCTCACAACAGCCTATAACCCTTCCTCCAATGGCGTGATTGAATTTTTTCATCGTCGCCTTAAAAGTGCCATTAAATGCCACGCGACAGACAAATGGACAGAAATTTTGCCAACGATTCTTTTGGGACTGCGAAGTGCATTCAAACCTGATTTGCATTCCTCCCCGGCAGAGCTGGTTTACGGTTCCCCTCTTTGCCTTCCGGGTGAATTTTTTCGTTCCCAAACAACGACACAGCCGGAACATCACGAATTCTTAATTTTACTCCGGGAAATGATGCACCGCCTCCGACCAGTTCCAACTTCGCATCATACCAAACTTAATGTTTTTGTCCATCCTGAGTTGATGACGTCATCCTATGTCTTTGTCCGAAAAGACTATGTTCGTAAACCTCTGGAACAACCCTACGATGGTCCTTATCCAGTTACGAAACGTAACGACAAGTATTTTTCTGTCAATATTAATGGACGTGACAGTCGTATTTCCATTAATCGACTCAAGCCTGCTTTTTATTTAATACCGCGGACCTGGACAAAGATCCTACGTCATATGTTACCCGCAGTGGGCGACATGTAAAATTTATACTTCCTCCCAAACATCTTGTTTAATCTTTTTCTTTTCGTCTTTCAGACTGGAGGGGGAGTACCTGTGGCGACTCATCCGTGCAGTGCTCTCTAGCTGTTGCCGCTGTGGACAAACTCTAGAATCTAACTACCCTAGATTCGAGCAACCCATTCATGCAGTCACTCCAGCTGTTTCGACAGTGGACAAATTTCACCAGAGAGACCGACTGGTACTGAGATATGGAAGTACTCTACTTCTCGACACCCACTTCGATGGTTCTGCTTTTCGTAGCGAATTTTCCAGACGACAGAATCGGACGGGTTGATAAGATGCAAGATCTCTCAAAACAAGGCTGGACTCATTATTTCTCTTCTGAATGGCAACAGACGAATGCGCTAGTATTTAAAACTGGAATTTATTGACAAGAGCAGGGTCATGAAGTCAGGAGAGCATTGACAAGCCATGCAAGCTGGCTATTACAGCCTTATATGGTCTTTAGCAGTGCAAAGAAAGCACGTTAAATTTTATTTTATAAATATCTTAAATTTAACTTCTGTTTTGTTAGGTTAATAAAAGAATTGGTTAACCTCCATTCGTCTAGTCTATTCGTCTTCATCTTCTCACACGCAACAATATTAAGCTGTAGGGCTTAGGTTATATTACAGGTATACTTACCCATGCATGCCTCTCGCCTCTACAGTGTAACTTTAAGTGTAAACGAACCGAACGCATGTAATAATAATTAGTGAATCAAATTTAAAAAATAATCGTCAGTTAATTTGGGGCTTATGTATTATCCGTGCCAGGAAGATAGATCACTGAAAATGGTTGTTAATTGCTAATCTTGTTTACCATTGTCAATAGTCAATCACTTTCAAAACAGTAATTTAACATTTCTTAAATACATAAGATCATTAAAAATTTTCAATAATGTAGGAGCAAACAAAAATAATACTAAAGATTAATTTAGTATACATTTTGTAAACACATAACATCAGATTGACGGTAATCGTAGCTTTATTTTTGGCTGTATATTATATCCACCAAGAATGGATGTGAGATATTAGATACTTTTCCAGTATAGGTACTTCTAGCAACCTATTCATTGTTTCATATACACAAGCATTATTTTGCAATATTTATACATTTTATTTAATATAAATAAGCCATTTAGGAACAGATATCGCAGACACACCGGGATTGGCGCAAATTTATTTTGGCGCTATTTTTGGGGTTACATATTTTTATTTAACACACACATTTAATTTTATTTAGTAAACTAGTGTAAATACCCGTCCTTGGACGGTAGATAGAAATCGTAGTTATCACTTATAATTTGAAGTAATTGATACAATTATTCTTATACTATTCATCGACAATAAGGAAAACTGATCTGAAATGGGGCGTGACCTGCAGCTCAGAACCTGATTAATGCAAGAGCCTCTGGGTTTTAACAACACATTTGTAAGTCAATTTTTATGTAAAAATGGAAAAATTATATTACAATAATAATATACAATCTACAGATGAGACAGATTTTTAAAGCTTTGTGCTGATAAGTTCCTTGTTTGGTTTCTTCTTTCCATTTCCATATTCAGGATGGCTGTTCTTTTTCCATAATTGGGAATAATGCCACTGTTATAAAGTACCATACCCAATGGATCCTTTAAATATAATAAAATACAACTCCAAAAACAATTATTATTTCAAGCTCTTTTTTTTTTACCATAACACCTCTCACAGACAGAAGACTCGAACTACGTTAGAAAATGTTAAAAAGAAATAGAAAAGATTAAATTTAGTTTTTTTAAACATACTTGACATATACTCCTTTTCCCATAACTTATATTTAGAAAAAAAAATTGCCCTGCATCTAAGGAAGGCATTAAAATCTGAACGATCAAATTTTCCGACTTATGATACTTTGAAAATTTTTATTCTTAAAATTTGATCGTTGCCAAAAATAAAATTCTCCAGGCTTCCTACACATCTCTTACTTACCAATATCCAAGTAGAGGACTTTCCATACCGTAGACTATACGTACACGTGCACGGCATGTAAACGTCAACTAACGGCAATAGTATTATTAGAAGGTCTAAGTCCCTTCTTCATTAGTAATCATCATCCATGCTGCTTCACTTCGGTGATAGAATAAGAACTTTCTCAGTATTGGCTATTAGCCCAAGACCTTAACCAGAGGGATGACCCGGGTGCCCGATCAACTCTCGAAATAAGTTGAAAAGGCTCCATTTACACATCCCCCCCGAAAAAACATTTTAGCTAAAGACTTGCGTTAGCCATCTTTGCTCCCAAACAAAATGAGGCCACTTTCTTTTTATTCGTACTCCTTAGATGAATTTCACCAAATACAGTAAAACAAAAAGTGACCGATGCCCAATAATGTATTTCCTTTCCAATACTTCCGAAGGTTCTCTTAATCTCTTAGTAAGTTTAATGACAGCAAAATTAAACGTGTATGCCGTATACATTATTGATTGCTTCTCTTCCAAAATATAAATAAGAACATAAAAATTGCGCCAAAGTTTTCAGCTTAATTTCAAAATTCTTATCTCAAATAATCTTCTATGCCACAAAGAATCAAAACACAAAATAAAAAAAGATATAAATAATCTTTATATGATATCCTTTTCTTTCATATCATCATCTCTTTCACTATAGCTATTCCTAAAAATAACCTTCAGTAAACAATATCTCAAAATATCTTAATCCTTTGCGATTATTTTTAGGGTAACAAAAGAAGGTATGATTTATATAATAAAAACAGTATAAATGTACGATACAAATAGTTAACAACGAATTAATTTCTAAAAATGGTTAAAACAAACAAGACTTTTGGAAATATTTTTAAATTAGTATTTAAATTATGATTTTTCTAAAATATAACAAATCGAGAATTTTTTAAGCGAAGATAATAAAACTTTTATTTTGGTATTATTATTGTGAAAAATATTTTTAAAAGTTTGAAACTTTGATAAGATTCGAACAAGAAAAACTGAAAAACAAATAATCTGGTCTAAATCTTTCAGAGATTATTTCAAAGCTTAATATCGACACTATGCGACATTAAGCTTTGGCAATATTCGACTAGAAAAGATTGATTGTTTAGTTGTTCCTTCGAAAGAAGTTTTTGCAGTCTCGTTTTTCTTACTTTCCTTATAAGGCTATGTTTTTAATTATTAAATACACATTTAATGGTTTACGTTTTAAAAACAGTTTTGCTCCATCGGAAAAAACAAGTAGTGTCATCTATATTAATAAAAGAAAGTTTTTGTTTGTGTGTGTGTTTGTTTGTTTGCAGGAAATGGCTAAGAAAATCTATCGCCCGAAGAAGTCTGCAGATTTCGTTCCAAATATACGAAGACGGTCCAAATTTACCCTGAGACTCGGATTTTCGATTTTTTTAATTAGATTTTTGTTATTTTATATTGAACGGGAAAATTCGGGTATTTCCCCGATCGTCAAAGTTCGTCACCAATTTTGAGCCACTCATAAAAGCAATCCAAATTCAATATTTTAGTCCAATATAGTAAATTTTGTACTGTTTTCGAGGGGTTTTAAAAACGAACATCCCCCCTTTTCTCTGTGCCACTAGCTAACGAACCCTCCAACACATTTTGCCGGACACCAATATGCTCTCACATCGAATAAAAATAAAAACGTTTGGTAGATGCAATGCGTATGAAACATTGACATAGCCTTTCGAATGACCAGACATTAAAAATATATATGTATTCTGACGTAAATGGATATTCATGTGGTGAAGAGCAACATTTGAAACATTTTTGCAATTGGATTCATACCGTCTACCAGACTCGTCCAACAAGAACTAACAATTTTTTATCAACAAAAACCAAAATTCAATCTAAAATCTAAAATAGCATACGTCACTAATACATGATAAGACACTTTCCAAAAGTACCAGAATATTGTTACGGAACTTTATCTTTACTTACGGTGTGAAAGATATAAATTAACAATTTTTAAAACGAATAGAATACTTAATAACAAACTTTCAGCAATTATAAATATTATGTCAAATCTACCACTCGGCATATGTATAGGCAGATTCCGTTACTTTTAACCCTAGAACTACCGGAAATTTTACTCAACCTTGTTAAAAACATTTCACATCAGAGTTATTTAAAGCTACACTGCAAAAAATAATTGTTGATTTTTCAGTATAAAACTGACATCCCAGCAGCTGGGATGTCAGTTTTATACTGTAAAATCAACAATTATTTTTTGCAGTGTATTTAACTTATTTATTTACTTCAGTTATCTGTGGTTTATATTTAACTTATTTTATGAAACAAATTCGGGTTCGAATAGTCATTTTGAAGTACATGTCGGGTCCATTGGACGAGTCTGGTAGATGGGGGGGGGGGGGGGGTTAAAGGTATAGATCCAATTGCAAAAATGTTTCAAATGTTGCTCTTCGCCACATGAATATCCATTTACGTCAGAATAATTATTACTTACCCATCATACGTAGTATAGGGTAAGTCTTGTAATCGTTTTGAAAATCAAAAAAAAATTTGACACTGGAGATTCCGAAAAACATATTTTTAGAAAAAAAAAAAAAATGACGTTCGTCTGTTTGTCTGTAAACGCTCTATCTCCCGAACAAACTGCGATAGAGACTTGAAATTTGGTATGTACTTAGTATGCAATAATGAGAAGAAGCTTGAATTTCAGTAACCTCGATTATCCGGAACTATTTTTTCGGACTCTCGAAATATTCGTTCTGATAAAAGGTATATAAAAATTTTCTAAATTGTTTTTTTTTAAGGTGAGAATATAAAAAACAATAAAAAACATAAATTTTACATTAAGAATGAAGTCGATCAGATAATGAGTTGCCGAGAAATTTGTAATCCAATTTCCACACTCTTCGATTTTTCATGACCTTGTATTTCATTCAAATTTCAATTCAAAGATATACTTTAATTAGTGAAGACACGCTTAATACGACGCAGTAAACTGTTAGTTTCTAGGATTTTCATTTTTAGAGTTATAAGGATGTTTCTCTTACGCAGTTCAGTAATAGAGCATTTAAAGTTTATGATGTCATCAAGCCAGTATTTTATTCGAATTGCAATGCATTTTCTAAATAGTTTACACATGTTTTATTTTCATATTTTATATTATGTATATCCATGGTGAGTAAATATTACGGTGGCCCCCGACGACGACTAGTTTTTTTTTAATGTTGCGAAATTTGAATTTTTATACGGTCAATGGTCTTATAAGTTATATTTAATAAAAATTTCTCCATGCTGTAACTTTATAAAAAAATCCATATTTGTACGACCAAAACCTTACCGAGTTATGATATTTTGAATTTTAGGAATTTCCAATGATTCTTGGTCCTAAAAACTGGTTTTTCTGTTTTTAGTGTTAAAAAAATCAAAAATTCATACAATTTACAGTATCTTAACTCGGTAAGTTTTGGTTGTAGAAGAATGGAATTTTTACTGTTTTACTTGTTAGAAAAGAATGCATGCAGAATGTTTTTTTTTTTTTTCGAAATGTAACTTATATGGACCGTAATCTATAGACCACATATAGGACCTAGGGACCGTACAAAAATTTAAATTAGGTAACTTTTTAAAATTGAATTTTCTTATGATCCACATCTGAAACATTTTTGCATTATGGAGCTATATACGTATATATCAAACTAACAGTTTAGGAATTAGCTATTGGTTAACGACAAGAAAAATATCTTGTATATTTGCAAAACATACAAAATTATTCATATTAAAAATGCACAATATTTTAAATACAATAAGATAGTATTTTATAAATGAATACTATGTATTAATAAATAATAGATCATATTTACTCTACTTAAAGATTTTTTTAAAGTTTCGTCCGAGGAACTTTATGTATGACGTATTACATTTACAAGCTAGACACAATCTGATTAATTATCATATATTTTATTTCTGTTGTCAGCATCCCTTTTTTAATGCATTTACAAAACGCACAACAATGAATGAGGTATCATTCGAAAGGTTTTTAAACCGGCTTCTGACATTGTACACTCACATTTTGTTAAAACATGTTTTTTGATTAAAAATTGCAGTTAATTAAAAATTAAATAAGATACGTTTTCATAAATTAAATGAATTTTTTTTTTCAAATCAGTGTTGCCACAAAAATAAAATACCGCATTATATCGTTCTTAGCAATGATTATCAAAAATAAATAGTACAACATAGATAAAATGTGATGCCTGCGAACGGGTTTATTTTATATTTATGATTAAAAAGGGAAATTTAAATTTAAATGTTGGAAGAAAAAAACACCATCGATCGATCGAAGCAGTGATATTTCAAGTTTCGCCAAAAATGTATGCTTTGTTACATTAGACTAAACTTATTTTATTTGTATTTCATTTATTTTTCCTTGTCTCATGTTTTTCCCGAAGCGAATGGCGTGATGTTCTAATGCAGTTAAAATACGATAGTTAATTTTTTTTTTCTCGCGCGGGCCTTTAGCTGTCTTCGATAAGTTTTTACTGTAACTTTGATGAAATAAATAAGAGGATATTCTGGCTTGCTAATGTTGTTTGCAGTTATTGTTGTCCTTAATTTTTCTTTAGAAATTTAAACCTGGATCTAAAAAATATTAGATATTGCTAAAAAAAATATTAGACTGCAGTGCGAAATCCCTGCACGAGTCCACTGATAATGTAGAAAAACTTCCCGTTTGTACGGACTTTCAAGGTAGGCTACTTTTTGTTCGCACTAATCAAAGTCCGCATTAAACCATGTAAACCTTTGAAATTTTGAATAGTATAAAAATGGTCCCTTACGCTGAATTAAATGAATTCAGTTTTTTTAAAGATATTAAATAAGTTAGAAACAACTACTATACAACTAAGACTGCTAAAAGAAACAAACTAAAAAAACTAAACTAAAAACTGTTAAAACTGCTAAAAGAAACAACGTTCTTTCAATTTAATATTTTTAGTAAAAAATGCAAATTATTGACAATATTCCTATTACAAAAAAGCTAATTACTCAGGACAAACAAAATATTCAAACGCATTGCCGGACTTGCATTATGTAAACATATTTAAATTATTAAAGCAATTTTCTTTGCGATAGCAGAAAAATTTATATTTTTACGGCATTGTTTTCTAATTTTGCGATACACCCCATAATTTAGTCTGTTACATCAGATTTTTATTGGTAATATCGGCAAACAGCCGGCAGCATTATTTGAACATCTCACATTGTCGGTTGTGGAAGTTTAACTTTCTCTTCATCAGTAATCTCAAAAAAAATCTTGATCTTTCAATAGAAAATGTTTCACAAAAATTACTTTTGAAAAGTAATATGCAAAACGAGTGTCTATAGAATCTGCCCAGTTAGTTGTGAAAGCTTTGTTCGCATTATCCGATGAGTAGTACGCATTAAGCGATGTCGTTAACATTAACTACAACTTGAAAATGATGAGGAAAACAAAATTGCCCTCATTAACCGGAGATACGTTTACGAGATTCCTCCGTAGAATAACAACTAATTTATTTTTTTAATTTATTTAATAGTGGATGAACAACTATTGCACATTTAAAAAACACCATACAATTGGTAAAAATAACGTATTATCTTAATCTTTTGTCCATTGTAAATATATATATTTATACCGTGTAATATTATTCATATTAAAATTACACAATATTTAAAATACAATGAGATAACAATTTATAAATGCTTTTATAATTAGATGATATTTATTACATTTAAAGATTTATTAAAATATCATCCGAAGACTTTATTTATTAAGTATTAGATTTACGACTTACGTAAACAGAATCTTAAGGACTGTAATATGGAAATGCCACTACAATTATTTTGTAAACGTATGAAATCCACTTAGTTTTTTTGTATAGAAATACGATTATTCAAAGAGTGATGAAACTTTTATCATTAAAGAAAAATATGTATAAAATACTCAGTTTCGAAATATGTCTGTTATAAATTTATAATATAATTGCAGGCGATTTTCAAAAAACTAGGTCATGTTTTAATGCTAACTAGATACATACAAAGCTGCCTGTAAAGTAGGTTTAATATTTCAGAGGCGGCTTTGGCTGCATATCAATGCGGTGTGTTTGTTGCATTTGCATTGTATGCAATCTTCCGATTTGGGGAGAAAAAAAATAAATTTTAATCTAAATTTTTAAAAAAAATTGCAATATTTATTTTCTAAAATATCTTATTAAAAGTAAGAAATAATACTTACAATGAAGGTCATTAAAAATTAGTAAAATTATATTTTATAAGTTCCGTGATTTTAATGATGTTATAGTGGAGTGCCTCTATAAGATAGTGGCCACATAAGAGCGGGAAAATTGATGGGTCGAGAAAATTTTAAACAAAAACTTGACAAGCCTGCCATTATCAATGTGCTAGTTTTTGTTTATTGTTTAACTCATCTCAGTGAACTCGTTCGGTTCAGTTCGGTACCACCAAGTTTTGTAATATGAGTAAGGAATAAGATGGAGATATGTAATATGAGTATGGAAAAAATTTGCCCAAAGTGGGCAATTTTTTTCATTCTATCCCTGGGCTTATTTCGCCACTTTCTTATAAATAAGGCACTCTAAATTATAATAAAACGTTCCAGTTTCTCAGTGAAAGAATTCAATTTCAATGATGTCATTTGCGAAGGTGACATTATTGGTTAAAAGCATTTCCCCATTTGCACAATTTCGAAACAGGTAAAATGAAACTAATGTCAGTTGAAGCACATGTACATATTTCGATTTTAAGAATAAAAATAAATGCTTTCTTTTTTCAAAATGATGTCATTTTCATCCATTAACTAAAGCATTCCACTTTTAGGATCCTTCAGAACAGTCTTAAACAGCATCTATATGTAGTATTGATGCTGTTGCCATGACCGCTGATTTGGTGCACGAACCCAACTCAAAGCAGTGTTTTCATTGAAAAAACTGGGCATAAAACTCGGGCAAATTATTTACATGCCTTCACTTATTTGTAAAATAAGTATCAGTTCTGAAAAATAATTAGTTTACAATACCTCCATGTTCAGCCACAGGCCCTTCGTCGACACCTTCTTCAAAATTGGAAAATGGTATTTTATACTGATCAACAAGATTGCAAACTTCCAGCTTTTTGGTTATATTCGAGAAAATGTGAAGATAAGTCATCCCTCTGGTCCACTTTAAGTCACATAAATATTCTTTACATTTTTTTAAAGAGAAGATTAGCTAAAATGTATGAAATCGTTTTAGACAAATAAAACAAAACAAAAGATGATATTTTTCCATCAGATCGGATAGCAGTTGATAATCGAGGCGTTAAATCAGATGAATGCTATTCATCTATTCAATTTTTTTTTTTTTCAAATGTAATGAGAAGGTGCTATTAATAAAGATATATGAATCGCATTGAAATCACATTTTACCTTTTCTTACTTTTTCTTTCACAGCAATGGAGTGGTTTAGTTGCAGCATTACTAAACATTTATTAAATACTAGCTGACCCGCCAGCCGTTGCCCGGTCCCGTGATAATAAATTTGAAAAAAAATGCAAGTTTTCGATATCGAGTCGAATGACCCAAACCCTGTTTGAAATCGAGCCCATAGAACCCAAGAAAAGAATGAGCCCCCAGGCGGTGTAATGTGCCCCCCTCCCTGTAAATTTAACGAATTTCCTTTAACATTAACGCGATATTTAATTTACGGATGAAATTCCCCCGCCTCTTTTTAAACTTAACCATTTACCTTTAACAGTTATGCGATTTTTAATTTACGGCTGTAGTGAGTTGATGCCGAAAAAGAAGATTGATATTTTTTTTAAAAAAAGGTGGTGGTTAAGGGTCTAAGGAATTGTTTAGTAGTTTATAAAGTAGCTGGAGTTACCTAGAACTATGTTAATGAAAATTGCAAGAGAATCGGATCATTTTTAAAGAAGCTGCACCAAGGGCCCAAGAAGGAGATTAATATTCAAAATTGGTGGCAGCTAAAGCCCGAGAAATTTTTTTGTCGTAGAGATAGTAGCTCGAAGTTCTAATAAATTGTTAGAAAAAAAGCTAGTGAATCGGACTATTTTAAGGGAACTATAATAGGGGACCCAAAAGGGGCCAACTGATAGTTTTGAGCAGAACCCTAAGAGGAAAACATCTTAAAAAGTCCTAGTACTTAGCGCTTTAGATCTTTAATTAGTCAAAATTAAGCATAGAGTATAAATTAATCATTAGATTAAATTTTTAAAGAAATGCTTTAAAAGGGGGCCTAGGGCCCCAGTAAAAATATGAGGGTGGTGGCCCAGAGAGAGAAGTCCAAGACTGAACTTTAAAGTTATGCATTGAGATGGTGACACAATTAGGAGGGGGGGGGGGTGGAAAATACATGGCGCGCAAATCGTTCAAGGGCCCCTGACAGGGCCCAGTGGGCCAGGATCCTAACTGAGATGAAGAAATGGGGGGAATAACTAAATAGCGATAAGGCCCCCAAAACGAAGAAGATTGGATTAAAAGGGGGCAAGTTATTAACAATTTACGAAACAAAAACTTCAAGGGGCCCTGTACCGGGACCCAGGAGGCCAAGGTCTTAACTGGAATGTAGTAATGGAGGAATAACTAAATGGAGAAAAGAGCCCTAAAAACGAAGAAAATCGGATAAAAAAGGGGCAAGTTATTAAAAATTTAGGGCACAAAAACATAAAAGGATCCAGGGGGCCCGGGTCTTGTCCGAGAAAATTTTTTGTCATTCATGTAGTAGCTGGAAGTCCTTAGAAGTTGTTACAAGAAAACAGCTATTAAATCGGACGATTTTTAAGGGAGCTATAGTAGAGGGCCCAAAAGGGGCCGCTGATAATTTTGAGCAGGGCCCTAAGATGAATGGTACTAACTGAAATGTAGAAATGGGGTAATAACTAAATAGAGAAATGGCCCCAAAAACGAAGATCGGATTAAAAAGGGGCAAGGTATTAACAATTTAGGGAACAAAAACTTCATGGGGCCCAGGGGGCCTGGATCTTCTCCGAAATTCTATTTCTTGTCGTTCATGTAGTAGCTGGAAGTACTCATAAGTTGTTAAAAAAAAGCTAGTGAATCGGACGATTTTTAGGTGAACTTTAGTAGGAGGCCCAAAAGGATGATACTTTTGAGCAGGGCCCTAACATGAAGGCTCCTAATTGGAAAGTAGAAATGGGGGAATAACTAAATGGAGAAAAGGCCCAAAAAACTAAGAAAATCGGATTAAAAAGGGGCAAGTTATTAACAGTTTAGGAAACAAAAACTTCAACGGGCCCCGTACCGGACCGCAGGGTCTTAACTAGAAGTTAAAAATGGTTGAAAAGCCAGAAGGAGAAAAAGTCCCATAAAAAAGAGGATCGGATAAAAATTGGGCAAGTTATTAACAATTTAGGGCAAAATCTTAAAGGGGCCCCAGGGGGCCCGGGTTTCAAAAAATTAAAAATCTGAGCCTCAGGTGCATCAGGATCTGGCTTGGACTATCCGCACCCAAATTTTCAGACTTCTGCGGTGCGGTAGATTTCGCTAGCCATCGCACGCAGACACACACACACACACAGACAAACAGCTTTCTTTCATTAGTATAGATTACAACATATATAATTTAAAATTACAAAATTTCGAGATTTATTACATTCCTCGGATCCTTACGAACAATTGACATCGGTTTCAACCTGTAATTCGTCATGCTTTCGGAAGAGTAGTTTTGAAATAAAAACACTCAGTCAGATTTTAATATAACATACGCATCAAGTAAAATTAGTTTCTTGGTACGACGTTTTGCTGCATTCTATGCTGAAGGTTGAGGAAATGAGGTTTTTGTGCTGGCAGATTGAGTTGTTTTTCAATGTGTACTTCATATATATTTTTTCCCCTTCAGTTATTGCAATTAGCTACCAAGTAAAGTCACGTTATCTTTTTTTTTTCCATAGAATGTTTTAAAGATATTATTTGAAACGTTATATTTTAATCTTTTTAAAAATTGGAACGAAACGCAATCAATTTAATTGCAAATACTGCTAGTAATATTTTTTTTAATTCATAAAATAGAGATAGCATAATCTGTTAAGAAATTACAAGACCACTTTAATTAAGCAAATTGTGAAATAAAGAAAAGATTCTGATTATAAGTTAAACATATAAAATATGATGTTGCAACAAAATTATAAGAATTAGGTTTCAATAAATTTTAATAATGTGATAAATGCTTATATTAATTAAAATATTCGAAATAAATGAAAAATATATTGTTAATAAACTGCCAGACTACTTGTCCAAAAACAAAAAAATGTATGAAAATCAATATGATATCGACTTTCTAATTATTTTATATAACCTCAAAGACTCTGTCTTTAAATGAAATGACAAGGTTTTAAAGTTTTGTTTAAAGATTATCGTTCCATTTTCTTAAAATGGCAACTTCCAGTTACTTCCCAGAAGAAAACAGCTTATTATTAGCATAAACTATACGAGCAGGAAGACCGAGCTATGCTCGGTCAAAATTAGCTTTGAGTTCAAATATCCTGACGCATGACCAAAATGACCCACTAATCAAATTTTCTCAAACATGTGACCCAGCCCAACAGTCTTCTCGTGCCCAAAAACCATAGGAGGCAAAATTTAGTCTAAATAGTCTAAGCCGTTTTTAAGATAAAATAGCTTGACCCATAATGACCCATGACCAAAATGACCCACTAATTGAATTTTCTCGAACACGTGACCTAGCCCAACAGTCTTCTCGTGCCCGAAAACTATAGGATGCAAAATTTAGCGTAAACAGTCTGAGCCGTTTTTAAGATAAAATAGTTTGACCCATAATGACCCATGACCAAAATGACCCACTAATCGAATTTTCTCGAACACATGACCTAGTCCAACAGTCTTCTCGTGCCTGAAAACCATAGGATGTAAAATTTAGTGTAATTAGTCTTAGCCGTTTTTAAGATAAAATAGCTTGACCCATAATGACCCATGACTAAAATGACCCACTAATCAAATTTTCTCGAACACGTGACCTAGTTCAACTGTCTTCTCGTGCCCGAAAACAATAGGATGCAAAATTTAGTGTAAATAGTCTGAGCCGTTTTTAGATAAAATTAGCTTGACCCACAGTGACCCAAAAATGACCCACTAATCGAATTTTCTCGGACATGTGACCTAGCCCAATGATTTTGTCCTTCCCGAAACTAGTAGGATACAAAATTTAATCAAAATCGTTAGATCCGTTTTTTAGCTCACAGGCTATCAAAGCCTGAGAGCTTATGTGCCCGCCGGTTCTGTTGTACGTACGTATGTATGTATGTACGCAACGCGATAACTCTTGATAGAACTAACCGTTTTACTTTAAATTTTGTTTATAGGTTCCTTGTGATAAGGCGCTTCCCTGATTAGTTTTGGAGGTTCATTGGTTAAGCATAAAGGGAGGAAATGGGGGGCTAACCCCCCATAATTTAAATAGGTTTTTCATGCAGAATTATCCCATTTTCTTCAAATTTTGTATAAAGGTTCATTTTGATAATGCGCTTCTGTCAATAGTTTTGGGGGTTCATTGGTTAAGTATAAAGGGGGAAAGGGGGGATAACACCCCCCCCCCCTAATTTAGATAACTGAGGTTTTATGCAGAATTATTCGATTTTCTTCAAATTTTGTATATAGGTTCATTGTGATAATGCGCTTCTCTGAAGAGTTTTGGGCGTTCATTGGTTAAGTATAAAGGGGGAAAGGGGGGCTAATCCCCCCTTAATTTAGATAAAGGGGTTTTTCATGCAGAATTATCCGATTTTCTTCAAATTTTGTATACAGGTTAATTGTGATAAAGCGTTTTCCTGATTGCTTTTGGGGATTTATTGTTTAAGTATAAAGGGGGTAACGGAGGTCTGCCCCCACCTTAATTTAGATAACTGCGATTTTCTTAAAATTTTGTATATAGGTTCATTGTGATAAGGCGCTTTCCTGATTAGTTTAGGGCGTTCTTTGGTTAAGCATAAAGAGGGTAAAGGGGGAGGGGGTTATCCTCCCCCCTTAATTTAGATGAATGTGTTTTTCATGGAGAATTATCACATTTTCTTCAAATTTTGTATATAGACTCATTGTGGTAAGGAGCTTCCCTGGTTAGTCTTGGGGTTCATTGGTTAAGTATAAAGGAGAATGCTTTGGGGGGGGGGGTAATCCTCCTTAATTTAGATAAATGGGTTTTTCATGCAGAATTATCCGATTTGCTTCGAATTTAGTATATATGTTCATTGTAATAAAGGGCTTCCCTGATTAGGTTTGGGGGTTCAATTGTTAACTATAAGGGGGTGGGGGAACGGGGGGATGATCCCCCTTAATATATTGTCGATTTCTTTATTTTTCGAGGGGCTTATTTCAAACTCTCTGAAATAAGTGTATAATATACAATTAATGTGAATAGCCTGTGAGCTCAATGCCCTCAGTTTAACTGGGCAGTTTTCTTTTTTATTAGATAAAATTAACTTGACCCGGGTTGACCCAAAAATGACCCACTAATCGAAAATTCTCGAACATGTGACCCAGCCCAATAGTCTTCTCGTGCCCGAAAATGTTAAGATACAAAATTTAGTCAAAATCGTTTGAACCGTTTTTTAGATAAAATTTCCATATATATATATATATATATATATAACCACACACAAGATTTGCTCGTATTAGAATATATGATAACTTAAAGTACAAGAATGTTTTCCATACGGCTCAAATCTTCGATTGGGCCATGGAAAAAATCAACATTTTTTATAAATCAGTTTTGAGAGTATTTAGAAGCATTCTGCTAAAACATCCACTCAGTACCACCTAATAAAGCCCCTAGTGGTATGAGATGATAATACAGCATAGTTTTATATCTTTCTGAATTCATACGTCCCGATATTCATTATAAATCACACAATCCATCATGATGAAATGCTCCAAAACTATTATAGAGCCTCCGCTCATTTGTCGACAGAAGCATTCTTTTGGTTCTTTCCTCAAGTGATGCCAATAACATTTGTAGCCATCTATGCTTTCAAGGTTATTTTTTTCATCAAAAAATATCATTTGTTCCTACTAATCATCCCATGATTTGGTAGACCAGGTAGCTCAATAGGCAGAGCGTGGATAATTTAAGCGTGAGATCTTGGGTTTGAATCTCGGCCTGGACACTTTTTCACTCAGCTGGATTAAAAAAGTTAATTCGTACGATATCTTTTCCAAACAGTATTATTGAGTTAGAAATAATAAATTGTATCTACGTATCCATTGTTTAATGGAGTTGCATTATCTGCGGTATATTCTGTTGAGCTGTTCCAGATAGAAGAATTATTGCTATTACCAAAAGTTTTTTCTGGGTTAATTATGTCGGATGGTTGACGGTCTAGGACTAGGTAGTTCAATCGGTACAGCGTCGGCAATTTAAGCCAGACATATTTGGTTCGACTCCCGGCCTGGACACTTTTTCACTCAGTTGGATTAAAAAAACTAATTCGTACGATATCTTTCCCAAACAGTATTATTGAGATAGAAATAATAAATTGTATCTGCGTATCCATCGTTTAATAGAGTTGCATTATCTGCGGTATATCCTGTTGAGCTGTTCCAGATAGAAGACCAATTGCTATTACCAAAAGTTTGTCTGGGTTAGTTATGTCGGATGGTTGACGGTCTAGGTAGTTCAATCGGTACAGCGTCGGCAATTTAAGCCAGACATATTTGGTTCGACTCCCGGCCTGGACACTTTTTCACTCTGTTGGATTAAAAAAACTAATTCGTACGATATCTTTCCCAAACAGTATTATTGAGTTAGAAATAATAAATTGTATCTGCGTATCCATCGTTTAATAGAGTTGCATTATCTGCGGTATATTCTGTTGAGCTGTTCCAGATAGAAGACCAATTGCTATTACCAAAAGTTTGTCTGTGTTAATTATGTCGGATGGTTGACGGTCTAGGTAGTTCAATCGATACAGCGTCGGCAATTTAAGCCAGACATATTTGGTTCGACTCCCGGCCTGGACACTTTTTTATTCAGTTGGATTACAAAAGCTAATTCGTACGATATCTTTCCCAAACAGTATTATTGAGTTAGAAATAATAAATTCTCTGAAATTTATTATTTATCTATAATTTCTCAGAAATAATAAATCTGCGTATCCATCGTTTAATGGATTTTCATTATCTGCGGTATATTCTGTTGAGCTGTTCCATATATAAGCATATATATAAGACCATAATAAGCAGTAATATGCTACCGCGCATGCGCGATAGTGTATTACTGCTTATTTTACTGTTTATTACTGTTAATTTTACGGCATAATACTGGCAGCTGGGGTGCCAGTATTATACTGTAAAATCATTTTTTTTTTAAGAAAGTGTCCCAGGAGGCCTTATGAGAGGCTTGTCTTTCGGAAATATTTTTCATGTAAGTTCGTTGCTTAGAATTTCGTGGGAAGATATATTTTTGTAAAAAAGGTAAAATTCCTTTCGAAATGATATCTATTTCATTTGCTATAAAAACAAAAAATTATAAAACTTTTATTGAGTGTTTGTATTTTATTTATTTCTTTTAGCTCTAAAATAGCTTCTATTAAGAAATTTGCTCAGGATTAATTCATGAATGTTATAAAGGAATAAGATAAAGGAGATAAATAATATAGAGGAATATTTTTTATTCTTCATCCTTTGAAGCTATATATTAAACGAAAAGGCAAATTTTAAAAATGATTTCAGCTACTCTGAACATTCGCAATAATCATTTTATGGTGCTTTTCTGTGTTACACAGTAGAAAACCAGTTTTGAAGTTCCTTTGCTTCTGAGGAAAGTTGAACGAAGTCGAGATAACTGAGTGGTCTAAAACGCTAGAAAGATGAATTCTCGTTCTCGAAAGAGAACATGGGTTTGAACCCCACTCCTCGCATAAGATATTTCTCCAATATTGTTAGAGTTCTGATAACTCTGTTCTATAATGTGAAGAAAATTTAATTTCAAGAGGAAAAGGTATAGAATTTGTTTTTTTAATTTATTATTATTAAGTAAAATTTACCGCACCCAACAAATTTCGTGAGAAATACTACCTAATACATTATCCCTATGTTGGAATTTCTGAAAAATTTTTTGCAAATCTAAGCCGATCATGACCCCTAAAACCCAAAACCAACCCCAGTTCAAAACTTTATCTATCTATCTATACATATATATCACTTTTTTATAGACACGATAACTCCCATTATTCTGCACAAATCTTGTTGGAATACAACGTTCATTTTCTCTTCCCCGCACATATGGCGCATGCGCGTACAGTTTCGATGATGATGCTCCGGAAGAGAGAGCAGTTGTTACTTTAAGAAAGATGTCGGCGCTCAGTCGCATACGAGCTGTATATATTTTGTCTTCGTTTAATTGTAAATAAATGTCTTATGTTGATCTACTCTGCAAAGTCTGCGTGCCTCATACACCTACATATGGTTATGGGCCCAGCACGCTTCCACTGCGCTATAATTAGCCGAAATTATTCTTAATTCGAATATTCGGATTTGGAACTCTTAAGCCTAATCGAAAGTAAGAATTGTTCTTCATTCTGTTTATCATTTGTATTATTTCTGGCTGTGAGAGACTCTGCATAATTATGTCTCATGTAACGACAATTGAAAAGCTTCTGGAAGCTTCAAACTTGGACAACTGGAAGCTTCAAATCGAAGCTGTATTAATCAAAAATGATCATTGGGATTACGTAATTGGTAAAGAAATCAAACCGGCTGAAGGAACCGCAGAAGAAAAGAAGTGGCTCCAAGCTGATCAAAAAGCTCGTGCAGATATAATTCTTTCTATAAATCCTAGTGAACTGAGTCATATAAAGCATTGTACGACTTCAAGTGCTGTATGGAATAAGCTGAAAGATGTTTATGAATCGAGGGGACTCGCAAAGAAAGCAACTCTGTTAAAACAACTTCTGTTTAGAAAAATGTCCATCAATGAAACGATGGCTGATAATTTAAATATTTTCTTCGAAATAGTTGATAAACTGAAAAATATGGAAATAGAAATCGCGGATGATTTATTATCAATTCTACTTCTATATAGTGTTCCTGAGAACTTCGAAAATTTTAGATGCGCTATAGAATCTAGAGATCAGTTACTTAAACACGAATCTTTGAAAATTAAAATGCTAGAAGAATGGGATGCCAGAAAAGGAAAATCCACTCAAAATTCACAAAACGCATATTATATAGAAAATAAGAGAAATAATCAAGAACAGAAGAAGAATGGAAAATGGAAAATGAATCCAAATAAAAAATTTTCCTCGGAAAGGTGTTACCGAAATTTCAAGTGCAATTATTGTTCGAAAATCGGGCACAAAGCTTCCGAATGTAGAAAGAAAATAGCTGATAGAAAGCTTGCATCTTTAAATAAAGGAAATCAAGGATCGATGATAGCCACTAATTATGAAAAACCGACTAGTATGGCATTTAATGACGCATATCAAGAACCTTCTGCATGGTGTTTGGACAGTGGGTGTACATCTCATATGTGTAAAGATAGAAATTTATTTTCAGAGTTTCATCCTCGTACGAATTCTACTATACAGCTTGCAGTTGATCAAACAGCGAAAATTACAGGAACAGGAACAGTTTTCATTACAGTACCTAACGGGAGTGGAATTACTAATCTCACACTCAAGAACGTTCAGTGTGTTCCAGAATTAAAGTGTAATTTGCTCTCAACATCTAAAGCAACAGCCAATAATCGTTCAGTGATTTTTAAAGAACGATTTGCTAAAGTCATCGAACCAAATGGTTCTACACTAGCACATGCTATCCGTCATGGGGATTTATATTACGTATATCCAAGCATCGAGAGAGCTGCGATAGCAGAGGTAAGTGAATTTCTAAAATGGCATCTTAAATTAGGTCATTTAAATGAGTCTGATTTAAAAATACTTAAATCAAAGAATATGGTTAGAAATTTAAATTTCAGTGATAATGAGTCTCTTAAAGACTGTAAAATTTGTATTCAAGGTAAACAAACTGTGCGTTCTTTTCCTAAAGAATCAAACTTTGAAAGTGACGATTTATTGGCTCTTATACATTCAGATTTGTGTGGTCCTATGAGAGTTCCATCCCACGGAGGATCGCGATATTTCGTTACTTTTATTGACGATAAATCACGTTACATTGAAGTCAGTTTTCTTAAAACCAAAGATGAGGTTAAAAATGCATTTGTTAAATACAAAGCAGCAGTTGAAAACCGTGTAGGAAAGAAAATAAACATTCTTCGTACGGATAATGGTAAAGAGTATTACGGGGAAGAGTTTAATAAATATATCGAAGAAAGCGGTATAAAACGAGAAATTTCCTCACCACTAACTCCGCAACAGAACGGAACATCAGAGAGGGCCAATAGAATTTTAGCTGAAATGGCGAGGTGTTTACTATTACAAAGCAATCTCCCACAATCTTTTTGGGCTGAAGCAATTAATTGTGCGGTATACATACGTAATCGCTGTCCTTCGCGACGTTTAAGCGATAACAAAACATCCTACGAAGTATTTTTTGGCATCAAGCCAACTTTATCATATTTTAAAATATTTGGGCAAAAATGTTTTGTACTAAATAAAAGACAAAGTAAAGGAAAATTTGATCCTAAATCAGAAGAGCATATTTTTGTTGGATATTCAAATGAATCAAAAGCGTACAGGCTGTGGAATAAGAATTCCAGAAAAATTGTTATAAGCCGAGACGTCCGATTTATTAACGAATTTGAAAACGATTTACCTTCAAACAGTGAAATAAAATTAATTTTTCCCTTCTCTCAAAATAATGAAAATAAAACAATTACGCAAGAATCTCCTTCCGTCAAAAATGAACCAGACAGCTGTGGCGATAGTGATGTTGATATGCAATCGGATGAAATTTCCGACCCCCTTACTTCCCCTACAAGAGCGCGCGGCCGGCCGAGAAAAATAAAAACTGGTAAAAAGGGTAGACCCAGGAAAGAATTTAAAATGATAATTCCAAAAGAAGAAAAATCCCAAGTTGTAATGGAAAATTTATTTTCTGACTCATGTCCGGAATTTTCTGAGGCTTTAAACGGGCCATTTAAACAGGAATTGATAGATGCAATGGAATTAGAATTTAATTCTTTAATGCAAGAAAATGCATGGCAAATAGTTGATAGGCCAAAACATAAGAAAATTATAGGAAGTAAATGGGTTTTAAAAACTAAATATAAACAAGACGGGTCAATCGAAAAGTTTAAAGCGAGATTAGTTGCAAAAGGATGTTCTCAAAAACCAGGAATTGATTTTGAAGAAAATTTTTTGCCTGTAGCCAGATTAAGTTCGATCAGAACTGCGATCGCTTATGGTATTCAAAATGGTTTTACAGCTTATCAATTAGAATTTATTATGGCTTATGTAAATGGTGATTTAACTGAAGAAGTATACATGGAGTTACCTGAAGGCTTTAAATATGAATCTAATGTTGACAAAGTTTGTTTATTAAAAAAATCCCTCTACGGATTAAAACAATCAGGTCGACAATGGTTCAATAAATTAGATGAAAAATTAAAACAAATGAAGTTTGAATCACTAAATGCTGATAAATGTGTTTATTTTTCAAAATCTCCAATTGAAGCTATAATCATTGTTTATGTTGATGATCTCATAATTCTTACTAAATGTAAACAAGATTATGAATATATTAGAGATGAATTAGCCAAATCTTTTAAAATGAAATATTTAGGTTTGTTACACTATTGTTTGGGCATAGAATTTATGCAAAACGGGGACTGTATTAAAATTACTCAAAAAAAGTATATTGAAGATATTCTGAGCAAATTTAATATGCAAGAATCAAAATCAATATCTACACCTTTTGATAACAATGTGAAGCTTACTAAAGATATGCGTCCCAAAACTGAAGAAGAAAAGTCTGAAATGAATAATATTCCTTATCGTCAACTAATTGGTTCTCTTATGTATTTATCAGTAGCAACTAGACCTGATATAACTCATGCTGTGAATTTTCTAAGTCAATTCAACAACAATCCAGGCAAACCTCATTGGATAGCTGCAAAAAGAGTTTTAAGATATCTAAGAGGTAGTCAAGATCAAGGACTGATTTTTAAACGTGATACTAAGTCCTTAGTTGCATTTGTTGATGCAGATTGGGCTTCAGATGTCAATGATAGAAAGTCCTATACTGGATACATTTTTAAATATGCCGGTGGTGCTATATCTTGGGAATCGAGAAAACAACGAACTGTTGCATTATCCACAACTGAAGCAGAATATATGGCTTTATCAGAGGTTGCTAAAGAGACTTTACATCTCAGACGGTTCTTAAATGAACTTTCTCCTGAAATAGTGTCTGCACCTACTTTAATATTCTGCGATAACCAGTCTGCTCAAAAATTAGTAAGAAATCCAATTTATCATTCTCGCACAAAACATATTGACATTCGCCATCACTTTGTGCGCGAAATATATGAGAATAGAGATATAGAAGTTAAATATCTAGAAACTGAAAATATGGCAGCTGACATTTTAACAAAAGCTTTAAGTGCCTGTAAACATAAGAAATGTTGTGATTTAATAGGACTAAGTGTTTAAAAACATTCAATGTTATTCTGTATCCTTTTTCCATACAAGTTTAAAGTATATACTGTCTGTATTTGTAATTTTATATTTTGTTTCTCTGTAATTTGCATAATAGGAGAGTAATTAATGCCTTGTTAAGAAAATGCACGTTGTAAGGGGGGAATTGTTGGAATACAACGTTCATTTTCTCCTCTCCGCACATATGGCGCATGCGCGTACAGTTACGATGATGATGGTCCGGAAGAGAGAGCAGTTGTTACTTTAAGAAAGATGTCGGCGCTCAGTCGCATACGAGCTGTATATATTTTGTCTTCGTTTAATTGTAAATAAATGTCTTATGTTGATCTACTCTGCAAACTCTGCGTGCCTCATAAACCTACAAATCTCTTCCAAACTGATACATAAAATTAAGGGGCAGAAAATCTCGTTCAAGTTCGTTAATGGGCAAAATCGGACCAAGAGGGTGGAAATGGGGAGGGGTTTTGTGAAAACAGAAAAAAACGCATAACGTCTTAATTTTGATACATATCGAATCAGATTCAAGTTATTATTACTTCTAGGAAAAGTGCCAAAAAAATTTTATGACATTAAAAATGGTCTCAAGGGGCGAAAAAAATAGATGTTTAAGAAAAAAAAATGCTAACTTCGTCAATTCACAAGATATCAAATCTACTTAAATTTATTATAAATTCTCTTACTATTATCTACAACTTTTATATTGACAAGTTTTGGATAAAACCAACTCTTATAGAGAAAAAAAATAAAAAAATAAAAAAAAGGGGGGGGGGGGTGTTGTAGACGAAAAAAAATCACATCTCCGTTAATCCGTCACTAAGGCGATAAAAAAGTATCATTGTCATGATAAAAAATGTTGACTACCCTCAGAGACGCCGTACATGGGGTTGCATTATTAAACGTGCGCACGTCTCAATAAAAAGAACGTCAGAATCTAAAATACAGTGTGTGGTTCATTTAATGAAACAACCATTTATCTCTAATCTTGATTTAGATTTTGTTGGGGAAATTAGTACTTAACTTTGATATCTACCTGTGCCTGTGGGCCGAGCCGGCAGGGATTTTTTAATTAATTGATTTTGTATTTTAAAAAATTAACTAGAAGTTTTGGCATGTAATTATCGATTAAATAAATTGAAATGATCTACAACTTTTATAAAAATTGATCGATAAGGTACATATACTAAGAAAAATGGGTGATTATTTTCAGTAAAAAAGGGTAAAACTGAGCTGCGCCGCCAGGCACTCGTCAGGCAGGTCAACCGCCGCACCCAAGTAAGGAGAGACTTATAACGCACTCGACCAGGAGAGTCCTCCTGTTAGCGCTGCGGCCGGTGGGAGCACCGCCACCTGCGCATCACTCCCATTAGACCCAAGTGAATGGCGAAATAGGCCATTGCGTTTGTGGCGATTCTCATAATGCTTATATAATATAATACCATATAATATATCTCGCATATAATGTTTATACGTTAGAAAACTAATAAGTTTTTAATTTATTATTGGTAAAACTGTTAACAAAAAATAAATAAATAAATAAATAAATAAAATTTTTAAAAAATCAGAAAAAAAGTTGAGATATTTATTTCTTTTAACTGTTGTTTCTCTATGTTTACCAAAAAGTGGACGGGTGCCCTTCCGGGTGGTCCCGAATCACCCCGGTCACTTCGTTGCACAGGAGGATGACCGGGAGCCCGGCCGAGGACGCTGTCGCGGCCGGTTTCAATTTCGAGATTTGGTCGAAGCAGAGTCCCTGAGGGGGCAGGTGTTCGACGTAGCCCACTTCCGCATCAAGTTGGTCGGCTTTCGTCAGTCAACTTGTCAGCTCTAAGTACCGCATGGGGATTCCAATCCGGGCATGTCATCGAGTGGCCTGAGTCTCACTCGTCCTGACTCTCGGCACTCCAGAGCCTAGCCAAGATGAGTGCTTCTCTTGGCCAGGTTCAGGGTCCCTAGCGGGGGGCGCCGGAGACAGATGGTTTCAGGCTCGGGGCCGGTTGGGGGCGACCGGTTAAGGACAAGGAAAGCTGGTGGACATGTCTAGAGCGGATGAGCAAACGGGCTCGGGCGACACCAAGGGCCGGCCGGACCACTTTTTTGCAGTCTTCTTCTTCCTTGTCCTACAGCATTTCCAGCCTATTCATCTGGACTTGTGACGGGAGTAAGATAACTTTCCTATTTTTTTCTCTATCTTTGTGTTTTAACATTTTTTGTCTGGTGTCCATTGCCTGGAAGAGTTCTAGAGGTAACCTTTCATAGGAGCTCATCGATCTCAACCGGGGATATAGCAAATCTCTGGAGGGAGCCCCTGGCTAGTCTCTGTGCCCTGGTCGTTCCTATGAACTTCCAGGAAAACCCGGAGATAATGATGCTACGGCCTTCTTTCAGGGAATCGGACCTGTTCCGGCCCCTCGAGTACCCATTGGTTTGAGTTACTGTCGTGACGATTAGGTTTCAGGTTATCACATGGCGGCAATCTCCATTGCTTGTATGGGAGCCTATGGCCCAATGGTTTTACCAAAAGGGTACTTTTAGGTTATAGCGGCCCCCGCAATTACGATTATGCCACAATGTTCCAGTTAAGATTTCACCAAGATCATCGCAACGCTTATATATGCATCATATAATAAGCGTATAGCTGATATACTACGAACGCTCATATAAATGCATTTTCGTCATTATATACATATTATTTACAACTTATATGCCATATATGTATCATATACATCTTATACACATGATCTCCCTAGTTCTGTAAAAGTTTCTGGCATTTTTACGATGTTATGAACCTGTTTTTCTATAAAACGTTTAAGTTTTTTAATATCAAGTTTTAACGGGTACTACGTAGTATACTCTTATTTCTCGTTGACACTTCAAAATATTTTTCATACTCAAAATATTCGTAGCCAAAAGTATTTCAAAAATTCGGATTTTACTTCTTATCCATAACGCAGTAAAACCTACTAAGACGAATAGAATCACTAGGAATCAAACAAAATTTTCAGTTTAAACAGCTTTCCGTCTTCGCGGGTATTCTTGTTGTATTCTTGTACGTTGTAATCTTTCGCCGGGGCTATGAAATTTTTCGTTATGTACAGGTTACGTTTTCAAAGAATTTACTACATAAAATTTTACTACATAAAATCTTATTTATGTGTCTATTATCTCGAAATAGACAGCAAAATTCCCCTAAGTGTTTTGAGATCGAAATCGTAACAAATTTTTTTCGTCATCCTTTTTCAGGAAACATATATGAGGAAAAACTTCCTGAGAGATGAATTCTAATGTTACTCCAAAAATAATAATGCCTAAATAAAGAAATCCCGAATTCTATAAAGAAACACATAACGGGGTCCAATTCATTGCCCATCACATTGAAAGAAAACAAAAATCTATATTATGTACATAGCAATTCGAAATGGTGATCAAAACAAAAAAAAATTGTTTTCAGAACGAAATCTTATCTAAACTATATTCATATCTCTTTAAAAAGCAACGATAGAGTTTAATTCCGACGTTGAACAAATAATATTTATGCCCAAACAAATTATTCCCGATTTATGAAGAAAAAAAACCATAACAAGTGAAAATCCATCCTCATCAGGGGAAAAAAAAGAAAAGCAAGTTAAAGCAAATTGATTGCTTATTAAGCTGTTGCAATTCAAGTCATTATGTTTAAGGAAGAGTTAGTTCCATATTGAATAAATAATATTTGTACCTAAACAAATTATTCCGAGATTATGGGAAAAAATCACATAACTAGTGTCAATTAACTGCGTATCAGGAGAAAAGAGAAGCGAGTTGAAATAAATTGATTTCTTATTAAGCTGTTGCAATGCAAGTCACTATTTTTAAGGAAGAGATAATTAAATATTTTTCATTCCATATTGAATGAATAATATTTATACCTAAAAAAGTTATTCCAAGATTATGGGAAAGAAACACATAACTTTGTCAATTCACTGAGCATCAAGGGAAAAGAGAAGCGAGTTCAAGTAAATTGATTTCCTGTTAAGCTGTTGCAATGCAAGTCACTATTTTTAAGGGAGTGTCAGTTCCATATTTAACGAATAATATTTTAACCAAAACAAATTATTCCCAAATTATGGGAAAGAAATACATAACTAGTGTCAATTCATTGAGCATCAGGGGAGAAGAGAAGCGAGTTGTAATAAATTGATTTCTTATTAAGCTGTTGCAATGCAAGTCACTATTTTTAAGGAAGAGATAAAATATTTAATTAAATAAAATATTTTTCATTCCATATTGAATTAATAATATTTATACCTGAAAAAATTATTCCTAGATTATGGGAAAGAAACACATAACTAGTGTCAATTCACTACGCATCAAGGGAAAACAGAAGCGAGTTGAAGTAAATTGATTTCCTAAAGCTGTTGCAATGCAAGTCACTATTTTTAAGAAAGAATTAGTTCCACATTGAACGAATAATATTTATACCTAAACAAATTATTCCGGATCATGGGAAAAATCCACATAACTACTGTCAATTTATTGCGCATCAGGGGAAAAGAGAAGCGAGTTGTAATAAATTGATTTCTTATTAAACTGTTGCAATGCAAGTCACTATTTTTAAGGAAGAGATGAAATATTTAATTAAATTAAATATTTTTCATTCCATATTGAATGAATAATATTTATACCTAAAAAAATTATTCTTAGATTATGGGAAAGAAACACATAACTAGTGTCAATTTACTGCGCATCAAGGGAAAACAGAAGCGAGTTGAAGTAAATTGATTTCCTACTAAGCTGTTGCAATGTAAGTCACTACTTTTAAGGAAGAGTTAGTTCCACAATGAACGAATAATATTTATACCTAAGCAAATTATTTCGGATCATAGGAAAGATACACATAACTACTGTCAATTTATTGCGCATCAGGGGAAAAAAGAAGCGAGTTGAAATAAATTGATTTCTTATTAAGCTGTTGCAATGCAAGTCACTATTTGCAGAAAGAATTTGTTCCTTATTTTTCAAAAACATTTTCCATGTAAGTTCGTTTTATGGAATTGCGTTGGAGGATATGTAATATTTTTGGAGAAGTAACCTTCCCTATGATAAGATATTAGTTGCTATAAAAAGAAACTAGCAATTGTTTTCTTTTCTTTATGTTTTCTTTTAGCTCTAAAAGTAGCTTCTATAAAGACATTTGTTCAGGATTATCCTGCGATAGAATAAAGAATTGAGATAGTACACTTTACTTTTTAACCTTTCAATATTTTTTTTTGTGGCTAACGTTTCAAAATATTATTGAAAATATTTATAGCCAAAGATGTTCCAAAATTCATATCTTTTTCACTTTAAACATCTAACATACAGTGTAAAAAAAGACAAATATTTCTTAAGCTACAAAAATATACAATAACCTCTTCCGAGTTACGCACGATTCCGAAATTTTTCCGATTTTTTTTTTTTTTAATCTTTATAAACCTCAAAAACCATTATATTTTCGATAATTAATGAAGCATTTATTAAAAAAATATGTTTATTTTGCTGCTATGAGTTTGGGAAACGTTTTCAAGTAGTTTTTATAGTGTACTATAAACAGTCTTCTCAAGCCGAAATATTGGTTTGTTGGATGCTATCAAGTCTCAATTAAACATTTTCAGCTCTCTAACTAAAATTCAAGAGTAACAAAACAATATCGATTTTAGTGTTAATGTTATTGCTGTTAATTTATCATGATTATCTGTAAACCACGTTTGTGGAACTTGAAAATGTTTACTTGAAAATTGATAGCATCCGAAAAACCTATATTTCACATTGAGAAAATTGATTAATACACTATAAAAACTACTCGAAAACGTTTCCGAAAATCAGTGGCAAAAAAATAAACTTTGTTTTAATAAATGCGCCTTTGAATCTTGAAATTATGGTGGTTTCTGATGTTTCTAAAGATAAAGAACGCTTTTCGAAATTCTGGGTAAATCGGAAAAGCTTATTGTACATTTTCGTTCGTTGTTATATTATATTTTTCTAGATTAAAAAACATTTGTATTTTTTACATTTTATGGAAGGCAAAAAAATCTACTTTTTGTGTATATTATCTAGAAATAGTGATAAAAAAATCAAAGCATGTTTCTAGAATGACATTTTATAAAACTATACAATGCATCTTTAAAACTATACTATACACTACTAACTATACATAACTATATACTAACTATACTATACACTACTAACTATACACTACTAACTATACAACTAGCATATAAAAAGAATTCCCAGAATTCTGTTAAAGAAACCTATAACAAGTGTAATTATTTGTGCATCAAAGAGACTTGAAGAGAATTAATTTCATATTAAGATGTTGCAAGGCGAATCACTAATCTTTAACAAAATCCTACGAGGAACTGTGAGATGCTTATTTGTCAGAACCGTTTCCCATGTATGTTCAATAAAATTGCGTGGGAGGATATCTAACATATTCGGAGTAAAAAAACTGATTTTCCTTTCGATTAGATATACGCTTCATCAGGGGTCGGAAGTAGCGCGCTACAAGTAGCGAAACTACAGTAGTCGCTACATTTTACAGTAGTTTGTAGTGTAGCGAGCTACATTTTGAACAATGTAGTGTAGCGAGTACCGCGATACAAAAAATCTGTAGTTTGTAGCGAGAACCGACGCTACTTTTACCGCTACTGCAGGAGAAAAAAAATGTGTCATTTTTCAAATCACGTGGCCAAAACTTACTTCTTTTGTGCAAAGTTTGTTCTGCTCAAAAATTTACGAATCTCAGCTGCAGTAAAATAGCAACACATCGCATGAAATCCATTTTCCCATTGATACTTACTGCTAAAATCAAGTAATTAATTAATTTTCTTGCTGGCAACACTTGTCTATTTACCTGTTATTAAGTATTCCTGTTTTAACGCCAAATTTCTTATTATTCGGAATTGTTTTATTTACAGATTTTTTTATTGTTTGCATTTAGTTGTTTTTCTGTGATTTTCTAGATTATAATGTGTTTCATAATTTTGCTACGAAATTTATAATGTGTGTATAAACTAACATTTTGGAGGCAAACACAAAGCGTTTTCTTTTACGTTATCTTTCTAAATTTTTTAATGACCTCAGTTATATGTCGCACTTATTTAATTGTATTCCGGCAAACGCAATATAACGAGGAGTCACTATATTTTTTAATCTGTGTCTTCCATTTCGAGTGTAAATTGGATCCTTTGGCAAAATCTGAAAGTAGCGAAGTAGTAACTACTTTTGAAAAGTAGTTTGTAGTCGCTACTTTTTAAAACAAGTAATTGTAGTTGTCGTTAACTACATTTTCGATAAAGTAGTTGTAGTTGTAGTTCGCTACAATAAAAAAGTAGTTTTTCCGACCCCTGCGCTTCATTCGCTAGAAAGAAAAAAATCACAAAGCATTTAACAATTCGTTCCCTTCCTTTATTTCTTCTTTCAGCTCTAAGATAACGTCTATGATAAAAAATTTTCAGGACAGGAATATTCTAAGAACGTAATGAAGAAATGATTTATAGAGGTTTCATTACTTTTATTGTTTCAATGTACACTTATTTTTTCTTAACGCCGAAAATATTGTTCATTTTAAAAATATGTATAGCCAAAGATATCGCAAAAGTATTCGGGGTTTCTTTTTCATTTAAATAATATAGGCAAATAACATATGGAAGGCAAAATATTTGTTTTATATATCTCTCTATTATAAAATGAAGTTACTGACGCTGCCGCCGTCGGTTTTGAATCTACCGTGTCTTTTTCACTTTCTAGGATTGTACTGAAAAATTTTTTGCATATGAAAAAAAGCATGAAAACTGGTAGTTTTGTACAGAAATCTGGTGATAAACGTGCTGAGAGAATATTCGAAGTAAAGAGTTTTTAAATGGAAGAATAATTTTAAACGCTACTCAGTACTGAAATCGATCAAGATAGATCAGTGACATAAGTATTTTAGGACCAAAAGCTATGTATAGCAACTTGACCATCTTTTTTTGGCGTATGCTTGATTAGATTGTGGTGTGTAATGTCCAACCATTTTTTTAATTTTATTTAATTTTTTCGATATTTTTCCAAATTTTTTTTGAAGCATGCAGTTGCTACAATTAAAAAAACCCGAGTAATATTATTTCCATAGCAAATATCAATTTTCAATTGAAATATATATTTACCTATAAATAATGAAAATTGAAGAAAACTTTAAAATAATTAAATATGAATAAATATAAATAAAAATAGGCCCCGAACCCAACAGTTCCTGCATTTCGAAGTTCATTTTCGATTTTGTTCATTTTTTTTTCTTTAAATTTGTCCGGTTTCAATTTTCAGATTTTTTTTCTCCTTTTTACCTTCATTCCGCAAGTCTCTCGGTATAAAAGGAACATAGTATAGTGTGCAACCTTTTGTTAATTTTCCAGTCAAATTAATATGATTTAAACCAGAAAACGTATGTAATAAATGAAATCAAGTAATTAGAGCACACATACAAGACACATTTTATTACATAAATTTTCTGATTCAAAATATATTTATTTTTATTTTTTACTTGAAAAAAAACACGGAAGATTAACAGCCAAGCCTTCGCTAAATTAAAATTAACAGACCAGCGTGTAAGATCAATTTTTAAAATATATACAATTTAGAAAATTCAATTAAATTTTATAAATTTGGTAGATAAAAAGTAATTTTGAGTATTTTTTCGAAAAATAAGACGAAGTTTTTGCTGGTGAGAATTACATCATATTTAAAACAAAATGTGCTGCATGCACTGACTTTTTTTTTTCTTTTTCATGATACCCGAGCACGTATAACAGTATGTAAAGAAAAGTTTCCGCTGTCAAAAATTACGTCATAGTCAACATGAGACAGTCTAATAGGAGTTGGCGAGCGTAGCTCGCAGGAGATAGCGCACCCTAGTATTTGATATTGAAATAACAATCAAAATATCAAAACGTGATTTGAGAACGAAGTCTTATAAAAACTGTAATCTGTTCTCTTTAAAAAACAATAGAAATATTGCTTGGAAGATGGTATTTGAATATTGATGCAATATTGGCAAAAAGTGTTTCGTAGTTATTGATAATAGTTCCAATGTAAAATCGATATTTCTGCAATAAATGCGGTTTCATTGCAAATAATTCCAATATAAAGCCAATATTTCTTTGATTGTGATTTTTCATTCCAAATAATTTCAATGTTAATCCAATATTTAATCAATATTAGTATTTCATTGCAAGCATTATCAATTAATGCAATAGCGACAAATACAATTAATGCTATTTCAATTAATGCAATATCGACCTCAAAACACTAATAACTAGTAGTAAACCAATATAACCAATATTGGTTTAATACTAGTACTGTTTTGAGGATAAAAATCTTATTAAAATTTGTTGTCGTTCACTGTAAAAAAAAAATTCTGAGCTTACTAAGAATTTTCTAGGAAACTGGGATGCCTAAATCTTTTTATGTAACTGCAACAAAAAAATCATGTAAAATTACAAAAGTTATTTTAATAACTGTTACTAAATATAGATAACATTTTTGTAAGCATACAGATTTCTGAAGTTTACAAAAACTAGTTTTGTAGATTTACATCTTTTTTTTTACTGTGTTCCTCTTTAACTATGAATGGAGTAGACAAACGTAAGCTGAATTAAAATGTTAAACGAATAATATTTATATCTAAATAAGGCATTCCCAAATTCAATGAAATAAACTCAGGACGCATGCCAATCAGCTCGTATAAAAAAAAAAAGAAAATAGACTAGAAGCAAATTGATTTCACATTAAGCCGTTGCAAGGGCGAGTCCCTATTTTCATGAAACAGTCCAAGAAGATGGTTATTTCTCGAAACCATTTTCCCTGTAAGTACGATGTCTAGAAATGCGTGGGAGGATATGTTTTCGAAAAAAATGTAATCTTCTTTTTGAATAGATATATATTTCATTTGCCATAAAAAGAAAAATTATATAACATTTATCAATTGTTTTCCTTTCTTTATTTCTTCTTTACTCCTAAAATAGCTTCTATAAGACGTTTGTTCAGTATTATTCCGTGAATACAGCGGGAAAAAATGAGATGGAAGATCTTTTTAACTTTATCCTTTCAATATACTCTTAATTCGGGTTAGCTCTTCAAAATATCGTTAAGCAAGAGAGATGTTTGTTATTCTTGATCGCCGGAGTAACGTCATGATAAAATCACCCCGGTTATGGAAAGAAATCATTGTTGTTGTGAGTGTTCTGTTCTGGAAAATAATCCATTAGATTCCTTTCTATGTGTTTTTTAATTTCAATTAAAAGATAAACGCTACGAACTTCAACATCAATCTAATAAAGTAGAAAACTTTCTTGGTATAGTCATAAAATTTAATAAAATGTACACTGCAGCCCCGTTGGGGATTATATAAAAATGGTCCTTCATAGATGTAAATCCAACACACTGTTAAAAAGTAGCCACACAAATTGAAGTCTTTTAACCACGTGTTGAATTTGCACCTGATGAAGAATCATTTTTATATAATCCGAAACGGAGCTGTAGTTTTTATTTTATTCATTTTATGTTGGTATCAACAATAGTTTTCTACTTTATTTATCTGTCGCCAGTTCTCAGTGCTTTTTTACCGCATCAGCCTAATAGATTTATTAAAATTTAGTTGAATCAAGATTATGGATAATTACTTATTAGTCACTATTGTTTTCACGTTGAAAAAGTGTTGTTATATCCATGGTATGTATTGAATCTCGATCACTCATATGTGATAATTTATAAGTTATCTTCTACTACGCGGATTATGAACGTACTTACCGTGCTAGCTATGTAATTTGCGAAAAAGGTTTTAATATGTTGAGCATCTTTATATAGTGTTTAATTATAGTGGTATGGCGATATTTGTGAGGAATTCTCATAAAACAAGTTGGAAACTGTATGTCAAACATGACAAATGAGGTACGTTTGTACTATAACTAGTTTCAGTAAAATGAATTATATCGTCTATTATTATGATATGATTAATTTCCGTAATAACATAAGTACATTTTAAGTTGGCAACATTTTATTTTTGGTTGACATTTACTGAAAATTCCAATGGAAAACTTAAGCCTAGCTTTGAAATTTTCCGAACTTGAAATCCATATTTAGACTCTTTTTCCATTTAATATTTATTTATCCGGAAACATCTATCCAAAAAACTGTCGGTAAATTATAAAATTGCTATAATAAAACAATTTTAGTATACAAATTCGGTTTTTAAATTCAGTAATACGGAAATAATATGACGTAATCACCATGGAAACCTAGAATCATTACCTATTATGGTATATCATTGAATTAATTGAATGATATCATTGAATGATAGGATTTAATAGAATGAACAATGTCAGTATAACTTGGTCATAGAGGTTATAAAATGTCATACATCATATATGAAAATAACGTCATACATGTCAGATAACTATGCGATACATCTCGGTCGCTTGACGATTAGTGCTCGGAAGCTGCTATAACAAGGAAGTATCGACTTTAAAAAAAATCAAATTACTTAATAAATATTTTTATTAATATCAAGTAATATAAGTTTTAATTCTATTTTCATAAAATTTGAAATGACTCGACAAAATTCTGCAACAATTATATATATTAAATTTCAAACCATTCGGTTGGGTAATTTTGCGCTGTTATATGCGGACAAACGGACCAAACGACGACTATGACGACTTATAGCTGCTACGTATTTACTTATATAAGTTCGAACTCGCCTAAAACTCATACAACTGAGGTATCAAAAACTGATAATAACAGGGATATTAACACCTTAAACATTGGTCCTAAAATCGTAAAATTTTGAGGATAGATACTTTTGGTAAACTTCAAAGAATTTTAAAGAATATTTAAAATGAAGGTACTTTAAAAATTAAAATATGTTGGTTTTTAGAGTTTCGTTCATCTCACGAAACCCTATTACTCCCGCTCCGTTGTCTGTCTGTCACAGAGCTATTCTCAGAAACTATGTAACTTACAGAGTTGAAACTTTGTGTATATGGCTGAATACTAGCTATGAAGAGCTCAAAACATTAAAATATGAAAAATTCGTATTATTTTAATAAATAGAGATAAAACACCAAAATTCTAACAGCCTTTTCCTATTAAATTTAAACATTTTTCGTTATAGCAGATGCCAAAAATTAAAAATCCACGATGAAATTCTTTCTGCAATAATTAATTTTCTATTGAACGATTTCCACGTGAAAAATGAAAATGAAATAAAAAGTTTCACCAATTGAAAAAAAGATTAATATGAAATAAAAATGATTGACGTTATAGTGGTAATAAAGCGGAAATTTTCAAAGATTTCTCAATAATACAAGGAGTATGAGTATGTGTATGTACACAAAGCAGAATAATATCACGTCATTAGAGAATTTAAAAAAAAATCTGACGTCATATTGGAAGTTTAACGAATTTTTCAGATGTTTGAGAATAATACAAAGCGAGTAACAATATGAGTAATAGAGAATAGTAAATATATGAGTTTAAGAAACATATTGAATCATGATAAAAATCCGATTATGGAAATATTCGCATATTTTAACATTTTGAAGGTGTACAACATGTTTAATTTTGAAATTATTTTTTATATCGCATTTAGTCCGCGTGACAGATATTATTATGACAGAATATAATATCTGGCTGCGCCCGCTATCGTGCTGGTTTGGATACTCGAAAAAACGAGAAAATAGACCAGTAAATTTTTACTTTATAAAAAACAAAAAACATGAGGTTTTTTTTTTTTTTTTTTTATTGCTAAATGAAATTTATTTGGATTTATTAAAGAAAGGATAAAGTGTTTTAAAAGGAATATTAAATGAAACCCTTTGAGCGATCTTCGATCACACTTACCCACTTCTTCTTTGTAACGCAGTGCCTAGCTACTGCTTTGAGTGAGTTTTGAGTTTTTACGGACGATCGTGCTGTCCCGAATACTAACATTTTTGCTTGAATGAGCTGTCTACTCTGTCATTTCTTTAAGTTTCGCAAAGTAGCTATCCAAATAATTTTTTTTGAAAGCTGGTAGACGGAAGGTGCTAGGTTCAAACCCAATCGCGCTGACGGCCTAATCGTTAAAAGTTTTCTGTGGTTTTCTTCGAACCTTGGGTAACCTTGCTAAAATACGGGTTAGGTTCCTTTAGAAAGACTCCCACGGAGGGCACGCACTCCCCTTGGCATATATCCTTAACGTAGATAATCGGCCGTTATAAACAATACCAACACCAAATATTTTCTCCATGTATTGGGAGATTGAATAAAGATTGAAAAACCTTAACAAGTGGTAGTGCACACAAAAACAAACAATTTTCCTGTAGAAAACAAGGGTTGTGATCCATTTTTTCACTGTAAAATACAGGGTTTGTGTGAAATTCAATTATAACGTGACAAGGGATCGAAGTGTAGAGTATTTCGCTTACGGAAACCATATGAACTGTTAATTACATTCAGAAATATGGAGGGTCTAGTTCAACGGTATTTCGATAAGGCAAGTATCCACTTTTACCATTTCTCGTGATATCTTTGCATTCCGTACAAAAAGAGGGTCAAAATGTTCCAAAATTCGTTAAAATATCTTCATTGTTATTAAAGTTATGAACAAAAATCCGAATTTGGATTGAGACACCCTGTATTTTTGAATTAATAAATGGCTTGTGACTCTGCTTTCCTATACAAAAAATTGTTTGCTGTAGTGTGTGCTATCACCTCTTAAAGTCTCTCCAATCGTTTTTTAATCACCCTGTATTCAATATCATGTGTGAAGAGATATAAGACGTCACACCGGAAGTGCGATCGGCACTTCTGGCTCTTCAATCTTTTATATCAGTAGATAATTTTATAATGTTTCTATATGTATGTATTCTACACTGAAAATAATGTAAAAATAAAATATGCATAATATTATTTATTATTCAAAAAATAACTAACGCTAAGACAGAATACATTTGCTATATATGTAGAAATTGGAATACTTACATAATAAAAAAATATATACATTCATTTGCTGTTAATTTTAAATGTTTATCTCTACAACCCACGCAACATAACGTCAAATTCTGTGCAATGGTGTCTGTATTTCTCTAAGGAATCCTTTCATTGCAGTTAAGTTGCGGCCAACGTATAATAATGTGCTAAATGTCTGACAGCTGAAGTGAGAAATGGAAGTAATGGAAACCAGTGTAGGAGCATTATCTTAAAAGAGTGTTCGAATAAATACCAATAAAGAGATGAAAGAAAAGCATTAGTAGAAAGCCAATTTCGTTACATTATTTTATGTTCATTTATATTATTGCTATCCTTGAAAGTAAACCTTGAACGTTTTAGTCTCCAAACATTAATAATAACGAAGGAAATTTTTTTTCTGACTGCATTTAATGTTTAAGACGCATTTATTAGCTTATGGAAACTTATTTTGCTAAATAAAGTAAAGATTTGTGAATAAAAGTTCATAAAGAAACTGACACCACTCAATTAAGCATTAATAAACTTGTTAAGACTCTTTATAAGCCGTAATAAAATACGAAGACGTAAGTTTCGGACCGAAAAAAGCCTGAATCTTCATCACGAGTACAACAATTACTTAGAGCAATAGCCTTAATAGTGTCAAATACAGTTTTACTTACCCATCATACGTAGTATAGGGTAAGTCTTGTAATCGTTTTGAAAATCGAAAAATTTTTTGACGGATTTACACGTTTCAGACACTGGAGATTCCAAAAAACATATTTTTAGAAAAAAAAATTTGCCGTCCGTCTGTGTGTCTGTGTGTGTGTCTGTGTGTCTGTAAACGCTCTATCTCCCGAAAAAATTGAGATAGACACTTGCAATTTGGTATGTACTTAGTATGTAATAATGGGAAGAAGCCTATTTCATTTCAATAACCTCGATTAACCGGAACTATTTTTTTCGGACTCTCGAAATATTCGTTCTGATAAAAGGTATATAAAAATTTTCGAAATTGTTTGTTTTAAGAAATGAATATAAAAGACAATAAAAAAACATAAATTTTGCATAAAGCATGAAGTCGATCGGATAATTGTTGCTGAGATATTTGTAATCCTATTTTGCACACTCTTCGATTTTTCATGGCCCTGTATTTCATCCAAATTTCACTTCAAAAATATATTTTAATTGGAAATTTGACGCTTAATCAGATGCAATAAACCGCTAGTTAATAGGATTATTATTTTTGGAGTTATAAGGAAAAACCTTTTTCAAGCAATTCAGTAATCGAGCCTATAAAGTTATGACGTCATCAAGCCACGATTTTATTTGAATTGCTATGCATTTTATAAGTAGTTTACACATTTTTGTTTTAATATTTTACATTATGCATATCCATGATGGGTAAGTATTACGGTGGCCCCCAACGACTAGTTTTAAGCGTAACCAAATCTGGTGTGTGAGTGAATCTTTAACATCAACGAGAACCTCTGACTGCAGCTTTTGCTCGAAAAATGCATTCGTGTGATAAGGCGTTTGTATGAGAATCATTGCCTGCAACTTTTCTCGAACACACATTGGAAATACTTCACTGCTGCGCATAACTGACGAATAGCAGATAAGTGATAAATCAAGGTGACTGCTACAGCGCTTAAAGTTTCACCTGCCTTCCTAGTCTACGTGAAACGAGTTATGTGAAATTTTCTTGTGAAACACACAGAAATCCTTCATTTCACCCCACTTACTTAAAGAAAAGGTTCCTGCAACGCTTAATGATTGGGCTACTTTAATAATCTGATGGGGCTTTTGCAGTCCACATTACTGTCACATGAAGTGGAAAATGAATCGTGTCTACGTCACTGTGATATCAACATGTCCTATTTTGTAACTAATTGCAAGTGGCGTTATTTTGCAGTCGTCTTTCAACGAATGACTACAATCTCAGTCAGGTAGCAACCCAATGGAGCCCCATCGTGACGGTCACCCGAGAGTTATAATGTAACGAAATAAAGATATCATTATTTGGCCTCCGTTGTGACTGTGACCATTTGTGACGTCACATCGACAGGCTGTGCTGTAGTGAAAGCTAGTGAAGTTAGCACGATACACAATGATTCATTATGTATTGATATTGCAAACACATTTTAAAATTCTATCGTTGGCTTAAACGTACAGTACAACTGCGTTTGTGTACTACTATCCCTACTATACCCCTATTTGCGATCGTCCGAGTTACGATTTTCCGGAGATACGATGTGTTGTAAGACGACATAAAGGAAATCCGAAAGAGAAAGTTGAAAATTCGAATTAAATGCTGTTATGAAATGAGTTGGGTGAGTCAAAAAGAAATTTACTATAGGAAAAAAAAACTTTTGAAGAACCAGAAATGTTCACCGAAAAAATAAATGGCAGAAGCCTTCTCCATGATCAACAAAGGCTTACAAACGCAGTAAAACTTGTACAGTTGACCACCCTTTATATGTTATCCACCTGCTGACCTCTTTAAGAGTTCAGCAAATATGGCTGTTGTAATTATCATCCTTTTAAGTTGTCCACTTGTTTAAGTTCACCGGAAAATGATTGCATTGCTGGTGGCCAACTTACACACTCTATTAGAATGAATGGGTTGATAGATAAATACAAATTGTCATTGCTTGCATGAATTTGCTATGTCATTGCTTGAATGAAATGTGTACTAAAAAATACACATATCATTCTAGTATTAAAATCTTCCTGAAACTCTATCTTAATGATAAACCAAAAGAGGAACTTTGCGAAGTTATTGTCCTTGATCGGGGCCTCCGAGATGTCGCTGTGTGTCCTACACCGGGCCTGCTACAAGTGACGTCACAACCTGCTGACGTCAAAACAGTGATCCATAATAACTTAAAAATTTTCATGTACTTTGTTGTTTGTACGGATTGTTTACGGCAGTATTTTGATTTTATTTATTGTTTTATATAGTAATTAATAATATTTTTCAGTGTATTTAGATTATAATGCTATCAATAATTATTGATTATAATTATTAAAGAAAGTGTAGATTATATCTATAAAATAAAGATAAGAAAATGTTGTGTTCCTATTTTCTAATCTAAGTCTTCAAATTCGCTACTGATAATGAAAAGAAGAAATTTTAGCTACGAAAATTACCTTGTGATAATTATTTTTACATTTCAACAGAAGTGGTCTGCATTAAAGGTTTCGATATACTTTTCATAATTCGTGAAGCTAGAATTAATATGATGGTATTGAACTTGTGCAGAGAAAAATAACCCTAACAACGAATGTCCATCCTACTGTAATGGAAATATTCCGGCATATTTGAATGAATTTGTACTTCCAAATCAAAAAGAGTCAAATGATCTTTAGAAAAAAAATATAATAAAAGAAGCAGACGATAAACAGTTTAAAAAATGATTTTGAAAGAAATACTGTAATAAATTGAATGAAATCTGGATACATTTAGTTAGAAGTGAGTGTGCTTTGTTTATAAAATTAAAAGTAACTGATTTACACAACTTAGTAGTTCTACGTAGTTCCATTTAACATTTTAGCTAACTTAAGTGTACAAATATATTATGAAAATAAAACTTTTGATAAGTTAATTTGAGTGGTTATTAGGTCCTAGACCCAAGTACAATAAATAGACAATTATTAAAATATTACAAGTCAGTTACAAAGTTAAGATAGAAAATTGGGTACTTTTCGGTTAGCCGGGCGCCAGTGATATATACACACACACACACACATATATATATATATACACATATCTACATACACATATATGTATGAATTAATATATATATATATTTATATATGTACATGTATCACTGACGCCCGGCTAACCGAAAAGTACCGAAAAAGGCTTATGGCGAGAGAAGAAAAGTTGGCAACATATTTTCTGGCAACCTATTCGTAGTTTCATATAAATAAGTATTTTTTTTTTCAATATTTATATAATTTATTTAATATAAAGAAGCCATATATCTCTTTTTATATGCAGGTAGAACAGAATTGTATATATAAATAATTTTATATATATAAATAAACATAAAAGTTCATTAGGTTTGTTTTCATAATTGTGTATATAATTTAAAAACATATCTAACTTTCTGAAGCCCGGATTACGCCAAAGCGTTAAAAAAAAGTGCCAAGGTCTCTATAGTTAAAAAATGTCGATTTCTCTATTTAAATTGACATTTATTGTGTTTTGGTGGTTAAATTATGGTATGTAGTTGTAAAAGGGAGGAATGGGATTGATTTTGTAAAGTTTTTGGTAGATTTATTATATTTTTTGTACGTATATTTATTGTAAAATAATGTGTTTAGGAAAAGGTAAGTCAATGGGTTCAATCTGATTTATTAATCTTAGCATTTTTTTAATTTAAAACTTTTAATTTCATTTAATAAAACAAGTGTATTGATTCCCTTTTATTTCACGATTATGAAATTTAATATTATTTATGTAATCACAAATTATAAGAACGGAAATGCTCTTTCTATTAAATCTTTCTGCTGCGATACATTGACCAAAGTGGATCACTACTGTGACGTCACTAATACTTGTAGCAGGCCCGGTGAAGGACACACAGCGACATCTCGGTGGCGCCGCCTTGATCCACCCTCATTAACTAAAATAAACTTCATTACTATGTGCATAAAAATTCAAGCCTACTGCTGTAAATGGTATTGTTAAAACATATTCTAACCTTTTATTCAGCTATCTATAAACCTCTACTTGTAGCATGTTTTACATTTTATATAATATTTTCGATATACATAATTTCGAAATATATAATTTCGCTGCCTGTAAAGTAGGCTTAATATTTCATAGGCGGCTTTGGCTGCATAGCAATGTATTTGTTGTATTTGCATTATATGCAATCTTTCTCTTTTTGGGAGAAAAAAAATTTTAATCTAAATTTAAAAAGTAATTGCAATATTTATTTTCTAAAATTTCTTATTGAAAGTTAGAAATAATACTTACAATGTAGGTCATTGAAAATTACTAAAATTATATTTTGTAAGTTCCGTGATTTTGATGATGTTATAGTGGAGTGCCTCTATAAGATGGTGGCCACATAAGAGCGATAAAATTGATGGGTCGAGAAAATTTTGAACAAAAACTTGACATGGCTGTCTTTATCATCGTGCTAGTTTTTGTTTATTGTTTAATTCATCTCAGTGAACTCGTTTGGTTCAGTTCGGTACCACCAAGTTTTGTAATATGAGCAGGGCTTAATTTCTAACAAAAAAAGTACCGGAGCCCTAACATTCTGCAGTACTAATAACCGTAGCGTGCCCCTCCCTCCTCCCTCCATTGCAGTGCTGAAATAAGGGGGGTGGCCCGGGGGGTACATTCCCCCTTGGAGCATTGAAATGTCCCCCCCAGAAGATATATGCTTTTAAAGGTCAAAAAGTGCAACCCCCTCCTCCCAGGGAGCACAAAAATCCCTCCCGGAGAAAAATTACTGAATTCAACACTGCCACTGTCACTCCAATCTGCATATTTATATTTGATACATTAAAAAAGCATTAAAAATAGAGCATTAAAAAAGAAAAAGAGTTCTTTATTTTGTATATACTAGGGGGCTCTGCCCCCTGCTCGCTACGCTCACTAACCCCTGTTCTGATTTCGCAGCCTCTTAAAACCTGGTAATGTATCCTGTTTTAAAAAGATGATGATGATGATATCACAAACTGTGATTATCTTCTGTAATCAGGTTATAATGCTTTTTCATTTAAATGGGATATTTTTCGGTTACCATGGCTTACCCCACCGCTGACGCGACAGATTACGGTGGTTTTGGGGATTGATAAGTATTGATAAGTAATTATGGATTGATAAATAATTATGTCACATATAGTGTTTTGATAGAAAAGAATGCAAAAGCTTCAATATGGGAGGAAAAGGAAAGGGTAATTAGGCTTCGGTTTTTCGGAAGCGCTTGCACTGGGCTCCGGAGCCCAGTATTCAAGGGCTCCGGTGAATTCCGACCAATATTTAAATATTAACTAAAAGAAGAGAAGTACCGGAGCCGGGCTCCGGTGGGCTCCGGCGCAATTTAAGCCCTGAATATGAGTATGGAATAAGATTGAGATATGATGAGAATGGAAAAAATTTGCCTAAACAAGTGGGCAAATTTTTTCATTCTGTCCCTGTGCTTATTTCGCCACTTTCTTATAAATAAGGTACTCTAAATTATAATAAAACGTTCCAGTTTCTCAGTGAAAGAATTCAATTTAAATGATGTCATTTGCGAAGGTGACATTATTGGTTAAAAGCATTTCCCCATTTGCACAATTTCGAAACAGATAAAATAAAACTGATGTCAGTTGAAGCACGTGTACATATTTCGATTTTAAGAATAAAAATAAATACTTTCCTTTTTCAAAATGATGTCATTTTCATCCATTAACTAAAGCATTCCATTTTTAGGATCCTTCAGAACAGTCTTAAACAGCATCTATATGTAGTATGCATATAGCGGCATGACCGCTGAATTGGTGCACGAACCCAACGCAAAGCAATGTTTTCAGTGAAAAAACTGTGCATAAAACTCGGGCAAATGATTTACATGCCTTCACTTATCTGTAAAATAAGTATCAGTTCTGAAAAATAATTAGTCTACAATACCTCCATGTTCAGCCACAGGCCATTCGTCGACAGCTTCTTCAAAATTGGAAAATGGTATTTTATACTGTTCAACAAGATTGCAAACTTTCAGCTTTTTGGTTATATTCGAAAAAATGTACAGGTAAGTCATCCCTCTGGTCCACTAAGTCACATAAATATTCTTTACATTTTTTTAAAGAGAAGATTAGCTAAAATGTATGAAATCGATTTAGACAAATAAAACAAAACAAAAGATGATATTTTTTTCATCAGATCGGATAGCAGTTGATAATCGAGGCGTTAAATCAGATGAATGCTATTCATCTATTCAATTTTTTTTTTCAAATGTAATGAGAAGGTGCTATTAATAAAGATATAAGAATCGCATTGAAATCACATGTTACCCTATTCTTACTTTTTCTTTCACAGCAATGGAGTGGTTTAGTTGCAACATTACAAAACATATATTAAATACTAGCTGACCCGCCCGACGTTGCCCGGTCCCATGATAATAAATTTAAAATAAATTCAAATTTTCGATATCGAGTCGAATGACCCAAACCCTGTTTGAAATCGAGCCCATAGAACACAAGAAAAGAATGAGCCCGCAGGCGGTGGAATGTGCCCCCCCCCCCCCCGTAAATTTAACGAATTTCCTTTAACATTAATGCGATATTTAATTTACGGGTGAAATTCCCCCGCCTCTTTCTAAACATAACCATTTACCTTTAGCAGTTACGCGATTTTTAATTTACGGCTGTAGTGAGTAAACGTAAGTTGATGCCGAAAAAGAAGATTAATATTTTTTTTAAAAAGGTGGTGGTTGGGGGTCTAAGGAATTGTTTAGTAGTTTATAAAGCAGCCGGAGTACCCTAGAACTATGTTAATAAAAATTGCAAGAGAATCGGATCATTTTTAAAGAAGCTGCACCAAGGGCCTAAGAAGGAGATTAATATTCAAAATTGGTGTCAGCTAAAGTCCGAGAACTTTTTTTGTCGTGCAGATAGTAGATCGAAGCCAAAAGGGGCCAACTGATAGTTTTCAACAGAACCCTAAGAGGAAAACATCTTGAAAGGTCCTAGTACTTAGCGCTTTAGATGTATAATTAGTCGAAATTAAGCATAGAGTATAAATTAATCATTAGAATAAAATTTTAAAGAAATGCTTTAAAAGGGGCCCTACAGCCCCAATAAAAATATGAGGGTGGTGGCCCGGGGAGAGAAGTTCAAGACTGAACTTTCAAGTTATGCATTGAGATGGTGACATAATTAGAATGGATGGTGGAAAATGTACGGCGCACAAACAGTTCAAGGGCCTCAGAGGCCAGGATCCTAACTGGAATGAAGAAATGGGGGAATAACTAACTAGCGATCAGGCCCCCGAAACGAAGAAAATCGGATTAAAAGGGGGCAAGTTATTAACAATTTATGGAACAAAAACTTCAAGGGCCCCTGTACCAGGACCCAGGGGCCCAGGGTCTTAAGTGGAATGTAGTAATAGAGGAATAACTAAATGGAGAAAGGAGCCCTAAAAACAAAGAAAATCGGATAAAAAGGGGGCAAGTTATTAAAAATTTTGGGCACAAAAGCATAAAGGGGTCCAGGGGGGCCGGGTCTTGTCCGAGAAAATTTTTTGTCATTCATGTAGTAGCTGGAAGTCCTAAGAAGTTGTTACAAGAAAACAGCTATTGATTCGGACGATTTTTAAGGGAGCTATAGTACAGGGCCCAAAAGGGGCCGCTGATAATTTGGAGTAGGGCCCTAAGATGAATGGTACTAACTGGAATGTAGAAATGGGGTAATAACTAAATGGAGAAAAGGCCCCAAAAACGAAGATCGGATTAAAAAGGGGCAAGGTATTAACAATTTAGGGAACAAAAATTTCAAGGGGCCCAGGGGGCCCGTATCTTCTCCGAAATTATATTTCTTGTTGTTCGTGTAGTAGCTGGAAGTACTCATAAGTTGTTAGAAAAAAAAAGCTAGTGAATCGGACAATTTTTAGGTGAACTATAGTAGGGGGCCCAAAAGAAGACAGCTGATAGTTTTGAGCAGGGCCCTAAGATGAAGAGTCCTAATTGGAAAGTAGAAATGGAGAATAACTAAATGGAGAAAAAGCCCCAAAAACTAAGAAAATCGGATTAAAAGGGGGCAAGTTATTAACAGTTTAGGAAACAAAAACTTCAACAGGCCCCGTATCGGACCCCAGGGTCTTAAATGGAAGGTAAAAATGGGGGAAAAGCTAAATGAGGGCCACAAAAAGAAGAGGATCGGATAAAAACTGGGCAAGTTATTAACAATTTAGGGCAAAAATCTTAAAGGGGCCCCAGGGGACCCGGGTTTCAAAAAAATAAAAATCTGAGCCTCAGGTGCATCAGGATCTGGCTTGGACTATCCGCACCCAAATTTTCATACTTCTGCGTGCGGCAGATTTCGCTAGATATCGCACGCAGACACACACACACACAGACAAACAGCTTTCTTTCATTAGTATAGATTACAACATATATAATTTAAAATTACAAAATTTCGAGATTTATTGCATTTCTCGGATTCTTACGAACAACTGACATCGGTTTCAACCTGTAATTCGTCATGCTTTCGGAAGAGTAGTTTTGAAATAAAAACACTCAGTCAGATTTTAATATAACATACGCATCAAGTAAAATTAGTTTCTTGGTACAACGTTTTGTTGCATTCTATGCTGAAGGTTGAGGGAATGAGGTTTTTGTGCTAGCTAATTGAGTTGTTTTTCAATGTGTACTTCATATAAATTTTTCCCCTTCAGTTATTGCAATTAGCTACCAAGTAAAGTCACGTTACTTTTTTTTTTTTCATAGAATGTTTTAAAGATATTATTTGAAACGTTATATTTTAATCTTTTTAAAAGTTGGAACGAAAAGCAATCAATTTAATTGCAAATACTGATAGTAATATATTTTTTTAATTGATAAAATAGAGATAGCATAATCTGTTAAGAAATTACCAGACCACTTTAATTACGTAAATTGTGAAAAAAAAAAAAAAAAAAAAGATTCTGATTATAAGTTAAACATGTAAAATATGATGTTGCAACAAAATTATAAGAATTAGGTTTCAATAAATTTTAATAATGTGAAAAATGATTATATTAATTAAAATATTCGAAATAAATAAAAATATATTGTTAATAAACTGCCAGACTATTTGTCCAAAAACAAGAAAAAAAATATGAAAATCAATATGATATTGACCTTCTAATTATTTTATATAACTTCAAAGACTCTGTCTTTAAATGAAATGACATGGTTTTAAAGTTTTGTTTAAAGATTATCGTTCCATTTTCTTAAAATGGCAACTTCCAGTTACTTCCCAGAAGAAAACAGCTTATTATTAGCATGAACTATACGAGCAGGGAAGACCGAGCTATGCTCTGTCAAAATTAGCTTTGAGTTCAAATATCCTGACCCATGACCAAAATGACCCACTAATTGAATTTTCTCGAACACGTGACCTAGCCCAACAGTCTTCTCGTGCCCGAAAACTATAGGATGCAAAATTTAGCGTAAACAGTCTGAGCCATTTTTAAGATAAAATAGCTTGACCCATAATGACCCATGACCAAAATGACCCACTAATCGAATTTTCTCGAACACGTGACCTAGCCCAACAGTCTTCTCGTGCCGAAAACTATAGGATGCAAAATTTAGCGTAAACAGTCTGAGCCGTTTTTAAGATAAAATAGCTGAACCCATAATGACCCATGACCAAAATGACCCACTAATCGAATTTTCTCGAACACATGACCTAGCCCAACAGTCTTCTCGTGCCCGAAAACCATAGGATGTAAAATTTAGTGTAATTAGTCTTAGCCGTTTTTAAGATAAAATAGCTTGACCCATAATGACCCATGACCAAAATGACCCACTAATCAAATTTTCTCGAACACGTGACCTAGTTCAACTGTCTTCTCGTGCCCGAAAACAATAGGATGCAAAATTTAGTGTAAATAGTCTGAGCCGTTTTTAGATAAAATTAGCTTGACCCACAGTGACCCAAAAATGACCCACTAATCGAATTTTCTCGGACATGTGACCTAGCCCAATGATTTTGTCGTGCCCGAAACTAGTAGGATACAAAATTTAATCAAAATCGTTAGAGCCTTTTTTAGATAAAATTAAATTGACCCGGGTTGACCCAAAAATGACCCACTAATCGAAAATTCTTGAACTTGTGACCCAGCCCAATAGTCTTCTCGTGCCCGAAAATGTTAAGATACAAAATTTAGTCAAAATCGTTTGAACCGTTTTTTAAATAAAATTTGCATATATATATATATATATATAACCACACACAAGATTTGCTCGTATTAGAATATATGATAACTTAAAGTACCAGAATGTTTTCCATACGGCTCAAATCTTCGATTGGGCCATGGAAAAAATCAACTTTTTTTATAAATCAGTTTTGAGAGTATTTAGAAGTATTCTGCTAAAACATCCACTCAGTACCACCTAATAAAGCCCCTAGTGGTATGAGATGATAATACAGCATATTTTTATATCTTTCTGAATTCATACGTCCCGATATTCATTCTAAATCACACAATCCATCATGATGAAATGCTCCAAAACTATTATAGAGCCTCCGCTCATTTGTCGACTGAAGCATTCTTTTGGTTCTTTCCTCAAGTGATGCCAATAACATTTGTAGCCATCTATGCTTTCAAGGTTATTTTTTTTCATCAGAAAATATCCTTTGTTCCTACTCGTCATCCCATGATTTGGTAGACCTGGTAGCTCAATAGGCAGAGCGTGGGTAATTTAAGCGTGAGATCTTGGCTTTGAATCTCGGCCTGGACACTTTTTCACTCAGTTGGATTAAAAAAGTTAATTCGTACGATATCTTTCCCTAACAGTATTATTGAGTTAGAAATAATAAATTGTATTTACGTATCCATTGTTTAATGGAGTTGCATTATCTGCGGTATATTCTGTTGAGCTGTTCCAGATAGAAGACCAATTGCTATTACCAAAAGTTTTTTCTGGGTTAATTATGTCGAATGGTTGACGGTCTAGGACTAGGTAGTTCAATCGGTACAGCGTCGGCAATTTAAGCCAGACATATTTGGTTCGACTCCCAGCCTGGACACTTTTTCACTCAGTTGGACTAAAAAAACTAATTCGTACGATATCTTTCCTAACAGTATTATTGAGTTAGAAATAATAAATTGTATCTGCGTATCCATCGTTTAATAGAGTTGCATTATCTGCGGTATAATGCGGTGTTTTGTTGTAATTGTGAATTCATTTCCTGTTGCATCATCCAAAACCCCCTTTTCTTCTCAACGTTTTGAAACGTAAAAAGCATCTACGCAATGTAGAGGTAGGAATGTGCTCTGATTAGCTGAAAAGAGACAATGAAACTGGCATGTTTTTTTTCTCTCCTGTAACTGTTCTTGAATATTTTTATTAGAACTTTAGTTAGAACTCTAAGTTTTAGTTTAGTTTAGTTTTTATGATTATGATATTTTGAGAGCGTGTTGCTCAATTAGAAAGCTGTATATAATAATCTGAGTTTTTTCGTCATGTGAAGTATAAATTAAATCGTGATGTCTTCTAATATCCTGAATTTATTTGAGTCAATAGTGTATTCATGCTGAAAAAGGATTTAGATTTTTGAAATATAATGAGCGTTGAAGAACCGGAGCACCGAAGTCCCACTTTGGAACTTAGAGGTAAGAAAGTTTGTTTCTTACTAATTTTATTAGAAATCAATTACATTAAAATTGATTATTTATATGTCGGCAGCTTAGACTGCATTTTAATATAGGCAGTCGGAGTTGCCACATAATTGTGGCATCCCCTGCCGGGACCGGTTGCTCCGTAGATGATTGGAATTAGAGATTAGAAAGTTAATTAGAAGTTAGTTAACTAGAATTGAACATTAAGTATGGATAAATTAAAGAAATCAAGGACGCTAGTGCGTTCCAACTTCACAAAGTTGATAAAAGAAATAGAAGATACTTTGCAGGCTAAATGTAATGATTTAGACAGTCTGTCGTCTCTTTTAGATAGGTTAGAATCAAAACATGAAGAACTCTCATTAATCGATAAACAAATTTTAGATAATTTATCTGAAGATAAAAATTGTTCACAAGACGCATTCGATGCTGAATACGAACAAACAGATAAATACAACACCAATTATTGGGAGGTGAAAAATAAACTATCTAGATACATTCTTAAATGAGAGAAAGAGAGCAATCAGGATACCTCTTTATCATCAGATGGTATAACCACTAGAAGAAAGTTTAAATTACCAAAATTAGAACTTAAGCCCTTTAATGGTGATATCAAAAATTGGCTATCTTTGTGGGGTCAGTTTGAAAAAATCCACGAAGATCCCGATATTGTAAACGAGGACAAAATACAGTATCTTATTCAGTCTACCCAAAAGGGATCTAGGGCAAGGGAAATCGTGGATTCTTTCCCCCCTACAGCCGATAGCTATCCAGAGGCGATACAATCGTTGAAGGCACTTTTCGGTAGAACAGATATTTTAATTGAAGTATACATACGCGAAGTACTAGGCTTAATTATAAATAATTCTTTGGGACAAGGCCAGAGACTGTCCCTTGTTAAGTTGTATGATAAAATAGAAACATACCTTCGGTCATTAAAAATGTTAGGAGTATCGAGCGAAAATTATTCTTCGATTTTATATCCATTGGTCGAATCAGCATTGCCTTCAGATATTCTTAAATTATGGGTAAGACATTTTGGCACTTTATCTGTTAATGATAAAGATAAAGATCAGGGAATTAATAAATTAGGTACTTTAATGAAATTTCTACAAATTCAAGTTGAAATGGTCAAATTGGCTAAGAGTGGGTTTTCTTTCGATAAAGATGTCTCAGTAAACAGAGAACTTAGATTCGATCGTAAGGATAAAAATTTTTCCCTTCCTACGGCGGCCGAACTGTATAATGCAGATGATAAAAAATTGGAAGAACAGTGTGTCTTTTGCGAAAATAAACACCGTGTAGTCAAAATTGTAAAGCGGTATGGAAAATGACACTCGCGAACAGAAAAGATGCTTTATTAAAAAAAGGAGCTTGCTTTCGATGGTACAATGCCAACCACTTGGCTAAAGCTTGTAAAATTAAAACTAATTGTACTCATTGTGGGAAAAATCACCACCAGTTCATGTGCATAGAAAAGAATAAAATTAATTTAGGTGATAATTCTAAAGAGGATTCTACTCCTAATAAAGATTGTATGCTTTCGAATACAACTTCTAGAAAAAGGGTTTTGCTCCAAACATTGGTTGTACGCATATACAATGGGGATATCGTACGAAATGTTAGAATTTTATATGACACGGGGTCGCAACGGTCGTATATATCAAAATTTGCTGCTAGCATGTTAGGATATAATAGTATAAGTAAAGAAAGAATAGTGCATAGTTTATTTGGGGGTCGACAATGTGAAGAACTACACGATAGATATTTAATTAATTTGGGAAATATGGATAATAGTTATCGATGTAAACTTGAGGTATTAGACCAACAAAAGATTTGCTCTGAAATTTCACCTATACCGGAAGGATCCTTTATTAATGAAATAAAACGGTACGGAATTTTATTGACTGATAGAGTCACTAAAACTAATGATTTACTATACGAATTTTCTCCTGATGAAATTCATGTGTTAATTGATGCAGATGTCGCCGGAAAATTATTTACCAGAAATTTAAAACAATTACAGGGCGGATTAGTTTGCATGGGAACTCGTTTAGGTTGGACAATTCTCGGGAAAACTGAAGGTTATGAAAATAAAAATATGAACAATTTAGTTTTCTCGCTGCATGTCAAAGAGGCAAAAATTTCCGAGTTATGGCACCTTGACACTTTAGGAATTCGAGATCCTGGGGAGAAAAAGGGTAGAGAAGAGATAGAGTTAGCCACTAAAGAACATTTTCTTAGTAATATAAGAGTAGATGACAAGGGTAGATATGAAGTTAGTCTTCCATGGATACAGGGCCACCCTAGACTACTCAGTTACGAAAATATCGCTCGACGTAGATTAAAAACATGTGTCGATTCATTAAAAAGATAGGAAAATTAGGTGATTATAATCAAATATTTAATGAATGGTTAGACGAGAAAATAATTGAAAAGGTTGATCAGAGGAAAACGTTAGGTAGTGAGCATTTCCTTCCTCATAGAGCAGTGTTTAAAGAAAACTCCACTACAAAGGTGCGGCCAGTTTTTGATGGTTCAGCTCGGGAAAAGGACTCACCATCGATAAATGATTGTATTGAAAAGGGGCCTAACCTCGTAGAACTGATTCCTTCTGTTTTAAATAGATTTAGATTGGAGAAAATAGGAGTAATTGCTGACATAAAAAAGGCTTTTTTACAGATTGGCATTACAGAAAAAGATCGATCATTCTTGAAATTTCTATGGTATGAAGAAGGGGACCCTCAAAAGTTGATAACGCTTCAACATAGAAGAGTAGTATTTGGCATTTCATGTAGCCCCTACCTTCTAGGTGCCACGTTAGAATATCATTTAAAAAATGCACCTGAACAATTTAAAAACACTGCGTTAAAATTGTTAGAGTCATTTTATGTAGACAACTGTCTTACGAGTGTTGATAATAAGGAACAGCTAAACAGATTTATCGAAGAGTCAAAAACTCTTCTTAACAATGCTAAATTCGAGCTGGGAGCATAGTTTTCGAGAAGTTTTTACAGGGGAAAATGTCCCTGTTTTAGGGCTAATGTGGGATTTTAGAAGGGATACACTAGCAGTTGATTTAAAAGAAATTTCAGAGGATGATCGCCTTGTAACTAAAAGAAACGTTTTATCGTCTGTACACAGAATTTTTGATCCTATCGGATACACATGTCCTGTAACATTAGAACCTAAAATATTATTACAGGAGTGTTGGAAAGCTAAAATGACATGGGACACGGAATTACCTGTTTCTATCAAAAAAAAAGTTTGAAAAATGGAAAAAACAATTAGGAAAATTAGGGACTATTGAAATACCTAGGTGTTTTTCTCGAGATGCAGATAAGTTGCATTCATTACACGTTTTTTGCGACGCTAGTAAAGTAGCGTATGCTACGTGTATATTTATACGGACCGAAAATGAGAACGGTGGTTTTTGTCAGTTGGTTCAAGCAAGAAGCCGAGTTGCTCCTATGAAAACAATTTCCATCCCGCGGTTAGAATTATTGCCTTGTAATATTGGGGCTAGATTAGCAAGTAGTGTTAAAACTGATTTGAAATTAGATAACATTGCCATTTTTTATTGGACTGATTCGGCCAATGCGCTTTACTGGATAAAAAGAAATGAAAATTGGGCACCTTTTGTTTACAACCGAGTGACCGAAATTCGCTCATTAAGTGATCCTTCAAAATGGCACTTTATTCCTGGCCAATTGAATCCTGCTGACCTGCCTTCAAGGGGTTGTACCGCTGAGGTTTTAGCCCGAGATAAATGGTGGGAGGGACCGCAGTGGTTGAGAAAACCAATGGACGAGTGGCCAAAATCGGAAATGTTTCCCGATTTTGAAACTATCGATGCAGAAAGAAGAAAAACAATTATTAGTACTACAAATGTAGATGTTCACAGTGAACAATTTTACACTAGAATTTCTTCCTACGATAAATTAGTAAAAGTAATCGCGTGGATATACAGATTTTACAAAAATTGTAAGAAAGCTAAAGAAGAGAGAGAATTTAAAATTTTAACTGTAGAAGAGCAAAATGAAGCTAAAAACGTATTATTGAAATTAGTTCAAAAATCGTTTACTGGTCCTCAAGATAAACGTCTAAAGGCATTTCAGACCATGACAGATTCGGTTGGAGTTCTGCGGCTGAAATCACGGATACATTTAAGAGAGGATATGAATTTCAGATTTCCTATTATCCTACCACATGACCATCCCGTAGTTGAAAAATTAATTAGATTTAGACATTTGAAACTAGGACATGCTGGTGTACAAATTATGATGTCTAATTTAAGGGAAGATTTTTGGATCTTAAAATTCCGAAAAACTGTCAGAAAAATTATTAGAACCTGTGTAAGATGTAGACGACACGATTTTAAACCAGTAGAAATTTCCACTCCTCCCTTACCTGAAGATAGAGTAAGAGAAGCTGCCATTTTCCAAATTGTTGGTCTGGATTATGCCGGTCCGCTTATTCTTAAAGAAAATAGGAAAATCTGGCTAGTAATATACACTTGTGCTGTTTTTCGAGCAGTTCATTTTGAACTAGCTACCTCATTATCAACTGAAGTATTTTTACTGACGTTAAGAAGATTCATAGCCCGTAGAGGCAAACCTTCTATTATCTATACAGATAATGGTAAAAATTTTGTAGGAGCGGAAAATTTGTTGAAAGAAATAAACTGGAATTCAGTACAAAATGATAGTATATCAAGGGAAATTATTTGGAAATTTATACCTCCTTCAACTCCGTGGTGGGGAGGGTGGTGGGAGCGATTGATTGGCCTAACCAAGAGAATACTCAGAAAGGTTTTAGGAAAAAGTTCTCTGAATTATGAAGAAATACAAACCATTATATGTGACCTAGAAAGTGTTATCAACAGTCGCTCCCTTACTTATGTGTCAGAAGATTTAAATGATCTCGTACCTCTCACTCCGTCCATGTTCTTGCTAGAAGTGAAAGGTAGTGGTACACCCGATATTGATATTCTAGATGCCAAATCATTGAACAAAAGGCTTGTTTATCAACAGAAAATAAGACAAGACCTTCATAAACGATTTAGATCAGAATATTTAGGCCAATTGCGACAACCTAGTAGATGGAAGAAAATACAGAAACCTTTAGCAATATGTGATGTTGTGATTGTTTCCAGTGACAATAATAAAAGAATTGATTGGCCTCTGGCCAAAGTGACTGAAATTTTTCCATCTAAGGATGGACACATCCGCTTAGTGAAAATAAGAATGAAAACTGGGGAATATTTAAGACCTACAAGCAGGTTAATACCCTTAGAAGTATCACAAGATAACGACAGTATGAGAAACCATTTCAAGGACATTAAAAAGAAACAAGATTTTAATGAACATAAGGGTGCTAGTAATCCTCCTAGTGGTTCGGTCAGCGACAGTACATCGGACGTTTCGGTTCGTCGCTCCAGATACGGGCGTATCATAAAACATCGAACGAATTGGATTTGAGTTTCAGATCCCGAAACTCAAAGGTGGGAGGATGTTGTAATTGTGAATTCATTTCCTGTTGCATCATCCAAAACCCCCTTTTCTTCTCAAAGTTTTGAAACGTAAAAAGCATCTACGCAATGTAGAGGTAGGAATGTGCTCTGATTAGCTGAAAAGAGACAATGAAACTGGCGCATGCGCGCAACATTATGTTTTTCTTCTCTCCTGTAACTGTTCTTGAATATTTTTACTAGAACTTTAGTTAGAACTCTAAGTTTTAGTTTAGTTTAGTTTTTATGATTATGATATTTTGAGAGCGTGTTGCTCAATTAAAAAGCTGTATATAATAATCTGTGTTTTTTCGTCATGTGAAGTATAACTTAAATCGTGATCTCTTCTAATATCCTGAATTTATTTGAGTCAGTAGTGTATTCATGCTGAAAAAAGATTTAGATTTTTGAAATATAATGAGCGTTGAAGAACAGGAGCACCGAAGTCCCACTTTGGAACTTAGAGGTAAGAAAGTTTGTTTCTTACTAATTTTATTAGAAATCAATTACATTAAAATTGATTATTTATATGTCGGCAGCTTAGTCTGCATTTTAATATAGGCAGTCGGAGTTGCCACAATTCTGTTGAGCTCTTCCAGATAGAAGACCAATTGCTATTACCAAAAGTTTGTCTGGGTTAGTTATGTCGTATGGTTGACGGTCTAGGTAGTTCAATCGATACAGCGTCGGCAATTTAAGCCACACATATTTGGTTCGACTCCCGGCCTGGACACTTTTTCATTCAGTTGGATTACAAAAGCTAATTCGTACGATATCTTTTCCAAACAGTATTATTGAATTAGAAATAATAAATTGTAGCTGCGTATCCATCGTTTAATGGATTTGCATTATCTGCGGTATATTCTGTTGAGCTGTTCCATATATAAGCCCATATATAAGACCATAATGAGCAGTAATATGCTACCGCGCATGCGCGATAGCGTATTACTGTTTATTTTACTGTTTATTACTGTTAATTTTACGGTATAATACTCGCAGCTGAGGTGCCAGTATTATACTGTAAAATCAATTTTTGTTTCAGTGTATTTTTAAGAAAGTGTCTCAGGAGGCCTTATGAGATGTTTGTTTTTCGGAAACATTTTTCATGTAAGTTCGTTGTCTAGAATTGCTTGGGAAGATATATTTTTGTAAAAAAGATAAAATTCCTTTCGAAATGATATCTATTTCATTTGCTATAAAAACAAAAAATTATAAAACTTTTAACCAAGTGTTTGTATTTTATTTATTTCTTCTTTTAGCTCTAAAATAGCTTCTATTAAGAAATTTGCTCAGGATTTATTCATGAACGTTATAAAGGAATAAGATAAATGAGATAAATAATATAGAGGAATATTTTTTTATTCTTCATCCTTTGAAGCTATATATTAAAACGAAAAGGTAAATTTTAAAAATGATTTCAGCTAATCTGAGCATACGCAATAATCATTTTATGGTGCTTTTCTGTGGCTGAACACAGTAGAAAACCAGTTTTGGAGTTCCTTCGTTTCAGAGGAAAGTTGAACGAAGTCGAGATAGCTGAGTGGTCTAAAACGCTAGAAAGATGAATTCTCGTTCTCGAAAGGGAACATGGGTTCGAACCCCGCTCCTGGCATAAGATGTTTCTCTAATATTGTTAGAGTTCTGATAACTCTGTTCTATAACGTGAAGAAAATTTAATTTCAAGAGGAAAGGGTATAGAATTTGGTTTTTTAATTTATTATTATTAAGTAAAATTTACCGCACCCAACAAATTTCGTGAGAAATACTACCTAATACAGTATCCCTATGTTGGAATTTCTGAAAATGTTTTTGCAAATCTAAGCCGATCACGACCCCTAAAACCCAAAACCTCCCCCAGTTCAAAACTTTATCTATCTATCTATACATATATATCACTTTTTTATAGACACGATAACTCCCATTATTCTGCACAAATCTCTTCCAAACTGATACATAAAATTAAGGGGCAGAAAATCTCGTTCAAGTTCGTTAATGGGCAAAATCGGACCAAGAGGGTGGAAATGGGGAGGGGTTTTGTGAAAACAGAAAAAAACGCATAACGTCTTAATTATGATACATATCGAATCAGTTTCAAGTTATTATTACTTCTAGGAAAAGTGCCAAAAAAAATTTATGACATTAAAAATGGTCTCAAGGGGCGAAAAAAATAGATGTTTAAGGAAAAAAAAGGTAAGATCGTCAATTCACAAGATATCAAATCCACTTAAATTTATTATAAATCCTCTTACTATTATCTACAACTTTTATATTGACAAGTTTTTGATAAAACCAACTCTTTAATTCTCAAAATAGTCCAACTCAAATTTAAAAACAGAAAAAAAAAGGGGGGGGGGGGGGTTTGTAGACGAAAAAAAATCACATCTCCGTTAATCCGTCACTAAGGCGATAAAAAAGTATTGTCATGATAAAAAATGTTGACAACCCTCAGAGACGCCGTACATGGGGTTGCATTATTAAACGTGCGCACGTCTCAATAAAAAGAACGTCATAATCTAAAATACAGTGTGTGGTTCATTTAATGAAACAACCATTTATCTCTAATCTTGATTTAGTTTTTGTTGGGGAAATTAGTACTTAACTTTGATATCTACCTGTGCCTGTGGGCCGAGCCGGCAGGGATTTTTTAATTAATTGATTTTGTATTTTAAAAAATTAACTAGAAGTTTTGGCATTAATTATCGATTAAATAAATTGAAATGATCTGCAACTTTTATAAAAATTGATCGATAAGGTACATATACTAAGAAAAATGGGTGATTATTTTCAGTAAAAAAGGGTAAAACTGAGCTGCGCCGCCAGGCACTCGTCAGGCACGTCAACCGCGGCAACCAAGTAAGGAGAGACTTATAACGCACTCGACCAGAAGAGTCCTCCTGTTAGCGCTGCGGCCGGTGGGAGCACCGCCACCTGCGCATCACTCCCATTAGACCCAAGTGAATGACGAAATAGGCCATTGCGTTTGTGGCGATTTTCATAATGCTTATATAATGTAATACCATATAATATATCTCGCATGTAATGTTTATACGTTAGAATACTAATAAGTTTTTAATTTCTTATTGGTAAAACTGTTAACAATAAATAAATAAATAAATAAATAAATAAAATTTTTAAAAAATCAGAAAAAAAAGTTGAGATATTTATTTCTTTTAACAGTTGTTTCTCTATGTTTACCAAAAGGTGGACGGGTGCCCTTCCGGGTGGTCCCGAATCACCCCGGTCACTTCGTTGCACAGGAGGATGACCGGGAGCCCGGCCGAAGACGCTGTGGCGGCCGGTTTCAATTTCGAGATTTGGTCAAAGCAGAGTCCCTGAGAGGGCAGGTGTTCGACGTAGCCCACTTCCGCATCAAGTTGGTCGGCTTTCGTCAATCAACTTGTCAGCTCTAAGTACCGCATGGGGATTCCAATCCAGGCATGTCATCGAGCGGCCTGAGTCTCACTCGTCCTGACTCTCGGCACTCCAGAGCCTAGCCAAGATGAGTGCTTCTCTTTACCAGGTTCAGGGTCCCTAGCAGGGGGCGCTGGAGACAGATGGTTTCAGGATCGGGGCCGGTTGGGGGCGACCGGTTAAGGACATGGAAAGCTGGTGAACATGTCTAGAGCGGATGAGCAAACGGGCTCGAGCGACACCAAGGTCCGGCCTGACCACTTTTTTGCAGTCTTCTTCTTCCTTGCCCCACAGCATTTCCAGCCTATTCATCTGGACTTGTGACGGGAGTAAGATAACTTTCCTATTTTTTTCTCTATCTTTGTGTTTTAACATTTTTTGTGTGGTGTCCGTTGCCTGGAAGAGAACTAGAGGTAACCTTTCATAGGAGCTCATCGATCTCAACCGGGGATATAGCAAATCTCTGGAGGGAGCCTCTGGCTAGTCTCTGGGCAATGGTCGTTCCTATGAACTTCCAGAAAACCCGGAGATAATGATGCTACGGCCTTCTTTCAGGGAATCGAACCTGTTCCGGCCCCTCGAGTACCCATTAGTTTGAGTTACTGTCGTGACGATTAGGTTTCAGGTTATCACAGGGCGGCAATCTCCATTGCTTGGATGGGAGCCTATGGCCCAATGGTTTTACCAAAAGGGTACTTTTAGGTTTTAGCGGCCCCCGCAATTACGATTATGCCACAATGTTCCAGTTAAGATTTCACCAAGATCATCGCAACACTTATATATGCATCATATAATAAGCGTATATCTAGTATACTACGAACGCTCATATAAATTCGTTTTCGTCATTATATACATATTATTTACAACTTATATGCCATATATGTATCATATACATCTTATACACATGATCTCCCTAGTTCTGTAAAAGTTTCTGGCATTTTAACGATGTTATGAACCTGTTTTTCTATGAAACGTTTAAGTTTTTTAATGTCAAGTTTTAACGGGTACTACGTACTATACCCTTATTTTTCGTTGACACTTCAAAATATTTTTCATACTCAAAATATTCGTAGCCAAAAGTATTTCAAAAATTCGGATTTTACTTCTTATCCATAACGCAGTAAAACCTACTAAGACGAATAGAATCACTAGGAATCAAACAAAATTTTCAGTTTAAACAGCTTTCCGTCTTCGCGGGTACATTGTATACTTCAATTGTATTCTTGTACGTTGTAATCTTTCGCCGGGGCTATGAAATTTTCCGCTATGTACAGGTTACGTTTTCAAAGAATTTACTACATAAAATTTTAACATTTCGAAAGTAAGAAAATCTTATTTATGTGTCTATTATCTCGAAATAGACAGCAAAATTCCCCTAAGTGTTTTGAGATCGAAATCGTAACAAATTTTTTTCGTCATCCTTTTTCAGGAAACACATATGAGGAAAAACTTCCTGAGAGATGAATTCTAATGTTACTCGAAAAATATTAATGCCTAAATAAAGAAATCCCGAATTCTATAAAGAAACACATAACGAGGTCCAATTCATTGCCCATCACATTGAAAGAAAACAAAAATCTCTATTATGTACATAGCAATTTGAAATGGTGATCAAAACAAAAAAAAATTGTTTTCAGAACGAAATCTTATCTAAACTATATTCATATCTCTTTAAAAAGCAACGATAGAGTTTAATTCCGACGTTGAACAAATAATATTTATGCCCAAACAAATTATTCCCGAATTATGGAGAAAAAAAACCCATAACAAGTGAAAATCCATCCTCGTCAGGGGAAAAGAAAAGAAAAGCAAGTTAAAATAAATTGATTGCTTATTAAGCTGTTGCAATTCAAGTCATTATGTTTAAGGAAGAGTTAGTTCCATATTGAATAAATAATATTTGTACCTAAACAAATTATTCCGAGATTATGGGAAAAAATCACATAACTAGTGTCAATTAACTGCGCATCAGGAGAAAAGAGAAGCGAGTTGAAATAAATTGATTTCTTATTAAGCTGTTGCAATGCAAGTCACTATTTTTAAGGAAGAGATAATTAAATATTTTTCATTCCATATTGAATGAATAATATTTATACCTAAAAAAGTTATTCCAAGATTATGGGAAAGAAACACACAACTTTGTCAATTCACTGAACATCAAGGGAAAAGAGAAGCGAGTTCAAGTAAATTGATTTCCTGTTAAGCTGTTGCAATGCAAGTCACTATTTTTAAGGAAGGGTTAGTTCCATATTTAACGAATAATATTTTAACCAAAACAAATTATGGGAAAGAAACACATAACTAGTGTCAATTCATTGCGCATCTGGGGAGAAGAGAAGCGAGTTGTAATAAATTTATTTCTTATTAAGCTGTTGCAATGCAAGTCACTATGTTTAAGGAAGAGATGAAATATTTAATTAAATAAAATATTTTTCATTCCATATTGAATTAATAATATTTATACCTAAAAAAATTATTCCTAGATTATGGGAAAGAAACACATAACTAGTGTCAATTCACTACGCATCAAGGGAAAGCAGAAGCAAGTTGAAGTAAATTGATTTCCTAAAGCCCTTTGCAATGCAAGTCACTATTTTTAAGTAAGAGTTAGTTCCACATTGAACGAATAATATTGATACCTAAACAAATTATTCCGGATCAAGGGAAAGATCCACATAACTACTGTCAATTTATTGCGCATCAGGGGAAAAGAGAAGCGAGTTGTAATAAATTGATTTCTTATTAAGCTGTTGCAATGCAAGTCACTATTTTTAAGGAAGAGATGAAATATTTAATTAAATGAAATATTTTTCATTCCATATTGAATGAATAATATTTATACCTAAAAAAATTATTCTTAGATTATGGGAAAGAAACACATAACTAGTGTCAATTCACTGCGCATCAAGGGAAAACAGAAGCGAGTTGAAGTAAATTGATTTCCTACTAAGCTGTTGCAATGTAAGTCACTACTTTTAAGGAAGAGTTAGTTCCACAATGAACGAATAATATTTATACCTAAGCAAATTATTTCGGATCATAGGAAAGATACACATAACTACTTCGTTTTATGGAATTGCGTTGGAGGATATGTAATATTTTTGGAGAAGTAACCTTCCCTATGATAAGATATTAGTTGCTATAAAAAGAAACTAGCAATTGTTTTCTTTTCTTTATGTTTTTTTTAGCTCTAAAAGTAGCTTCTATAAAGACATTTGTTCAGGATTATCCTGCGGTAGAATAAAGAATTGAGATAGTACACTTTACTCTTTAACCTTTCAATATTTTTTTTTTCTGGCTAACGTTTCAAAATATTATTGAAAATATTTATAGCCAAAGATGTTCCAAAATTCATATCTTTTCACTTTAAACATCTAACATACAGTGTAAAAAAAGACAAATATTTCTTAAGCTACAAAAATATACAATAACCTCTTCCGAGTTACGCACGATTCCGAAAATTTTCCGATTTTTTTTTTTTTTTTAATCTTTATAAACCATTATATTTTTGATAATTAATGAAGCATTTATAAAAAATACGTTTATTTTGCTGCTATGAGTTTGGGAAACGTTTTCAAGTAGTTTTTATAGTGTACTAAACAGTCTTCTCAAACCGAAATATTGGTTTGTTGGATGCTATCAATTCTCAATTAAACATTTTCAGCTGTCTAACTAAAATTCAAGAGTAACAGAACAATATCGATTTTAGTGTTAATGTTATTGCTGTTAATTTATCATGATTATCTGTAAACCACGTTTGTGGAACTTGAAAATGTTTACTTGAAAATTGATAGCATCCGAAAAACCTATATTTCACATTGAGAAAATTGATTAATACACTATAAAAACTACTCGAAAACGTTTCCGAAAATCAGTGGCAACAAAATAAACTTTGTTTTAATAAATGCGCCTTTAAATCTTGAAATTATGGTGGTTTCTGATGTTTCTAAAGATAAAGAACGCTTTTCGAAATTCTGGGTAAATCGGAAAAGGTTATTGTACATTTTCGTTTGTGGTTATATTATATTTTTCTAGATTAAAAAGCATTTGTATTTTTTTACATTTTATGGAAGGCAAATAATCTACTTTATGTGTATATTATCTAGAAATAGTGATAAAAAAATCAAAACATGTTTCTAGAATGGCATTTTATAAAACTATACAATGCATCTTTAAAACTATACTAGACACTACTAAACATACATAATTAAATATCAGTGTAACTAATTACATGTACAGTGAATCCAAATATTAAACGAGTAATTAGCAGTAGCATATAAAAAGAATTCCTTGAATTATGTGAAAGAAACCTATATCAAGTCCAATTATTTGTGCATCAAAGCGACTTGAAGAGAATTAATTTCATATTAAGATGTTGCAAGGCGAATCACTAATCTTTAACAAAATCCTACGAGGAACTGTGAGATGCTTATTTGTCAGAACCGTTTCCCATGTATGTTCAATAAAATTGCGTGGGAGGATATCTAACATATTCGGAGTAAAAAAACTAATTTTCCTTTCGATTACATATACGCTTCATCAGGGGTCGGAAGTAGCGCGCTACAAGTAGCGAAACTACAGTAGTCGCTACATTTTACAGTAGTTTGTAGTGTAGCGAGCTACATTTTGAACAACATAGTGTAGCGAGTACCGCGATACAAAAAATCTGTAGTTTGTAGCGAGAACCGACGCTACTTTTACCGCCTGAAGGAGAAAAAAAAATGTGTCATTCTTCAAATCACGTGGCCAAAACTTACTTCTTTTGTACAAAGTTTGTTCTGCTGAAAAATTTACGAATCTCAGCTGCAGTAAAATAGCAACACATCGCATGAAATTCATTTTCCCATTGACACTTACTGCTAAAATCAAGTAATTAATTAATTTTCTTTCTGGCAACACTTGTCTATTTACCTGTTATTAAGTATTCATGTTTTAACGCCAAATTTCTTATTATTCGGAATTATTTTATTTACAGATTTTTTTATTGTTTGTATTTAGTTGTTTTTCTGTGATTTTCTAGATTATAATAAGTTTCATAATTTTGCTACGAAATATACAATGTGTGTATAAACAACATTTTGGAGGCAAACACAAAACATTTTCTTGTACGTTATCTTTCTAAATTGTTTAATGACCTCAGTTATGTCGCACTTATTTAATTGTATTCCGGCAAACGCAATATAACGAGGAGTCACTATATTTTTTAATCTGTGTCTTCCATTTCGAGTGTAAATTGGATCCTTTGGCAAAATCTGAAAGTAGCGAAGTGTGACTATTTTTGAAAAGTAGTTTGTAGTCGCTACTTTTTAAAACAAGTAGTTGTAGTTGTCGTTAACTACATTTTCGATAAAGTAGTTGTAGTTGTAGTTCACTACAATAAAAAAGTAGTTTTTCCGACCCCTGCGCTTCATTAGCTAGAAAGAGAAAAATCATAAAACATTTAACAATTCGTTTCCTTTCTTTATTTCTTCTTCCAGCTCTAAGATAACGTCTATGATAAAATTTGTTCAGGACAGGAATATTCTAGGAACGTAATGAGGAAATAATTTATAGAGGTTTCATTACTTTTATTGTTTCAATATACACTTATTTTTGGTTAACGCCTAAAATATTGTTCATTTTAAAAATATTTATAGCCAAAGATATCGCAAAAATATTCGGAGTTTCTTTTTCACTTAAATAATATAGACAAATAACATATAGAAAGCAAAATATTTGTTTTATATATCTCTCTATTATAAAATAGAGTTACTGACGCTGCCGCAGTCGTCGGTTTTGAATCTACTGTGTCTTTTTCACTTTCTAGCATTGTACTGAAAAAACTTTTGCATATGAAAAAAGCATGAAAACTGGTAGTTTTGTACAGAAATCTGGTGATAAACGTCCTGAGAGAATATCCGAAGTAAAGAGTTTTTAAATGGAAGAATAATTTTAAACGCTATTCAGTATTGAAATCGATCAAGATAGATCAGTGACATAAGTATTTTAGGACCAAAAGCTACGCATAGCAACTTAACCATCTTTTGCAGGTGTATACTTGATTAGATTGTGGTGTGTGATGTCCAACCCTTTTAGGTAGATTTCGTAAGAAATACTACCTATTACATTCTCCCCTAAGTTGGAATTTTTGAAAAAATTTTGCAGAGCTACGCCGATCATGACTCCTAGAACCCAAAGCCACCCCCAGTTCACTACTTATATATATATATATATATATATATGCCACTTTTTTATGGACACGATAACTGCAATAATTCTGCACGAATCTCTTCCAAACTCATACATAAAATCAAGGGACATAAAATCTCAGTCAAGTTCGTTAATGGGCAAAATCGAACCAGGGGGGGGGGATGGGGGGAGGCTTTTTGTGAAAACAGAAACCTCCCCATAATTTCTTAATTATGATACGTATCGAATCCGCTTAAAGTTATTATTACTTCTAGGAAAAGGGACAAAAATGTATGTATGACAGATTTTTGATATCATTAAAAATAAGGGGGGGAGGGGGTTTTAGAAGAAAAAAATTCATAACTTCGTCAATTCAAAAGATATCAAATCCGCTTATATTTATTATAAATCCTCTTAATATTATCAAAAACTTTTATATTGACAAGTTTTTTATAGGGCCAACCCTTATAGCAAAAAAAAAAAAAAAAAAAAAAAAAATCCCTGCCGGCTCCGCCTGCAAAGAAGTTAGGTTTCGAAGTGAGCGGGTCCAAGTTCCAACTGCCGCATCATGGCAAAAAGGTAATTTCTTCCGCAATTCCCAACAAACAGGCGCCCCACGGTCTGCGTCTTCGAAATCTACCTGTACCTGTAGGCCGAGCCGTCAGGGACTTTTTTTTATTTTTTCGCTATATTTCAGAATTTTTTGCAAAGCATGCAGTTGCTGCAATTAAAAAACCCAAGTAATGTTATTTCCATAACAAATATTAATTTTCAATTGAAATATATATTTACCTGTAAATAGTGAAAATTAAAGAAAACTTTAAAATAATTAAATATAAATAAAAATAAGCCCCGAACCCAACCCTTCCTGCATTTCGAAGTGTTTAATTTGTTCATTTTTCCCTTTAAATTTGTCCGGTTTCAATTTTCAGATTTTTTTTTCTCCTTTCTACCTGGCTTCCGCAAGTGTCTTGGTATAAGGGAGACGTAGTATAGTGTGCAACCTTTTGTTAATTTTCAAGTCAAATTAATATGATTTGAACCAGAAAATTTATTTAATAAATGAAATCAAATAACTAGAGCACAGATACAAGACACATTTTATTACATAAATTTTTTGATTCAAAATATATTTATTTTTATTTTTTACTTGAAGAAAACACGGAAGATTGACAACTAAGCCTTCGCTAAATTAAAATTAACAGACCAGCGTGTACGATCAATTTTTAAAATATATACAATTTAGAAAATTCAATTAAATTTTATAAATTTGGTTGATCAAAAGTAATTTTGAGTATTTTTTCGAAAAATAAGACGAAGGTTTTACTGGTGAGAATTACATCATATTTAAAACAAAACTAGATGGAACCCGTCAAAACTTGACGGAAAGAAATTACAATACCAATATTAGTAAAATGAGCTTCTTTATTGCATAAGAAGGGGTGAACAGTATGAAACAGTCTTTCAAATATTTTATTTTAAAAGTTTTTCCCCCCAGTGAATTACAGTACTATTTCCGAAGCAAACTCCAACCAAACAATCCGTAAACAACTGTGCAAAGCAAATCAGTTTGACATTACCGCCATATACCCCACGGCAAGAAAGAAAATTTCCTGGACCTATGAAGTATCATACAAATAGTATATCCCTACGTTCATCTCATATTCAGTCAATAAAAGAACATAGTAAATAAAGCACGCATATCCCCCCCCCCCTCTGTGATAATGCAACCGAATGAGTTCCTATGCGCATGTGCATTGCATCTCACCAAAGGCACCGTCAAAATTCGACTCTAAAAAAAAAAAAGTTTTAAAATGTTTAAAAGTTTTAAAATATCTTCTTTAATCATTGTTCGTTTCAAATCCATATCTTCTGAAACGCATCCATTGTTTTAAGCGAATCAATTTCTATGTAAAGATGAAGATTTTTTTTCTTTTTTTTACAATAATAAATCAATCTGCAGATAAGGGAGATTTTTAATGTTTTCAAGTGCAATTTATTTGTATGGTTTCTTCGGTTTCTTTACATAATCAGGATGATTATTCCTTTTCCATCACAGTCGGGGATCTTTTCCTTCTTATACAGTGAAATATCCAATGGATCTTTAAAAAAATAATAAAATACAGTTCCTAGAATATTCTGATGCAACATATACATCAACGAATTCAGCATATCAATTTTATGTTAATCATAAACTATAAACAGTTTTTTTTTCTTGACAGATTTTAGTTTAGCGCCAAAATGCTCTTTCTTTTGGATAATCTGATCTTATGATTTATCAGGGGTTTTTATTATTTTTCTTTTTCAGTTTTTATGATGGTTAGGAAAATCTATTTTCAATTGGGGCAACTTTCCCAGGGACTATGTTACATTATTAAAGCAAACTAATGATCATTGTTGTGATAGAATTGAAAAATATTTCATGCTTGAAAATTATTTAAAAAGTCGTTAAATTAAGCGACAGTTTTCAAATAAATTTCAATCGAAAGCTAATTTTTTTCTAATTGATGATGTAAGAACTGAAATTGTAAAATGTAGTAAAATGTAGTAAAAAAATTAAATTTGTAGTATTTAGAAGTGATGTAAGTGTGATGAAAGCTAAAGTGATAGGGCCGTTTGTTGTCACAACCGTTATACATTTCTAAAAATTGCTACTGTGTTTTGGCTGGCGTCCAAAAGTAGACTATCATTTTTTGACATCGAAAGAGAAATTCACAGTGGAAGAAATAGGACTTCGCCACTAATAAGGAACTGTTAAATGAACTTATAACAAACCTACCAAAATATCCCTATAAAAAATTAGCCTTACATTATTTATTCTAGCTAAAAATACAATCATTATTTCAAGTTTTTTTTCCATAACACTATTTTTAATAATTTTAATTTTCCTGAAATTCTTTACTTTTGTGAATTTTTTTACAAAAAAAAATGAAATCTTCTAACCTATAATTTAAAAAAAAAGTAATTTGTAACATGTAATCAAGGTATGCAATCAAGATGAAGCAACCAATAAAGGCTTAAATTCTGACATTTAAAATTAAAAATTGAAAAATCAGTTAAAATTACGTCAATGTTGACACAATTAATTTTTCTTTTTAGTTTTACCAATGTTAAAATGCATTTCAAGCTAAGCATAACGTCATTTTCCCCGGCGCAAACTTTTCACACGTACTTTGTATAAGTTACTTTTATGCTTAAACACCATGCTACAAATAAAAAAATATTTTGTATGTAACTGTAATGAAAAAATGGCATCAACAAAATTATAATGCATAATGATAAAATAAACCTAATGGACAATATTCCGGTGACGTCACAATAAATATGAATTATTATTCGCTTATAAAACACGCGGATAAATATTTTCACCGAAATTTAACTTGCAAATTAAAAAATTCGGCCTAAAATTTCTCATCAAGTGATTTTTAATTCGACGTTAAATGTATTTATAATGATGTTTTACTGATTTATTAATTACTACATTAATTAAAATAAAAATTACGTCTTCGAAACCATGATGATATTAAAAGAGAAAAAGCATTGAAAAAATTTTGTGATTCGTAGTTTCGTACAATCGATTAAATTCAACTGACGTCACAAACATTTATCCAACAGTCGAAAGGGATAATTAAGAGAAATAATATAAATAAATAAATATCCAAGATTATTTTTTATTCTGTTTTCATTAATATATTGTAAATTTTATTGTTTAAAGTTACTGATAAATGATACTTTAGTAAATGGGGCTTTTCTTAATTATTATTTTATTATTATTTTTTATTTTTGAGATTTAATGGCAACATTCTTCTGTTTGTTTATTGGGCTCTACAGTTTGGCGAATAATTTGGGGTACTTTTCGGTTATCCGGGCGCCAGTGAAGTATATATCTATATATATATATGTCAATATATATATATAATATATATAATATATGCCATTCTATAAACATAATGTATTCTAGGCGCTGTAACTGGAGTTAATTTTTGGCGCCTAAATGACGATTTTTGCTTTGTATGGCAACCTGGTGTTTTATAATAAAATTGAATATGTGTGTAAATAAATAAAACGAGCAGGGAAGACCGAGCTATGCTCGGTCAAAATTAAATTTGAGTTCAAATATCATGACCCATGACCAAAATGACCCACTAATTGAATTTTCTAGAACATGTGACTTAGCATAACAGTCTTCTTGTGCCGGAAAACCATAGGATGCAAAATTTAGTGTAAATTGAGCCGCTTTTTAGATATTGACCCACAATGACCGAGAAATGACCCACTAATTGAATTTTCTCGAACATGTGACTTAGCATAACAGTCTTCTTGTGCCGGAAAACCATAAGATGCAAAATTTAGTGTAAATTGAGCCGCTTTTTAGATATTGACCCACAATGACAAAGAAATGACCCACTAATCGAATTTTCTCGAACATGTGACCTAGTCTAATGATTTTCGCGTGCCCGAAACTCGTAAAATACAAAATTTAATCAAAATCGTTAGAGCCGTTTTTTAGATAAAATTAATTTGACCCGCTTTGACCCAAAAATGACCCCCTAATCGAAAGTTCTCGAACATGTGACCCAGCCCAATTGACTTCTCATGCCCGAAAATGGTCGGATACAAAATTTCGTCAAAAACGTTTGGACCGTTTTTCAGATACAATTAGCTTGACCATGACCCAAAATGACCCACTAATTGAATTTTCTCGAACATGTGACCTAGCCCAACAGTCTTCTCGTGCCCGGAAACCATTGGATGCAAAATTTAGTGTAAATTGAGCCGCTTTTTAGATCTTGACCCACAATGACCCAGAAATGACCCACTAATCGAATTTTCTCGGACATGCGACCTAGCCCAATGCTTTTATCGTGCTCGAAACTCGTAGGACACAAAATTTAATCAAAATCGTTAGAGCCGTTTTTTAGATAAAATTAATTTGACCCGCGATGACCCAAAAATGACCCACTAATCGAAAGTTCTCAAACATGTGACCCAGCCCAATTGACTTCTCATGCCCGAAAATGGTCGGATACAAAATTTCGTCAAAATCGTTTGAACCGTTTTTTAGATACAATTAGCTTGACCATGACCCAAAATGACCCAAAATGACCCACTAATTGAATTTTCTCGTACATGTGACCTAGCCCAACAGTCTTCTCGTGCCCGAAAACCATTGGATGCAAAATTTAGTGTAAATTGAGCCGCTTTTTAGATCTTGACCCACAATGACCCAGAAATGACCCACTAATCGAATTTTCTCGGACATGCGACCTAGCCCAATGAGTTTATCGTGCTCGAAACTCGTAGGACACAAAATTTAATCAAAATCGTTAGAGCCGTTTTTTAGATAAAATTAATTTGACCCGCATTGACCCAAAAATGACCCACTAATCGAAAGTTCTCGAACATGTGACCTAGCCCAATTGACTTCTCATGCCCCAAAATAGTCGGATACAAAATTTCGTCAAAATCGTTTGAACCGTTTTTTAGATACAATTAGCTAGACCATGACCCAGAATGACCCAAAATGACCCACTAATCGAATTTCCTCGAGCATGTGACCTAGCCCAATGGTTTTCTGGTGCCCCAAAACGGTAGGATACGAAATTTCGTCAAAATCGTTAGAGCCGTTTTTAAGATAATTTTTGCATATATATATATATATATATATACATAACCACCCACAAGATTTGCTCGTATTAGAATATATGATAAAATTGGTACTTTTATGTTAGCTGGGCGTCAGGGATAACTCTCCAAATCTTCTTTTAATTGGAATAATTTAAATTGCAATATTTTACGTGAGATTTGTTATTCATGTTGATATGCTTATGTTTAGGTATTTTATTATGATCTGGAGGCACGGCAGTGCCTCCGCCAAGTCGAGAGAGGACAGCCGTAAGCATACTTTTCTGGAAGCAACTCAGGGCACTTTTGACCCCCCCATATCTCCGCGCTGGAGTATCCCAAAAATTTGAAACTTCAATTATAGAGAGTATTTGGCACACAGGACCAAAATTTAAAATTACAACTTTCTGTCTTTTCTAGTTCAGGCGATATATGAACTCAAACATTCGATTTTTTGTCACTTCTTACTCACTCGTTCACGCGTCATCAAAAAGATTGGGTAGATCCCGTAGCCCCAGAAACTTGACATTTGGAAAAAAGGTAGTGTTTAGGATACAAAGAAAGAAAAAATTATAAAATCCAGAAAATTCGAAAAAAAAACATTCGAAAATTCAACAAATTCCATCAAAATTGAAAATTGAATATAACACGATCTTGTAGTCTTGGAAACTTAAGATTTGGTGTGAAGGTAGTGTTTAACATCCAGAAAAAGAAAACATCAAAAACACCAAAAAAATCGAAAGCAAAAGTGAAAAAATCAAAGAAATTGAAAAAAACCGAAAATTTGAAGACAATCCGATTTTGTTGCGCTAGAAAATTCAAATTAGGAATAAAGGTAGTATTTAGGATACAGAAAAAGGAAAATTAAAAAAATCCAGAAAATTCGAAAAAAAATATAAAAAAATTCGAAAAAAATTGAAAAAATGAAAATAATTTGATACGATAACGCTCGTATTTATAAATTAATTTGGATGAAACTAATTGTGTGTATTAAGCTCACCAATGCCTCGACCGAGTTCGTTGGCCAGCTTGGTCCGCCATCTTGTTTCAAGTTCTCTTGTTTCAAGCCATCTTGTTTCAAGATGGCGGCAACGGAAAATTTTAAAACTAAAATAAATATACAAAAAACTTAAAAATTCAAGTTTATTTTTTAATTAGGTGTTAGGACTTGATACAAGGATTCCAGAGCATTTTTTGTTTTACCTCTATCTTAAAAATTGGCTGAGATAGAGCAGTTTGAAATTCTAGGGTGGCTGACATTTTGAAACAAAACAGCACATTACAAAAAACCAACGATAAATTTATGGTCAATAATGGTCAAGCAGGTGCAATCCCGAATGAATACTCCGTGTTATTATAACTGTAACTTTGACTTCGAAATTTTGATACGTTGCATTTTCTATTTGTTGATATTTTTTAACTATGATTTACGCTAAGTGAAATGTTGTTGTTGAAGAGGGATTTTCTATGTAAATCCGAAACGTCCAGTTTTAATATGTTTTTAATGTTTTATGAAAGTGTATTGTAATGTCTGTAATTTTAATGATTTTAATATAAATTTATAAGTTTTAGTGAACGCGATTTCTCGCAAATTATTTTCTTTCATTGTTGTAATCATTTTCCCAATCATACGCATAAAACTATATATTCATATCCATTAGCGCCAAATTATCGCCAAACTTGGCGACAATTGGCGAAATCTCGCCAAATTTGGCAACAAAAATAAGTCTTCATAAATGAAGCCAACTTGGCTATAGCTCAATAATTTGGCGAATTTCTTATTCAAATTCAGTGTAAACGAATCTTTTGTAAACGGTTTCTTTGCATTTTAACTTGCTGTTTTCGAGTAACATTAGCTAAAATTTTAAAACGAAGATATAGGAAAGCTACCTTTTCTTGCCTGTACATGCCGGAGGACTTTTTTATGAGTTGTCGGATGCAATCTATGTTTGGCATTAAATAAAGTAAAACATTGAAAAACAAATCCCACAGGATGGGGATAGTTTGTTTTAGATAGATTTTAAGATAATTGTCCTATTAGCTAGTACACCTTCCGTTATTGTTTTGTGTTATTTTCCCCGGATTATGCTTTTCTTTTCTTTTGTTTACGAATTTTGTAATCTGGAGGCACGGCAGTGCCTCCGCCAAGTCGAGAGAGGACAGCCGTAAGCATACTTTTCTGGAAGCAACTCAGGGCACTTTTGACCCCCCCATATCTCCGCGCTGGAGTATCCCAAAAATTTTAAACTTCGTTTTTCTAGAGTATTTGGCACACAGGACCAAAATTTAAAATTACAACTTTCTGTCTTTTCTCGTTCAGACGATATATGAACTCAAACATTCGATTTTTTGTCACTCACTCACTCACTCGTTCACGCATCATCAAAAAGATTAGGTAGATCCCGTAGCCCTAGAAACTTGACATTTGGAAAAAAGGTAGTGTTTAGGATACAAAGAAAGGAAAAATTATAAAATCCGGAAAAATCGAAAAAAAAACATTCGAAAATTCAACAAATTCCATCAAAATTGAAAATTGAAAATAATACGTCGATAATACTACTTGTATACTACTTGTAGTAATAATACTACTTGTAGTCTTAGAAACTTAAGATTCGGTGTGAAGGTAGTGTTTAGTATCCAGAAAAAGAAAACATCAAAAACACCAAAAAAATTGAAAAAATCGAAAAATCGAAACAAATCGAAAAAGTTCAAATAATCCGATTTTGTTGCGCTAGAAACTTGGAATTCGGAATAAAGGTAGTATTTAAAATGGGAGGACAAATTAAAAATTCCGGAAAATTCGAAAAAAAAAATTCAAAAATTCGAAAAATTCGAAAAAAATTGAAATAATTAAAATAATTTGATTTTTTAGCCTTAGAAACTTAAAATTCGCAGTAAAGATAGTGTTTAGGATTCAGAATAAGTTAAAATAAAAAACGCAATAAAATTCGAAAATAAAATCAAAAAATCAAAAATATCGAAAAATAAGGAAAATTTGAAAATAATTCGATTTTATAGCGCTAGAAACTTGAAATTTGGAATAAAGGTAATATTTAAGATACTAAATAAGGAAAAATTCAAAAATATGGATAATTCAAAAAATACCCATAAATTAGTGCAGACGATATATGAACTCAAAGTTTCGATTTTTTGTCACTCACACACTCACTCGCTCTCGCGTCGTCAAAAAGATTGGGTAGATCCCGCAGCCACAGAAACTTAAAATTTGGAATGAAGCTAGTGTTTCGAATACAAAGAAAGAAAAAATTAACAAATCCGGAAAATTCAAAAAAAAAAAAAAAAAAAAAAAAAAAAACATTCGAAAATTCAAAAAAATCGAACAAAATTGAAAATTGAAAATAACACGATCTTGTAGTCTTAAAAACTTAAAATTTGGTGTGAAGATAGTGTTTAGAATTCAGAAAAAGAAAACATCAAAAACACACACACACAAAAAAAAAATTGAAAATAAAATCGAAAAAAATCGAAAAATTTCAAATAATCCAATTTTGTTGCGCTAGAAACTTGGAATTCAGAATAAAGGTAGTATTTAGGATGCAAAATAAGGAAATATTAAAAAATCCAGAAAATTCGAAAAAAAAATCAGAAATTCGAAAAATTCGAAAAAGATTGAAAAAAATTTAAATAATTTGATCTTTTTGCCTTAGAAACTTAAAATTCGCGGTAAAGATAGTGTTTAGGATTCAGAATAAGTTAAAATAAAAACGCAATAAAATTCGAAAATAAAATTAAAAAATCGAAAGAATTCGAAAAATAAGGAAATTTTGAAAATAATTCGATTTCATAGCGCTAGAAACTTGAAATTTGGAATAAAGGTAATATTTAAGATACTAAATAAGCAAACATTAAAAAATATGGATAATTTAAAAAAAAAATCAAAAATCAAAAAAAAAAAGAAAAAAAAGAAAGAAAGAACGAAAGAAAAAGAGAGAAATTGAAAATAATACGATCTCGTAGTTTTAGAAACTGAAAATTTGGTGTAAAGGTAGTGTTTAGGATTCAAAAAAAAAAAAAATTTTAAACACAACAAAAATTGAAAATAAAATCGAAAAATCGAAAAAAACAACGAAAATTTGAAAATAATTCGATTTTGTAAAGCTAGAAACTTAAAATTTGGAATAAAGGTAGTATTTAGGATACAAAAAAAGAAATAAATAAAAAATCTGTAAAATCTGTAAAATTCGAAAAAAAAATTCGAAAATTCGAAAAATTGAGAAAAATTTGATTTTGTAGCTTTAGAACTTAAAATTCGGCGTAAACTTATTGTTTAGGATACAGAAAAAGGAAAAATTAAAACACAATAAAATCGAAAATAGAATAAAAAACTCGAAAAAGATCGGAAATTTCAAAATAATTCGATTTTGTAGCGCTAGAAACTTGAAATTTGTAATAAAGGATACAAAATAAGAAAAAATTAAAAAATCCAGAAAATTATAAAAAAAATTCGAAAAAATCAAAAATTAAAAATAATTTTATCTTGTAGTCTTAGAAACTTAAAACTTGATGTAAAGGTAGTATTTACTATTCAATAAAAGGAACAATTAAAATATTCGTTAAATTCGAAAATAAAATCGAAAAATCGAAATATCTTTAAGAAATCGAAAATTCGAAATATCTTTAAGAAATCGAAAATTCGAAAACAATTTGATTTTGCACTGCTAGAAACATTAGTTTTAAGATAATTGTCCTATTAGATAGTACAACGACCCTAATTCTTTTATGTTATTTCCCCCGGATTGTGGTGTTCTTTCTTTTCGTTTACGAATTTCGTTATAGAAAAGTTCCGCTATGAGACTGGCTACGATATAGGCGATTTCATTATAGACAGGTTTGTTTTCTTTCACAGGTTGTACTATATTTACTTCACATATGAAATATGGATTGTTAAATGATGTTAGCTCCACAAAAATTTTCACAGCTCCCTTACCCTCCCGACATTACTGGCTGGTTATGGCTTGAAAGTCCTTTCTAAATAAAATCATGGTGACTCTAAGATTCACTTGATTTATCTCTAAATTGAACCTAAATGATCCTAAGATGACGGATCAAATAATTACTATATTGGCATGACAATCAGGTAACTTAGAATTAAAATCCAAAAATCAACAAATTTATAAAAAGTCGAAAATTTGAAAATAATTCGATTTTGTAGTCCTAGAAGCTTGACATTTGGCAGAAAGGCAGGGTTTAGTACACAAAGTAAGGAAAAATTAAAATATCCGTAAATAATGAAAAAAAAAGACTAAAAAAAAAACGAAAAAAAAAACCATCGAAAAAAGGAATATAGTTTGATTTATTGGAAATTTCTGGAAATTTTAATTTGGCTTTCTTTTTATACTAAAAAGTTCTTTTATGTTAAATATCAAGTATCTAGGGCTGCGAGTAATATCTCAGATGGATAGCACCTATCCTGGAAGCAATTGAGAGTACTTTTGACACTCCCCCACCCATAACTTAGTGCTTGCCTAGGAACCTGAAATCTCTTTTTATCTACAGTACTTTGCAAACGAAACTAAAGCTTCAAATTTTTGATACCTGTAAATAATAGGGACAGAGTTTGGGCTTAGCGAAAATCAGTGGATGATCTCCAAAAAGAACCCAAAATCAAGAAAAGGAGGATTACTTACAAAAAGAAGTGAAATCTCATCAAAAAGTCACCTGTAAAAAATGCAGCCAAGTCTCGTAACTCATTTACCGTAAAAAGTACTGAGATCGTATAAAGCCAAGTTTAACTATCTTATTAACTCTGAAATTTTCATTCACAAATCACTCCTAGTCTCTACATCTTTAGTTAATTATTATTTTGTGACTTGGCAATTACGCAGCACAGGAAAGTTATTACACCTTACTATGTTATGGGATGGGATAATTTAATTAAGACAAATTATATATACGCAGAGGGAAGTTATTACACTTTAATATGTTATGGTATTATTTGATTAAGACGACTAACTATATACATCACATTCTCGTGCTACGTAATTGCCAAGTCATAAAATAATAATTAACTAAAGATGTAGAGACTAGGAGTGATTTGTGAATGAAATTTTCAATGTTAATAAGATAGTTAAACTTGGCTTTATACGATCTCAGTACTTTTTACGGTAAATGAGTTACGAGACTTGGCTGCATTTTTTACAGGTGACTTTTTGATGAGATTATATTTTAGCTAATTTTAAGTAAGTTTTTTAAGATTTAATATTACAATGTTAAAATATTACCTAGTTGATATTAGCTAATGTCAAAAGATTGGCGAACCACAGAGTTTACAGAATAAACTCTATGCCTTGCAACAGTGAGAGTTGCCGACTTTATGACGTCCTAAGCAGCAGTAAAAGTTTAATTGAAAATTACGGCTAATTAATTAAATTTTCGAACAAACGAATGCACGATAACAAATCTGTGTCCAAATATCTTTCATTTAAAAAAAGAATGATGTAATTTGATGCAGTAGTTTGTTCTCACGGATTGTCGAAATAAAACGCTTAGCGTTTTAAATATATAGATATGCTGCATACACTGAATTTTTTTATTTTCACTTTCATGATACCCGAGCACGTATAACAGTATGTAAAGAAAAGTTTTCGCTCTTGAAAATTACGTCATAGTCAACGAGAGACAGTCAAATAGGAGTTAGCGAGCGTAGCTCGCAAGAGATAGAGCCCCCTAGTATTTCATATTGAAATAACAATAAAAATATCAAAACGTGATTTGAGAACGAAGTCTGATAAAAACTGTAATCTGTTCTTTTTAAAAAACAATAGAAATATTGCTTGGAATATGGTATTTGAATATTGATGCAGTATTGGCAAAAACTGTTTCGTACTTATCTTCTATACTAATAAAAGAAAGTTTCGCTCTCTGTGTGTGTGTGTCTGTGTGTGTGTCTGTTGGCGATGGCTAGGAAAATCTAGCCCACCTAGAAGGCTTCAAATTTAGATTTAGGTAGTCCAAACCCTCTCCTGGTGCACTATTACTTCAGAATTTTAATATTTTAATTATTTACTGAAATATTAATGAATATCCACAAAGAACTCTCATAAAAAATACGCTTTTATTCTCTTGGGTTGGTTGGTTCACTGGTTGGTTGCATCGATTCTTCACAGTAGTAATTAAATAAACCAGAGTAGCGATGCATAAACTAATGCATGGATTTCTAACTAAATAGTGTCAATATGGATTGAAGTTATCAGCGTAGAGCCATGCGACTGCCGCGCCACCTGTACATGACAAATTACACATACGTCCCACTTATTGAAAATATTTTCCAGGCAAATTTTTCTTCATAACAATTAGTCAGGTTTTTTTTTTTTTTTTTTTTTTTTTTACATGACATTTATTATTATGATGGAGATTGTTAATACAGAAAACTTTATTTAACAGATTCTTTTTTATATTTGCGGGAATGAAGAGGGGCAAGGGTCTAATTACATTTAAGCTTCAAGGTGTATTTCTAGAAAGCAGTTACCAGAATTTCGGAATAATAGTCAAAGCCAAATTTCAAATTAAGTTCCTAGCTTAACCAAATGAATCAATCTTTAAAGATGTATTGTGATACTCCTAATTAGTTATTTGCTGAAGGCCGCTTGACCCCCCTCCCCCTCCCGGCCCATCCTTCAAGGTTTTTTCTCTAACTCTGCTCCGTTTCCATATCTTTCCGATTTCAACGCAAGTGATTTCAAACATTATAATTAATTTAATAGTCACCCTTTATAGCAATAATCTAAATTTATGAGTAGCGGTTACCACTATTTACGAATAACAGTTTAAGCCAAATTTGTAATTAAATTCAAAGCTTAAGGAAACGACCGAATTTTGAAGGATGCATAGTGGTGCTCCTAATTAGTCATTTGCTGAAGGGCACTTGAACATCCCCCCCCCGGGACCTCCTTCAAGGTTTTTCTCTAACTCTGCTCCGTTTCCATATCTCAGCAACTATTTTTCTGATTTCAACGCAAGTGGTTCCATACATTATAATTAACTTAATAGTCTCTCTTTATAATATTAAACTAAATTTATGAGTAGCGGTTACCACTATTTTCGAATAATAGTTTAAGCCAAATTTGTAATTAAGTTCCTAGCTTAAGCAAACGAACGAATTTTGAAATATGCATAGTGGTCCTCCTAATTAGTCATTTGCTGAAGGACACTTGAACAAGCCCTCCCCCTCCCCGTCCTCCCTTCAAGGTTTTTTTTCACTAACTATGCTCCGTTTGCATATCTCAGCAACTATCTTTCCGATTTCAACACAAGTGATTCCAAACATTATAATTAACTTCATTGTCACTCTTTATAACATTAAACTAAATTTATGAGTAGCGGTTACCACTATTTATGAATAATAGTTTAAGACAAATTTCTAATTAAGTTCAAAGCTTAACCAAACGAACGATTTTTGAAAGATGAATAGTGGTCCTCCTAATTAGTCATTTGCTTAAGGGCACTTGAACCCCCCCCCCCTCCTACGTCCCCTCTTGCAAGGATTTTTCTCTAACTATGCTCCGTTTCCATATCTCAGCAACTATCTTTCCGATTTCAACGCAAGTGATTCCAAACATTATAATTAACTTAATAGTCACTCTTTATAACATTAAACTAAATTTATGAGTAGCGGTCACTATTTCCGAATAATTGGGTACGCCAAATTTGTAATTAAGTTCCTAGCTTAAGCAAACGAACGAATTTCGAAAGATGCATAGTGCTCCTCTTAATTAGTCATTTGCTGAAGGGTACTTGAACAACCCTCCCCCCCCCCGGCTCCTCCTGCAAGGTTTTTCTCTAACTATTCCCCGTTTCTATATCTCAGCAACTATCTTTCCGATTTCAACGCAAGTGATTCCAAACATTATATTTAACTTAATAGTCACCCTTTATAACATTAAATTAAACCAGAGGGCCCGTGCGAGGATTTCGCACTGAAATCTAATATTGTTTAGGTACTTCTCTATTATCCCGTCGACCACTTTTCATAACAAAAAACTATCGCCAAACTGTAAGATGAAACGCCAAAAATGCAGTCCCATTTACTGGATGTCAGAAGCATTATACGTGTTTTTTAGTCATCAAGTGGTTTTTAATTCGACATTTGCGTGTATTTTTCATTATGTTTGACTGATTTATTAGTTATTTTATTAATTAAAATAACAATTCTGTCCTTAAATTCTGATATTTTATTTATTTATTTATTTTGATATTCCAATGGCAACGTTTTCCCGTTTATTTGGCAATAGTTTTTTGTTATGAAAAGTGGTCGACGTGATAATAGAGAAGTACCATTTTTTATCAATATGCAATATTTATTAGATGCAGGTTTAAACTTCTAAAGAAAAAGTAAGGATAAAAATATCTGCAAACAACATTTAGTTTGTAGTCAAGCCAGGATATCATCTAATTTATTCCATCAAAGTTAGCGTAAAAACTGATCTAAGATTGCAAAAGGCACGCTAAAGAAAAAAAATTAACAATGGTATTTTGGCTGCATTAGAGGATGACGTCATCCGCTTCGGGAAAAACATGGGACATAGAAATATAAAACTAAACATTTCAATTTCAATTTCGGTTTTTAATCATAAATATAAAATAAACCCGTGCGGTGTTTTTTATAACTAAGACTTCCCTCAAAGGGATTAGTCTGAGTGATATTGCTGAGAACATAAGGTTAACAATTACAATATAAAGAAAAAGAGCAAATTAAATGATAGAATTACAAAATATCATATATAAATTCATATACACTGTTAAAAAAATAGAAAAGAAGTACCGTTCATCAGATGTGTTGTCATAATTTTTTTTTTTAACATGTAGCAAAGAATATCATTTTCTTAAGCGCGTATTACGCAAAACTTGAAAAGAAAAAAAAAACGCCGGATCTTTTAAAACGCCAAGCTTTTTAAAGTTACGTAATTGGATTTGCAGCCAATAGATTATTCTATCAAGCGTGGCTTAACGCAAATTTAATTTCATTGTTACACCTTTTTTTGTGTGTGAATTTAAAATTTTTCTTCCTTGATTATATATCTATTATTTGTATAACTGTTTATAGAAACTCTTACACTTCAAACCACATTGATAGCATGCTTTGCTACAAACCAGATTGCAAAACTATAGTCTAAATTACTATTAAAGTATACAAAAAATCTTTCGATGACTTCTGTAAAATAACTTTTACATTAAATCTCCATATCGGCAAAATTGAAAAATTATATATATTTCAAAGTTAAGCTTAACAGATACTTCTTGATTATTCTCTAGGAGGCTCTGCCCCCTGCGCCTTTACTGCGCCAATCCACAGACTTTTCTTTTGCCTGTCTGTCTGTCTCTCCACAATCTGTTTGTTTCCCTATCCGTTCTTCTGCCCGTCTCTCTAAACGATTGTCTATCTCTCTACACGTCTCGCTACCTGTCTCTATATTTCTCTACCGGTCTCGCTACTTGCCAATCTATTTCTCTAACCGTCTGTCTATCCGTCTAACTACTTGTATGTCTAGCCGTGTCTCTATCCACTTTGCTACCCATTTGTCTATCTGTCTCACAACTTGCCTATCTGTTTCTCTACCCGTCTGGCTATACGCCTCTCTACTCATCTTCTTACCCATCTCCGTACCCATCTACTGTCTCTCTACTCGTATGTATACCCGTCTCACTATCCGTCTGTTTTTGTACCCGACTCGCTACCAATCTCATTACCCGTCAGTCAACTCGTCTCTGTATTCATCTCTCTACTCGTCTCTTTATCTACAATGCTACGCGTCTAGCAACCTTTCTCGCTGCATTCCTATTTACCGGTGTCGCTACCCGTCTCGTGACCCATCTCGCTACCCCTCTGTCAACCCTCTTTTTACCTTTCTCTCTAGCCGTCTGTCTATTCGTTTCGCTGCCCGTCAGCCTACCTATGTCGCTACTCGTCTCTCTACCCGTCTGTCTACCCGTTTGTTTACTCGTCTTTCTACCTCTCGCCACCTATTCCCAATATTTAAACAATTCATTTAATATACAGAAGCCGTTTATCAGTTATTAAATGCAAACAGAAGTAATTTATCTAATAAGTATAATCAGATGCAATTCTTTTTAAAATACATACATAAACCTGAATAATAATTCATCAGTTTTGTGTTCATAGTTGTTTATATCATTTGACAGTAAATCTCAACTTCTTAAACCTGGATTGTCTCAAGCTTTTTAAAAAAAACCACAAGTTCTGTATAACTGCAAAGTACCCTGAGGGCTATATTAGCTACGTGTTATTAAGTTAAGTTAAAGTTTCGTTATCGCGCTTGGCTCAATTTAAAATAGCTTAACGCCATTTTAAATTCATTACTGTAACTTTTTTTTTGGGGGGGGGGAGTTAGGTGGGGAAGGGTTCCAAATATATAATATACATTTAAATTAAACTTTTGCCTCCATGCCATTAGTGTTGTTTGTATTATTAACTAATACCCTGTAGACCGAGCTTCATTTGAAACAAATGTAAAAGACTTCTACAGTTTTTTTAGGAGAAACTTTCGTAATTGGGCCCAAAGCCAATCGAAGCATTTAATATCATTATTGTAACTCTTATAGAGTTAAAACAATATTGTTGCTAGCTTTACTTTTGTTTGAGACCAGCCTTGCCTGTGTATCTGAATGGGGAAAAGTTTCGTATCCTATGTCGGTTGGCGAAAAGGTAGTTTTAGCATCTTACAAAATTTTTCAAGAGAGCGGTAAAACATGTTTTTGAAATATTTACAAACATACGTTTATTAAAGCATGTTTTTGAAATATTTACAAACATACGTTTATTAAAACATGTTTTTGCACCATCTTAAAAATTTAAACACGATGCTAAAATAAAATTTTATCGCCATATTCGATATTTTAATAAGTAATGAAAATACATAAACAAACTTATTTAACAAACCTAAGAGGCATTTTTGTGGTAAATAATTGTTATTGTCAGGGGGGTAAATTGTAAACAATTAATAAACGGCTAGTAAATAATAAATAGCATTTAAAATCTAAAAATGGAGAAGTGGTCCGTATAAAAGTGCAAAACATGCTTGACACATCTTTTTTTATTTTTTAATATTTACGAAGGCGCAGATAAAAAGCTAAAAATCTCTTTTCCAAATGCCAAATAGAAAATATACAAAATAGAATGCCAAATATACAAAATAGAAAAATATCTGCAAAAGAATATATTTACATAATACTACATCTGCAAAAAAATAAGATTTAGAAAAAGTAAGCCAAATCCTGCAGATCCCAACAATCACATCGAAAAACTTATCACCAAAAAAGAACTCGCCAAATCTTACGGCACAGGAGATGGATTTTTCCCTCTGAATGCAGAATATTGTTTTTTTCTTGTACGATGGGTGATTATAATATAATTGTTTCATTTCACATACTACATACCGTTTGATATATTGGTACTTTTATGTTATCCTGGCGCAGTTGATAAATCGCCAAATATTGTTCCTATAACATTTTCATATTGAATTCATTTCATTTAAATATTAACCTTTCACTCATTTAATTTAAAATACATGCTTTTCATTAATCCCATTTAAAATTCTAAAAAAAGAAAGAAAAAAGAAATAATGCCATAAATCGAAACCTTTTACTTAAACACTAAAGAATTTTTTTGTAATTTACACACGCGAAATAAAAAAAGCTGCTATTGCTGACATTTGCGCCAAATCTCTAATACCAAGTCTACCAAGTTATTGCGGGGTTTTTCTTTCAAACAGAAAAAAATCCAGATTAATTTTCGATTTCTACTAAATTGAAATATATTTTATTGTGCTGAATATTAGTGCGTGCATATTTTTTTGCTCCATGTACTCCATGAACTTTTCAATTCCGATTGTCTACGAAAATCTCCCGTTGATGAAAATGACGTACGCACAAAATTTTCGTGACGTATGTACTTTAATTGTGCTTTTTTATCTATTTTTTTAATATAATTTCTAAACGGTTTGACATTTATTCTTGGTAATAAATAGACGTCGTTGTCACCTTTATAGGTACCTGCTGTAAAAATTTGAGCAAAATCCGTTAAATATTTTTTGAGTTATGCTTGACGAAAGGTTTTAATATTCATCGTAGCTATATATGGGGCAAAGTAATACTGCGCTGTGTATGAGTCTTCGTTGCACTCAGACAATAATTGCTCAGCATCATATAATGTGCTATTTTATTTCTGTGGCAACAATAATTTCAGGAAAACCTTTCATTTCTTTTATGTAAACAGTGTCGATTTAATTTTTAATTTTCAGTCAATTTTAATCAAAAACATGTGTTCAAACATTGTAATCAAAAACGAAATATTAAGTGCGCTATGTCAGAAGCCTGTTCAAAATCCTTTCATATGCTATCTCATTCGTCGTTCTGCGTTTCGTATTTTCCGAGAAAAAGGGATGTTGACAGGAGAAATAATATATATGATTTATGAGTAGCGGTTACCACTATCCTCTTTAATAAAAAGGTATGTGTTGCTGACGACTGGGATTTTCGCTAATCGTTGCCACAGAATATCTCGGAAAATGAAATATTTGAAGTTACTGAAAAAATTAATAGCTCGAAAAGTATTTGTCTGAAAATTGTTAGACAAACTGAGGTAAGAAAGGTAAAAAATTGTATTTTTCTTGATATAAATTTCAAATCTAATGATTATGCCGTTTTTTAAATATTAAATTTCAAAAATTACCAAATTTTACAATGGAGTACCATAGCGAAATCTTCACGCATAAAAAGATAATGATAACGGTGTTGTGTCCTAAGGTATATATACTTACTATAGCACGAATCACAAATTATAGTAGCCTTATTATTTTGTTAAAATATAAAAGTGAATTATGATGTCGCGAGTGCATGATTTTTATTTAATTCTCGACGAGTACCATATTTTTGTCCACCTCAGTGAGGCATATCAATTTCATTTTATTTAAAGTATTGTAAATTGTAACTTCATTCAAATCCAATTTGAATCCAACGGAAATGATTTTTCCCCATAGACACCATAATGTAAACCCCATAGACACCATAATTTAACATAATTATTTATTTTTTAAATGCTGACCTATTCCATAAAATAGTATACAGAGAATAGGCCTAATTTGTCCTTAACAGCCCAAATTTATCTGACACATTAAAAATGTAATAACGCAGTAGCGTTCGTATCGTTTTCAGAAATGTAGAAACACATTCCAAGTAAAGATCCATAGGGTTTTTAAATACAAGGTCAAATTCAAAGTCAATATTTAACTTGATTAAAGGTGCGTGAAGAGAAATTGACCAGCGTAGCGGGCGTAGCTTGCTAGTTTACAAATAAGAGTTTAAGCCAACTTTGTAATTAAGTTCCTAGCTTAACAAAACGAACGAATTTTTATGCATGCATAGTGGGCCTCCTAATTAGTCATTTTCTGAAGGACACTCGAACATCCCCTCCTCTCGGCAACTCACTCAAGGTTATTTTCTCTAACTGTGCTTTATTGCAATAACTGGGCTAATAATGTTCCAATCTTCTCGAAACCAGCTCAATTTTGTAGTGCGCCTACTATACAGTAACGTAGGCAGCGGGGACCTGTCTCAGAAGTTCTTTCGGAAAGAGGTTTGTTTAGAACAGAATGCTCCCCTGGCGGTGGTAGGGGGAAATAACAGATTTTCTAGAGCGTACAAGCATGCCGGGTATACGGTTCCGAAGCCATCGTAGACCGTGGCCAGAGATTCATTTTTTAAGAGATTTAAGTTTATTACAAGGGCTCAGGCAACGCCGGGCGGGTCAGCTAGTTGATAATATTTCCAATGTAAAATCGATATTTCTGCAATAAATTCGGTTTCATTGCAAATAATTCGAATGTAAAGCCAATATTTCTTTGATTGTGATTTTTCATTCCAAATAATTTCAATGTTAACCCAATATTTAATCAATATTAGTATTTCATTGCAAGCATTTTCAATGAATGCAATATCGACACACCCAATATAACCTATATTGGTTTACTACTACTAGTGTTTTGAGGGATAAAAATATTATTAAAACTTGTTGTCCTTTCTCTTTAACTATGAAAGGAGTAGACTGACTGAGAGCTGGATTAAAATGTTAAACGAATAATATTTATATCTAAATAAGACATTCCCAAATTCAATGAAACAAACTCAGGACGCATGCCAATTCAGCTCGTATCAAAAGAAAAGAAAATAGACTAAGAAGCAAATTGATTTCATATTAAGCCGTTGCAGGGCGAGTCCCTATTTTCATGAAACAGTCCAAGGGAGATGGTTATTTCTCGAAACAATTTTCCCTGTAAGTACGTTGTCTAGAAATGCGTGGGAGGATATGTTTTCAAAAAAAAAACGTAATCTTCTTTTTGAATAGATATATATTTCATTTGCTATAAAAAGAAAAATTATATAACATTTAACAATTGTTTTCCTTTCTTTATCTCTTCTATAGTCCTAAAATAACTTCTATAAGAAGTTTGTTCAGTATTATTCCGTGAATACAGTGAAAAAAAAATGAGATGGAAGATATTTTTAACTTTATTCTTTCAACATACTCTTAATTCGTGTTAGCAATTCAAAATATTGTTAAGCGAGGGAGATGCTTATTGGTCTCGATTTCCGGAGTAACGTCGTGATAAAATCACCCCGATTATGGAAAGAAATCATTGTTTTTGTGAGTGTTGTGTTCTGGAAAAGAATCCATTATATTCCTTTATATGTGTTTTTTTCATTTCAATTAAAAGATAAACGCTACCACCTTCAACATCAATCTCAATAAATTAGAAAACTTTCTTGGTATAGCCATAAAATTTAATAAAATAAACACAGCAGTGCCGTTGTGGATTATATAAAAATGATCCTTCATAGATGTAACTCCAACACGCTGTTAAAAGGTAGACCACACAAAGTGAAGTCTTTTAACCCTTTCAGGGTCAAAGTACTTTCAGTACTTAAATGTTGAAATAAATGACTGGCACCGGAATTTACGATCAAATTTATTTGGAAATAAGAAAAAGGCTATATTTCACATACATATTAAACGGAAAAGACTTGACAAAATTCTGGTGCCGCTGTGGCGTTTGGGAATTAAAATTAAGTGGTTTCATAAACATACCACTGCCCCTGAAAGGGTTAACCACGTGTTGAATTTGCACCTGATGAAGAATCATTTTTATATAATCCTAAACGGCGCTGTAGTTTTTATTTTATTAATTTTATGTTGCTATCAACAAAAGTTTTCTACTTTATTTGTTCTCAGTGCTTTTTTACCGCATCAACCTAATAGATTTATTAAAATGTAGTTGAATCAAGATTATGGATGATTACTCATTAGTCACTATTACTTTCATGTTAAAAAAAGTGTTGTTATATCCACTGTATGTATTGAATCTGGATCACTCAAATGTGACAATTTGTAAGTTACATTCTACTGCGCGGATTATGAACGTACTTACCGTGCTAGCTATGTAATTTTGCGAAAAAGGTTTTAATATGTTGAACATCTTTATATAGTGTTTAGTTATAGTGGTATGGCGATATTTGTAAGGAAATCTCATAAAACAAGTTGGAAACTGTACGTCAAACATGACAAATGAGGTTCGTTCGTACTATAACTAGTTTCAGTGAAATGAATTATATCGTCTATTATTATGATACGATTAATTTCCGTAATAAAATAAGTATATTTTAAGTTGGCAACATTTTATCTTTGGTTGACATTTACTGAAAATTCCAATGGGAAACTTAAGCCTAGCTTTGAAATTTTCAGAGCTTGAAATCCATATTTAGACTCCTTTTTCCATTTAATATTTATTTATCCGGAAACATCTATCCAAAAAACTGTCGGTAAATTATATGATTGCTATAATTAAACAATTTTAGTATACAAATTCGGTTTTTAAATTCAGTAATACGGAAATAATATGACGTAATCATCATGGCAACCTAGAATCAATACCTATCATGGGATATCATTGAATTAATTACGTATGATAGGATTTAATAGAATGAAGAATGTGACTATAACTTGTTCATAGAGGTTATAAAATATCATATACGTCATATATGACAATAACGTCATACATGTCAGATAACTTGGCGATACATCTCGGTCGCTTGACGATTAATCCTCGGAAGCTGCTATAACAAGGAAGTACCGACTTTAAAAAAATTCAAATTACTTAATAAATATTTTTATTAATATCTGTTTAAGTTTTAATTCAAGTTTCATAAAATTTGAAATGACTCGACAAAATTCTGCAACGATTATATATATTAAATTTCAAACCATTCGGTTGGGTAGTTTTGCGCTGTTATATGCGGACTGACGGACGGACGGACCAGACGACGACTATAGGTGCTACGTATTTATTTACATAAGTTCGAACTCACCTAAAACTCATTCAACTGAGGTATCAAAAACTGATAATAACAGGGATATTAACGCCTTAACCATTGGTCCTAAAATCGTAAAATTTTGAGGATAGATACTTTTGGTAAACTTCAAAGAATTTTAAAGAATACTAGATGGAACCCGTCGAAACGTGACGGAAAAAAATACTATAACAATATCAGTAAAATAAGCTTCTTTATAATTTAATAGGGCTTCGTATGAAACAGTCTTTCAAATATTTTATTTTAAAAAATCCCCCCCAGTGAACTGCTATTTCCGATGCAAACTCCAAATGAACACTCCGTAAACAAATGTGTAATGAAAATCAGTTTGACATTACCACCATATTCCCCACGACAAAAAAAAATAGTCCTATCATAAAGTATCATATAAATTTCCTACTTTCATCTCATATTCAGTAAATAAAAGAACATAGTATAAGCACTCCCCTCCCCTCTGTGATAATGCAATCGAATGAGCTCCTATGCGCATATGTATTGCATCTGCCCAAAGGCACCGTTGAAATTCGACGTTAAAAAATGTTTTAAAATGTTTAAATTAAAAGTTTTAAAATGTCCTCTTTAATCATTGTTTGTTTCAAATCCATATCTTCTAAAACGCATCCATTGTTTTAAGCTAATCAATTTTTATGTAAAAATGGAGAATTTTTGTTACAAAAAATAATTTAATATGCAGATGGGGGAGAATTTTAATGTTTTCAATTGTAATTTATTTGTATGGTTTCTTCTATCCCTTTACATAATCAGGATGATTATTCCTTTTCCATCACAGTCGGTCTCTTATACAGTTAAATATCCAATGGATCTTTAAAAAAATAATAAATAACAGTTCCTAGCATATTCTGATTCAACATATACATCAACGAATTCAACATATCAATTTTATGTTAATCATAAACTAAAAATAGTTTTTTTTTTTTTTTCTTTTGACAGATTTTATATTAGCGCCAAAATACTCTATCTTATGGATAATCTGATCTTATGATTTATCAGGTTTTTATTATTATTTTTTTTTTCAATTTTCATGAAGGTTAGGGATACCTATTTTCAATTGTTGCAACTTTCCCAGGGGCTATTTTACATTATTAAAACAAACGGATGGTCATTGTTGAGATAGAATTGAAAAATATTTCATGCTTGAAAATTATTTAAAAAGTCGTTAAATTAAGCGGCAGATTTCAAGTAAATTTCAATCGAAAGCTAATTTTTTTTCTAATTGAGGATGTAAGAATTAAAATTGTAAAATGTAGTAAAAAAATTAAATTTTTAGTATTTAGAAGTGATGTAAGCGCGATGAAAGCTAAAGCGATAGTGCCGTTTATTGTCACAACCGTTATACATTTCTAAATATTGCCACTGTGTTTTGGTTGGCATCCAAAAGTAGACTACCATTTTTGACATCGAAAGAAAAATTCACAGTGAAAGAAATAAGACTTTGCCGCTAATAAGGAACTGTTAAATGAACTTATAACAAACCTATCAAAATAATTCCTATAAAATATTAACCTTACATTGTTTATTCTAGCTAAAAATACAGTCATTATTTCAAGTTTTTTTTTTTCCTGAAATTCTCTACTTTTGTGAATTTTTTTATTAAAAAAGGAAATCTTAATAATTTAAATCCTATAATTCCTATAACTTAATCCTATAATTTAAAACTAGTCGTTGGGGGCCACCGTAATACTTACCCATCATGGGTATGCATAATGTAAAATATTAAAATAAAAATGTGTAAACTACTTATAAAATGCATTGCAATTCAAATAAAATCGTGGCTTGATGACGTCATAAACTTTAAAGGCTCGATTACTGAATTGCTTGAAAGAGGTTTTTCCTTATAATTCCAAAAATAATAATCCTATTAACTAGCGGTTTATTTCATCTGATTAAGCGTCAAATTTCCAATTAAAATATATCTTTAAAGTGAAATTTAAATGAAATACAGGGTCATGAAAAATCGAAGAGTGTGCAAAATAGGATTCCAAATATCTCGGCAACTCATTATCCGATCGACTTCATGCTTTATGTAAAATTTATGTTTTTTATTGTCTTTTATATTCATTTCTTAAAATAAACAATTTCGAAAATTTTTATATACCTTTTATCAGGACGAATATTTCGAGAGTCCGAAAAAAATAGTTCCGGTTAATCGAGGTTATTGAAATGAAATAGGCTTCTTCCCATTATTATTTACTAAGTACATACCAAATTGCAAGTCTCTATCTCAATTTTTTCGGGAGATAGAGCGTTTACAGACACACAGACACACACACACACACACAGACGGACGGCAAATTTTTTTTTTTCTAAAAATATGTTTTTCGGAATCTCCAGTGTCTGAAACGTGTAAATCCGTCAAAAAAAAATTTCGATTTTCAAAACGATTACAAGACTTACCCTATACTACGTATGATGGGTAAGTAAAAAGTAATTGGTAACATGTAATCAAGGTATGCAATCAAGATGAAGCAACCAATAAAGGCTCCAGTTCTAATCTTTAAAATTAAAAATTGAAATATCAGTTAATATTACGCCATGTTGACACAATCATATAAATTTTTCTTTTTAGTTTTATCAATGTTAAAAGGCATTTCAAGCTAAGCATAACGTCATTTTCACCGGTACAGACTTTTCACACGTACATTTATGCTTAAGCACCATGCATACAAATAAAAATATATTTTGCATTTAATTGTAATAAAAACAAGTTGGAAATTCTACGTCAAACGTTACAAACGAGGTGCGTTCGTACGCACGTTTTAGAATTAAATTCATGATATCCCGTGCGTAGAACGGGTTAAACAGCTAGTTAAGTATATATTTTATGACACTGTTCATACAAATATCTTAACTAGTTATATAAATATTCAGGTACATATGTATCAGCTAATTATATAAATATTCAGATCTTGATGATTTTTAATTCTGTGAAATGAATTATATCGTCTGCAGATTAATTTCTGTCATAAAATAAGTATCTCGGTCGCTTGACGATTAAACGTCGGAAGCTCCTATAACAAAAAAGCACCGATTTAAAAAAAAAAAAATCAAATTTCTTAATAAATATTTTTATTAATATCTCCTAAAGTTTTGATTCGATTTTAATTAAATTTGAGATGTCTCGACAAAATTCTCCAAAGATAATATATTTTAAATTGCAAACCATTTGGTTGGGTAGTTTTTGCGTTGTTATATGCGGACAGACAGACAGACGGACGGACAGACAGACGGACAGACAGACAGACAGACGGACGGACAGACGGACGGACCAAACGACAACTATAGGTGCTACGTATTTATATAATTACGAACGCACCTAAAAATGGCATCAACAAAGTTATAATGCTTAATGATAAAATGAACTCAATGGACAATATTTCCGTGACGTCACAGTAAATATGAATTTTTATTTGCTTATAAAACACACGGATAAATATTTTTTACCGAAATACTTAAACATTTTAACTATATTTTAACTTACAAATTAAAAAATTCGGCCTAAAAGTCACGTGCTTTTAATATTTAATATTTATTTTTTTATGCTCGCAATCATTGAGTTCAGAAAATAAACTCTGTACGTCGCAACAGTGGGCGTTAATCCGATTGTCGACTTTATGACGTCATAAGCAGAAGTAAAATTTTAATTTAAGATTACGGCTAATTAATTAAATTTTCGAACAAACGAATGTACGATAACAAATCTGTGACCAAATATCTTTCATTTAAAAAAAGAGTGATGTAATTTGATGTAGTAGTTTGTTCTCACGGATTGTCGAAACAAAACGCTTAGCGTTTTAAATATATAGATTTAAAATGAAGGTACTTTAAAAATTAAAATGTGTTAATTTTTCTTTGTAGCATAGGTCGGGAATCTGATTTTCATGGCTATTTTGTGCAATGATATATGATAAGTTGGAAATTGTACGTTAAACGTGACATATGAGGTGGGTTCGTTTTATAATTAGTTTCACAATATAGAAAAACACACAGTGAAATGAATTAAATCGTGTGCTATGCGCGAAATGAGCATGGTTTTTTTTTGTTTGTTTTTTTCCTTATAACGTACGACACGTTTACAAATGCGAATTATTTTTTCTACACCAAACAGCGCTGAAAAATTAACCATAGAGATCTTGCTTTGCGAATGATTACTTCCATGGTTTAATAATTTTTATGACTCATAATATACATATTTGAATGTAACTAATCTCACAAACAAACAATTATTTTGAACGATCTTTCTCAGAATGTAACTTTTATTCAATTCTGTTTTAAAAACAATTTTGAATAAAAATGGCCGCCTGGCATATGAAAAAAGAAGTGGTTTGCCCGTATTTGTTTTCCTCAGTCACATGACTTGCACTTTTATTATATAGATTACGTACGATAGGATTTAATAGAATAAAGAAAACTTTTATTAATATCTTTTTAAGTTTTGATTCGATTTTCATAAAATTTGAAATGAATCGACAAAATTCTGCAACGATAATATATATTAAATTTCAAACCATTCGGTTGGGTAGTTTTTGCGCTGTTATATGCGGACGGAAGGACAGACGACGACTATAGGTGCTACGTATTTATATAATTACGAACGCACTTAATAATTTGGTATCCGTGGTTGTTTACTTACTATAAATGCTGCGGTAGGAGTTAGGTTCGATGGATTTAGACGCATTTCGCACGTAGTGGTCAATTAGTCTGGATTTTCACAGCAACTTGCTTTTGAACGTCGAATTTTCACGTGCTGTTTAGCAAGCGAAGTTTCCAGTGAGCTGTTTTTGAGTAGAATCTACGGCTGGGAGTTCGCGAGTATGATAAGGAGTTAAGATTCAATATTTTGGATAAAAGAGTATTGAAATCCACGGGGTTTCCTTTGATGGTGATATTGCAGCGTTTAAAGTGACATTTTGTAGTGATAATTACAGCATTTCCAGTGACATTTGTAATGAGCTAAAGTGACATTTTTTTTCTTAGGTTCCTGCAAACGAACAGCGAGACTATTTTGCTTTGCACTAACTTAAAAGTGCTTGAATTTAACAGGAATCTTTGGAAAGGGATTTCCTCTCTCAGTCTTTTAGTGTTTTAAGCTTAATTTGGATCTTCTTTAGTTTAATTCTGCCCGCTCCACTGGCAATCACCCTTATTATTGCTTTGAATAAACTGTTATTATTGTAAATTTTGTGTCCAGGATATTTTTTAAGGAAGGGTACGTCACATCTTAACCACTCTACTACTAATACCCTTTTTCATTGTTCTTGTTTTGATTTATGTTGATTTATTTGAGATCAAACACATTACCAAACTCTAAATGCATGTAAACAAAAAAAAAAATAACTTCTAATAGTCCAATTATGACAGTTACATTTAGGACGTATTCGCATGAAAAATCGTCACACTAACCTACATAGATTTTCATAGAACAACATTAAAATATTCGCAATCATCAAAAGTCAATGATTCTCTTAAGGGGTTATGAGAGTTTATCGGCTAGAAATATAAGTCTTTTCTATTACTTTTTTTAGCCTAAAAATAAGGCAGAAATATATGGTTTTTGTATTAAAAAAACACATATTTGGAACTTTAGGTTAGATTCCCTTAGAAAGATTCCCACGGAGGGCACCCTCCTCCGCTTGGCATATATACCTCGCCTAGATAATCGGCCGTTATAAGAAATACCAACACCAAATACTTTCTCCATGTATTGAGGGATTGAAAAAAGATTAAAAAACCTTCACAGGTGGTAGTGCACACAAAAACAGACAATTTTCCTGTAGAAAACAAGGATTGTGATTCATATTTTCACTCCAAAGTACAGGTATCTCACTCCAATTCAAACATAACCATCGTTCATAACTTTAACCCAAATAAAGATATTTGAAAGAAATTTTCGACAAAATTTTCTTTCAAATGTCTTAATTTTGGTTAAAGTTATGAACTATGGTTATGTTTGGATTGGAGCCACCTTGCTTTGTGTGAAACGTAATGATAGTGTGAAAAGGTGATAGAAGTGTAACTGAAACCATATGAACTGTCAATTACATTCAGAAAGATGAAGCGTCTACTTCAACGCTGTTTCGGTAAGGCAATTAGCCACTTCTACCATTTCTCGTGATATCTTTACATTCCGTAAAAAAAAAACAGGTCAAACTATTCCAAATTTTGTTAAAATATCTTCATTGTTATTAAAGTTATGAACAAAAATCCGAATTTGGATTCGGGTGAGACACCCTGTATTTATTAATTAATAAATGGCTTATGACTCTGCTTTCCTATACAAAAGATTGTTTGCTGCAGTGTGTACTATCACCTTTTAAAGTCTCTCCAATCGTTTTCTATTCGCCCTGTATTCAATATCACGTGTGAAGAGATATAAGACGTCACACCGGAAGTGCGATCGAGACTTCTGGCTCTTCAATCTCTTATATCAGTAGATAATTTTATAATGTTTCTATATGTATATATTCTACACTGAAAATAATGTAAAAATAAAATATGCATAATAATATTTATTATTCAAGAAATATCTAACGCTAAGATAGAATACACTTGCTATATACGTAGAAATTGGAACACTTACATAATAAAAAAAATATATACATTCATATGCTGTTAATTTTAAATGTTTATCTCTACAATAACGTCAAATTCTGTGCAATGGTTTCTGTATTTCTCTAAGGAATCCTTTCATTGCAGTTAAGTTGCGGCCAACGTATAATAATGTGCTAAATGTCTGACAGCTGAAGTGAGAAATGGAGGTAATGGAAACCAGTGTAGGAGCATTATCTTAAAAGAGTGTTCGAATAAATACCAATAAAGAGATGAAAGAAAAGCATTGGTAGAAAGCCAATTTCGTTACATTATTTTATGTTCATTTATATTATTGCTATCCTTGAAAGTAAACTTTGAACGTTTTAGTCTCCAAACATTAATAATAACGAAGGAAATTTTTTTTCTGACTGCATTTAATGTTTAAGGCGCATTTATTAGCTTATGGAAACTTATTTTGCTAAATAAAGTAAAGATTTGTGAATAAAAGTTCATAAAGAAACTGACATCACTCAATTAAGCATTAATAAACTTGTTAAGACTCTTTATAAGCCGTAATAAAATACGAAGACGTAAGTTTCGGACCGAAAAAAGCCCGATTCTTCAACACGAGTACAACAATTACTTTGAGCAATAGTCTTAATAGTGTCAAATACAGTTTTTTAAGCGTAACCAAATCTGGTGTGTGAGTGAATCTTTAACATCAACGCGAACCTCTGACTGCAGGTGTTGCTCGAAAAATGCATTTGTGTGATAAGGCGTTTGTATGAGAATCATTGCCTGCAACTTTTCTCGAACACACATTGGAAATACTTCACTGCTCGCGTAACTGACCAATAGCAGATAAGTGGTAAATCAAGGTAACTGCCACAGCGCTTAAAGTTTCACCTGCCTTCCTAGTCTCACTGGCATTTTACCGAGTTACGTGAAATTTTCTTGTGAAACACACAGAAATCCTTCATTTCACCCCACTTACTTAAAGAAAAGGTTCATGCAACGCTTAATGATTTGGCTACTTTAATAATCTGATGGGGCTTTTGCAGTCCACATTACTGTCACATGAAGTGGAAAATGAATCGTGTCTACGTCACTGTGATATCAACATGTCCTATTTTGTAACTAATTGCAAGTGGCGTTATTTTGCTGTCGTCTTTCAACGAATGACTACAATCCCAGTCAGGTAGCAACCCAATGGAGCCACGACGTGACGGTCACCCGAGATTTATAATGCAACGAAATAAAGATATCATCATTTGGCCTCCGTTGTGACTGTGACCATTTGTGACGTCACATCGACAGGCTGTGCTGTAGTGAAAGCTAGTGAAGTTAGGAAGTTAGTGAAGTTAGCACGATACACAATTATTCATTGTGTATTGCTATTGCAAACACATTTTTAAATTCTATCGTTTGCTTAAACGTACAGAACAACTGCGAAATAAATTTACTATAGAAAAAAAGAACCTTTTAAAGAGCCAGAAATGTTCACCAAAAAAATAAATGGCAGAAGCCTTCTCCATGATCAACAAAGGCTTACAAACGCAATAAAACTTGTACAGTTGACCACCCTTATATGTTATCCACCTGCTGACCTTTTTAAGAGTTCAGCAAATATGGCTGTTGTAATTATCATCCTTTTAAGTTGTCCACTTGTTTAAGTTCACCAAAAAATGATTGCACCGCTGGTGGCAAACTTACACACTCTATTAGAATGAATGGGTTGATCGATAAATACAAATTGTCATTGCTTGCTATAAAAAAAAATGTATACTAAAAAATACACATATCATTCTAGTATTAAAATCTTCCTGAAACTCTGTCTTACTGATAAACCAAAAGAGGAACTTTGCGAAGTTATTGTCCTTGATCCACCCTCATTAACTAAAATAAACTTCATTACTTTGTGCATAAAAATTCAAGCCTTCTGCTGTAAATGTTATTGTTAAAACATATTGTAACCTTTTATTCAGCTAACTACAAACCTCTACATGTAGCATGTTTTTCATTTTATATAATATTTTCTATATATATAATTTCGAATTGGGATGGGTTTATCGAATTCTAATCTCGTTGTAAGTAGGGAAGCAAGTCATTGAAAATATTGAACCGATTTCAAATATTTTTCTGTTACTGAAATTTTGAATCATCATCAAAGCTAACTTTTTTATACATGAAACTAAGCTATTATGCTAAATACTTACAATTTCAAATAGAATACATATTATGCAAACAAAAACTGAACAGATAGATTATAATACTATATTCAGTACCCTAATGTGTAGCTGCAAAAAAAAAAATAATAATAATAATAATACAGGATGATCACAAAAATTAATTGACCAGTTTCGGGAATGAATAATTTGCGAAATATTAATTGTAAGGTAGATAGATCTAAAAGATACGTATATAGTTTGCCAACTAGCTACTCCAGTAATACCTTAAAAAGAGTTTTAAAAAATTGAAGCCGATAAATGTCGAACGATACTGAAAGAAAAAATTGACGATCGCAGCAACATCTGATAGCTTAAACGTAAACATTATATAAGTATTGCGTCTCGAGAAGATACTTGTATAATGTTTACATTTGAACTACCAGATGTCGCTGCGACCGACATTTATTGTTCAAAATCATTCTACATTATCGACTTCAATTTTTTAGCACTTTTAGGAATAGCAGGTTGCCACACTATATCTTCTAGACGAGTGGTAACCAATGTGGGGCGTACGCCCCACCGGGGAGCAATTTGACTTTTTAGGAGGGCAATTCCAAATTTGTTACTCTCCCATTCGCTGTCAGGTTTGTTTTGGAAAAGTAATGTTGTAGACTAAAAATAAAAGCAAAGCATGCAAAATAAAAAATAAAATTTAAAAAATAAGTTTTTTAGTTGAATTTAAATAAAGTTCCCAATAAAAATTTCAAAATACATAGAATTTAAACCAGAATAATTATAAGAATATTTTAAAACTCATTTCCCCCCCCCTCCCCCCCCCCCCTAATGTTAAAAATCTCTATAATTTTTCTGGTTATTAATGTTTTTTAATTATTATTATTATTATTATTATTATTATTATTATTATTATTACTGTTATTTTACGTAACTTTCTCGATTTGTTTTTGAATGAGTCGTATACTTCTGTTCGCTCTGCTATGTAACCTTTACACGCGAAACCAGTTACTAAATCTGACTGTCTTGAACATATTTAACATAAAAATTTTTGAAATAACTAAACCAGATATTACCAACTTTATAAAATTTATAAATCTTAAAAATAATTAGAAAATGAAATGGATAAATAGTAAATATATATGGCTCTAATGAAGGTTTCCTACACAGTAAATAAATTTACAGCGTGGCATACACATTTTAAATTTTAAAATTCGATAATACATGACAGTCAATTAACGATAATGGGAAAGGGAACACAGAGAAATATGTTTTGATGGATAATAATGGCTACTTAAAATTAATAAAGAAGAGAACGCTGAAAGGCTTCTTGTGTAGTGTGTCATCCATAGAAAGAAAATTTAGTATCTAAAGCTTTTCCACCAACTCTTAATTATGCAACTAAAATGAATAATTATAAAATGCGTCAATGTTTTCAATTTTAATGCTAAATGTGAGAGTTACTCCAATGGAATTTTGATGATAAAAACACAGACTAGATAACACTTTTGTTTGAAACTGTGCTATGTTGGAAAGGAACAACAAATTTTTATTTTGGCATAAAGGTGAAGATGTATAACCTCGAGTAATGTTAAAAAGACATATTGTGACAGACAATTCACCTCTTTGACAAGTTTAAAAAATATGAAATGAATATTTATTGGTAAGGCTCTATTAGGCTTTCTCCGTGTGAATAGAATTCACTTTTTAAATAAGAGATATGTGTTACAGAGTGCGAAGGGAGAGGGGGGTGGGAGGCATCGTGATTTTACAGATGCTTCGGTGGGGCGTGGCTAATACAAGGTTAAAAGGTTGTGAACCACTATTTTAGACGGCTGATTAATAGTATTGTATCATACATTTGGGGATATTTTTCTCAGTGGCGAAGTCTAAATTCGGTTTGGTCGTGGAGGAATTATTTCGTGGTCACTAAGATCACCAGTTCTTTCACCTCTACATTTTATTAGTGTATGATTTTATTAAAGATCGGGTTTACAGTCCGTCACTTCCGCAATCCATTACTGAATTGAAATCACGAATCTACACTGCGCTTCGTTTGATCAACGTGAACTTGTTCACAAACATAAACAAGTTGGAAATTGTACGTTAAACGTGACAAAAGAGGTGCGTTCGTTTTATAACTAGTTTCACAATGTAAAAAAAAATCATCCTTATTATTTCAGTGAAATGAATTATATCGTCTGCTATGAGTGAAATGAACATGCCTTTTTTTTTCTTATTACATATGCCACGTTCACAAATGCGAATTTTTTTTCTACACCAGACAGTACTGTAAAATTCACCATGGATATCTTGCTTTGTTAATGATTACGTCCATGGTTTAATATTTTTATGACTCATAATGAACGAATCTCCTGTGTTTATTTACTCTAATGGATTGAGATATTCGGCTGTTAACGTAATTTCCACTGAAGTTATCTCATAATCTATACATTTTTTAATGTAACTCATCTCTCAAGCAAACAATATTTTTGAACGATCTTTCTAAGAATGTAACTTTTATGCAATTTTGTTTTAAAAAACAATTTTGGATAAAAATGGCCGCCTGGCATATGAAAAAAGAAGTGGTTTGCCCGTATTTGTTTTCCTCAGTTACATGACTTGCGCTTTTATTATATAAATTACGTATGATAGGATTTAATAGAATAAAGGAAACTTTTATTAATATATTTTTAAGTTTCCATTCGATTTTCATAAAATTTGAAATGACTCGACAAAATTATTCTACAACGATAATATATATTAAATTTCAAACCATTCGGTTGGGTAGTTTTTGCGCTGTTATATGCGGACAGACGGACGGACGGACCAGACGACGACTATAGGTGCTACGTATTTATAAAATTACGAACGCGCCTAATCAACGACTTATTTGCCAATGGGACATTTGCAGAGCAACGAATGGCAGCCATGTCGATCATTTCTAAAAAGAGCTGAACTTTGTGTGTTGGCTGTATAACTAAGTATAATGAACTATCTTTTCTGCCCAACGAATTTATCATCACTTTGTATATACAGGGTATTTGAAATGTATTTACCCACTTCTTATTGTATAGTATGCGTATGTTATCAAATTGAATAACTTACTTTTTTCAATTAGTAAAAACTGAAAATAAATATAATTTTAAATCAAATTAATCTAATAATTAAATCAAATAATGACAAAGACATTTTAAACACAGCTGAACATGCAATTTCAATTAATTTGCCAGTTTAATTTTTAGTTTAATTTTGTTTCTTACGATCACATAATTGTTTTAAATTTTCTATTATTTGCTGCAGTATTTACATCAAAATACACTTTTTGTATAAATTTGCTTTCGAAACTAATTAAGTAATTAGATTAAAAGTGTACTAATTTTAAAGCTGCTGTAATTTTCGAACAGCAAATTAAATGCAAATGTTATGCCTCTGGGATTTTTAAACTCATTTACAACTTTGTGAACAATTTGAGACAGTTTTCTACTTGTTCGACTCGTTGGATAAAATGTTTCGTCTGAATCTTTTTCCAGACTAAATGAAACAGAAAAATGCCTGTAATCAAGTGACTAATTAAATGTGTAATGTGTTTTAAAAAAGGTTATATGGGTAATCAATGTTTGTCTATTATGATATTTAATGTAAAACAAGTACACTCGTCCCTTTAAAAAAATTGTTACCGGAATAATTTACATTAAATGTTAAATAAAAGTTACTTAGAGTCTTTTATCTGTCAACATTTGGCAATAATCAACTTGACAGTTCAATAGAAAAAGTTCGATTTTTAATTACCGTATATACTCGCGTATAAGTTCAGAAATTTAGGATAAAAAATTAAGGTACAAAGTGTATGTGGAGGGGGGGGGGGGAGGAAGACGGGAAGGGGAGACTTATGCACAAGACCAAAAATTACCAAATTCAAAATACTCATTTTTTCCAACACAATCAATCGAAATATAAACAAAATTGTTTATGAATAATAGGTTATTACGTACAATATAGCAAATATATGGAGGTAATACGTAAATCACATGTCTTTTAATATCGTGATCTAAGTATTTCAACTGTTGCCTTTGCTATGTTAACTTTCAGTAACAATTTTTAGACGAAATATCAGCACATCGGCCTACTCGTTCGGAATTTGAAAAAACGGAAACGATTCCGCTTTCTAACGACGTAATCCGTTTTAAAAATATATCAATTTTAACCCTTTCAAACCAATTCTTTTCCGAATGTCATTTCTAGTCCACGCGATGGAAGGACTTGAGTGCGCAAAATATGACAGCCGCATTTTCTCAATTGATATAAGCTCAGAAGAGCCCAAAGATTAATATTCTGGATGCTGCTAGTCCGTTTTATGGTCCAATTGTTTTTTATTACCGCCCCCCTCCCCTAGGTATTAAGCGCGAGCTGTGGAGTCTTCTAATATCTATTTTAAACGACAGTTAGTAATTATTATAGGTAATTATATTACATAACAACAAAGGTAAAGTTTTAAATATTTTTCTTCTTTATTAGTAAATCTGCAGATCAGAGGCCTCAATGTCACCTCTACATGTCATTGCTTTTTAATCTCACTTTGTTGCATAATATTTAATATCCTACAATCCGCAATTTAAGTATGATATATATATATATACATACCTCACACTTATACGCGTTTGAAGGGATTGATTTAAAATTGCGCATAACTGAGAGGATATTGTATGTACTAATTCTTTATACATGTAGATATATGTTATGGCCGGTTATCTAAATGGGTATTAATAAGTCCAAGGCAGATTTTTGTTGAAATCTTACACTGTTTAATTTTCTGGATTATATCAAATATTTACAAATATGTACAAGTTAAAATATAATTAGAACAATCATGACAACTCGTAAGCTCGTAAAGGCCGTTTGCAGATACCATTTCTCAGCTCAGCTCGTAAAGGCTGGCCGTCGCCGGAGATTTAAGAGCATCTCCCGAGTCCGTCTTACTCAGTCTGCATCTCGACTCATTCTGTCTACTTCGTTCTCACGCTGTAAAAAAATACTGCACTCATCAAAATTTATATTGTTCGCGAGGCATCATTCAACTTCACAAGCCCCAATAAAGTATTTGCTTGTGTTTGCAGTCTAAAGTTCAGATGAGAACTCCCGCGACCACAACTCGGCCGTCCTGACTGTGCTGTGTCCTCACAGTCATTATCTACTAATTTCACTAGGTATAGAACCAGTCGACTAAAATATAAAGTTATCAAATACACACAAAATATATATATATACAAACAAAACAATAAACAATAGTAAATATTGAAACATACAGTGTTTCCTAAAATATAAAAAATGAAAATAACACAACAAAACTTGTTATAACGTTGAAAATTGCTTAAAGTTCAGAGTTCACTCATAATGTTCAATAAAAGTAAAAAGAATATTGTTTCAAAATATCAATCTGTCCAATTTGTCCATCGTTTCATAAAGTCGGCAGCACTCGATGTAATGTTTGGACCATCATGGTAGCCAATTTTCTTTACGTTGTATCGATCCTTTCCTTTCACTTTGGTGATTTCATAGGGACCGAGAAATTTAGGTCTCAACTTCATGCCTGTACCAAATTGTGTTTTTTGTATAGCTACTAAATCACCGAGTTTATAAGTGTATGCCGTTTTTCTTTTTTTATTAAAGGTTTTGCGATTATCTTGCTGTATTTTTAAAATGTTCTCTTTTGCAATTTCCCTATTGAAATTTCTCTCTGACATAATCGAATTTACATGTTCTTCGTCTAACAACTCTTTTATTTGCAAATCGTTTTTATGTCGCAATCTCACTCCGGTTAGAAGCTCAAATGGTGAAAATTTTGTGCTTCTAGATATAGTGCTGTTTATAATTCGCTGTACCGATGCTACATATTTGTACCATTTAGTGGGGTCATCTATGCTAAGTTTCGCTAATATTGGTATCAGGATTCTATGCATCCGTTCTATCTGGCCATTTCCTCTTGGAACACCTGTCGTTATTGGGACATGTTGTATTTTTTGTTCGTTACAATATGCTTCAAAATCGTCGGATGTAAACGCGGGTCCTTTGTCGGTTATTATTCGGGACGGGTTTCCGAAAATGTTGTGTTGTAATTTTAACTTATCTATAACTTCTAAGGCAGCAGTAGTTTTAACTGGGTATAACCAGACAAATTTTGTGAAAGCATCTACGACGGTAAAAATATGATTATAATTTTTGTGAGTGGATGGCATCGGTCCAATATGATCGATGTGATAGGTTTCAAGGGGGATATTTTGTTTTGGAATCGGGTTCAATAAACCTTCTCCTTTTCCTTGCTTTTTATTACATAAAATGCACTCTACGCAATTCGCAATGACGTTTTCTATTTGTTTTCTTAACTGGGGTATAAAATAGTTTTCTTTTAGAATTGTTTCGGTTTTTGCTACCGCATAATGACCTCTATTATGAACATTTCGTATTATTTCTTTTTGCATATTTAAGGGAATCATTAACAGTTCCCTGTCGTTTTCATATTTATACAGTATGTCGTTTCGATTAAAATATTCCGAGCTTTCACTTTTTTCTATTAATTTTTTGATGGTTTGAATATGTTCATCTTCTTGTTGCGCTAATTTAATTTTTGCTGTTAATTCGTCATAAGAACGTGTTGCTACCAATACTGTATTTCTGCTTAATGCGTCGACATGCTTCATTTGATTTCCCGCTCGATGTACTATTTCATAATCAAATTCTTGTAAGAATAGCGCCCATCTTGCTACTTTTGGCGTAATGTCTTTTTTGTCCATAGTCTTTTGAAACGCGGAACAATCTGTCACAATTTTAAATGTCGTGCCTAATAAGTAGTTTCGAAATTTTTTGACCGATTCTATTACCGCAAGGGTCTCTAATTCGTAACTCGAAAATTTTGCTTGAGTAGGTGTAGTTTTACGGCTCATGTAATGAATAGGATGTAAGTTTTTGTTCTCATCTTCTTGTAGTAGGACACTACCAAAACCTATGGCGCTTGCATCGGTGTGCAATTCTAGTCTAGCGCCTCGTCGGAATACATGCAATACTGGGGGGTTAACTAATTTTTCTTTAAGAGTTTCAAAAGCTTGCTTTTCGGGTATTCCAAATTTAAATTTATTTCCCGCTTTTAATAAATCACTTAAAGGTCTCGCTATAGTTGCATAATGTGGGATGTATTTTCTGAAATAAGAAGTTAGACCCAGAAAACTGTGTAGTTGTTTAAGGGTTCGGGGTTCAGGAAATTTCTTTACTGCCAAAGTTTTGGCTTCCGAGGGTCTAGTAGTTCCGTTTTCGATAATATAGCCTAAAAATTCAATTTTCCGTTTAAGAAATTGACATTTTGCAAAATTAAATTCAAGTCCGTAATCCGATGCAACTTCTAGGACGCGTTTCAGTTTTACCAAGGCTTCTTCCTCAGTTTCCGCAAGTATTATGACATCGTCTAAGTAAATTAATATTACCTTTTCTTTAATTAACTGTTTAAAAACAGCTTGAATATATCTTTGAAACTGTTGTGGTCCAACCGATAATCCGAATGGGAGCTTTAAGTACTCGTACTGCGAGTTATGCGTGACAAATGCTGTATATTTCCTACTCTCCTCTGCTACGTCTATATGAAAAAAACCATTTTTTAAATCCAATGTTGTGAAAACCTTTGCACTTTCAATGTTATCTAAAACATCATCTATTCTTGGCAAGGGAAAATTATCTCTAATTATTTTTTTATTTAGCAATCTATAGTCTACGCAAAGTCTCCAAGAATTATTTTTCTTTTTCGCTAACACTATAGGAGATGCATAATTAGAGTTACTCTCCGTTATAATTCCCGTTTCCAACCATTCCTGTATTTGTTTGTCCACAAATTCCTGCTCCGGATACGCTAATCTACGCGGTCGTTGCGCAATCGGAATATCATCAGTTAATATTATATTTACTTTTAACTCCGTGTCCTTAACCTTGTTTGGCTTATAATTAGTAATCAATTCCGTTAACTCTTTCTTAATAGCGTTGTTTGTAATATGATTCAGCTCAACTTCCTGAAAATTAATTGAATTGGCTGTTTCAGCTAAATAAATATCTGTGGTTTTCGCTAAGTCTGACTGTGGGATAGAACACGGTTCACTTTCTAATAAACAACTTTTTGCAGTACTTAATTGCATGTTTACTTTTTCACTAAAGTTAAAAGCTGTTTCATTTTGATTAGTTTGTTCCTTTCTCACTAATTCAGCTGTCGAAATCATTTTTCCTATCGTGGGATTGTTTTGTTTTTCTGACCGCAACATCGCATGAAATATGGGTGTGACATAGCTGACGCGTTTGATTTTCGTCATGGCTGTTTCTTGTGGGAAAGCAGTGACGTAATTTATCCTAACTTCTTTTAACTTCCGTTTTCCCATAATTTGCAATCCTTTTTCCGAAATATTGAAATTTAACTGTCTCAAAAAGGTATTCCCTAAAATTAAAGAATGATTCAAATTTTTTACGATGTATAAATCTGAATTTACTGTATAACCATCTATTTCAATGTTTACGGTCGTAAATCCTATGGGTGTTATTTGGTTTCCACCAATACCTGACAAAACCAAGTCATTTTCATGTAATTTAGGGCATCCCAGGGCAATATAAATATCGTTATTCCCCATATTTACGTCGCTCCCTGTGTCTATCAAGGCATCTATATTTTTTCCTAAAATCCTCACGTTCTTTATTATTTTATCTGCTGGATTAGAGTTGTTGCTTATGGCGGCATTTGCATTTTTAGGAGAATTGTTTGTACACTGGTCAGACCTGTGGCCAGGAATTTTACACTTCCAGCACACTGGGCCTTCTTTTTTTCGGGGACAATCCCTCCAGCGGTGCGAAAATTCATTGCAATTAAAACAACGGATTTTTGTATTTAAATTCTTTTGGGGGGCATTTGCATAATTTTTTTCATATGGTACGCGGCTAACATCATTTCGATGGAACGCTCTATTATTTTCAAAACCTTGACGTTTTCGGAATTCCGTATTTGGGGACTTAAGAATACTTCCGTAAGTTAATTCGGGCAGTTTCAAAATCATCCAATTTATTTGTCAAATCATCTATATTCGTAATTTTGGGTAATTCATCACAAAAGTGTTCCTTCATTTCTAAAGACAATTTTCTCCTGATTTGATCAATAATTAAAATATTTTTTAATTGTTCGTACGTCGATATTTGCAGACCAGATAACCAATTATCCAAGAAATTTGAGAGTTCAAACGAGAAATCTTTCCACGAATTCGAATTTTGCTTTCTATGCAAGAAGAATTTTTGCCGAAATTGCTCCGGTGTAAGTCTAAAGCGTCTTAAAAGTATTTTTTTTACATAGTCGTAGTCGCTGGACTGTTCCTCACTTTCGCGATTTATTAAATTAACTATATCGAGAGGTAATAATGCGAGAAGATAGGTTACCCATTCATCTTTGTCTATCTCTAACCGCTTTGCCTGGCGTTCGAAAAGGGTTAAGTATATACTGATTTCCTCCTCGTTATTGTACCTATTTAACAATTTTAAAACATCGGAACCTTTTCCGGCGATTGTAGGTACAGAGTTATGTAATTGGGCTTTTTGTGTATTTTCCAATTGTAATCGTTTTAATTCAAACTCGCGATTCTCAGCTTCTTTTTGCTGTAATAATCTTTCGGCTTCTTCACGCTCACTCACAATTCCCTCTAACAAATTTTTCACTAAATCTTCATCATACCCTTTGGATTTTACAATTAAATCAGTTAATTGAGTTTTATTGGTCGATTCTGGTGGATTTAAACCTAATTCGACAGCCACAGTAATCAGATCGATCTTTTTTGACCTTATTAAATGTGCCATTTTTATCATAAACTAATTAACACATAAAAATAAAATATATCATTAAATAAATCAATAATATACGTATTTTCACCCGATAAATCAAATATATCAATACATATAATAATACGTAACAGTTATAAAAACACACTTACTTTCATATCTTCACCCGATAAATAAAATATATTATATTATTATAGCATATAATAATATTCAACAATTTTATAAACACTTTCTCTAAGTATTCTAAATCGAATATATATTTTGTTTCCTTTCCCATAAAAATAACAAGATACAAAAAAAAAATATATATATATATCTTTGTACTACTTAACTCTATTCTAGAAAAAAAACATTACTCAATCAAACATTATTCATGTGAGGAAGCAAAAAAAATAACACCTTCCTCTATCTATACGAAGAAAAAGAGAGAGAAAAAAAACTTTTAATCGTTTCACTTTTCACTTTTCCCAGTCTGCAAAAAAAAATATGCACGGCAGACGTTTATATTTTATTTCATTCGAGCGCTCTGACTCTGGGTCGCTTATTTGCTGATAAACGAACAACACATTTTCCTCTTGCGTACACTAAAAGCAGAAGAAAATAAATATCACCAGAAAAAAAAATCGCTTTTCGCCACCGCGAAAACACGACACTTATCCTGCACAGACGGTCAGTGGGTCAAACTTTCTACACCGATACTCGAAACATTTCCCTCTTTCTTTACCGAAAGGACTTTATCTGTTAATCAGTGATTCATCACTGAACTTAACCGACAAACGATCGCACATTTCACAGATACGATGCACATATCACATAATAACCACTCACACACACTTGGATGTGTAGTAATACACAGATGAAAAAAAAAAAATTCGGAAGCACAAAACACTTTTACGTGAAGACACACGTGAACATCTCACAGGAACTTGATGCACAAATCTTTTTGCTTCTTTATTCGAAATTCACGTAGATCCCGATCATTCAGATCAATTACAAATCATGTAGATCCAGTTCGCATAGATTCCGTTGATCCAGGCCGTGCCTCCCATTTTGTAGATATATGTTATGGCCGGTTATCTAAATGGGTATTAATAAGTCCAAGGCAGATTTTTGTTGAAATCTTACACTGTTTAATTTTCTGGATTATATCAAATATTTACAAATATGTACAAGTTAAAATATAATTAGAACAATCATGACAACTCGTAAGCTCGTAAAGGCCGTTTGCAGATACCATTTCTCAGCTCAGCTCGTAAAGGCTGGCCGTCGCCGGAGATTTAAGAGCATCTCCCGAGTCCGTCTTATTCAGTCTGCATCTCGACTCATTCTGTCTACTTCGTTCTCACGCTGTAAAAAAATACTGCACTCATCAAAATTTATATTGTTCGCGAGGCATCATTCAACTTCACAAGCCCCAATAAAGTATTTGCTTGTGTTTGCAGTCTAAAGTTCAGATGAGAACTCCCGCGACCACATACATGGGAAAGAAAAACATTTTTAAATATAAGAATTTTGATTAATAACATTTTATTAAAAAAGGGGTTCAATATTGGTATAGTGTACTTTTAAAAAAATCCTTAAATTTCACAATAAAATCTAGTTTAAAAATACAATAAACGTAAAATTTCATTTTACATAGAAGAAGATAGACTTAATAAAAAATGCTAGTTAATCCTCTTTTAAGAAGTCACGAATGCTAGTTTTTTGCTTAGGCCGCGTTTGTACAACGACCTTTACTAATGCATTAAAGTGCGTCATTGTATTTGATGCTACATCAGCATTTTGAAGGTAACATCTCAAAGTGTCCAGGGCTCCTAAATCAGTAGCATAAGATGGGAAAATTACGCTATCAGTTTCATCATTATCATCATCTTCTCCTTCTTTTTCAGCTGTCACATCATCAAAAGCAGTTTCAATATTTCTTATTGCCATTGATGTTAAGTTTTCATGAACATTGCCGAAATCTAAAATAGAAAGAGAATCTTGGTTTATGCTGTTCCATTCTTCTTCGTCTATATTAAAATAATTGCTGTCGTTTTCATTTCCCTGTAATCGAATAACTTCAGCATCATTTGAATGAACAAAACCCGCTTTTCTAAAGTAGTTAGAAATTGTTATGGCTGTTACGTTATTCCAAGAGGAAACCAACATATGCACAGTATCCAGAATCCAAATCTTCTTGAATTCCTTTTTCTACTCTAGTTATATAAACATTCTTTGCACTAAATCTTTCCTATACTGCACTTTAACTGACCTTATTATACCGAGATCTAATGGCTGGAGTCTGTTAGTACAATTTGTAGAGAAAATATAACTCGTGTATGTGTCAGCAATGGAAGATCTGAAGGATGGGCTGGACACTGATACATAAATAGCAGAAACTTTTCTTTTATTTTTTTTTATCCATCGTCATATCAAATTCCTTCAAAAAGTCTAAAAATATTTTCGATGTCATCCAGGCTTTGGTGCTACTTGCATAACAACATTGCAATTTATTCACATTTTTTAAACACTGTAGGCAATTTACTCACATTTTTTAACCACTGTGATTTCTTGGATTTATCAATCACTATTGGCGGTAACTTTTTTGATCTATCCGCATTGCAACATAAAAGCACAGTCACTCTTTCTTTGCTATGTTTGCCACCATGACATGTTTCTCCCTTAAAATACAGCGTTTTGTTTGGCAAAAGACGATAAAATAAACCTGTTTTATCACAGTTAAAAATGTTCTTAACATCAAAGTTTTGAATTAAATTTGGAAGGTCTGCGATCCATTCATTAGCAGTTGAATCTGAAACGGCTGCGATTTCCCCACTCAGACAATGATTTGTTAAACCGTGTCTTTTCTTAAGTTTTCTAGCCATCCCTAAGAAGCCGAAAATTTTTCGATTCCCATTTTTGATGTCAAAGTGAATGCCTTTTCTTTTAATAAGTCACTGCTAATGGGTAAGAAGCTCTCATTTCTCTGAACCACTGAATTAAAATGGTTTCTAAAATATAAAATTTTCCATTCTGAATTCTTGACCGTTTCTTCCCTGAACATAGATCTAAAGATTAGATAGATCTTTATAATAGATCTTTAGTTTTATGTTCATGGTTTCTTCCCTTGTGTAGAATAATCACTGTTCCTTTGTTTGATCGAGTCCCTGTTCTTTAAAATCCCTTTGAGCGTTGACTCTGGCAAATCGAATTTTCGAGCTAAACTTATTTTTGACAGTTTAGGATTATTTTCTGCTACTTGTATAACTTCGATTTTTGAACGAAATTGTTAACTTTCTTTTACTCATTTTTATTGAAAAAACAAAAACGAAAAATCATGCATCAAGCATGGATTATGAAACACTTTCCAACACAGCCAGAAAACTGTAACGAAACTTCAACGTTAAATAAGGTGAAAGAAGATATGTAAGTAAACAGTTTAGAATACATATAACACATTGAAAAATACAGTTTTCGAAATTACCTTCCAGTGCCAAAAAAGTAGTCGAATTATTTTGTGTAGCTCTGTATATGATCAACAGATGTGGATATATAGTATGATAGAATTTAGTTCAGTAGAATATTCAGATTTAGCATTTTTCGCCAATCCATGGAAATGCACTCGAAATCTTTTGCACAGCCCTGTGTTTTATCTGAAGACTTTTGTACACTCCACCTATTAAGCTAAAAGGCAACTTAAAACTCACTCGCAGCAATTACCAAACGTAAACGACAGTGTATCTTTTTTGCGTAGCCCTGTATATGAATTTATTTATATTCTACAAACTTCTATTAGTCTACTAAATATAGTTCAGCTTGAAAATGCGTAAACACAATTAAAAACTACTCTTAAGCAATTCACTCCCATAGTCTATAATACTTATGAACACTCTTGTGTAGCCCTGTATATGATGAACCAAGTTTATAAACACACACGTGCTATGAAAAAAAAAATTGTTAAACTTAAAAACGCAAACCGAAGTTGAAAACGCACTTATCACACTATAGACTGTAAATATCGCACATGTACTGTAACCAATATATTTTGTGTGTCCCTGTAAATAAACGCAATGCACACAAGAGAGGAATTTATAGTGCACCTCAGTAATGCATATAATTTTCATTATGTTTGAAATAGTGACATATCACTCAATTACACTGCAGATGATTTTTCCCCATATAACGATGTGTAAAAGAATTCTTTTGTTTGACCCTGTAAATGAATAATAAATGCTTTACACCCCATATTCTGCAAAAAGCATGTTTTAATGCACTTCATAATTATACATCAATTTCATTGTGTTTTAAATGACGTAGCGTCATCAAAATGAACTTGAAACGATTATTCCCCATTGACCGTAATGTAACGGAAAACTTTTGACTGTCCCTGTAAAAAAACTATAAGTGCTATACACTTCAGTTGAAATAGGGAACATGCTATAGATAACGACAAAAACATATAAAAATTTCAGAGCAATCCGAGCATATTTACGGGAGTTAGAGCACGGACAGACGGCCATACGGCCAGACAAACCGAAGTCATAAACACTTTTCAACTAGGTTGGAAAGTGTTAAAAATATAATAAATCCAGATGCTATTGTGAATTGAACACGTACGTGGCTTGATAAAAATAAAAGAGAAAGAAAAGAAGAACCCATTATAACTGAGGTGTGTAAAGACGAATTGTAACACCCTATCCACCCTCTCAGGCGCTTTGCGGAACTGTCTTTTGACCTTGACACGTACAGAAAATTCTTTATAGATAAAAAAAAAAAGTTTCGCACTTAACTCCGAGTTTGCGAATTGCGCCGTTATTTCCATGTATAAATGAGAGAGAGAGTTCAAAGTGGCGCTTATAAATGAGAGATCTATGGCATTATTTTCCTATTCCTCGTGGCAGGATCTTACGGAATTCGTGTATAACTGAGTGGCGCGTATAACTGAGAGGCGCATAGGTGAGAGGTGACTATAAGATTCTTCAAAGCTTTCAAAAATTATAAGAGTCACAATAAACGCGGTTTTAAGCAATAATATTCTGATAAACTGCTTATTCTTGTAATTTTTGTCAAAGATATATTTCTTGAGGGGGGATCAGAATCCCCATTGTCTCATTAATTTTGCTTCAAAATTTTCTAATGAATGTGCTCTATCATAATTGTTGTATTTCATTTTACACTGCGAGTATCAATGATTTTATGCTATCCTAATATCAAAATAGCAATACTTAGTCACTTGCCAAAGAACAAAACATCTGCATCTCATGGAGAAATTGAACAAGATCATATGGAAAAATGGTACTTATGGAAAAGAAAACTGAATTTACTATAATTTAAGGTAATTTAAAAATATATTGTTTTTACAATTTTTGTTTCGTAAAAACAGTCTTGGTTGTCAGAATTTTTAGATACAAGATCTTATCAAAATTATATACCCCAATCTACTCGATATCAATAGCATACTACTAAAATCATCTAAAAATAGGCATATTTGGAGACTTTTAAATCTGTTTGCTAACCATTCATAATCGTTTCCATTGCTATTTGACTATTTTAGCAAACGTAGTTTTGTGACAGGCTTTTAATGGTATCCGCATTAAATTTATATCGTAATGTTACTACCATCGTTTATATTTGACGCAAACCTAAGTTTTGACCCGATTCCAAAAATTACCTAACCATTAATTTCCCTCATCCAGACTTTCTGCTTAATATTTCTTATTTCAAAGATTTCTTATAGACAATGAAATACAGTTGCTAAGGGTCTGATAAAAGAAAAAGATAAAAAAGGAAATAGGTATCGTGTCAAATATGTAAAGTAATATAACAAAATGCTTTATATTTTTCGAACAGTCCTATAAAATATCATCAAAAATCATACGCCTAATTTAAAAAATCTTAAAAATGTATCAACAAAATTTCGAATTAATCGGAATAATTTAATACCCCGATTGGGAAATTTAGCATCCATAATTTAACATTTAAATCAATTATACAAACGCGCCATTTTCTGTTCAATGAATGGTAAAAATTGAAAATCGTTTGAATAACCATAGAAAGGCATTATAATGTAAAAGAAAATGTTTTATATTTACTAACTAATATTCAACAACCGTTATTTTTAAAAGTGAAAGGCTACTTTGAAAAGAATTATTAACAACGGGGTTAATTTCAAGTTATTAAAAAGATAATCAAGTGCACTTCTTTAAAGGCAAATGAGGAGTGCGGTCTTCGTAATATTTACACTGGTGCTGTTTCAAAACCATATACCGCACAATGCTTGCTCAATATTCAAGAAAGTGGCGAATCATTAATTACAGAATACGAAAATGAACGATTCAATTTAAAACAAACAATATGTTGCACCCTGTTAAAAAAAAAAAACTATTCCACAACTTTGAAGGTACTCCGGCAGAGAAAAAAAAATGAATACATCCAGTAACAAATTGAAAGTTTCAAAAGACATTACAAAATTTCAACAATAATTTATATTGGCATCTCAGAGTGAATTCGACACGAAGATATTATCATCCTACGAAATATTAGACTATTCCAAATACCATTTTGACAAAGACAATTCTGGATAAAATTGTCGAAATCCTATGGCTCTTGAAATAAAAGATAATTACCAGTGTAGAATGAATTATCAGCAAGACCTTTTCGTATTGAATTCTCCAAAATTTATGTAATAGATGGTATGGAACTTGTACAGCAAATACAACTAAAAAAGTTTAGTATATATCTGTGCTTTTGCAGAAGCATTTTTAAAAGAATAAAGCTGATATTCTAAAGTCGTGTAAAATGGGTTGATATTGTATTTGACAGATATGATGAAATAGCTATAAAATATTTGTAATCATTTTTGCGAAGTAAAGATCAATCTATCAAAAAAATTATCATTTCAAGCGATTCAACAAAACTTCTATCATATTGAAAACCTTTTTATTAAGTAAATATTGTAAATAGATTCAATTTAGGACGATTTCTTATCAGTTGTGCTTTCACATATGCACAATTAGCAGAAGACAGTCAGATATACATATTTATGGAGAATTCGATGATACAACAAAATGTTTCAAACTGCTAGGTTCTTCATTGTAAAAGGTGTTTGAAAGCCCTTTTAGAAGGGCTGATGCGAAAATGTTTTGCCATATATTTTTCACAATAAAAATGCCTACTAGGACTTCCCTCAAAGGGATTAGTCTGAGTGATATTGCTGAGAACATAGGGTTAACAATTACAGTATAAAGAATAAGAGCAAATTAAATGATAGAATTACAAAATATCATATATAAATTCATATACACTGTTAAAAAAATAGAAAAGAAGTACCGTTCATCAGATGTGTTGTCATAATTTTTTTTAACATGTGGCAAAGAATCTCATTTTCTTAAGCGCGTATTGCACAAAACTTGAAAAAAAAAACGCCAAGATTTTTAAAGTTACGTAATTGGATTTGCAGCCAATAGATTATTCTATCAAGTGTGGCTTAACGCAAATTTAATTTCATTGTTGCACCTTTTTTTGTGTGTGAATTTAAAATTTTTCTTCCTTGATTATATATCTGTTATTTGTATAACTGTTTATAGAAACTCTTACACTTCAAATCACATTGATAGCAGGCTTTGCTACAAACCAGATTGCAAAACTATAGTCTAAATTACTATTAAAGTATACAAAAAATCTTTCGATGACTTCTGTAAAATAACTTTTACATTAAATCTCCATATCGGTAAAATTGAAAAATTATATATAATTCAAAGTTAAGCTTAACAGATACTTCTTGATTATTGTCTAGGAGGGTTTGCCCCCTGCGCCTTTACTGCGCCAATCCGAAGACTTTTCTTTTGCCTGTCTGTCTGTCTCTCCACAATCTGTCTGTTTCCCGATCTGTTCTTCTGCCCGTCTCTCTAACTGATTGTCCATCTCTCTACACGTCTCGCTACCTGTCTCTATATTTCTCTACCGGTCTCGCTACCCGCCAATCTATTTCTCTAACCGTCTGTCTATCCGTCTAACTACTTGTATGTCTAGCCGTGTCTCTAACCACTTCGCTACCCATTTGTCTATCTGTCTCTCTACCCGTCTGGCTATACGCCTCTCTACCCATCTTCTTACCCATTTCCGTACCCACCTACTGTCTCTCTACTCGTCTGTATACCCGTCTCACTATCCGTCTGTTTTTGTACCCGACTCGCTACCAATCTCATTACCCGTCAGTCAACTCGTCTCTGTACTCATCTCTCTACTCGTCTTTTTATCTACCACGCTACACGTCTCGCAACCTTTCTCGCTACATTCCTGTCTACCGGTGTCGCTACCCGTCTCGTGACTCATCTCGCTACCCCTCTGTCGACCCTCTTTTTACCTTTCTCTCTAGCCGTCTGTCTATTCGTTTCGCTACCCGTCTACCTACCTATGTCGCTACTCGTCTCTCTACCCGTCTGTCTACCCGTTTGTTTACTCGTCTTTCTACCTCTCGCCATCTCTTCCCAATATTTAAACAATTCATTTAATATACAGAAGCCGTTTATCAGTTATTAAATGCAAACGGAAGTAATTTATCTAATAAGTGTAATCAGATGCAATTTTATTTTAAATACATACATAAACCTGAATAATAATTCATTAGTTTTGTGTTCATAGTTGTTTATATCATTTAACAGTAAATCTCAACTTCTTAAACCTGAATTGTCTCAAACTTTAAAAAAAAAAACCACAAGGTCTGTATAACTGCAAAGTACCCTGAGGGCTATATTAGCTACATGTTATTAAGTTAAGTGAAAGTTTCGTTATCGCGTTCGCAGCCAATTGCTTATGTCAGAAAGCGTGGCTTAACGCCATTTTAAATTCATTACTGTAACTTTCTTTTCTTTCCTTTTTTTTTTTTGGGGGGGGGGGGGTAGGGGGAGGGAAGGGTTTCAAATGTATACATTTAAATTAAAACTTTTGCCTCCATGCCATTAGTGTTGTTTGTATTATTAACTAATACCTTGTAGACCGAGCTTCATTTGAAACAAATGTAAAAGACTTCTTCTACTGTTTTTTTTAGGAGAAACTTTCGTAGTTGGGCCCAAAGCCAATCGGAGCATTTAATATCATTATTGTAACTCTTATAGAGTTAAAACAATATTGTTGCTAGCTTTACTCTTGTTTGAGACCAGCCTTGCCTGTGTACCTGAATGGGGAAAAGTTTCGTATCCTATGTCGGTTGGCGAAAAAAATTTTAAATGGTGCCAAAAGGTAGTTTTAGCATCTTACAAAATTTTCCAAAAGAGCGGTAAAACATGTTTTTCAAATATTTACAAACATACGTTTATTAAAGCATGTTTTTGCACCATCTTTAAAATTTAAGCACGATACTAAAATAAAATGTTATCGCCATATTCGATATTTTAATAAGTATTGAAAATACATAAACAAACTTATTTAACAAACCTAAGAGGCATTTTTGTGATAAATAATTGTTATTATTAGGGGTTAAATTGTAAACAATTAATAAACGGCTAGTAAATAATAAATAGCATTTAAAATCTAAAAATGGAGAAGTGGTCCGTATAAAAATGCAAAACATTACATTATACGCTTGATATATGTTCCATCTTGGCTAAGATGCTTTACACTCACGCAGAAAAAAACTAGTCGTTGGGGGCCACCGTAATACTTACCCATCATGGATATGCATAATGTAAAATATTAAAATAAAAATGTGTAAACTACTTATAAAATGCATTGCAATTCAAATAAAATCGTGGCTTGATGACGTCACAAACTTTAAAGGCTTGATTACTGAATTGCTTGAAAGAGGTTTTTCCTTATAACTCCAAAAATAATAATCCTATTAACTAGCGGTTTATTGCATCTGATTAGGCGTCAAATTTCTAATTAAAATATATCTTTGAAGTGAAATTTGGATGAAATACAGGGTCATGAAAAATCGAAGAGTGTGGAAAACAGGATTCCAAATATCTCGGCAACTAATTATCCGATCGACTTCATGCTTTATTCAAAATTTATGTTTTTTTATTGTCTTTTATATTCATTTCTTAAAATATACAATTTCGAAAATTTTTATATACCTTTCATCAGAACGAATATTTCGAGAGTCCGAAAAAAATTGTTCCGGTTAATCGAGGTTATTGAAATGAAATAGGCTTCTTCCCATTATTACATACTAAGTACATACCAAATTGCAAGTCTCTATCTCAATTTTTTCGGGAGATAGAGCGTTTACAGACACACACACACACACGGACACACAGACACACAGACGGACGGCAAATTTTTTTTTCTAAAAATATGTTTTTCGGAATCTCCAGTGTCTGAAACGTGTAAATCCGTCAAAAAAAATTTTTCGATTTTCAAAACGATTACAAGACTTACCCTATACTACGTATGATGGGTAAGTAAAATAATAATCGGTTAAAAAAAGGAAAAAAGTCGCCAAATTTAGGGGATTTTTTTCTTTAATGGCAACCTAGCCATTGTATTATGTTATTCGTTTGGCGCAGTCTTGAAAATCGTGCCAACCAAAAAGTCGCCAAACTTTTGTTTACATGTTTGCGTGAGTGTAAAGCATCAGTTCCAGAAAATATACAAAATAGAATGCCAAATATACAAAATAGAAAAATATCTGCAAAAAAATATATTTACATAATACTACATCTGCAAAAAAATAAGATTTAGAAAAAGCAAGCCAAATCCTGCAGATCACAACAATCACATCGAAAAACTTATCACCAAAAAAGAACTCGCCAAATCTTACGATGCAGGAGATGGATTTTTCCCTCTGAATGCAGAATATTAGTTTTTTTTCTTGTACAATGGGTGATTATAATATAATTGTTTCATTTCACATACTACATACCGTTTGATATATTGGTACTTTTATATTATCCTGGCGCAGTTGATAAATCGCCAAATATTGTTCCTATAATATTATAATATTTTCATATTGAATTCATTTCATTTAAATATAAACCTTTCACTCATTTAATTTAAAATACATGCCTTTCATTAATCCCATTTAAAATGCTAAAAAGAGAAAAAAAAAAAAGAAATAATGCCATAAATCGAACCCTTTTATTTAAACACCAAAGAATTTTTTTTTTTTTTTTACACACGCGAAATAAAAAAAAAAGCTGCTATTGCTGAGATTTGCGCCAAATCTCTAATACCAAGTCTACCAAGTTATTGTGGGTATTTTCTTTCAAACAGAAAAAAATCCAGATTAATTTTCGCTTTCTACTAAATTGAAATATATTTTATTGTGCTGAATATTAGTGCGTGCATATTTTTTTACTCCATGTACTCCATGAACTTTTCAATTCCGATTGTCTACGAAAATCTCCCGTCGGTGAAAATGACGTACGCACAAAATTTTCGTGACGTATGTACTTTAATTGTGCTTTTTTATCTATTTTTTTAATATAATTTTCAAACGGTTTGACATTTATTCTTGGTAATAAATAGACCTCGTTGTCACCTTTATAGGCACTTATATACACCTACCTGCTGTAAAAATTTGAACGAAATCCGTTAAATATTTTTTGAGTTATGCTTGACGAAAGGTTTTAATATCCATCGTAGCTATATATGGGCAAAGTAATACTGCGCTGTGTATGAGTCTTCGTTGCACTCAGACAATAATATCCATCGTAGCTATATATAGGCAAAGTAATACTGCGCTGTGTATGAGTCTTCGTTGCACTCAGACAATAATCACGCAGTAAAAACACCCAGATATGCCTATTTTAAGATGATTTTAGCATCTTACTGCTATCGAGTAGATTCGAATCTAAATATGCAAGATATCTAAATACAATATGACCACCAAAACTGTTTTCCGAAACAAAAATTGTAAAATATATATATATATATATATATATATATATATTTTAATTAGATTAAAGTTTAGTAAATTCAGTTTACATTTCTATAAGTATCTTTCTTACATAAGATTTTATTAATAAATCTAAGGTATACAGCAATTATGATATAGCACAATTAATAGAAAATTGCGAAAGTAAAATTGATCAGACTATGGGAGTAAAGAGTCCCGTGAAGAAATGTATGTTTAAAAAAAATTACAAGAATAAGCTGTTTATCAGAATACCATTGCATATCGTGTTTATGTGATGTTGTTGTCGTGTTATCGTGTTTATGTGATGAATTGCGAAAGTAAAATTGATGAGACTATGGGAGTAAAGAGTCCCCTGAAGAAATGTATGTTTAAAAAAAATTACAAGAATAAGCTGTTTATCAGAATACCATTGCATATCGTGTTTATGTGATCGTGTTTTATGTGATGCTTCTAATTTCTGGAAGCTTCGAAGAATCTTATATGTATATATATATATATATATATATATAACAAATTTAAATTGAAGATTATAGAATATTAAGTATTATGCAAAGTGAGATTAAAAAACAATGACATGCAAAGCTGACGTTGAGGCAATATAATGAGCAGACTTAAACAAATTCCAGGTTTTTTTTTATTATTATTCAAAAACATTTTTAATTATGAAAATTATTAATAAATTTTTATTTAAAATTTTCACGAATTATGATCTACATTTTTTTTTCATAAAAAGTATAACTGTCGTTGAATACACGGATATGTGCTTTTAAAGCTCCTTCCTATAATTAGTTTTCGAGATATGAAGAAATTGTACCTTTCAACCGTCTGAGGGAACCGTCTCCTGCATTCGTTAGCATCTACAGAACTGAAAATCCGAAAAAAAAAAAAAAAAAAGTCTAAAATTTTCTTTTAATTAACGAAAGCTTATTTTATATATAAAATTTCTAATATTTTTTTTTTTTTTTTTTTTTTTTTTGTAACCAATTGAATATTCTCGGTACTTTTCCTTGTAAGATATTAATTTCATTTTTTGAAATTTATATAAAAAACCCTAATACATTATTTTTTTATAACTATGAAAATTTAAGAAAAGGTACATAAACGGTTTTTTCTCGGGCGGCTTTGATGCAAGGAACTCAAATAAAATATCAAAATTGAGTATTACATTTGAAAAATCAAAGTTTGTGTATTTTTAGCATGTAAGAAGATCCCTATTAAAAAATTTCATTAATATTCGGAAAGTAGACAATTCCAGTCAAACCTCTAGGGTTTCTCGTCAAGAATTCGGTGATAAAAAAGCATGGGGTGTGCTTTTTTAATTTTCTTTCCCACGATTAGCATTATTATTCCGTATTCCATGACTTGCGAATATACAACCTGAAAAATGATGTAATTTGATTATTTTTACAATATTATTAAAATACTTTTAATTTTAAGATGCCCGATTTCATCGATTTTTTACATGGGCCGGGTCATCTCCGGGAACGGGATTTCGCATTTTTAATGCCGAAATTGTTCTTTTAAATTATTTAAAGTTTAAGCCTTTTAAAAATCATGTTGTAGAGTTAAATTAAAACGATTTTACTATTATTTAATAGTTACTTGATACGAGCTTGCCAAGAACATTATTCTTTGTATTCACAAGAATTTCGGGACTGATTTTGTTAAATGCCCTCAGCTAATATTTTGCATAGATCTAAAGTAACTTAAAGAATCTTTCTATTCTGATTATTGTACAGTGGCCAATTGAATTTATTTAAATGAAGCCTTTCCTTCTCTGCAAAAGATTTATAATAAAGAATTGGATTGAAATCACTATACATTTTGTCTTCAATTTAACAGCCTCCTTATTTGTCTTCCATCATTTAAAGTAAGATGCATTATTTTATTAAATTTTATTATTTCTCTTCTTATTGCAACGTAACGTCAATCGAAAAGAATTTGCAACTTTGTTGCATCGGGTTGTTGCTCTCACATAAATATTCCTCACAACAGCAATATCTTTTTTCACTGTTCCATCAATAATCAATTAATTTTTAGCAACATATAATTATTAACAGCACACTTGAGAGATGAGTTACATTAAAAAATGTATAGATTCTGAGATAACTTCAGTGGAAATTAGGTTAACAGCCGAGTATCTCAATCCATTAGAGTAAATAAACACAGGAGATTCGTTCATTGTGAGTTATAAAAATATTAAACCATGGAGGTAATCATTCGCGAAGGAAGATCATCATGGGAAATTTTGCAGCGCTGTCTGGTGTAGAAAAAAACATTCACATTTGTAAAGGTGGCATACGTAATAAGAAAAAAAAGGCATGCTCATTTCGCTCATAGCAAACGATATAATTCATTTCTCTGAAATAGTAAGAATGATTTTTTTACATTGTGAAACTAGTTATAAAACGAATGCACCTGATATGTTACGTTTAACGTGCAATTTTCAGCTTGTCTTAAGCATGCACCTATATTGAAATACCAGCATTTTTAATTTACTGATTTTTTTTTAAAGTTCCTTATCTCTATTTTAAAAGACAGCAGTATTTCTATTGATATTTTTAGATTTTTATTAAGTAAATTCGATATACTTATTCGCGTTTAAATATATATTTTCACATGAAATAAAATCTTGCTCTTTATTTTAAACTAGCAAGCTACGCCCGCTGCGCTGATCGGTTTCTACAAATGAACCTTGAATCAAACGAAATATATCGTTTAATTTGACTTTGTATTTGAAAGCAATCTGTATATTTACCTGAAATATCCATCCACATTACTGAAATATCCATCCACATTACTGAAATATGACGTGATTGCGCCATTACATTTTCTATACAATATTCAGAAAAATATCCGAATACTTTTATTCAGCCCTGTATATGATCTATAGATTTGTATATATATTACATAGGATGCTAAATTTTAGTTCAGTTAAGAAACACGTAGCACAGTTTAAAATTCTCCTTCTGGAGTTTCTGTCAATAAACGGAAATGTGTTTGCGAACTTTTGTATTTCCCTGTATATGATCTACAGAATTTATACACACCACCTAATAAACAAAAAGTGAGTTAAATTTAAAATCGCGTTCAGTAACTTAAAACGCACTTCCAGGAATTATTCTTAACAGACAGTAGAGAATTCTTTTGTGTATCCCTGTAAATGAACACTGTAAAAAATGGGTACTCAAAATTGAGTAAAAAGTACTCAATTTTGAATACGTCACATACTCAAAATAGCTCCGATCCAAATGTACTCAAAATTGAGAAACACATGTACTCATTTTTGATCACATGGATGTATTCAAATATGAACTCCTATGTACTCATTTTTGATCCCATGGATGTATTCAAATTAAAAAAATTTTATGTCGTTAAAATAAAATTTATAGGATAAAAAAAAAAAAAAAAGTTACTTCGCGAGGACAACCTTATAAGGGATTATACATACATTTCTGCTCATTTTTTTCATTCCTGCGTGAGTTTATAGTAATTAAGCAACCCTTGCCGTAGAGAGGAATCGAACCCGCGATGTCCTGTTTACTAACCTGACGACCCAAACCACCGCGCCACGAGGGGGACACGCCTTCTTCTCAAATGTTGTTAGTTACTTTGAAACTCTCTTTCTATCCCTTCCTAACAGTATCTGGCATCTGGCGCCATCTGTTAGGAAGGGATAGAGGTTTTAAATATGTTTTTAAGGATGTACAATGCCTGTCTATATGTGTTAAAGATTAAAACAATGTCTGAAGTAACAGGTAGTTCGAAGAATTATTAATTAAAAAATGACATTAGAAAAGATCATAGATTGAAATACTAAAATTATAAACTTTGTAAAATTATAATTTATAAAATAATAAATTTTAGCGTAATTCATAAATTTGTAAGCCAAATCAGTTTAGTTTAATACCAATTTGCATAGCTGTAATTTGCAAAGATATTATGTTATGAAACTTTTAAATAACACAATATTGTCTCACGCTAAAAAAGTTAAAATAATTTTTTTTTAAATTAGTGGGAAAAAAAATCATAATTTTGAAGTACTATCAAGAAAAAAAAAAGATGTGTAATGTGAGGAAAAAAAAAAAAGAGTAAATGTGTTGTAGTGGATCCACTTTGATGAAAATCCCGAACAACCAGATCCACTTTTCATTTCTCTTATTCTTCGTTTTTCCTTCAAATAATAGCTTTTTAGGCTCCGTAATTTCGTCATTACACATTATGAAATATACAAGTATGTTGGGTTTGATCATATGTTCATTTTTGATCCAAAAATACTCATTTCGAAATGAGTACATGAACTTACTCATTTTTGAAAATACATATGTTCATTTTTGATCCAAAAATACTCATTTCGATATGAATACATGAACTTACTCATTTTTGAGAATGCACATGTTCATTTTTGATCCAAAAATACTCATTTCGATATGAGTACATGGACTTACTCATTTTTGAGAATGCACATGTTCATTTTTGATCCAAAAATACTAATTTCGAAATGAGTACATGGACTTACTCATTTTTGAGTACTTCATTTTTTACAGTGAACGATGACTGCTATACACACAATATTCTGCAGTAAGCCTCTTGTAATGCACTTTAGTGATATATATAAATTTCAATGCGTTTAAAATAGTGAAAAATTATTTAAATAAACAGCAGACGATTTTTCTCCATAGACGTAATGTAACGGAATTCTTTTGACTGTCCCTGTAAATTAACTATAAGTGCTATCCACACCCTATTCCATATTAAGCTTCTTGTAATACACCTTAGTGATATATATCCATTACAATGTGTTTGCAATTGTGTAACATCATTAAAATAAACCGAAAATAATTTTTCCCCATAGACCGTAATGTAATGGAATTCTTTTGAGTGTCCTTGTAAAAAAACTATAAGTGCTACACACTTCAGTTGAAGTAGGGAACGTGCTATAGATAACGACAATAACATATAAAAATTGCAAGGCAATCCGAGCATATTTACGGGAGTTAGAGCACGGACAGACAAACCAAAGTCATAAACACTTTTCAACTAGGTTGGAAAGTATGTATATATATATATACATGTATATATATTACTGTCGCCCGGTTAACCGAAAAGTACCAAAATAAAATACTGCAAAAATGCAGTCGTACACTTAAGAAAAAACCTTTTGGCTTAAAATCTCTCATCAAAACTGTTTTTCTTTTTCTTTTCTTTTCTTTCTTTTTTTAAAATAAAATTAGTAACAGCTTTTTCTTTTCTGTTTCTAGATGTATAGCCATTTCAATTCTTTCTGCAACAAAAAAAAAAAGACATCTTTTGGCTTAAAATCAAATTTTTTGGAGTCAAAAGTAAAATCAAAATCGCCAAAAACAAAAGATACATCGCCAAATATTGTTTCAATATAGGAATCTTTCCCCTTGAATAATTTTTTAAGCACTACGAATATTCCCAATCATGTTTAAATAAAATATTTTCGTTTTATAATATTCTCTAATCAAATCTCTTTTTTTTTCTTTCTTTCTTTTTTTAAAAAAAAATAATGTTAGTAACAGTTTTCTTTTATTTTTCGACTATAGCCTTTTCATTTCTTTCTGCAACAGTAATGATCGCCAAAAAATTAGCAATGGTAACCTTTTTGGCCAAAATAACAGAACTTCCTATCATAATTCTATAACTAATATACGTAGAAGGTTGTGTTATATACTAAAATCTTCCCTGAAAAATTATCTCTCGCATAGTGTAAGTTCCATCAAAATCCATTTGGCAGAACTCGAGTTATAAAGGAACGGAACGAAATTTCCATTTGTGTTTTATATATATTGTAGAAGTCGGATATGCCAATCCCAAAACTTTCTTCCATCTCATACATGTTAGATGGTAATACTTCAAAATTTGCTATCTCACTGCCAAAAAAAAAAAAAAAAAAAATCAATATTTTTCTTTATTCTGTTGTACGTCAGCTTCTTGTGAAACGTCGGGTTACATGGATACAAGCTGCCGATGTATTATACAAAACTACGAAAAGTCCTTCTGGCCTGTACCGGCTGGAAAAGACAGCCTCCCTATTGCTTCGTTTTGCAATTGTAGCTAATTCTACTGAAAATACACGAAGCTAAAATGCTCGGAACCCGATTACTGAAGAGTCAATCCAAGTTCTCGTCAATATTGAATTTGAATGAGAATATCGCCAAATTAGAGAGACATAGCCAAGTTGGCTTCATATATATCAACGTATTTTTGTCGCCAAATTTGGCGATATTTCTCCAATTGTCGCTAAGCTTGGCGAGAATTTGACGTTGCCGAACATAAATATATAGTGTTAAGCATGTAAATGTTGAAACGATGCAATGGTTACAACAATGAAAGCAAATTTGGTGAAACTATGCTCACTAAAACTTATAAATTAAACCCGTCTATGGAGGAATCCTGCTGTTTGTTTCAAATATCAGCCACCCTATAATTTCAAACTGCTATATCGCAGCCATTTTTTAAGATAGATGCAAAACAAAAAATGTTCTGGAATCCTTGGATCAAGGCCAAACATTTAACTCAAAAAGTTTTTAGGATTTCTAATTTTTTTTGTACAACTTTTTAAAATTGAAATCTTTAAATAGCTATAACAGTGCCCCTCCAGGCGCAATATCCCCAAATTCAACTGGGACCTGCAGGCTATAGTCAAAAACATATCTCATCAAAAAGTCACCTGTAAAAAATGCAGCCAAGTCTCGTAACTCATTTACCGTAAAAAGTACTGAGATCGTATAAAGCCAAGTTTAACTATCTTATTAACTCTGAAATTTTCATTCACAAAATCACTCCTAGTCTCTACATCTTTAGTTAATTATTATTTTGTGACTTGGCAATTACGCAGCACGAGAATGTGATGTATATAGTTAGTCTTAATCAAATAATACTATAACATATGAAGGTGTAATAACTTCCCTGTGCGTATATAATTTGCTTTAGTTAAATTATCCCATCCCATCCCATAACATAGTAAGGTGTAATAACTTCCCTGTGCTGCGTAATTGCCAAGTCACAAAATAATAATTAACTAAAGATGTAGAGACTAGGAGTGATTTTGTGAATGAAAATTTCAGAGTTAATAAGATAGTTAAACTTGGCTTTATACGATCTCAGTACTTTTTACGGTAAATGAGTTACGAGACTTGGCTGCATTTTTTACAGGTGACTTTTTGATGAGATTTCACTTCTTTTTGTAAGTAACCACCCTCCTTTTCTTGATTTTGGGTTCTTTTTGGAGATCATCCACTGATTTTCGCTAAGCCCACACTCTGTCCCTATTATTTACAGGTATCAAAAAACTAAAGCTTTAGTTTCGTTTGCAAAGTACTGTAGATAAAAAGAGATTTCAGGTTCCTAGGCAAGCACTAAATTATGGGAGGGGGAGTGTCAAAAGTACTCTCAATTGCTTCCAGGATAGGCGCTATGCATCTGAGATATAACTCGCAGCCCTAGATACTTGATATTTAACATAAAAGAACTTTTTAGTATAAAAAGAAAGCCAAAATTAAAATTTCCGGAAATTTCCAATAAATCAAACTATATTCCTTTTTTCGATGGTTTTTTTTTCGTTTTTTTTTTAGACTTTTTTTTATTATTTACGGATTTTTTAATTTTTCCTTACTTTGTGTACAAAACCCTGCCTTTCTGCCAAATGTCAATCTTCTAGGACTACAAAATCGAATTATTTTCAAATTTTCGACTTTTTATGAATTTATTGATTTTTCGATTTTAATTCTAAGTTACCTGATTGTCAAGCCAATATAGTAATTATTTGATCCGTCTTCTTAGGATCATTTAGGTTCAATTTAGAGATAAATCAAGTGAATCTTAGAGTCACCCTGATTTTATTTAGAAAGGACTATCAAGCCATAACCAGCCAGTAATGTCGGGAGGGTAGGGGGAGCTGTGAAAATTTTTGTGGGGCTAACATCATTTAACAATCCATATTTCATATGTGAAGTAAATAGAGTACAACATGTGAAAGAAAACAAACTTGTCTATAAAGAAATCGCCTATATCGTAGCCAGTCTATAGCGGAACTTTTCTATAACGAAATTCGTAAACGAAAGAAAAGAAAACCATAATCCGGGGGAAATAACATAAAACAATTAGGGGCGTTGTACTAGCTAATAGGACACTTATCTTATAACTAATGTTTCTAGCAGTACAAAATCAAATTGTTTTCGAATTTTCGATTTCTTAAACATATTTCGATTTTTCGATTTTATTTTCGAATTTTTTAATTGTTCCTTTTATTGAATAGTAAATACTACCTTTACACCAAGTTTTAAGTTTCTAAGACTACAAGATAAAAATATTTTTTTTGATTTTTTCGCAATTTTTTTTTATAATTTTCTGGATTTTATAATTTTTTCTTATTTTGTATCCTTTATTACAAATTTTAAGTTTCTAGAGCTACAAAATCGAATTATTTTAAAATTTCCGATCTTTTTCGAGTTTTTTATTCTATTTTCGAATTTATTGTGTTTTAATTTTTTCCTTTTTCTGTATCTTAAACAATAAGTTTACGCCGAATTTTAAGTTCTAAAGCTACAAAATCAAATTTTTTTCAATTTTCAAATTTTCGAATTTTTTTTCGAATTTTACAGATTTTTTATTTATTTCTTTTTTTGTATCCTAAATACTAACTTTATTCCAAATATTAAGTTTCTAGCTTTACAAAATCGAATTATTTTCAAATTTTCGTTTTTTTTTTCGTTTTTTTTATTTTATTTTCAATTTTTGTTGTGTTTTTAATTTTTCTTTTTCTGAATCCTAAACACTACCTTTACACCAAATATTCAGTTTCTAAGACTACGAGATCGTATTATTTTCAATTTCTCTCTTTTTCTTTCTTTCTTTTTATTTTGTTTTTTAAATTTTCGATTTTTTTTTTAATTATCCATATTTTTTAATGTTTCCTTATTTAGTATCTTAAATATTACCTTTATTCCAAATTTCAAGTTTCTAGCGCTATGAAATCAAATTATTTTCAAAATTTCCATATTTTTCGATTTCTTTCGATTTTTTTATTTTATTTTCGAATTTTATTACGTTTTTATTTTAACTTATTCTGAATCCTAAACACTATCTTTACCGCGAATTTTAAGTTTCTAAGGCCAAAAGATCAAATTATTTAAAAAAATTTCAAATTTTTTCGAATTTTTCGTTTTTTTTTTATTTTTTTCGAGTTTTTTAGATTTTTTAATTTTTCCTTATTTTGCATCCTAAATACTACCTTTATTCCGAATTCCAAGTTTCTAGCGCAACAAAATTGGATTATTTGAAATTTTTCGATTTTTTTCGATTTTTCGATTTTATTTTCAATTTTTTTTGTGTGTTTTTGATGTTTTCTTTTTCTGAATTCTAAACACTACCTTCACACCAAATTTTAAGTTTTTAAGACTGCAAGATCGTGTTATTTTCAAATTTCAATTTTGTTCGATTTTTTTAAATTTTAGAATGTTTTTTTTTTTTTAATTTTCCGGATTTTATATTTTTTCCTTTCTTTGTATCCGAAATGCTAGCTTTATTCCAAATTTTCAGTTTCTGTGGCTGTGGGATATACCCAATCTTTTTGATGACGCGAAAGTGAGTGAGTGTGTGAGTGACAAAAAATCGAAACTTTGAGTCATATATCGTCTGCACTAATTTATGGGTATTTTTGAATTATCCATATTTTTGAATTTTTACTTATTTAGTATCTTAAATATTACCTTTATTCCAAATTTCAAGTTTCTAGCGCTATGAAATCGAATTATTTTCAAATTTTCCTTATTTTTCGATTTTTCCGATTTTTTCGATTTTTTTGTTTTATTTTCGAATTTTATTTGGTTTTTTTATTTTAACTTATTCTGAATCCTAAACACTATCTTTACTGCGAATTTTAAGTTTCTAAGGCTAAAGGATCAAATTATTTTAATTTTTTCAATTTTTTTCGAATTTTTCGAATTTTTGAATTTTTTTTTTCGAATTTTCCGAAATTTTTAATTTTTCCTTATTTTGCATCCTAAATACTACCTTTATTCCGAATTCCAAGTTTCTAGCGCAACAAAATCGGATTATTTGAAATTTTTCGATTTTTTTCGATTTTCGATTTTTTCAATTTTGCTTTCGATTTTTTTTGTGTTTTTGATGTTTTCTTTTTCTGAATGATAAACACTACCTTCACACCGAATCTTAAGTTCCTAAGACTACAAGATCGTATTATTTTCAATTTTCAATTTTGATGGAATTTGTTGAATTTTAGAATGTTTTTTTTGTCGAATTTTCCGGATTTTATAATTTTTCCTTTCTTTGTATCCTTTTTTCCAAATGTCAAGTTTCTAGGGCTACGGGATCTACCTAATCTTTTTGATGACGCGTGAACGAGTGAGTGAGTGAGTGACAAAAAATCGAATGTTTGAGTTCATATATCGCCTGAACTAGAAAAGATAGAAAGTTTTAATTTTAAATTTTGGTCCTGTGTGCCAAATACTCTAGAAAAACGAAGTTTCAAATTTTTGGGATACTCCAGCGCGGAGATATGAGGGGGTCAAAAGTGCCCTGAGTTGCTTCCAGAAAAGTATGCTTACGGCTGTCCTCTCTCGACTTGGCGGAGGCACTGCCGTGCCTCCAGATCTAAAACAAACTATCCCCATCCTGTGGGATTTGTTTTTCAATGTTTTACTTTATTTAATGCAAAACATAGATTGCATCCGACAACTCATAAAAAAGTCCTCCGGCCTGTACCGGCAGGAAAAGGTAGCTTTCCTATATCTTCGTTTTAAAATTTTAGCTAATGTTACTCGAAAACAGCAAGTTAAAATGCAAAGAAACAGTTTACAAAAGATTCGTTTACACTGAATTTGAATAAGAAATTCGCCAAATTATTGAGCTATAGCCAAGTTGGCTTCATTTATGAAGACTTATTTTTGTCGCCAAATTTGGCGAGATTTCGCCAATTGTCGCCAAGTTTGGCGAGAATTTGGCGCTAATGGATATGAATATGTAGTTTTATGCGTATGATTGGGAAAATGATTACAACGATGAAAGAAAATAATTTGCGAGAAATCGCGTTCACTAAAACTTATAAATTTATATTAAAATCATTAAAACTATAGACATTAGAATACACTTTCATAAAACATTAAAAACATATTAAAATTGGACGTTTTGGATTTACATGGAAAATCCCTCTTCAACAACAACATTTCACTTAGCGTAAATCATAGTTCAAAAATATCAACAAATAGAAAATGCAACGTATCAAAATTTCGAAGTCAAAGTTACAGTTATAATAACACGGAGTATTCATTCGGGATTGCACCTGCTTGACCATTATTGACCATAAATTTATCGTTGGTTTTTTGTAATGTGCTGTTTTGTTTCAAAATGTCAGCCACCCTAGAATTTCAAACTGCTCTATCTCAGCCAATTTTTAAGATAGAGGTAAAACAAAAAATGCTCTGGAATCCTTGTATCAAGTCCTAACACCTAATTAAAAAATAAACTTGATTTTTTAACTTTTTTATATATTTATTTTAGTTTTAAAATTTTCCGTGGCCGCCATCTTGAAACAAGATGGCGGACCAAGCTGGCCAACGAACTCGGTCGAGGCATTGGTGAGCTTAATACACACAATTAGTTTCATCCAAATTAATTTATAAATACGAGCGTTATCGTATCAAATTATTTTCATCTTTTCAATTTTTTTCGAATTTTTTTATTTTTTTTTTCGAATTTTCTGGATTTTTTTAATTTTCCTTTTTCTGTATCCTAAATACTACCTTTATTCCTAATTTGAATTTTCTAGCGCAACAAAATCGGATTGTCTTCAAATTTTCGGTTTTTTTCAATTTCTTCGATTTTTTCAATTTTGCTTTCCATTTTTTTGGTGTTTTTGATGTTTTCTTTTTCTGGATGTTAAACACTACCTTCACACTAAATCTTAAGTTTCCAAGACTACAAGATCGTATTATTTTCAATTTTCAATTTTGATGGAATTTGTTGAATTTTCGAATGTTTTTTTTTCGAATTTTCTGGATTTTATAATTTTTCCTTTCTTTGTATCCTAAACACTACCTTTTTTCCAAATGTCAAGTTTCTGGGGCTACGGGATCTACCCAATCTTTTTGATGACGCGTGAACGAGTGAGTAAGAAGTGACAAAAAATCGAATTTTTGAGTTCATATATCGCCTGAACTAGAAAAGACAGAAAGTTGTAATTTTAAATTTTGGTCCTGTGGGCCAAATACTCTCTATAATTGAAGTTTAAAATTTTTGGGATACTCCAGCGCGGAGATATGGGGGGGTCAAAAGTGCCCTGAGTTGCTTCCAGAAAAGTATGCTTACGGCTGTCCTCTGTCGACTTGGCGGAGGCACTGCCGTGCCTCCAGATACAAAAAATTGGTTCAATTATCTGCATCATATACTAATCATATACTTTTCGATGATACAATAGTGAAAATGGAACAAAAATCGCTATCGCAGCGTCCCCTTTCGTCGAAATATCTCCAAAGTCAACTGGGACCTGCAGGCTATAGTTAAAACACATACAAAAAATTTGATTCAATTATCAGCATAACTTGCCACTACACTGCAATAATACACTTTTCGATGATACAATAGTGAAAATGGAACAAAAATCGTGTTCGCAATAGCACTCCCTTTCGTCGAAATATCCCCAAACTCAACTGGGACCTGCGGACTATAGTCAAAAACATAGAAAAAAAATTTGGTTCAATAGACGCTTTCAGTGTGACGTCAGTCATGACGTTTAGGTTGGATACTGACTCCAAACAAACGGTTACTGTTTTTCATTTCCTTTTAAATATATATCGTAGGAAATGTCAGCACGGCATTTAAGTATTAAACACGTAATTGCGAGATATAGCTATAACATGTAGTTAAAATATACCAACAAAATAGAAAATGCATCATAGCAACGGTTTGTTTGGAGTCAGTATCCAAGCAAAACGTTATGACTGACGTCACGACTGAAAGCATCTATTTGAAGCATAATTTCATACACTTTTCGATGATACAATAGTGAAAATAGAACAAAAATCGCAATCACAGCTCCTCCTTTCCTCAAAATATCCCTAAATTCAAGTAGGACCTGCTGGCCATAGCCAAAAAAATTTATGGTTCAATTTGAAGCATAACTTCATACACTTTTCGATGATACAATGAGGACAGACAGATGAACGGACGGACAGACACATTTTGTAAAAACATGTTTTTCGGAATCTCTGACCCCTAAAATGTGTAAATCCGTCGAAAAAAATTTCGATTACAATACTTCTATTATAGACAGAAGTAAAAATTAAGTTATCCCCCCTAAAAAAGAAAGTGCCAACGTGACTAATTACCGAATGAAAGGCGGCCGTCCTATGATTGCAAACACTTTTTAATGGCCATTTTTACACGTGGCTGGGAATAATTCCTCTTCTCAATATTTTAAGTGCTTGCAAAAAATGAACTTGTTCGTTATGGTTGCAGCATATTGTAAAATAGACACTAAGTTTGGTTAGGTTTTCATTTCAGAACAGTAAAAACTTAGAGTGTAAACAAAATCGCAAGCTCTAATACGAAAAAAAGAAAAGTAGTAAGATTTTCTTTTTCAGGAAAAGCACTCATTTCTTTAATTTTTCATTGAACATAAGAATAAAGCAGTTTCCCTTATCTGCAAAAGAGTGTAGTGGTAATGAATGAGTGCAACATTAGGAGATATTATAAAACTAAGCATAGTGACAAATATTCTAGATTATTTGGACACTTTCTAGAGTATGAAAACAATGTTTGTATTAGTTACATGCTACGAATGCAGAAAAATTGCTAAACGAGCCTTTCACAGATAGAGAATTTATTAAAGCCTTCAATGAGCAATTGATGTGGTTTGTCCATCCAAGTCTCAAAATGTTAAGAATATTAGCTCGTCTAGTGTAACAATAGCGAAACACATAAAAGATCTAGAATCGGATATTTTCAGTACGTTACAATCTAAATGTAAGAACTTTTTATTTTATTCCGTAACAATGGACAAATTAACAGATGCTACAGATACTGTGCAAGTGGCTATTTTTATACGTGGTGTTGACAGAAACTTTACAATTGTAGAATTAGCTAGTATCATTGCACTTAAGGATACAACAATGGTGTTCTGATTTGTACGCTTGTTTGAAAGATACTCTGGCTAAATGTGAATTAGAATTGAGTAATATAACTATCATATGGTGATCACTATATGGTAGAGCAAAAAACGGGATTAGCAGTATTAATAAAATCTGACGTGAAAGATAGAGGAAATAATAAGATGAGGAGTTTCTACTGCATCATTCATCAAGAAAATTTGTGCAAAAACTGCCTTTCCAACTTTGATCATGTGATGACTGTTGTAAGAATTGTTAATTTTATTCGATAAGGACTTAATCGCACACAGTTTCAGGAGTTCCTGAGTGATATGGAAACTGAACACGGTAGCATTATTTATTATGCTGATGTAAGTTGGCTGATCTGCTGAAAAATGTTTCAATGATTATTTTCTTTGAAGAATGAAGTTTAACAATTCATGGAATTCAAAGGTAAACCAATTTGCGAGTTTCAAAATAAGAAGTGGTTAAGAGATTTTGTATTTTTAGACAACATTATTAGCCACTTCAACTATCTGAACATTTTATTAGAAAAAGGCCAATTTGTTCATAATATTTATGACTGTGCGAAATCATTTGAGACAAAATGGTTGCTATGGAAAAGTCAGCTGAAAAATAAAAACTTCATTCACTTTCCTATATTAATAAAGTTACTGAATAAAACTACAGAATAAGATCGGGATGCTTATGTACTACGTATTTCAAATTTCAGGGCAGATTTTCTGACTTTTGTCAGATTGAAATTCCCATGAGAATGTTTTCTTCACCATTCTCAGTTGATATTGAAAGTATTCAACCTAACTTACAGTTGGAATTTGCATATTTACAGCGAAACTCTTATCTTTAAAAAAAGTTTATTTTAAAGTTCTTCATTAATGCATTTTTATTATGTATTGAAGGATAAATACACAGAGATACATAAATATGCATTATTTATGGTCTTCTATCTTTGGAAGAACTTATACATGCAGGAGCTGTTCAGAAAATTGAAGAATATAAAGTCAAAATCAAGAACATACCTAACAGATAAGCTTTTTGGAGATAAATTGCAGATCCCCATTACGAAATACATCCAAATACTGAAAATTTAGTCAAGCAAAAACAATACAAAATTTCTCATTAAGGCGGTCAGTCAACATCCGAATTCCTCTTGCTAATGTTATACACATATGGGTGTAGAATGCATTCGTATATTTAAAATATTTTCCTTAGGAAATTAATATTTAATTTTTTTTTTTTCTGTGTACTCTTCTTACAGGATGTATCTTTTTCTTAGTTGTCAAAATATTTCTAAAATAAATACTTAATTTTATGCGAAGTGAAAATCTTACTCACAGTTAGTCAGTTTTTAACACAAAAAATATTAAATTAAGCACAGATTTTAGAAATATCTTGATAACTAAGATAAACTAGTCGTTGGGGGGCAACCGTAATACTTACCCATCATGGGCATGCATAATATAAAATATGAAAATAAAACATGTGTAAACTATTTATAAAATGCATTGTAATTCGAATAAAATCGTGGCTTTATAATCATAAACTTTAAATGCGCTATTACTGAATTGCATAAAAGAAACATCCTTATAATTCCAAAATTGATAATCATATTAACTAACAGTTTCCTGCGTCGGATTAAGAGTCTCATTTCAAATTAAAATATATCTTTGAATTGAAATTTGAATCAAATACAGGGTCATAAAAAATCTAAGAGTGTGGAAAATATTACAAATATCTCTGCAACTCATTATCCGATCGACTTCATTCTTTATGCAAAATTTATCTTTTTTATCGTCTCTTATATTCACTCCTTAAAATAAACAATTTCAAAAAAATTTATATACCTTTTATCAGAACAAATATTTTGAGAGTTTGAAAAAAATAGTTCTGGATAATCGAGGTTTCTGAAATTCAATAAGCTTCTTCTCATTATTACATACTAAGTACATACCAAATTTAAAGTCTCTATCTCAATTTGTTTGGGAGATAGAGCGTTTACAGACACACACACACACACACACACACACACAGGGGGCCTCTGTGGCCGAGTGGTTAAGACACCATTCCGCTAATCGTTTGAGTCAGGTCGGCAGGTTGGACTCCCGCCAGCTCCATTGCACACACTTTGTGGAGCTCCCGCATGTAACTCTCTGGTGTTGTAAATTTCCTTGTGGCTATCTCGTCTCTGTATATTGACGATGACTTATAAGCGGGCACTTGATGTCAAGTACACAAGTCAGATGTATGTTCTCAATAAACAAACAAACACACACACACACAGACGGACGGAATTTTTTCTTTTCTTTTAAAAATATGTTTTTCGGAATCTTCAATGTCTGAAAAATGTAAATCCGTCAAAATTTTTTTTTCGATTTTCAAAGAGATTACAAGATTTACCCTATACTACGTATGATGGGTAAGCAAAAGATACATCCTTTAAGAAGAGTACACAGAAAAAAGAAATATTAATTTCGAGATATTTTAAATATATGAATGCATTTTATGTGCATAGGTTTAACATTAGCAAGGGGAATTCCATAGTTGATTAACAGTCTTAAGATTTGAATTATTTCGTCAGTAATATGAGTATTATATTTTCATTTTTTTTAATTATTTAACTAAAACCCCCAATTTTCTGCTGTAATTTTTTTAAATGCATTTATTTAGCAATATCTGCTATGTTTGTGTTGCCTACAGCTTATTGTTAGTTTATTCTCAAAAATATGGTATATATTTAACAGATCAATTTTATTTAATTCGGAAGTTATTTTTTTAACAGCCAAATTTATCAGGACTATAGTTCAGCACTAATTGGATGAAATTAATTTTGCCTAAATACATTGATGAAATTTGCCAGAAAACTTCATTTAAATCCAACTGAATTAAAAATGTCAGGACAAAAGTCTAAGTATGTGTAGTGAATTATGTGTCAGAATAGTCTGGGATGGCTCAGTGCTTGATGTGTAATTCCATAGGTCCATAATTTGATTCCTAGTCTGAATGTTTTTCACTCAGTGGGAATTAAATGGAATAGTATATGAATGTTTAGTGAAAAAAACAATTTTCCTCTTATCAATACAAATGCAACCCTTCGATTCATTGATGTACTGTAGAAGACTGGAACGTTGCAAGTCGATTAGTAACTCCCAATGAAATATGTATGTTTTATGTACATGTATCATCATGCTTCATGTACCATATACAGTCGAACCCCGCTATAGTGAACTGTCTACGGACCCAGAAATATGTTCACTATAACCGATGGTTCACTATATCCAAATTCTTTAAAAAGAAAATATTTTTTTGCATGTGATTGTTATTACTGATTTTTTTGTATATGATGTATTGTTAAAAATAATTATTACTATAATACGCTATTTACTTACAAATTATTAACTAATTAAGTTGACAATAAATCAAATAATAAAAAGAAAAAAGTTACTTACTAAAACTTGATTTTATTTTTACATTCTATGGAAGAAATTTGTGATTTTTGATTGAATGCAGTTCGATTTTAAGTAGAGTTCACCAATTTTCTTAGTAAAGAATCTAATATTTTTTGGTCCACATTTTCTGTAGAAAAAAAATGTTCAGGATATTCGCTGCCGATTTCACTTCCGAGATAGAAGGTGCCGAAATTTGAAATTCTTCTTCAATATCGTCTTCTAAGTCTTCTTCAACATCGTTCTTTTGTTTAACTTTAGATACAATGTCATCCTCTTTGGGGGTACCAGAAGTATACACTTCATTATCGCAAGATTCGAAGTGCTCAGTAACGTCCCTTGGAAAAATGTACACATTATGCTTTTCCAGCCACAGAGCTATTGGTAAGATTTCTTCATCATCTTCGTCCTCCACGTTGGCATCCTTTCCTTCCCACAACACATCTTTCGAAAGACCTGCGTGTCGGAAACAGTTGCGCATCGTTGATGATGTCACCTGTCTCCATGACTTTTCCAATAAAACGACTGCTTCCAAAAGTGAGAGGTTGTATTCCGTATTGTTCTCTTCATAGTTCTCCAAAATACGTATCACTAGCTGTTTCCTATACTGGGATTTCAGGCTGCGAATAACGCTCTGGTCCATGAGCTGTAGCACAGAAGTCGTGTTTGGAGGCAAAAAAACGAGATTAATGCATTTCAGATTTCCTAAGTTGTTATGAGCTGTGCAATTGTCGACACGGAGAACAATTTTACGTTTTTGCTTCAACAAATCATTGTCGAAGTTCTGAAAAAAACTGGAAGCCATCCAGGAATTTTGATTAACTTTGTAATTGGCGGGAAGTGTTTTAACATTTTTAAAACACCTTGGTTTTGGGGATTTACCCACGACAGTTAATTTTTGCTTTTCTGATCCGTTCATATTTGCACATACAAGAACAGTTATTCTCACTTTCGAGAGCTTCGCGTTAATGCCCTTTTCTTCTTTAAATTTTAACGTCTGATTGGTAATCCAGCTTCGTCAGCATTAAAAATATCCTTCTCTTCATAACCCTGGATTGCATCCGGCCACACTTGAGCTTTCCACTTTTCCATATCCGATGCACAAACACTTGCTGCTTCACCAACAATCTTTCCACAAGAAATATTGTTCCGTTTTTTGAACCTATCAAGCCATCCATTAGAGCACACAAAACTGTTTTCTCCGAATTTTTCGGCAAACTCATTCGCTTTAATTTGAAGCATGGGTCCGGTCACGGGAAGATTTCTATCCCACTGAATGGTGAACCATTTTAATCTTCTTCCACATTTTCTCTTTCAGCCCGACGTAGTTTCTTCGAAGAATCCAAAATTTATTGTGTGCAGCAAGAGTCGCACTATGATTTTTCCAAATGTTCGAAACTGTAGATTTTGACAAGGAAAATTCTTTGCACAATGCCGATTGATTTATTCCATCTTCAATACGTCTAATTATTTTAACCTTATCATCAATTGAAAATGCTTTTCTTTTCAAAGAATTTGACATTTTTACAAAATATTTAGCTACCCTTGAAAAAACGTCTTATTTCAAATCAATCAAAAGACACTGTAAAACGAGGGACATTCTTAGACTGTTCCGATTATACCGAGGGTCGGGGGACGAAGTTAGCAAGTGAACACCAGAGATTACTCCTAGAATTAGGGAGAAAGGAAGAAGAGAGGTTTGTTGTTCCTGTAATAGGGAGAGGAGGGGAAGAAGGAGCATGTGCTTAGGCAATGAGCGTGAAGGAGTGAAATCTGACAATAAAGCCATGTCATCATTTGCAGTAACAACTAGTGCAAGTTTAAAGTTGGAGAACTGAAAAAAGAAATCTGGGGAAATAAAATTTGAGTCCACTATAAACGAAGTACCAAAATCTCAGCTGTCCACTATAAGCCTATAAAATAACATTAGTTAAATAGGAGTTCGGACGGGACCAGCAAAAAAGTTCACTATATCCGAGTGTTCACTATATCCCGGGTTCATTATAGCAGGGTTCGACTGTATTAATATGGCATTGTGGTAAACAGTGTTGCTAGCATCTTTGCCTCATTTAAAAATCTGCTACCCGACTCATTATTAATATTCATATTATTCTTTTTAGTAGTATATTATTACTAATGCCATTAAATGAAGTAATTGTATAAAACTGCTGATGGCAAAATTTAATATTACTTACAAATACATTTTTATTATGAATCAAAAAGACAATTTTGTTTTTTATTCCACAGCCTTTATATACAATTTTATCCTGGTCTTGGCATGTATATATTTCTTATTTACGGGTGGCCCGTTGTCCCACAAATATTTTTTTCAGATTATTTAACATGAGTTTTTTTTCAAATAATATAACAAATATAATAAAATCACCTGTTAACTATAAATTAAAGTAATAATAAAATAAAAAATAATTTTCATGTTTTCCAATTTGACCAATTTAAGCACCTGCTTGCATTGGACAAGTGATCTCATGATTTATGTTAATCATTTTCAAAAACTTTGCGAGAATATTTTATCATTTTGATCCGAAGAAGTCGCTGTTTGAGCGAATGAAACATGTCATTTATATTAAAAGGTATTTTTAAACCTTTTGTGTTATGTTTTTTATCCCTTTAAGCAATAATTATACTTTAATTTATGAGTTTTTTTTTTTTAATTTTACACTCAACTTCTCTACTTTTTACATTCCTTTACTTAAATTGGTTCATGTATATAAAGATAGAATTCTGTAATCGATTTTTCAATCACTTCCTGATATACTAGAAATATGACAATTAAGAATACAGATGTGTTTCCAATGACAATACAATATTTTAATATTTTTAGGAACTTAATTATAAATTAATTTTGTTGGGGAAATATCCGAAAAGTAATTTGTTAATTGATTTTCAGTGACAGATAATTTACTTTCATAGCAAACTCGTTACGATAAAGAGATTAACCTAGTTTCAAGCAGGAAATGAAACTTCAGTGCAACATCAAAGTGTTTTTCCTAACACGGGAATGAAAAGAAGGAAATACTTATACGTATGAGTGACGTTTGTTTGACTTTACGTCATTTACAACCAAAAGCAGGCCTAAGAAGTGACAACACCAAAAAGAACTGAAAAAACTTATTTCCATATAGACATTAACTTCTGTTTTTATCGCTTTGAAGGCGAAAGATGTAATTCGTTCTTCCTTAAAATTTAAAGATATTCTAAAGTTTAAATTTAAATGTAGCCTATTAAGATTAGTAATTTTTAATTAAATTCTTTAAGCAAAGTACTGTGTAATTACTAACTATGTTAATATTAATATTTATACACTTACCATAGATACAGTACTCTTCAAATATGATTAAAATTAAAGGTGAAAAAGAATCTACAACGGAATTTATGCAGATTAATAAATAATACTTGGATTTACATATCCATCAATATGCCAACAAACAATCAATCATATAATGGATTAAGTTCTCTGGATTACCTGGCTTGAGATGTGCTGCTCTATATGCTGAAAATAAAGGTAAGCTGATTTTCTTACCTATGTTCCTTAGAAATTGTATATTTACCCTAGTTGCTTTAGAGCATGCTATTGTACTACTGCCTATGCTACCTAACAAATTTTAAGGCATTTTCTGTTAGCTGGAAGCAGGTGATAAATCGCCAAATATTCTTTATGGTTACAACTGTTTAGTTACAACACTGGAGTTAATTATGCAACAAACCATGCTTGCTAAAATAAATCAACTGGCTGTGAAACTGCACCAATGAAATGTTTTAAACATTAAAAAGTAGAAAATAAAAAAAATTATTTTATTTCAATGTGCTTTTATCAATTAATAGTTTTAATATTAAATTATGATTACACATTGAGAAACCAATTTAGAAATCCTGAAAAGATAGTTTAAATACTGACTTTTTTCTTTTATGTTGCCATATCTTGAAGAAACCGAGCAAACACTATGATTTTTTTTTTTTAAATCAATTCACTAGCTCGCACTTTCACCAAGCATGAATCAATGTGGTGAATTTTCCATAATCTGGGCCCATGTCAAATTAACATACTGTAATGGAAAGTTTTTGGAACATGAATTGCATTCATGAAATTAGGCATATTTAAGATAAACATTGAATACTTATAAGCAAGGCTCTACATATCAGAAAAACATATACAGTATCGAACCATTTATCCGGAATCCAGTTAACCGGAAAACCAGTTATCCGGAATGGTATTTCCAACTGACTGATTACAAAATCTTTCCAGAAAAAGTGCCATGCAGTGTCATTTTAGCATGTGGATTGCTTGATAGATTACCACATGCATTGTACAACTTGATGGATTTGAAATGGAAACATATTTAGTTAGATATTCAGCATTTATTTTATGTTTTATGCAGCATTATTGTTTCCAAGGTATTGCCAGAAATTGTCTTCTTTCATGCTCTGATTAATCTTTGATCTTCATAGGATCTGAGCCTTAATCTTAATCAGAGTAATCTAATAATTTGAAATCAGTAACAATGTTACAGCCACATATTATTCTACAAATCTCATCCAATGGATGTTGCTTTAATGTCCAACCAGTTATCCAGAAAAACCAGTTATCCGGAATACATCTGGCCCTGACCATTCCGGATAAATGGTTCTATACTGTAATCATTAAACAAAAATCTAGTTGCCAATGGAAAACGTTTGTGACTCCTATTGGACTTAGAAAAATGTACTTGCTACCATTCGATTCAGCACACAAAAATACATTAAAATATGTTATCATTTGACATATAATTATAATATCAGATTTATAAGGAATTTTTAAGTTTATCCTTTTTTTACCCACCTTAAGGGTGGAGTTTTAGAAAACACTTTCTTAACACTTGTCTACATCTTACGATTTATTTATTTTTATTTTTTACCAATTTTTATATTTCTAGGTTCAGTAGGTAAAAGTACCCAGGTTTGAGTCCTGATCCAGCATTTTTCACTCTGTTGGAATAAATCTCAACTATGATACTTCAACCATTGAATATAATTCACCTAGTTGAAAATGCTTTCATGATCATTATGACAAAGAAAAATAAATTGAATGCGTTTAAAATATAATTTAATCTAATATAACACAGCATACCTTTTATTCCACACATGAAATACCACTACTTTGATCAATTGATGGTGTCTTTCTTCTAAACATTTAAATTTCGCTTTTTAATCATAAATATAAAATAAACCTGTGCAGAGAAATCGCACTTTATCCTTTTTTGTACTATTTATTTTTTTTGGCAACATTAATTTGAGAAAAACCTTTCATTTCATTTATGAAAATAATGCCGATTTAATTTTAAATTAACAGAAATTTTTAATCAAAAAACATAACCAGTTAACATGTTCTATGCCAAAAGCTGCTTAAAAAAACCTTTCGAATGGTACTTCATTCATTGTTGTGTGTTTCATAAACTCATTAGAAAAAGTGATGTTGACAACAGAAATACATAAGCAGAAAGTCCCCTCCATGGACATCCCTACATCTAAAATCCAATGTTAATTTCACTGACTTTTGAACAATTTACATTTTTTTTTTTCAATAATAACTAATTAAAAGTCTAAGTTCTAATCAAAGAATTTCTAAAAATGATTTTATTTTTACTAAGGAATTAACTTATAAATTTTGTCCCTAGCCAAAATAGTTTTCTCTCTGTGGACACTGAAATTTTTTAAAAGTACCATAGATGACAGTACATGCCCAATTATCATTAGATAATTTAAGAGAAAGTTTCTTCGTTTCTTAGATTGTTTTTTGAATCTTTGTCAACTTATTAGTTCCATTTGGAGTTTGGCAAAGTTCTCAGTGTATATTCTGCGGTCATCATAAATAAGGTAATAAAAAGCTAATTTATAATTATAAAACAAATTTTAGACACTTTAACATCGCATTTAATAAAAAGAAATGCACAATTTTAGCAACCGGAAAACTAATGTAGTTAAAAATTGAAAACTTAATTTTTATCTCCTCTGTGGATTTGGCGTATCCAATTTTACTGATAATGTCTAGTTTATCGGTCATTTATCAAACATTGTGTGCAGTATAAGGATACAAAAATAAGTTTGAAAGTAACAAAAATCTGATGCACAGTATTTTTCAGAAAATTACACTCCATAAATTTTAAAGTTAAAACAATTTTCTTTACCTAATTTTGCTTTTTCTGTGAGAATGATGCATTTGCTACAGTGCCAGACAACTTGGAGCATTTTTTGTTACAAGGTGATGGCAAATTTTTTTCTTAATTCAATATACTGCTGGAAAACTAATTGCCCTTGTCACAAAATTTGCAATGAAAAATTAAATCAAACATGTTCTTTATACCCTTAAAGTTCACAGACAATTCGTCAACATGGGTGCAAGAAATCCATCCAAGCCAAGACTGAAAAGTTTTCCGAGTATTAGGAATAACCAAATGGAAATGGATTAGAAGATGTCTATTCTTGCATTACGGTTAAAAATTGATCTCTTGCAATAAAAGATAGTGATTAAAGTTCTTGATAGTCAATTTGCTATTATTAAGTATAAAAAGTAGAATTTACTATTAATCAAAAAATTTTCCAGGACTGAAATCCGTCCAGAGACTGAAGACTTGCATCCATGTTCGTCAAGCATTTTTATAGATATTTATTCAACAAAACATCTAAAATCAATAGTGTCCAGTCATTACAGGGGTCGATGCAAGTTTTTTTTCTTGGGGCCCATTTTGTGAAAAGTAAAGGTTATTTTTGTGAAATTTATTATATTTTTGTGAAAAATAACATTTTGTAACAAAAGTTGAAATCCAGTTAATCAAATTCGAACGAAGCATTTATAAACAAAAACTTTTTAAAATCCTTTTGCTGAAGTTTTCCTCTCTGGTGAACTTGTTTGTTTACAAATTACTCATTTTAAAACATCACAAAGTAATAAATAAATAATAAATAGTAAGTTTTTATGGGATAGAATTTTGTGAAGGGCCCATTTTATCAAATTGATTTTTGTGAAGGAACCCATTTTATTAAATAGATTTTTGTGAAGGGGCCCTAAATAGGCCCCAATTTTTTCCTGGATCGACCCCTGCATTATCCTTAATTTATGAGCATTTGTAGTTCAATGTATTAATTAAGTAAAATTTAGAATTGTATGTGTTTTGCCCCACCCGCCCAATCTTCCTCCCCCCTCCATCCAGTTCAGTTTTTTGTGCTTCAAAAGTTAGGCTTTTGGGGGGGAAAAAAAAAAACCTAGTTAGAATAATGAAACACTCAAGAAGGTTAAAGTTCATTCACAAAGCATAAATTTATTTATCCAAAACTGATTTTATTTTAATTTTATGATAAACAGAAGGAAGAAAATCATGATTAATAAAAAATGTAGAATAGTAAGTTCTAGAAGATTATACCGAATATAAAATGTAAAGAAAATTTTTTATCCCTTGTTCATTTGAATGAGTAAGATACATAACAAATATGTTTTAACCTTTTTTTTATTGAACATTTCACAGTAAATACATGGTAAACATTGAAAGGAGATACACTTCAAGTCTAATAACCACAGTATATACAAGGTTGCTAGAAAGTGGAATACATTCGCATTTGTAAATGGAATGACTTATTCCAGCATTTATAATTTGATTTCTTAAGTATTTATAGTGCTGTATTTTTCATGAGTATGTAATGTATATAATATGCATAGAGTAAACATCTTTGAAATTATTTAAAAATAAGATTTGAGAAACAAATGTGCCTGTCATAATATTGGTCTCAGTCCATTTCTGAATTTCTCATAGTGAATATTTTAAAATCTCTTGAACTATATGGCAAGATTTATTTATAATCATGAATTGTATAAAATGCCAATATAGCTTTTCAAAAGCATCATTCTTAAAATATGATTTGATAAATTTAAATATAAAAAGCATGTGGTGCCAAAATTTTCCATTACTTAATATATTTAAAGAAAAATTACCGAAGTACATAATAATTTACACAAAGCAAAATTAAAAACATTAAAATTCAATTTTTAAAATGCAGAAAAAAATATTTTTGAGTACAGAATGACAAAAGCACAATTCTTTAAATGTTTAATGTTTTACAATTAACTTTTACAAGAGCAACAACATGGATAATAAAAAAGAATATAAAAAGAACTCAGTAGTAACTGAAGGGGAAAAAAATTATAAATCAAAATATAAGTACAATTGATCTTGATGATTTCTCATTAAAAGATTCAAATATACACATTAAATAAAACACTATTACAAATGCTAAATGCATGAAAAAATACTCAAAGAATGTATAGTGAATTAATAAATAGGTTCCCAGCAAGAAGTTTCAAACTATGTCAACTACATAACTTCAACAAAAATTTCTTGAAACAATTAAAACACTTGAATACATTCCACTTTATTAAATCTGAAAATTAAAAAAAAAAAGTTAATAAAAGTAAAATAGAATAAATGGTTATAAAATTTTTATAAAATTCAATTGACATATATGTTAGAATATAAAAAATAAAACAAGTTATTAAATATACTGATGAGCAAAATATGAATATCCCTTCCTTGCAAGAATACAAGAGCTGAGGTATGCACAGACTATAGACCACATACAGCCAGCCATTAATTTGTTGATGACCAACCTCACTATTTCAAGTACTAAAATAAATTTTCATGGGCGATTAAAAAAAAAAAAAAAAATGTCTCTGGCATAAAAAGTTTGGATAGACTTCATTTTTCAAACATATTTTGCAGCAAACATGCATAAATATGATAGTTACAACAAATTGTTTGAATACAAATGAACAATATCCAATGTTTTTTAAATAGAATGTGAGGTGGCACACACAGAAATTCAACAGAACAAAAAAGTTCAATAAGGAAATGTTAGATGAATGTATAATAAATCCATTTTTTTTTTTTTTTTAATCAGTCAATTGGTTTATGTAACTCAAAAAACATTTATTTGAAACTATATTTACCATAACAGTATTTCTATTAATTTTAACTTTTCACATTATGGAAAAATTAAACTTCATCTATTTTATAGTTTAATTCAAAATAAAATAATCCGTGACATGTACTCAAGTTAAATAATCAAGTAATAAGTTAAGGCAGTAATCATAATCTTTGTAAATTAGAAAATGAAAGATCAATAAAAATGTTATTTTGACACAGTTATATTATTTACTTAGTTTTAGTTCATATGAATGAAAAAACATTTTAGGCTTAATGTAATGCCATTTTCATATATACAGTCAAGTCTCTATATAACGAAATCCATTGTTCCAGTAAAAAATTAGTTATATAGAGAATGAGTAAAAATTCCTAATGTGTAAATTTTGAACAAAAATTATTTTTTAAGTGTTATATTAAGAATTTGAAATGTTTAACTATAAATATTAACCTAATATTGTATTTCTTAATTACGTATTTAAATAGTTTAAAAAAAAGAGAACAGACATTTATTTGAAAGCATAATAAAAATCACATAAGGAAAACTTAGTAATTTTAGACGAAGAAATCTAATTTTTCACTGTTTTGATTTCAAAATTGTTACTCTCGAAAAAATTTAGCACTTTAGCAAGGAATGAAAAATTGTATCGGGAACATTTTCCTCCATTTGAAGTCCTCGCCTTATAAGATCAAAAGAACTCATCATTTCACTGTGTGATTGTTTTTTTTCTTGTAGTATGTTTTCGTTTTCATGCTCGTTGTCACTCTCACCATCATCGTTCATAACGCTGCTTAAAATATCAGTCAGTAGGATACTCCGCAATAATGAGATTGTCATCCACTTCCAAAAAATCCGAGAGAGTAACATTTTCTTCGACATTTCCACATTCCTTAATTAATTTCCATTTCTCTTTTAAGTCTGCTAAAGCCACATCATCTTCGTCGTCAGAATCTGCATTATTCTCCAGTTCAGAAAAGCCGGCCTTTTTGAAGCAATTGTAGATTGTTTTTTCAGTTACATCAAATCTCCAAGCTATATAAATGTTCCGCAATGCACTTTCTAAGACTAATGATGTCTTGGGTGGAATAATTTTTTTCAATAGCTATGATTAGCTCTTTAAGAATTCTTTTCTTATAATGCACCTTTAGATCTTTTATTATTCCCAAGTCCATGGGCTGCAGTTTTGATGTGTAATTGAGTGGTAATAAAATAACCTCAACATTTTGCAGTTTTTTTCCACAGTTTTGTGAGTGAGCTGTGCAATTATCAATAAGCAAAGCAATTTTTCAGTGTTGTTTTCTCATTTGATTGTCAAGTGCTTTTAACCATTTGTCAAAAATTTCAGTGGTCATCCAGGACTTTTTATTAAAGTCATAGTCCACTTTTAAGGACTTCACGCCTTTAAAACACCGAGGAGATTTACTTTTCCCAATGACTAACATCTTTAATTTTTCTTTCCCTGTCATATTGGCACACAACAGAACAGTAATATCCTTTGTATGCCGTCAAAACATTTATCTTCTTTAAACGCCAGAGTCTTGTTTGAGAGACACTTGTAAAAGAGACCAGTTTCGTCAGCATTGAAAATGTTTTCAGGAGCAAATTTTTTTAGAATTTCTGCTACTTTAAGACTCCAGTTCTCACATGCTGTCACCGGAGCATCCGCACTTACACCACAGATAGTTTTTCTGGGATAACCCATGTCTCTTTTTGAACTTTTCTAGCCAACCAATGTTGGCTTGGAAGTCAGAGTGCCCAAGAGATTAAGCATATTCTAGAGCCTTTTCTAAAATCATTGGTCCTGAAAGTGGTAGATTCCGGTCCCTTATCCCTTTAATCCATTTAAACATTGCTTTGTCTAAGTCCTCGTGTTAGCACATCCTCTTTCTTTTTCGCGGCGAACCAAGATCCGAAATCCGCTCGGTGATTGACTCTCTATTTTTTATGATTGTTGACAGAGTACTTGCCGGAATCCCAAACTTTTTTGACAATTTTTTTTTTTTTTCAACCCCTTATCGATTTCTTTCAAAATCTTCACTTTATCACAGAGAGTTATGCAGTTCTTAGGAGACATTTTTTGCAGAAGCAATAAAAAAACGCACAAGTTTTGTGAATCTTTCACGCTAAAGAAATTCAGAAACAATAAACATCTACACTAACATTAAGGGTTGCGAGCTTTAGTTTGGACAGATGAAAACGTGTTCTAAATGGTGACAATGATCTGCTTTCGCGGCTACAGCTATCGAGGGAAAATTTTCCATTCAACCAAAAGCGTGCTTGCGCCTTTTTTTTTTCTCCCCGCCCGCTTTTTTCTGTCGCGCATCAGGTCACGTGTACTGCCAGTGGATCTCGAGAGCTTAAAAAGGATGTTGGAATGTATGGGGGAGGGGGGGAAATGCATTCGTTGGACATTAAAGAACAAGGAGATTCAAGGTAGAAAAGTAAGATTAAAAAAAACTTAGCACTGAACGATAAATCAGGAATCGGTGATCGAAAATTGATTCTATGTGATTTGTAAGCTTTTTTAAAACTGAATAAATAAAGAACATTATGAAAAAAATTCGTTATATGGAGATAGATAATTTGCTATATGGAGACTGTTTTTAATGAGATCATGGGAAAAGGGGGACCATTCCTACTAAAAATTCGTTATATAGAGAAATTCGATGTATGGAGTTTTGTTATAGAGACACTCAACTCTATTTCATCATATTTTAACTGCATTAGAAGATGACGTAATCCACTTTGGGAAAAACATGGAACAAAGAAAAATAAATTGAATTCATAAAAATAAAATTTAATTTAATATTGCATACATTTTAGACTACTTCTGAAATATTTTTGATCGATCGAGTCTTTTTCTTCTAAACATTTGAATTTTGATTTTTAATCATAATTAAAAAATAAACTCGTGTGGAAAACCACCCCACTTTATATATTTTTTTACTATTTATTTTTATTATAATCTTTGTTGAGTGCAATATAAAGAAGCAGTTTATTTTTGTGGCAATAATGATTTTAGAAAAACCTTCCATTTCATTTATAAAAGCATTGCTGATTTAATTTTTAATTAACTGCAATTTTTAATCAAAAACATGTTTTAACAAAATCTTGAGTGTACTATGTCAGAAGTTGGTTTAAAAACCTATCGAATACCTCATTCATTGTTGTGCATTTTGTAAATGCATAGAAAAAGGGATGTTGACAATATAAATAATATATATGACCAGTGGACCCATGCAAAGGTTTCACACTGCAATCCAATATTTTTTAGCAATATCTAATATTTTCTAGAAGCAGGTTTAAACTTAGGACTAAAAATATCTACAAACAACATTAGTAATGCTAGAATATTATCTCATTTATTTCATCAAAATTACAGTAAAAACTGATTGAAGATAGCAAATGCAAAAAAATTATATTATATATATCAATCGTATTTTGACTGCATGGTGACATATTTCGGAAAAAAACATGGGATAAAGAAAAATAAATTGAGCATTTGAATTCAAATTTTGCCTTTTAATCATAAATATAAAATAAACCCGTGCAGCAACTAAGTCCCACTTTATCTTTATTGAACTTTTTTTTTTATAATCACTGTTGTGGTATTTTTTTTTTTGTGGCAACACTAATTTGAGAGAAACCTTTCATTTCATTTATGAAAACAATGCAAATGTAATTTTTAATTAATTGCAATGTTTAATCAAAATGCATGTTTTAACGAAATGTGAGTGTACTATGTCAGAAGCCACTTGAAAATCCTTTCATATGGTATCTCATTTATCGTCCTGTGTTTTTTATTTGCTTAGAAAAAGGGATGTTGACAACAGAAATAATATATAGGATATAGTTCAATATTTAGTTAATCTAAAGTTTGTTAGACATGAAAAATTCAATCTCTCTCAGACACCCAGCAAAACAAAATGTAATCAGCACGCTTTCTGCTTGTCTAAAAGAATCTCTTGATCAAAAAGCTGATTTGCTGAATGCATTACGTGACTGTAAAACAAACTAATGACCATTGCTAGTCATACACTGCCCAAAGGATCATGCTGTGTTTAAAAGAGCTCTTGTTCTAAAATTTGATTTGCTGAATTAGAAATAAAGGCCAGTGAATGACATTGTATACATATTTCAGTTTTATTAGACTTTAAAGTTCATGACATCATTGGGAAATCCCGACAAATCTTTGCTATGCTTTTCCTGGAGGTTATTTCTAAACAAAATGGAAAACCTACCCAGAAATCAGGTATGTTTGAAATGATTCTACCGGGTGCTATCACATTTTTTGAGTTTATAGGAGAATGCTTTCAAATATGATATTTTCACCATCAGAACAATTCATCCCTTCCAAGATTAGAGTGTCATTTAAGAAATTGTTTTAAAATTACTGAGTTTCATTAAATATTTAATATAATTAAATTGGAAATTATGTAATTTTTAGAAATATTTTATTTTGTGCATACCAAGGATCTTTAAATAAATAGCAAGAGTTCAGTCTATTTAAGTGCAGAAATAAGGGTCAGTAAATATGACATCACTGACACTTTTATAGTAAAAATTTATATTCATGGATAAAAATGCATCTTTTGTTTTCTAAATGATGTCATTTTTTTCATTGGGAACATTCCACTTTACATATTACTTACTATGATAGATTATTTACTGTTATTTTACTTACACAGATTACTTAATATTTCACAATAAATAATCTGTGTTCTGCTCTTCCACGATAAGTGCATAATTAAACAATTATTTTAATATTTTTACATTTTATAAAAACCATTGAAATTTTTCTTTTAAATATGACGCGAGTTTCAGTGATGAAATCATGCTTCTGATTACTGGAATGTAATAAGGCAAATTAGTTTTATGTTACTATGGTTGTTGCCAAATGACAAGCTGCAAATTCAGCCTTATTTTCGCACCACTTAAGAGAAATGTATATATTAAGAATCGTATCTTCTAACGAAGCCAACACGAAATGTGCTATTAAAGATAATCTTCATAAACATCACCATCCTTTAGTTGCACATGTATTATCAATGAAAGATTAGAGAAATCGAATTTTTAAAGCTATTTTTACAAAATATAGAAGTGTTTCTCATTTTAAGCATAGTGTTTTAGCTTCAAATAAATTTAAGTAAAATGCATGAGTTGGTGAAAATGCCACTTTTGAAAATAAAACAAGATGCTACTAGCCACTTGAACAACTTTTTTCATGTTAGACAGGTTTTTACAAATTAAAACACCATTGGCAGCTGTCATTTCCCATCTTTCTAAGGCCATCATTTTTGGATAGATCAGAATGGTGTGTTACATCAGATTGCATTCTTCTATCAAAGCCCACTGATTTAATAATGAATGATTGAATGGAGAAAAATTATCCTACAATATTCATCACAGTTCCACTCATAAGAGGCATTAAACATACAATAAAAAAATCTGCTCAGAAAACTGAATTAGATAGCTGGATGCAAAGCAAATTAGTAGATGTAATTGATAGGTGATAAGGTTCTTTGGAAACCAGTGAAATTATCTAAAACACATTTTTGGACCTCTAATTAAAGAAAATTGCATTTTTGTTCAGAAGAATACAGAAACAATGCACTAGAGTTTATAACCAATGAATTAATTCAGTTCATATCCAGTAACAATTCTAGAGATAGTGCCGAACATGAAAATTCCTCCACTTCAGAGAGTTTATGACCATGAAGAAATATAATTTATTTCTAAAGTCCATTTCAAAAGTTTATAGACAACCATTTTTTTATTTAAGAGCTAACTAAACAAATAAGAAAGACGAAGTAAATTTTGCAAATATATAATGATATAAAAATAATAATATGCTCAAGCTCAACCAACTTTTAACAGTCATAGATTTAATATAAAAAAATAAAAACAAAAAATTGCAGTCCCAAAAATGTATCCACAACCAGTGTTAAAAGCTGATTTAAGTACTAGTATCCAAAATTTGCATATTCCTAGATCATGTACTTGTGACACAATAGTTTCCCGAGATAAAAGTGAATGTCTTTCCGTTTCAGACTGATTGCAAAGATGACTCGTAATGTGCAGTTTTCCAAAAAGAAAATTTTGCAAATCTATAGTTTAAAGGCTCGTGGATGGAAAGATGTGGACATTGCAAGAAAAATTGGATGCAGCAGGGTTGGTATTTACCGAATTCTGACAAAAGATGACAATTTTTAAACAAAATCCAGTTCTGGACGACCAAAAGAACAACTAAACAGCAAGACAGGGAGATTTTGAGATTAGTTTCAACCCAGAACCTGTCTGTACAGTCAGTTTCTAAAGAAGTAAGCATGCTAGTATCAAAATCCATGGTCCATCAACGGCTGCAGACAAGTACATTCTTGATTATCACAAAATACCTCGTTTGCCAAAGTTTATAAAACGACAAAGATGCTTGTGTTCAGTGGGTCCGAAATCACATGAATTGGATAGATGAATGATTGAATGTTCTTTTCAGTGATGAAAAGAAATTTAATTTAGACAGCCCTGATGTTGGGCATATTACTGGCATGATATTCACAAGGAACAACGAACTTTTTCTAGCAGACAAGGAAGGGGTTCACTCTTGGTGTAGGGAGCATTCTCTTATAATGAACAACTGATATTGCTTTCTTGAAAGGTCGTCAATGTTCCGAAGATCACCAGAAAACACTTGAAGTATAGTTAATAAAAAAATTCAAAAATCGCTGTATGACTTCTGATCAAATTTTAATGAAAAGGACACAAAATTTACTATAATGGGCTAAAAGCTTGAAACTGGATTCCTTTACTAACATGTAAAAAATCACTGCTAAACACGAAAAAATGCTAACAATTTCATAAAAAAGCTATATTAATGACCAGTGGGAATATTCCCACTGGGCCCTGTCATTCAACAAGCAAAAAAGGTACGGAGTCAAGGCTGTAAAAAACACTTTTCTTTTAAAAAACCCAGCCCAGGTGGGTAGCTGAGCAGGTACCTGGGCAGCTACCCACTACAACCCTGTATGGAGTGGTTCAAAAGGCATCAATAAAAAGTGTCTTTATCCAACAAAAATGCCCTTTTCAACAAATTTGCCCTGCCTCCTTTTAAAAGAAATGTGAACACTATAACAGTTTAATTCAAATCACATACATTCTGCTTATATAGAATTTTAAGACAATTGCAGAAATATGTTTATTATTGAAATTGTAAAGATATATATATGATAAAAGATGTTTCAAAAAATCTTTAGAAAATTCTGTTTCAGCAATAAATACTTAAGATTTTTTAAATGGCAAAAGGATAAAGAAAACAAATGCAATCAAGATTATACATGTCAAACTCTAGTTTGTTAATAACATCAGTTTTTCATGAATTATTATAATAGATGATTTCCTAAGGGAGAAAAAAAAAAACTTATTGTTCCAAACTTGGATTTTTTTTAAACAAAAATTTTTAGTAGATCTTCTGAATTACTAGGTCTGGAAATGGAATTACTAGAACTACGACATGATTACTTTGCATGTACCTCTGGGAATATCTGTTTAACTTAAATATTTACCTCTAAAACAGAATTATTTACCGACCTAAAATTGTTAAATTTATGCAGAATGCTTGCATTCTATGTTTTGGAGATAAACATGAAACCTGATGCACAACATAAATAGAATAATTTTTCCTGCTGGTCGGGTCAGGTGCAGCAAAGTTCCCGTTTATATACTATAGCCAGCTTTTCATGCAAATTCATTAGAGGCGTAGTAGCTGCAATTACAACATAACATCGGGTCCCAAGAAAATTCCATGGGAAAAAAAAAAAAAAAGAGGGATAGGGGCAAAAATTTTACAGTTAACATTAAATATTATAATTTTGATTTTATTTTGGAATCCTGAACTCAAAAGGTGAAAATTTTACAATTTCAGTGCTATTTCAGGTTTTGCCAAGTCTTGTAAAAAAAAATAAGCAATGTTTTATAATTTTCACACTATTTTGGGTTGCATTGTGCTTGAAAGAAAAAAAAAGGATTAAACAGCAAGGGAGAGGAAAGGGGTAATTTACAATTTTAAAGATTATTTTTGGTCCCACAAATGTGAAAAATCTGAGCAAGGAAGAACTATGGCGAAAATTTTAGTATTTTGTATCCCATAAACTGTAGAAAAAAAAATATAAATAGCAAAAAGTTTACAATTTTGGCTTTATTTTAGGTCTTGCGAACCGAAAAACGGGAGGTGGGATGGAGCAGCGAAAATAACACAATTTCTGAGTTATTTCAGATCTTGCAGACATGAACAAAAAGAAAAAAAAAAATTACAATTTTGACTGTACTTCCAGTTTTGCAGAGCCGAAAAATCTGGTTGGTTGGTTGTACAAGGTTTAATGGCACAAGGTCTCACTAGGGACAAGCTGCATCAAAATAAAGGTCCCGAAAAATCTGAGGTAAAAGAAAAAAAAAAAAAAAAAAAAAAGTGAAAAATTGTACTATTTTGATCCTGGCAAACACTGTTCATGCTAGAAAAAAAAAATACAAGGTATTTTTAGATCTTACAATTTTCAGCAGGATGTTCAAAAAATGGAGTTAATGTAAGTGGGTTTCTTAAAAAAAATGCACAAATACTGATAGTAAATCTAGCAGAAAAACTTTTCCATCCCCTGACATTTTCAAAAGACTGATTTCTGCCTGTGAATGAAAACTTGCACCCATGTCAAGAACTAAGCTCAAAATAACCGACAGAATTTAATACAAAATACATGTATTAAAAATAAATAAATAAAATAAAGTTATAAAATACTTTGATTTAGAGTTCAGGTATGCCTTAAAAAAGTAAACATTAAAATTTCAAATGGGGTTTTAAAAAGTTACTTACATTTTCAATATCTTCATCACCACTGACTTCATCGAATTCAATGATGTTGTCATCTTCCTCTTCTTCACCAAAGTTAACTGTGTCATTAATTTTAGCTATAAATAAAAATAGAAAATAAGATTTTCAGTAAAAAAAAAAAATAAAAAAAATAATAGTGATAAATCTATACTTAATAAATTTTCAGACCACACCTTTTAAAAATGCCACTGTCACACATTGTAACTGCATTCAACCAATCAAAAATATTTTAGACTGGAAATATACGAAATGCATAGAAAATTTATTTTCCCTTTAAAGCACGTAACAATGTTTTTTCATGTCTATTTAACACCAGTGTGAGATAGCAGGAAAAAAGAAAAAAATAGGAGGTTGATATGAAATTTTGTTTAAAAGAATGTGCATATTAGAATTGCAAAACTATTACTATTATTATGCAACAAATACAAGGTGTTCCAATGGGTATGGCACATAAAATTTCTGCACATTCTGATAGGTATCATCAAGATGAGGATTTTGACATGAAGGGGGGTCTTTAAATATAGCCTCATATCCAATGTGACATCATGTATGACACTATATTCGGAAATCCCCCCCCCCATGTTGGATAAAAAAATGCAGAAAGGGTGGTTTTCAAAAATATTAAAATAGATAAATAAGATTCTTTCATTCTCAACATAACATTCAGGTGAGATGAGCTGTCAATAATAGTATAAAAAGAATAACAATGTTAATAAAGAATATTACAAATACAAATCAATCACAAGGAAGAATCCTTGAAAAAAGATTTAGGGTTATGCTTGTGAAAAATTTCGACTATGAATGTATGATAAGGAGTATGATAAGGAAAATGTTGATGTTAAATATTAAATATTAAATATTACTTTGTAATGAACAGAAAAGTAAACAATATAAAACATTTAAGAATTTTATGTTATATTTTATTATAAATTACTCATTCCCCATCAACATTCTTTAAGTGAATTATAGGTTCAACTGTTCAATGAGATTAAAAGCTTGATAAACACAAGAATAAATAAAAAATGGTAGTTTACATAATATTTAAACAACATACAGTCAGCATTAAAGTGCTTCATTTCTAACGGAAAATTTATTAAATTCAAGCGGATATTATGTGCACTTCAATAATGTAGATCAGCATTCAAATATTAAGTAAAAACCTGTTTAATTTTCTAAAGGTAAAAATTTAAAAACTTATGGTAAGTAAAGCCTTTAAAAACATCTGGTTTCTGTAATGCAAATGAATAACCTTCAAATTTAGAAAACTACAAACTAAAATCTTTATGCATCTATCTATATTATAAAGGACAAACGTGTCCGTGCGTAACGCTGACGTCATTCTGCGAATGGTAACAGTTGACGATAAAATTTCGGTTTTGCGATTTTTACTATTGCAGTTTTTTTTATTTCTAAACATCTCACATTTTTAGTTTTTACACCGTTATTTAGGGAAAAAAATCTACTTTGAAATGCAATTTGTTTGAAAACTATCTTAATTGATTGAGTGATTTATTATAACTTAAAAAAAAAAATGGTATTTTTCACTTTCTTCGTGTTTAATGGTTGTCATGGGTATTTTTCCCCCCTCTTGGCGATTGCATACTATCGTTGATTAATGAATTGAAATTACTATTATTAGTTAGACATTAATACAGACACCTTGAAAAGTAAAAGAAAAAACTTTTACTGATTTTATATAAAATACAAAAAAATAATATTAATAAACATTTTGATGAGCGATAATTTTATAAATCAATATAGTTTAATTTAAAAATCAGAGGAATGTTTGTGATACATAAAACTATTTTTCAATATAAAATATTGTGACTCAAAACAATATTTGGCTATTTATCGTTTGTGTCAGGATTATCACGTTAAAAAATCAATTTATGATTAAGTTTCGCTTGCTGTTTTAAAAATGATGAGATCATATAATATGGTTGCTTTAGCTGTTGCATCTTCTCGGATCACAGCTTTGTTATTAGATCAAAGGTAGAATGGCACATTCAAAATACCGCTGAATTTGAACGAAACATCTACGTGTGCCATTAGTAAGCAATCTGACATTCATTATTGAATTTATAAGAGAAACGAAGTTAATAGTCTAGGATGAAGCACCCTTGATGAGTAAATTAGTATTTGAATGTGTAGACCGTACACTTTAGCCATAAAAAAACAATGATTCGCTATTTGTTGGAATAATAGTTGTATTTGCTGGCGACTTCAGACTAATTTTGCCTTCATTCAAACACATAGAATAAAATTATTTTATTAAATTTTGATGCTAATCTTACGTAATTGGGTCCATGTCAAGGGAGAGTTAAACATCAAGAATAAGGTTTAATGATGATAATCTATATTCTAAACCAACACATATCTGATTATTGATAAAGTCATTTTTATGTTAGCAACGAACTGACTAATAAATTTCGCTTTCCCTGCATCTTTTTAAACTTCTAAACATCGCACAATTTCCATTTCTACACCGTCGAACAGAAAAAAAAAGCAATTTCTTTGAAAACTGTATTTGAATTTACAGATTTTTTTTTATGATTTTTGGAATACTTTCCAAGATCGAATCAATTTTAAATCTATCTCTATCACGTGCAGTCCGATTGCGAAAGATTAATCCGTTTGCATTTAAAACAATATAAATAATTACGCATTTATTCCTGGCTAATATTACAGAACTAAATTAAAACTTCATCAAAATATAAATATAAATAACAATATAATATAAATAAAATGCAAATTTAACAGACATGTTCTCGATCTACACACTTAAGCAGTTGACATTTTTCAGAATGAGAAACCTGCAGTAAGCAAGTGAAATCTTGGACAATTCCTTTGGCTGTTAACTCCTGGCATGCGGCTAATACAAAAGTATTAGTCCAGTCAAATTATCCCATTTTTGAGCAGTTTGCCATAATAATTGCTAAGGAGATAAAAATTGGTCCAGTTGTTCATTGATGGCTACTGATGACTATGTAAAAAGTTCCCATGGATAGGAGGTGAGGGGGGGGGGGGGGGAGGGGGGGGGCTAAACAAAGTATTTTTTTTTCAGTTTTTTACAAATATCTCAGAAATTGTTATTTTTCATGAAAAAATTACTCAGACATAAATTAAAGAACATAAAATTCTCTACAAATGACAGGTATATACAGTGGAACCTCGATTATCCGTCAGTCAGAAGACCGGAGCTTTGACGGATTTTCCCCCAAAAAATCACTTTAATTTCAAATTAATTTATTTAATGTCGCCATAATAAATTCTAAAGGGATAAAAATTGGTCCAGTTGTTCATTGATGGCTACTGATGACTATGTAAAAGGTCCCCATAGATAGGAGGTGAGCGGGGGGGGGGGGGGGGGGGGGGAGCTAAACAAAGTATTTTTTTTTAGTTTTTTACAAATATCTCAGAAATTGTTGTTTTTCATGAAAAAAGTACTCAGACATAAATTAAAGAACATAAAATTATCTACAAATGACAGGTATATACAGTGGAACCTTGATTATCCGTCAGCCAGAAGACCGGAGCTTTGACGGATTTTCCCCAAAAAAATCACTTTAATTTCAAATTAATTTATTTAACGTCGCCATAATAAATTCTACAGAGATAAAAATTGGTCCAGTTGTTCATTGATGGCTACTGATGACTATGTAAAAAGTCCTGATGGATAGGAGGTGAGCGAGGGTAGGGGAAGGGGCAAAATAAAGAACTTTTTTAGTTTACAAATATCTCAGAAATTATGTAGTAATTTTTTCATGAAAACTAACAGTTTCTGAGATATTTGTAAAAAACTAAAAAAGAACTTTATTTTGCACCCCCCCTCCCCTCGCTCACCTCTTATCCATCAGGACTTTTTACATAGTCATCAGTAGCCATCAATGAACAACTGTACCAATTTTTATCTCTGTAGCATTTATTATGGCGACATTAGGTAAATAAATTTGAAATTAGAGATTTTTTTGCGGAAAATCCGTCAAAACTCCAGTCTCCTGAGTGACGGATAATTGAGGTTCCACTGTATATACCTGTCATTTGCAGAGAATTTTATGTTATTTAATGTCAAAGTAATTTTTTCATGAAAACCAACAATTTCTGAGACATTTGTAAAAAACTATTAAAAAATTACTTTATTTTTCCCCCCCTCCCGTCCTATCCATCAGGACTTTTTACACAGTCATCAGTAGCCATCAATAAACAATTTTACCAATTTTTATCTCGGTAGCATTTATTATGGCGACATTAAGTAAATAAATTTGCAATTAAAGTGATTTTTTTGCAGAAAATCCGTCAAAGCTCCGGTCTCCTGACTGATGGATAATCGAGGTTCCACTGTATATACAGGCATGAGAGTGGGTAAAGAACAAAAAGTCTGAAAATATGCGTAAGCTCAAAATTTTGAAAAAACTAAAAAAACCGCACGCGAAACCATATTTTGCACAAAAGGAAAAAATGCATAAAACTATATTACTCAAATACATCACAAAACAGTTTTTAAAAATAAAATTAAAAATGCAATTATTTCTCATAAATACACAACAATAATGTATAATAATACTAAATACTTAAATTAGAATAATTTTACCACAACAAAAAATTATTTACTTAATGTTTTCTATACATCTATAAATCCTATAAACTGTTAAGTTTTATGTACAGTAGTTCTGATTTAAAACAACAAAGTAATCAAAATGCAGAAATAAAGAAAAAATATAAATAACTCTCTTGCAACTTTATTATTATTTACCATACAGTAAATTTCATTACAAGAGTGCCTTCATATTTATACTAAACATTATTTTGATTATAAGTTATAAATACAGAATTTGTGATTTTTTTGCAATATTGACAAATACAATGAAGTAAAACTTAAAACAGACTTTTTTCCAGTATTATATAGAATTTCACTTTTGCAGAGTTGCCAAGTTCCAGAGGGTGAAAATAAAGAGATTTTTAAAAAGAAATCAGGAGAGTTTTCTATGATTTTTTTTTTTTAATGCAAACATAAAATAATCCTAAAAATTAATTTTAAATAATATTAAAGTTGTAGATACTTAATAACTTTAAAAATGCTTTTAAAGCAAATGACATAAAATATGTCTTAAAACAATTTAAAAATCATTATAAATACCAGGAATGGATTTTGTCTTCTCAGAAAAATATACAGTTATGAATAATAATTCTTTATTAATAAATTATTAATAAAAATAAAATAATGCAAGATTTTTTAAACGTTTTTTAAAATAATGAATTTACAGTTTGCAACATAAAGTTGCATTTTATTCATTATAAAAAATTAATTAATGGTGTCAGATTTTGAATTTAAGAATGAAAATTAAAAATTTTTTACCAGCAAGAATAAGTTTTAAAAAGCAATCAAATATATATTTGATCTGAACTTCTATCTATTTGCGTTTTTTCGCGATCTTTTGACGAAATTTGCAGTTTTTTTCGAGATTCGTTGATAAAATTTACGTTTTTTTCGCAATTTTTTGACGAAATTTGCCGTTTTTCGCAATTTGTTGACAAAATGTGCTGTTTTTTTCAACGATTTGTTGACAAAATTTGCTGTTTTTTCGCGATCTTTTGACGAAATTTGCCGTTCTTTCACAAAGTTTTGACGAAATTTGCCGTTTTTACACGATTTTCTGACGAAAGTCATGTTTTTACGCGATTTTCTGACGATAGTCACGTTTTTCCCGCAATCTGTTGACAAAATTTGCCGTTTTTACGCGATTCTCTGACGAAAGTCACGTTTTTCCGGCGATCTGTTGACAAAATTTGTTTTTTTGTGATCTTTTGACAAAATTTTCTATTTTTCGCAATGTTTTTGATAAAATTTGTCGTTTTTTCGCGCTCTTTTGACGAAATTTGTCGTTTTTTCACGATTCTCTGACGAAAGTCACGTTTTTCCCGTGATCTGTTGACAAAATTTGTCGTTTTTTTGCGATCTTTTGACGAAATTTGCCTTTTCCTGCAATGTTTTTGACGAAATGTCTTTTTTTGCGATCTTTTGACGAAATTTGCCGGTTTTTTTTAGATTCTCTGACGAAAGTCACGTTTTTCCCGCGATCTGTAGACAAAATTTGCCGTTTTTCCACGATCTTTTAGCGAAATTTGCCGTTTTTCGCAATGTTTTTGACGAAATTTGCCGTTTTTCGCGATTCTCTGACGAAAGTCACGTTTTTCCCGCGATCTGTTGACAAAATTTGTCGTTTTTTTGCGATCTTTTGACGAAATTTGCCGTTTTTTTGAGATTCTCTGACGAAAGTCACGTTTTTCCCGCGATCTGTAGACAAAATTTGCGATTTTTCCACGATCTTTTAGCAAAATTTGCCGCTTTTCGCAATGTTTTTGACGAAATTTGCCATTTTTCGCGATTCTCTGACGAAAGTCACGTTTTTCCCGCGATCTGTTGACAAAATTTGTCGTTTTTTGCGATATTTTGACGAAATTCGCCTTTTTCCGCAATGTGTCTTTTTTTGCGATCTTTTGACGAAATTTGCAGGTGTTTTGAGATTCTCTGACGAAAGTCACGTTTTTCCCGCGATCTGTAGACAAAATTTGCCGTTTTCCGCGATCTTTAAGTGAAATTTGCCGCTTTTCGCAATGTTTTTGATGAAATTTGCCGTTTTTTCGCGATTCTCTGACGAAAGTCACGTTTTTCCCGCGATCCTTTGACAAAATTGTCGACTTTTCTTCGAACGAATGGCGTGATTGATTTTTTTTTCGGCAATCATTTGCCGAAATACTGATACAATTTATGTCCGAATTTTCAGACTTTTGACCGAATTTTTTTTTTCGGAAATCATTGCCTTAATTTTTGGAATTTTCGAAAAATTCGGACCAGAATCGCAAGTGTCTCGTTTGGCACATTTTCTTTTCGTTGTCAGATAGAAAAAAACGGCAAATGTCGGATATTTTTTTTTTTTTAAGATAAAAATCTGAATTTTTCTCAAAAATTTACAAAAAGTCGGAAATTTTGACTGAAGTCGGAAGAATCTCATCCCTGTATATACCTGTCATTTGTAGATAATTTTATGTTCTTTAATTTATGTCTGAGTAATTTTTTCATGAAAAACAACAATTTCTGAGATATTTGTAAAAAACTAAAAAAAATACTTTGTTTAGCCCCCCCTCCCCCCGCTCACCTCCTATCCATGGGGACTTTTTACATAGTCATCAGTAGCCATCAACTAACAACTGGACCAATTTTTATCCCTTTAGAATTTATTATGGAGACATTAAATAAATTAATTTGAAATTAAGTGATTTTTTGAGGGAAAATCCGTCAAAGCTCCGGTCTTCTGACTGACGGATAATCGAGGTTCCACTGTATATACCTGTCATTTGTAGATAATTCTATGTTCTTTAATTTATGTTGGAGTAGTTTTTTCACGAAAAACAACAATTTCTGAGATATTAGTAAAAAACTAAAAAAATACTTTGTTTAGCCCCCCCTCCCCTCAGTAGCCATCAATGAACAACTGGACCAATTTTTATCTCCTTAGCATTTATTATGGCAAAAAAACCTAATTTGACAGGAGCTTTATTAAATTTCGAAATTTTATTTGAATATATTATTGATATTTTTCATATAAAAATTACTTTTTTACGTTGTTAATGAATTAGTTTTTAAAATATATATTAAATATGAAAAATCTATTAGAATTAGAAAAAATAGTTTTCGGATATGTTCTGTAACCTGGGAAGCCCGGGTTCGATTCCCTAGTATTAATAAAAGAAAGTTTCGCTCTGTAGGTGCTAGCGAAATGTATAGCTCGCACAGGTCTGAAATTTTGGATTTAGGTAGTCCAAGGAATGTCCTGATGCATCTGAGGATCAGAATTTTAATATTCTGATAATTAGTCAAGATATTAATTAAAAACTCATTAAACAATGCTTCAAAATTGCTATCTTTTTATCTGAAAATGGCGCTGAAGAAATATCAAATCACAAAAGTAACAAATGACTTGCTAATCACAAATGGTAAAATTCTCATTTTCCTTTTCACTTATCCTCAAATATTAAAAAAACTATTTAAGGTATAAATTTCCAAAATCACAATATATACTTAGAGTATTTTTCTGATTACAAAAATCCTAATTTTGTTAATATCGATCAGTAACTTTTCTCAATTTTTGCAAAAACCTGACCGACGAGCCAGACAGAAGGAATCATATTGAATTTACTACTGCTTCAGGCACTTCGGTGCCCATTACTCCATTTACTTTCCAAAGTGAAAGGTAAGAAATTATATAACATTGACAAAGCATAGTAATTAATAGGGCTGGATTATTTATCGATATATCGGTCAAATATTGATATTTTTTAATTATCGTAATACCGATACCTGAGCTCTGATTCTGACGATATATCCCAATAACGATAGCTAAGCTGAAACTCTACCGATATATCCCAATAAAATTTTTTTCCCCGCAGCGCGACTTCGAAATCCTAGAAAAAGCACCGAAATTGCAGTAATAATACCGGAATAATCATTGTATCCCAATAACATTTTTTTCCCCGCAGCGTGACTGTAATCCAATGTATCCCAATTTTTTTTTATTTTTTTTTTTACCGCAGCGCGACTGTAATCCAATGTATCCCAATAACATTTTTTTCCCCGCAGCGCGACTTTGAAATCCTAGAAAAAGCACCCAAATTGCAGTACTAATATCGGAATAATCATTTTCCACCATTCATTTATTCCTGCCTGCTTCATTCAAAGCCAAATATCCCTTCTAATGATTATCTCTTTTTCGTTGTTATTCCAATATATCCCGATACAATCTATGCTTTACTTTTATTTAAACAAACCGCATATTCCCCTGTTCGTTTGTTACTGAATAAAACTGTTATCGTCTGTGTTTCCGTCGCTGCTTAGACATATTGCAATATATCCCACATATTGATATGTCCAAATTCAAACGAATAAAGAAGCACTTAAAATACGTACGAGTTAGTTGTGGAGTTAGAGCTTAGCAGCTGGAAAGCTCGGTTCGCGAGCAACCAATCAGAGTGCGAAATTGTAAAATTTCGCCTTTCGGCTACGTTGGTAAAGCTAAGCTTCCACATTCTTTCACTGTGATTCGTTTTTTTTGAGAGGAGCTTCCTAGCTATTAACGTCTAATATTGCGAGTGCTGAATAGCCAGCCAGTGTTTATTCTATTCCTATTTCGTCTGTTGTTTTATTGTTAGTGAGCGCGCGAATCGGATTGATTTTAATATATGCTGTCTTGATACTTTAGCTTAAAACGAAGTCAAAAAAGTACATTTTAATTAGTACAAAACTATTCCGAAATGTGATTTGAATATTTATATTTCAAAACAGATTTCAATGTTGTATTTATGTATAGTAAATAGATAGGAAGCTGTAAATACAGTGAAAATTTGTATTTTTTTTCTATTAAGAAGGCATTGATATCTAAGAGAAAGATTGAAAAACAACATTTCTGCAGCATCTGTAATCCATTGAAAGCAATTTAATTACAAGTATATTAGCACGACATGTGGCATTAAACTAATTTCAGTTTTTGCTGTTGATTTTTACTTATTTTAATAATATTAAAATCAGCAACGTCCTAAATTTAAGAACATTTTATTTTAGTTTCTTTTTTTATAATATTCTTAGTTATACACGAGGATATTGAATAGTCAAAATAGTGCAGAAAATAGGAAGAATAGGGAGCATACTATTTTGAAAGAAAACCACCATCCAAGCAATGGTATAAGCCAAATATATATCGCACAATGTGTCCATTTCCTAAAATATTTCTGTTTTGTATAAATATGAAACTGTAATATTTAAAGGATGCTGTGTGAGCAAATAGGTTAGGAGAGTTGATTCGTTGCTTTCTACACCTGTTTGTACTTAAATTGCTGCTACCATACCATTTATCTTTGAAAATTAACATTTTTTCTATTCCCACACACTTTAAGGTAGTTATCGCGATATATCACCAATATCAATATTAATTCGTTGATATATTGCGATATTAAATTTCTGATATCGTCCAGCCCTAGTAATTAATAGAGAAAACTTAATTTTACAGATTGTTTGTTATATTTGATGGGTTAGAGGGAGAGGGAAGAATAATTTTTTTTTTTAAATTAAATATAGCGTTTATGTTAATAACTTGCCCCTTTTTATTCAGTCTTTGGGACCGATTTATTAGGGTTTATTTTTCTAACAACTTTTTAGGTACTCTAGCTACACACCACAAAAAATTTACTAGCCTCCAACTATCGCCTTTTTTTAATACAAATCTTTTTTACTGTCTCTTTTCTTTTTTTTCAGAGTAATAAATAGCAGATTTTCCTAACAATTGGTATATAATTCTTTCATAATATTTCATCACATTCCCAACTTTTGGTCGCCTGCAGATACATTGTATTATCTGGATTTCCGAACAAAATTAAATTTTCCTACAGTTCGTCCTACAGCTTCCTGGTTTTATTTGAGCGTTCTTGGGTCCCTGAAAAGTCTAAAAATTAAATTAAGTTCATTTAGTAATGCTAAACCACTACTTTCAATTAATGCATTTTTGAGATTTCTTCTTTTCTAATGGTAGGATTTCAGTATTTTTTTTTTCATTGCATTGGGATTTTCTTAAAGTTTTTTCACTAGTCATCTTTTAATTTTAGCACTACTCTTCCACGGCTAGAGGGAGATTTTAATTTCAGCTTCATGGTTTTTTGGTGTTTTTTTTTTTTTTCAGAGTAATAAATCTGATTTTCCCAAGAATTGGTACATAACATTATTATAATATTTCCATTCCATTCCAGCACCTTTGGTCGCCTACAGATAAGTTGTATCACCATTATTTACAAATAAAATGCAATTTTTCTACAATTTTGCCTACAGTTTTCCCAGTTTTATTTTCGTGTCCTGAGGTCATTAAAAACTCTAAAAATTTAATATTCTTCCTCCCTTATCTCTATACAGTGCTGTAGGCAGCAAGGACCTGTGCTGGAGGTTCGTTAGGATAGAAGTTAGTTTAGAACAGAATGCACCTCCTGGCAGTGGAAGGTGGAATTAAGAAATTTTCCACACAGCACGCCCAGTATACAGTGCAAAGGCAGCAAGGATACCGGTCAGAATTTCGTTTAAGAGATTTAAGGTTATTACACGGGACCAGGTGAGTCAGCTAGTTGAATAATAAAACAAAAGTCAGTACTTAATTAACATTTATATATATGTGTGCGTGTATATAATATGCATGCATATGTTAAATAACTCAGACAAAAATTAAATACGCACCATGCTCTGGAAGTTCACCATATGTCTTCAGATTTCTTGCTTCATCGGGATTATACTTAAGTATCACATCTGCCTTCGCATCTTGATAATCTCTTAAACCAACCAGAATAATATCCCCTTGATTGATCCAAACCTACCATACATATAATATAAATATTTAACAATTAACTTTAAAAAAATTCGATAAACCTGTAAATGAGAAAATATTTCTTTTCTTGTAGACAGTAAATAAAAGCAAAGATGTAAAATCAATAATTGAAGTAGTTAAAGATACAAATCTCTTAGAATTATCATAAATCAGATTTTTCGAACCTGCAAGTTATAGTGTTCAACTTTTTGTTTTTCTTTTAAGATTTTATGAGGAATTCCATTAAAATAACTATTTATCTTATTTTTACCAATGATTAACTCAAGAGAAGTATCTCTCAATTAAATGTTAATAAAATTTAGAATTTTAAAAAACATCTGGAAGTCTAAAAAAGAAACTGGTGAAAAGAAAGAAAAAATTTTTATATAAAATAACTCATCAGAAAAATACTTTAAAAAAATACACATAGAATATAAATAATAATAAAAAAAAACAGAAGTTGGCTCAAAGACTTTTGCAAGCTAGAAGTTTTTCTAATATTTGAATCAGTATAAATTTTAAAATACAGTAAGCTTGAAAATTTCAGTTCTAAATGAAATAGAAAGATGCACATTACATAGCTGCAAACCTTCAAAAGATTTTTTTTTTTTTTTTTAAGTCAAACTTTTTCAACCAGAGATTGTATTTAATGAATGAAAAAATATAAGTACTACATAGAAGGAAGGGTCATCTACAGTGTTATATTTTATTAAAACTGCATATGAACACTCAGGGTTTGGTGATATATATCATCAATGGATATATATCTTGATATATATCCGATATTTATTTTCAAAATATCATGAAATTTGATATTTTCACATATTTTATATTTGTTTTCAAAATATTGCATGTAAAATTTTTTATATTTTCAGTCAAAACAAATCTAAAGGAATTTTTTAAATGTTATTGGCTGTGTCATTCTATAGATAAAAATTTTTTGCTATTATAGTGGCTTGTTTAGCCCCCACCCCCTCCCTTCCAACCAAAAAAACCAAAAACTTTTCCAAGTTTTACGTTTGAAGCTCAATTTTTAAATGTAGAATCAATAATTATGTGGGACAATATTTACTTAGAAAAGCCATTGAAAGATAAACTATCTAATTTAGATAAGCTTGCATCTTCATTAGAAATAATTTTTTCTCGTTTTGGTTTTGTTCAGTTAAGTAGACCAAGCTTACTATATTTATGTTCAAATTTTTCAATAAAAACAAACGTCAAACTTAAAAGGCTTGATTACTGAATTGCTTAAAAGAAACATCCTTATAACTCCAAAAACAATAATCCTATTAACTAGCGGTTTATTGCATCTGATTAAGCGTCTCATTTCCAATTAAAATATATCTTTGAATTAAAATTTGGATGAAATACAGGGTCATGAAAAATCGAAGAGTGTGGAAAAATAGGATTACAAATATCTCGGCAACTAATTATCCGATCAATTTCATGCTTTATGCAAAATTTATGTTTTTTTTAATTGTTTTTTATATTCACTCCTTAAAATAAACAATTTTGAAAATTTTTATATACCTTTTATCAGAACGAATATTTCAAGAGTCCGAAAAAAATAGTTCCAGATAATCAAGGTTATTGAAATTCAATAAGCTTCTTACCATTGTTACATACTAAGTACATACCAAATTTCAAGTCTTTATATCAATTTTTTCGGGAGATAGAGCGTTTACAGACACACAGATGGACGGCAAATTTTTTTTTTCTTCTAAAAATATGTTTTTCGGAATCTCCAATGTCTGAAACGTGTAAATCAGTCAAAAAAAAAATTTTTCCCCGATTTTTAAAACGATTACAAGACTTACCCTATACTACGTATGATGGGTAAGTAAAAATTTCCCTTTTGTTTTCTTGTTTCCCTCAGATACTTCAGGTCTGTAAGAACAGGAGTAATGCTGAAATTGTAGTAAATTTTCTCCCCTTTTTTTCGTGTGCATAGAACCCTCCCCTCCCCCCCCCCCCCAAAAAAAGTGAAATTATAATTTCTTTTCCTGAGTCTGCAGTACTCAAAATAATGATGAAATAGTGAAATTTCAGTTATCTTTCTCCTTTCGATATTCAGGTTTTGCAGACCCGAAATAAAGCCAAAATTAGAAAGTTATTGCAGGAAATACAAAATTTTCCTCTTTATTTTTCTTCCCTTACATCAGAATTTTTCGTGTCTGGAAGACACAATAACTCCAAAATTACAACATTTTGCAATTTCTTTTCCAAGTCAGCGGGATCTGAAATAGTAAAATTTCCATTTTATTTACTTCTTTAGATTTCAATATTTGGATTTTTCGGGTCTGCAGGACCCAAAATTGTACAATTAATAATGCTGTAAATATAAAATTTCTGCCCCTTTTTAACACTTTCCAACCTAGTTGAAAAGTGTTTATGACTTTGGTTTGTCTGCTGTATGGCCGTCTGTCCGTGCTCTAACTCCCGTAAATATGCTCGGATTGCCCTGCAATTTTTATAAGTTATTGTCGTTATCTATAGCATGTTCCCTATTTCAACTGAAGTGTGTAGCACTTATAGTTTTTCTACAGGGACACTCAAAAGAATTTTGTTACATTACGGTCTATGGGGAAAAATCATTTGCGGTTTATTTTAATGATGTTACACAATTTCAAACACATTGTAATTGATATATATCACTAAGGTACATTACAAGAAGCTTAATATGGAATAGAGTGTGCATAGCACTTACAGTTACTTTACAGGGACAGTCAAAAGAATTCAGTTACATTACGTCTATGGAGAAAAATCGTTTGCGGTTTAATTAAATAACGTTTCACTATTTTAAACGCATTGAAATTTATATATATCACTAAGGTGCATTACAAGAGGCTTACTACAGAATATTGTGTGTATAGCAGTCATCGTTCATTTACAGGGACACACAAAATAATTCTCTACTGTCTGTTAACAATAATTCCTGGAAGTGCGTTTTAAGTTGCTGAACGCGATTTTAAATTTAACTCACTTTTTGTCTATTACTTGGTGTGTATAAATTCTGTAGATCCTATACAGAGCAGCACAAAAATTCGCGAACACATTTCCGTTTATTGACAGAAACTCCAGAAGGAAAATTTTAAACTGCGCTACGCGTTTCCTAACTAAACTAAAATTTAGCATCCTATGTAGTATATATACAAATCTATAGATCCTATAAAACTATAGATCCTGAATAAAAGTACTCTGATATTTTTCTGAATATTGTATATGTTGGAAATTCCTGAAATTACGTTTTTAAATATGTTATGCGTTTTTCAGATTGTTATGTTTCAGCTTATTAAACGGTAATGATTTGTAAAATTATTTTGGAAGTGTTGGAAAGTGTTACATAATCTATGCTGGACGCATGATTTTTCGTTCTTGTTTACGAAGCCATGAGAACAAAATTAATGCTAAAATAGTAAATTTTTCATTTTTATTTTTCTTGCATTCCCTGTAATTTTTCGGGTTCTAGAGACCACAAATGATGCTTAAATTGTAAAATTTTCGCCTCTTATTTTTTGGATCTGCAGGAATAGGTATAAAACCAAAATTAAACATCCTTTCACCCATATTTTGGTGCTAAAATACTGTCAGAAGTCAGAAGTTTGCTGCTGCAGTAGATGAGTCCTAGTCTTGAATACCTATCACAGCTTATACCCATAATTTATCCCAAAATATACACATCATATACTTTAAGGTCAAATAGGAATGTAACAGCAGGTTGCAGTGTTGCCAGTTGAGTTTTTTTTAAATTCTGTTTGCTTGATTGCTGCCATTTTTTTAAATAGTAATATTTCCTTTATTTAATGACAAATTTAATAAAGCGACTATTACTATTTCAAAACAAATGACAGCAATAAAGCAATCTGAATAATAGGAATCATCAGGCAATACTGGTACTTTAGTCGTCCCGGAGTCAAGAGTGTCATTTTTCCCACCGACTCCCATGACTCTACAGCCCTGCCTGTAGAACACTACTACATTTTATTTTTTTTTAAATTCTGGTTGAAAGTATGTATATATAATTATAAAAAAACAGAAGACTGATATTTATGACATTAAATTCAGTTCTTCTTTGCTATAGCGGCCCCCACAGTTACAATTACAGCAAATTGCAGTGACGATTTCATCAACATCATCAACAACAGTCTCAGACTGACCCACTGGGATATATATATATATTTTTTAAATCAACAGTTCCTAAATTATGGGTCGCAACTTACCAGTGGATCTTAAGTATTCTTTTCGTCATTCACGGAATGATCGATCAGTTCTTTAAAAATATATTACAGTGATGCCGAGGATGCGCTGCAGCACATCATTTAAGCAAAAAATTGGAGAAGGGATGGAGAAGGATGCATTAAAAAAATGTGATGAGTCCTTCAGGATGCATAATTTTTCCATTTTTAAAAGATTGCAAAAGAGCCATATTTTGCATTAAATACATTGAATCTGTTTCATTTCTAAAACAAGGACCCACTTTTGTAAAATATGACCCAATTTTTAGAAGTGTTTGGGTCCCAGGGAACCCAGGATTACTAAAGCCTAGCGATATCACTGATATTAATTTTATTTGCTGTAGAAATATAATGAAAACATGTTACATCTTTAATGGAAAAAAATCGTGAAGAAATATTGATACACAATTGCGAGAAAATACATTGTTTTATTTTTATTAAACTTTGTGTAGAAAGTTATCTGAGGTTAAAATTAATAATTTTCAACCCTCTTATTGTTCTCTGATTGGTACAAAACAGTGTTATAAATAGCAACTAGATCAGCCATACTCAACCTGCGACCCGCGGGTGGCCCGGAGACCTTTAATGTGTGGCCCGAGACAAATAATCATTAATCCACATTATAAAATCTTTTTGAGATGTGCATAAAAGGTATTTAAAACCTTCAGTGTTTTGTTATTTATTTTCATAGGAAGACAAAATATGTCCTATTATTTATTCTAAATTCTCATTAATCCTCCCTAAAATTCATTGAAAGTTATGTTAAAACATTAAATGACATTTTTCCCAGTCCTAGTTGTACTACAGGGTACATTTCTGAATCTTCAACACTAATCGAACATTATTCCAAATTAATTAAATTTTCACTATATATTTCTACAATTAAAAAAAAATAATAAAAGTTTTTGCATTGAACAAAAGACTAACTTAGAGAAAATAACTTGATTTTTTTTTTTGAATAAGAAATTGCAAATTCTGCAATTGTTATATTATGTTTTATACTTATTATACTGTTTTTTAAGGTTAAAAAATTGTCGCTGAAAAAAATAGCACCAACATTTTTTCACACCATTATTTCCAAACAAAAACTCCGTGGCATATTTTAACATCTGCTATTTGTTATAGAAATCTAGCACGAAGTTTATTGTTTGGAAATACTGGTGTTAAAATATTTCGGTGACATTTCTTCCGTAACAAGTGTTCAACCCTATTAATATTAACTTTGGTATACTAATTATGTTATCTTACTAGTTTATTATTATTTTTTTACCCTTTTTAAGTTAGTTGCGGCCTGCCTAACGTCATAAATATATGTTTGTGGCCCGCGAAAGTAAAAGGTTGAGTATGGCTGAACTAGATAGTACCCATCAAAATTTGATTGTGAATAACTTGAAAGTTTCATTAGAAAAATGTTTGAATCTTCATTTAGTTGCTTTTAAATTAAGTAATGAAAACTTGAATTGCGATACTGTATAAGAGATTTCTATAGATATAAGGTTGTTATGAAACTTTGAAATCGGGATATTATAAATAATTAAAATAATTTGTTATAGGCTATAATATATTTTGAAGTGATCAATAATAATTGATACTTAATTTAAATATGCTAAATGAGTAATCATTATATCATATATTACATAAAACAAATATTCCAACTTCAACAAATCAAAACAGACCATTTACGTATAGTGGTATTAAATTAACAATTAAATTATTATTTTATATTGTGTTGCATCAAAAATAAATTATAATAAATATGTATTAGAGATTTTATTTTTCCAAATTCACTACTAAAAATTTAAATTTCAAAATTCTTTTAATCTTTTTTTTAATTAAAATTATTAAATATATTAATATCTTCACAAAACAAGAATTTAATCTTCAGAATTAAGAATTTCTTTTATAACTGATTCAAATATAACTTAAAAACTCATGCCAAGAGAAATAAATCAAAGGGTTTTAACTCGCCCGTTTACACTGTAACTGTAATATGCGAAGAAATAATAATCATAATAAAGTATATTTGTATTTCATTCCTTTTGTTAAAATTATCATAATTTGTAGATGATGGATCCATCACTGAGTTACATTCTCAAAACATCTAAAAACATCTTATATATATATTTGTCTTACGTGGCGCGGAAATAGGGCTGAATTTCTACCTTATCGTTGGCAACAATCGTAGTTTCCAGAGCTCAGACCAATGAACAGACAAGATTGTGTTAGCCCCGCCTCCAATATGGCGGAAAGTGTCAGAGCAGTGAAACTGAAGCTAGGAATTATTAAAAATAAAATAATATGAACGTAATCCAAAGCGTCTGAGATGATTCCTCATTTTAATTATAAGAAATAGTGTTAATTTCAAATGAATTCATTTAGAATTTATTTACGAATTTCACTCACACAAAAAATCGGAGATAATAAAATATAAACTTTCTAGAATGCCCTGCTGCCATCTGTTGCCGTTTTATTGAAGTAAAAATAATTTATTTTGCAGAAATCTATAATCAATTAGAATAATAAAATGTTGAACGAAATTTAAACAATCATTGATGATAAACTATCTTCCTACCACGTAGTGTTTTTTTTTTAATGAATTTAAGCCGTGCTGTACAATATTATAGGTGCTAATTATGTTTCCAAGATCCTCTTTTCATAGTATTTAAATTATTTATATGTCCATTAGTAGCATCAACTAAATGCATTTTTAGTTGTGTTTTCAACGGAGTTTTCAATTACTTTTTTACATAAAAAAAAATTGTCAATTTCATATGTTCAAATGATTTATTGTAGTACTTATTCCGGCTAGAATTACTAGAAAAATAAAATGAGGCGAGCGAGCAAAGCGAGCTGTGACCGCGTAGCGGTCTCAATGTGAATTGCCTTGCAATTCACCGGAGGTAGGCGAGCATTAGCGAGTAGGGGGCTGAGCCCCCTAGTTTCCTATATTTCTGCAAATTCATTTTATAATAATCAACATTTATATAAAATTATGAATCAAGGGATAATGGGACATGACACTTCACAGTTAAGAACTTTGGTATAATATATACACATAGACATCGACGGATGAAAAGTCTATTAACCCTTGGCGAAGTTCAATTTCATTGAATCAATCATTTTCACTTATGAGTTCCAAAATATGGTACATTATTATAAAGTACATTAATAATTCCTTGTAAGTTAAAGGAAAAAGTATATAAGGAACAGTTTAGTATCATAAGAAACTTATTATCCCTCGCTGATGGTAAAATATTGTTATCTGTTGAAAAAATTAGATTTTGCACAATCATATCAATATCATTTTGATGCCATTATATACGAATACAATCTTAATTTTCTTGTTATACTTTACTCACTTATATTTCTTGATAATATAGAATAAATATTGTGACATAGTAAGCTGATATAATTTCTATCCGAAAAAAATGTTCATGGATTATTTATCCATTTATTCACTGACATGATGCCTGAAAGCAGGAATATTTTTAATATCATCTATGTCATCTTATTACCAAAGATTTTCCCGGATTCCACCTAATGCAGCATGAACTATATAGTTAGGTGACATACAGATAATTTGATTTGAAATGCTTTTGCTCTTGTAAGAAGATACATCACCAATTGCAAGAAGTTCTTATGCAACAATTTTAAAACAAAAAATATATAATTCTGCGAAATCTGCCCTATAAAGTAAACGGAAGGGCAATACGATGACAGACTGAGGCCTAAGGGCCTCAGCTGCAACCTTCACTTTCAAAAACTCAACCCAATCTGACAGACACTAAAATTTTTTGTACCAGACACCCTTTTTTGCCTAACAGCTTTGTTTCGAAAAAAAAAAAAAAGTCAATCAGCATTCCGAACTACGGTTGGTTGATTTAATAAGATGTGCGTAAGTGTGCTTATAATCTCTAACCGGTTGTAATCACTGACGGACGATTCAGCTGATTTTTAAGCAGTATTTTGCCGCATGGCAACAGTTTGTTAGATTGTGCCAGACAAACTATTTTTATGGGCATTCTTTTAAGGCATGGGTGGGCCTGGGACAGTTTGTTGAACTGTTTGCAAAATACGAATTTGTCTTGTAAGAGTATTTTTTAGGAAGAAAATAGAATGCTCTAAAGAAGGAAATATAAAATCTTATACTAAATTAAATATTCTATTGGCTAAATTAGATTAAGTTTTACCTTGAAAATTTATGAGAATTGATTAGAAAGATTGAGAAAATTAAAATGAGTTTAGTGATATTAAATAAAACTGATAAAATAAGCTTTACTTAATGATATTAGATGAAAAATATTAATTTATTTGGGAGATTTTTTTTACTTCTATGAAATTAAAAATATTAAAAGATTGTTTAGATTTATGAATATAGTTGTAAATAATTATCACATGCAAATAGATAATTACTTTTTAATGATTTTAATTATTAATTTTGAAAGGGGGAATATTTGAGAAAGTTGACCTGAAAAACTAATGTTACACTTTTTAACAAAGGTGATACAGGGTTCCCAGCAAAACATGTCTGGCAATTTCCCTGACCAAATCTCAAATTCCAGGACCAAACAGGCATACACAAAATCTGCTTTGATATAATAATTAAATCTCTAAAAAAAATTAATTATTAGTATTAATTTAAAAATAATATACTTCAAAAGCTTAGCTTTAGATGGATTTTTATAAAATTAACACAAAATAATTTAATAACAAGCAGCATTAAAAAAAATCAGAAATTTGTTACAATAACAGAGTTTATACTCTTTTCCCAGGAGAAAATTCAAGCATCTAACTACCAAAATTTAAAAAAAAAAATTGGAAAATGAAATTCTATAAAATACTATATTGTTTGAACAATGCAAAAAAACTTTACCTTTGCCATTTTTCAAATGAATGTCATACAGAAGAAGTCTTGAATGTGAAATGTTATAAGAAAGTCTGAAAATGTAGAAAACTTTTGTCCATACTGTGGTTTTTCTCCATTGACATTTGGAAGAATTTTTTGGCCTTGCAACCAACAAACAAGAGTCAACTTAATCCTAGAGAGGGAGGGCAGGTCGAAGAGAACAAAGCAAAGTACAAATGCACAGTATTCTGACCACCCAAATCAGAAATAATCTCATGAAAACAAATATTTTCCTGGATTACTTAACATATGTTTTATTTTCTCTTCCCACTTAGCATCTCTATTTTAATTTTAACATTTGAAAATGAAAAATGAAGCCCCTGTCAAAGAAAATGAAGCACCTTCACTAAAATTCAAACAAATTCAAGCCACTTGCTTCAGAAACTTTAAATATTAGAGAAGTTTGGTTGTATGTGTTACCACAATTTTCTGCAAAAAACTTTATAATTGTTATTGTTGAGATTTCACTCTTATACGTAGTTGATGAGTAGTAATGGGAATTCAAGCTCCTATTCCCCATATTACTTAGTTCAAATATTTTACGACATATTTTAACTTTCCAAATCTTTTTCATTTTTTTTCCACCAGATTTTTCGATGACTTTTTAGAAAGTATTTGTAAATTCCCTGACTTTCCCTACATATTGTAAAATTTTCCTGACTACCTTGAAACTCAATGACTTTCCAGATTTTCCATCTTTCCATGTTGCTGGAAACCCTGCGATAGTTTAAGATATTATAATATTCAGGTTCTTATTTATATATTTTTAACAAGATTCTTTTATATATATCTATACTAATAAAATAAAGTTTCGCTTTGCATATGTCTGTCTGTTTGTCTGTTGGCGATGGCAAGGAAAATTTAGCACACCTAGAAGTCTGAATTTTTAGGTGAGGATATTTTAAAATCTGTCTTGGTGCACCTGAGAATCAGAATTTTAATATTTTGATAATTACTCGAGATATTAATTGAAATCTCATTAAACATTGTATCGAAAATGCCATCTTTTTTATCAAAATGGCTAAAGAAAAGCATTCCCATTCTGGATTTGCAAGCGGAAATGAAAGAATTCAAAATTATTTTACTGATTAGCAAATTTTAAGAAAACTAATTAAGATATCGATTTGAAAATTTATGAGCATATGTAAAAGAATTTTCTGTATCCGACAAAGCAATTTTTGAAAAAATCAGCCAATAATTTTTCTTAATTTCTGCAAAAATTAACTGCACCAATCAAAAAAAAAAAAAAAAAATTCAGAGAAAGCTTCAGACAGGGATCAGCTTTCATTAAAAACTGAACTACAAAGAGATCTGTTTCTCTGGCTGATCCCTCCATTTAGTTTGAGAAAATGAAAGGAAATTGCCAAATTTGACTAACAAACAAAAATTAAGATAACTTATTTAAGATGTAGTTTTGAATTTGAGGATGGAAAGGTGTGTCATCTGGCGGCTATTTTACAGTAGCATCTTCGTTATGTTCTAATTATCAGGAAACTTTATTTTTTTAATGATCATGTTAATGTAGGGGAAGGTGGTTCTGTAGAACAAATTATTCGTTATATTTGCGGGTATGGGGAGTGAGGGGGTTAACGCCTTGCTCCAATTTACACATAACAAATTCAATTGAAGAAATTTAACATTTCTAGCTTCTCTAGCCTGTAGCATTTTATAAATGTTATATATAGAGAATAACGAAAATTTCAAATGACGATTTTCATAAAAATGAAAGTATTTATGTTCCTAATAAAAATACACAATCTGTATTTACTTGATGTATACCAACAATCAAAGTAAATGATTTGTTGTTGAGCACTTGCATTCTTATCTTGGGTTTTATGGGCCTGATCACAATGGGGTTTGGATGATTTGACTTGGTTTCAGATTTTAGATTCATCTTCCAATGCCAGGGCGTGCATCATTTTCTCAAGTTCTATGTGTTAGAATAGTAATTACCAGACTAATTACTAATATATTAAAGGATGCAGATTTATAAACGCTAATGGAGCATATAAGCTGACATTTGATTAAGCATGAGAAAAATAAGCTGAAAAGTAATATGTGAATTGTGTCTTGAAATAATGACCAACTGTTTTAAAAATAACTAAACGTTTATTAAATAAAAACAGAGATAAAAATTAAAAAGACAAGAATATAAATTCAACAAATTATGCAAATAAAAATATACTTTAAACTTTAACATGAACTGAAGCCTTCAAGGAAAAACGTTTCAAAAGCAAAGTTACTTTTTATTTAAATTCAATTTATCTTTAAACATAATTGACATTAAAGACTGTAAACTTTAATCTGATTTAATTTGATATTATAACTTTAAATAGATCAACTTTAATTTAAAACAGAATGTAAACATTAAATGACCTTTCTCATCCTCCTCTCTTTCAAATACAATCCATCTTAAAAGATCGTTAATCTCCGTTTCATCTCATACCCCACCTCATGGAAAAACCTCAGATATACCATGCAGTAACCATCATTAGCATACTGAAAGCACCAAAGCCAAAGTGCCTAACAAATCATGGCAAACATACGGACCTTCACTTAAAACCCGTAAACATGATGAAGTCCGTAACACCAAAAATATTTACCAGACCTTACAAAGCAAGAAATGGAAACAAGAGACTTAAACATGTTAAAACTGAGAGAGGGAAAAACTGTCAAAAGCGTAAACAAACTTCTTAAACAAACTAAAACTTTATTTATAGAAACTTAAACCAGTAGTAAAATTGATTAAATAAAGTCAAATGAATACTGAAACAATCTCAAGAAAACTAAATGAAAATATATGTAAATTTACTTACTGAAAGTTATCTGCGTATTTCATCTCCCCCCTAATAGTATTCAAAGATACTAACACAACTTTCTTAAACCTGTCTCATAACATTGATCAAGACCGTATATGTAAAGTCTGTTTAAAATATAATAAAGAGAGAGAAAAACAACGTTGAACGGAAACTAATAAATTATGAATTAAACTATGAACCGAAATATAAACCGAACGTGTTGCAGTTGTTGCCGGTGTTTCGATATACTGGGTAAACCATTCTTCTTTCTTTGCTTTTCAGGAAGGATAACTTTACCAACAAGAGAAGAGAGAATGCATAAAAACTTCCAGCCATATCTTGAAACATCATCAACCGGCTTTCACAAAACACTAAACATTTCTTTAGATTTAAAACAGTCTCTAACACTTATGAAGATTAAAAAGCACCACTTTAAATACTATAAGACATCTTAAAAATACACTTCATCATCACTAGCCATAATCAACCGGCAGCATAACGAAGACGTTGCCCTGCCACGAAACACAAATGAAATAAAAATACGAAGCTAATCAGAGTATCATGAGTTATCGTATATAAGCATATCTCTCAAGATAAACAACCTATCACACGGCCTTTCATATCTAATGAGCAGAACGTCGCGTCACTACTGGCTTCACGAAAGATCCAGAGAAAGTAAAAGGGACAAGCAGCGACGAGGGAGAGATCATAGGAGGAAACAGACGATCATGCCATCTGTCGTCAAGCAATCGCTTCGGCACATTGTGACACGTGAACGTGTACGGAGATAGGAAGCCGGCAAAAGGTAAACAGAGATACGTGGTCTTAAGAATGCGGTGTGAAAGTAACAATGAATATGCTTGGATATATTATACAGTTATTATCGTAAGTAAACTTAATGAAATATTAAATATGATATTTAGATATTGAACTATTTAGATATTGATAAGGAAATCATAAACCAAAATATATATGTATAATCCAGAACTTAGAAATGAATAAATATGAAACTAAAAGTAATTTAGGAATTTCATATGAGGATTAAATGAATGATTTAAATGAAATGCAGTGATAAGACAAATGTTTAGACATGTATGGAATATTTTTCCAACACTATAGGCCCTGATTTCGATGGAATTTGTTCATTCAACTCCGTTGATACAATGGGTACCCATGTTGAATGTTCATATAGAACAAATTGCGACCCTGGCGGTGAAAAATTCAATTAAAGGATTTTGTAGCACATGCACAAGGGGGAGGGGGGTGACAGAAATTTCATGAGGACGAGAAATTTAGATGATTCATTTATCATTGTTAACCCAATAGCAGAATTTTCTATGCCAATCTGCAGCAAACCCAAAATTTATCTGTGACCCAGCGCCTGCTATACGGTGCCGGAGGCAGCAGGGACACATGTCAGGGTTTCGTTTAGAAGGTGGTTTGTTTAGAACAGAGTGTACCCCCTGGTGGCAGAAGGTTGAACTAAAAGATTTTGCAGCGTATGTGCTGCACACCTACTATACGGTACTGCAGGCAGTGGGAACATGTGTCTTAGGTTTATTTATATCAGAATGCACCTTTTATCGACTGAAAGTGAAAATAAAGGATTTTCCTCATGTGGGCAGCATTTTTAAATCTGCAGCAAACCCAAAATTTATCTTTGACCCATCAATGCTACACCAAGCCTAGTAGTATCATAAAAAAAGAACATTAACCTATAAAATAAACAAGATTTGCATACACAAAGAAACTATAATAAAAAGATACAATAAATCTAAAGACAAAGTAGGTTTCAGCTTTTTTTTTTAAGAACAGCATTCAAAGGCGAATATTTCATATGGGCTCAGCTCCCCCAGGAGAAATTCTCGCACCACATCTGTTTACAATACATTGTTGAATTAAAAACTCAAGTTTACGTTTTCTGGGAAATTCACACAATAAACAACAAAGAGAAGAGAGAGTGGTGAGCCCACTTGTTTGTGCCTTCACCATTTTTCTCATTGTTTACAACCCTCTCGATTCCCAGAAAAAAAAGGGTCTTGTAGGTTTACTACAAATTACCTGCACCGATAAGGGTATTTCCCTCTCTCCCTGCCTCGAGCTCGCTTTAGTGTCTTTTGGCGTTTGTTAGGGTGGTGTTGTGAACTTATATTTTGGTGAGTGGCAACATTCCAGAGATCAGTTCTTAATCTTATTTTGTTTTGCATGCAGTTTGCGCGTCATGGAAGTGTTAAAAAAAGCAGTAAAGCTGAGCTGCGCCAAGTGGCAGCACGAGTCCTTTTGACGTTTGATTTTGGATAATATGGAAAGTGATGCTGATGCTCCAGACATTACTGTAATTAAGAAGACAAGTAAGCAAGAAGAAGTAAGCAAAATATTAGTCTAGAATTTCTGAAACTTGGCTCATAAATTATCAGACCACCCAAGGCCGGCCTTAGTAAAAGCATTAGTGAAAAAAAATGCATCAAATTTAAAAATTGTTTCAAAAGATACATTTCATTTTTATACAACTTCTTATACAGAAATATGTGTTAATCCCAAGCACAAAATTTTACGAAAATTTACATTCCATGTTATCAGATCAGCAGTTTGTAACAAATAAAAATATACTTTGTACTTAAAAATATTCCATTATTTATTCTCCCTCAAGAAACATAACTGCTAGATTAAAAAAAAAAATCATAAACCTCAAGACTAATGCGCATTGATTAAAACAGAAGAAAATATTTATTTCATGATATATCTCTGAATAAAAATCTGAAATAAAAGATCTAATTAAAAATATCCAACTACTTTAATTTATCTGGCATCTTTTTCGATGGCATGATATCTAGAGAGTATCCATTCACGTCTTAAAATAGCTGCAATAATGTAATTGTCAATCATCACATATCGTTAATTATCCCCAATTTAAGAGCAACATTTTCCTTTGAAAATATATTTAACTGAACCTTATCCAAGGGTTTTAGAGGCTCTTGATGCTCATTATTGACCTTTTTGATCCTTGCGAAATCTTGGCGAAAGTTCTGCAAACAACTGAATTTTCTGCTGCAAGCGTCAAGAACACCATTTCAACGTTAGAAGAAACCATACAATGTATAAGAGAGGATAGCCATTTCGAAACTCTCTGCAAGAAATGGGAGAGAAAAGCGTCCACATTAAATTTGGAAATGAAAATGACGAGAGTCTCCAGACAAAAGATATGAACAAACAAGCCATCCCCTCCGCTCCAGCACAACTTGGACAGGAAGAAAAATTGAGAGTAAATTTGAGAGAAGCAGTGGACCTTATTACCAATGAATTTAAAACAATTTTGTCTCTCTCATAAAGATCGAATCCATATTCATGGATACAGCTTCAACCAGTTCAGAAGATCTGAAATAAAAGCTTGGAATACATGGTGATGATTTTGACTTGACAAATCTTTCTGCTCAGTTGATGCTTCTACCAACACTAATCCCAGACGGAACTGGCAGAAATGTGTTGTTGATCGCAATTAAAATTATGTCATCGGAGAAATTAGTGAAGAAATTATTTTCTGAAGTTTACCTTTTGGCAGAATTTTTGTTGGCTATTCCGACATCAGTAGCGACAGCTGAGAGATATTTCAGCGCTCTTGCCAGCTTCAAACACACCTCCGAACAACAATAGGTCAACAGAGACTCAATCACTAGATGCTACTGCATATTTATAAAGAGGTGGCCTTTAAAATGGATTTGGTAGAGATTTGTAAAGAATTTGTAAGGAAAACAACAGAAAGAACTTTAACTTTTGGTAAATGGGTGTGGGTGAAGCTTTAAATTTGAAGTACTCGAGATCGTCCATAAATTAAGTTTCTATATATCAAGTATATCTAATAAAAATTATTTTAACTGGATTAAAGAGTTGGTGATCTTTTGATATGCTCCTATTTGCGAAAAGTGCAATACTATCAAGGAATTCTCTGAAATGAATGAAATTATAAATGAAATGATCCTGCGACTAACTTTCCACAATATGCCTCGGTTCTGCCTATTTGAAAAGAGTTTATACGCCACTGACAGCATTTCTTTTTAAGCTGTTTGATTAATCTGCAAGGTCCAAAATCTACAGTGCCTGCTGTCACAATGCACTGCTTCTGCTACTGGAATGTGGAATTGCTACAAAATAACAAACAAGGAAAAAAAAAGTTGTTTAAAGATTTTAAACTTTGCATCCTTGGAAAAAAAGAAGTGAAAAAATTTATAAAGGGTCACTGCTTTAATATGATAAAAATTATGAAGGGCTCTTTTCAAGGACCCAAATTCTTGTACACAGACCGCTGCTTATTTAGAAGTTAAAAACAGAATGTTTTTGTATAAATTTTATTTTTTTAAAAAAAGGCACAAATTTGCTATGAATTCCAAAATGCATTAAAATGATTGAGAAAAATACCTAAATATCCAAAATTTTTTGAAATATTCAATTAAAAAATATAAATACCTTTTTACGTAGCTTTCCTCTAATATGACACAATCTCTTCACACCATCAAAACACATAGCCTCTAATCGACCGTTGCCCAACATTTTAACTACCTGAGCATATTCTGGAAAGTTATAAAAAGTACAATTAGATTGCAATATATATATAATATCAATTAAAAGCAATAATGAAGATATGTGAAAAAATCCAATTGTGTTTTAATAAAGATAACATTTGAAATAATTAGAAATTAATTTCTCAACAAAAACTTTACATTACAAAATTGATTACACTGCTCAAAACAATTAAAGGATATTTGAAGTTTTATATAAAATAAAGATATAAACGAAATTTTTTTTTGCCGAAAATAGAAGAAGAGAATCACAAATGTAAATTTTTCTGGTTTTCAAACTGTGGAGTATGCAAATTTAGAGTTCGACGTCAAAAACGTCGCTTCAGCGGCAGCGAATGAAATTTGACTTTCAACTGGATAAAAGAGAATGAAGACAAGGATGATCGGCATTCAGTGATTGCTTTGTTTCGATGAGTACGATGTCTCAGCGAAGTCATTTGACAGATTCAGAAGCTTGGAGAATTGTTGGTAGGTTAGAAGGGGGCCAAACTCAAGCCGAAGTAGCGCAAGCCATTGGAGTGTCACAAAGTGTCATTTCCAGGATCTGGAACAGTTTTTTGGAGAATGGATGTGCAGGCCGAAGACCAGGGCAAGGTCGTAGATGGGCAACAACGCCCAATGAAGATCGGTATTTAGCGTTAACAGCTCGGAGACACCGAAACATGAACGCTACTCTTCTCCAACACCTTCGCTCGGCTACAGGCACCACGATTTCAACTCAGACTGTCCGAAACCGGCTCCATGTTGTAGGTCTGTATGCTCGCCGACCGATGGTATGTGTTAGATTAACATCAAGGCATCGTCGTGACCGCAGGGAGTGGGCAACCGAGCATGTCAACTGGAGGAGAAATGAATGGAGCAATATTCTGTTTTCTGACGAGTCCCGTTTTTCTGTGCATCCGGATAATAGGCGTATTTTCATCTGGAGGGACCGTAGCAGTAGGAATAATCCTGCGTTCGTGCACGAAAGTGTCAGATTTGGCGGTGGAGGAGTGTTGGTGTATGGTGGCATCTCCATTGACGGGCGCACTGACCTCTACATCATTCGAGATGGAGCTCTGACTGGTCGCCGATATAGGGATGAGATCCTCAGACCTATTGTAGTCCCTTACGCTGCAGCAATCGGAGATAACTTCATTTTAATGGACGATAACTGCAGGCCACATCGTGCAAACCTGGTGGAGGATTTCCTTTTCGAGGAAGGAATCGTTCGAATGGAATGGCCAGCGTGTTCTCCAGACAGGAATCCAATCGAGCACGTTTGGGACGCTCTAGGAAGACGAGTTTCTGGCCGCCAACAACCCCCACAAACTCACCAAGAACTGGAAAGAGCTCTTCTGGAAGAGTGGGGCAGAATACCCCCAACTCGTCATTAATAGCCTCATTGAGTCCATGCCTCAAAGGTGTTCAACGTTGCTGGCCGCCCGTGGGAACCATACCCCCTACTGAAAATGATTTTCTTTGAAGAAAACACCTTTTCTTATTCTTTTTTTCTCATATGCACAAATTGTGTTTTTTTCCTTTTGTACACAAATGCGCAATAAAATGCATTTTTTTCTGCCAAACATGTGTAATTTATTCTCATATAACCTACTATGTCTGTCGACCATGTATCAATCAGCTAAAAAGTTTCCCAGATACAAAATCCACCTAAAACTGCAATATCCTTTAATTGTTTTGAGCAGTGTATTTTGCTACATTAGACTCTTATTACACCTTAATCCCAAAAAATGATACTAGGGATGCAAGGAATATTCGGCCACTATTTGGTATTCAGCCCCTTTTGCCAAATACTTCAGCTGAATATTGTTGAATATTTAGCTGGATAAATTCAGGATTATATATTTTCTTTTTTTTTATGCAATGTTTTTTTCAAATCAAAATTGGGTGTTTTCTGACACATTCATGAAGCCATTTTCTTCTTAAATGCACAGCATTTTCAGTTATTCTGATTCAGATACACTAAGAAATCAAATAGAATTATCTATAAAGGCTAAGGACCTTTAAGAAAATGGTATAAAGTTGAATATTTAAATGAATTTCATGGACAACTGTCAGAGAAGAATCTTCATTGGGAACAACTGCTTACAACTCAAGAAGTTAACATTTAAAGAAAAATGAAAATGCTAATAGATTCCAAAGCACTCAGATGTTATTGTCTATAAATTTCTTGCACATATAAAAATGACTGTGATTATTATCAAAAAAATTCATTGTTCAGCAGTATTTTTTTTTCCCCTCTCAAGAACAGCCTTTTAAATATGTTTAACACAAAATATTGCAGAAAATTAAAGATTATTTCTACTGTTGGTCTCTTTCTATATATGAAGTGTCTCATTGTGAATCATAAGGGAGAGTAAGAAAGCATTGTGAGGTGCTCATTAATTTTGAATATGTAAGAAAGGATAAAAGTATCACTGACTACTAGTATTGAAAATTCTTTTTTTTTAATAGAAAAATATTAACTTATCCTGACTCGCAGATAGTCATTTGAATATGTCTCAGTATAAAATTTAATTCTTAATGTTTTGCGATGAAAGAAGTTTTTAAATAAAATAATAAGCAAACTTAAAAAGCACATTTAGCAATGGTAATTATTTTTTATATTAAATTTTATATGTTACTTCATAAAATTATGCAATTAGTAATTTAAACTTGGTAAAAGTAATGTTTTAATTAGCATGAAGGGGTTTGAAATATAACAAAAATACATCAAGATGCTAGAATTTTTGGTACTTATGTACTTTTGTGTTAGCCAGGTGCAGATGATAAATTTCCAAATATTGTTCCCATCAGTATAAAATTAGTAAATCAGTAATCATTCATATTGTATTCATTTCATTTAAAATATAAACCTTTAAGGGTCCTCTTCACGCACTTGAAAAACACCCGCTCGCTAATGTTAATCCTATGGAGCATTATTTTTCTAATACCTCGTTTGCATTTCAATATTTTTAAATGATTTTTTTTGTATTGGATAGCAGAGATCAATCTCTATTTCCATCCTTGATTACTTTTTCGATTTTCTTTGCAGATTTTTTTTTACGAAGATACTTTGACTTTCGAAACCAGTTCCGAAAGTGAAAGTATCTCGTAAAAAAAAAATCCGGAATGAAAATCGAAAAAGTAACCAACGGCGGAAATAGAGATTGATCTCTGCTATCCAATACAAAAAAAATCGTTTAAAAATATGGAAATGCAAACGAGGTATTAGAAAAATAATGCCCCATAGGATTAACATTAGCGAGCGGGTGTTTTCAAGTGCGTGAAGAGGACCCTTAACTCATTTAATTTAAAATGCATAACTTTCATTTAAAGCACATGCATTTAAAATATATGCATTTTACTCATTTCATTTAAAATACAAAATAATAAATACCATAAACCAAAATATTTTAACTTTAAAAACTGCTATTGGTAAGATTGGTACCCAACTACTATAAAAATATTGAATTTTTAACATACAAATAACAAAAAATCCATTACACTCACGCAGCGATGTTTGGTGACTTTTTTGTTGGCATGATTTTCAAGCCTGCGCCAAACCAATAACTTAATACAATGGCTAGGTTGCCATTAAAGGAAAAAATCTCCTAAATTTGGTGACATTTTCCCTTTTTATAACAGATTAAAAAAAAGAAAAACTGTGCATGAGTGTATGACATCATAGCCAAATTGATTTTCTAGCCCTAGAATATACAGCAGTTTCAATAATTAAAATGATAACAAACCGTAATAGTAATCAAAATGTTATTTTTATGAACACTAATAAATAGAATTTCAGGGAGGAAAAAAAAAACTTGCCTTGCCCATCTTCTTTAAACACCAGTTCACGTTTCTCTGCTTCATTTTCATTCTTTCCTCTTCTCCTATTCTTACCTCCCTTACCTGTGGAACAAAAATTATGCAATAAAACAAGATTCTAGAAACTGGGTCATTCCATGGTAACTTACGTTACATTTAGAATAATTTTCTTTAGTAATTTCCTTAATATAACACCAAAAAAATTTAAAATGTAATCTTGATATGATTTGTTAATTAAACCTATCCAAAGCAAAATTTGGATAAAAATTACCTACCTTTAGTGGTATTTCTTGAACACTGGCCATTATATTTACTATGGTAACTTACGTTCTTTTTTTCAGAAACGTAAGTTACCATAGTAAATACAATTTTCAGAGTTCAAGAAATAGCACTAAATTAAAGTAATTTTTATCAGAATTTCGCTTTGTATAGGTTTAATTAACGAATCATATAAACATTACATTTTGAATATTTTTAGTGTAATACGAGGGTTACTCTGAAATTATTGAGGTACGCGCAAACTAGAATTTACAAAATAAAAATAACGGTTTAATTTTAAAATACAAAGTATTTTAACACAGCAAATGATTTTTTACTGACTTACTTCAACTTGTTTAGCATAGAATAAATTTTAAACATAAAAATTAAGAGAAAATTGAGTTGACACGAGAACATTTTCGGGCTATGATTTTCTAAGATTTTAAAGCAGGATTAAATCAAGAAGAATGCATTCAACGGTTGAAATTAGCATTTGGTGATGAATCTCCAGCTCGTGCTACTGTATTCAGATGGTTTAAAGAATTTAGCAGAGGTCGCAATTTTCTTCAGGATGAAGAACACACATGAAGGCCGCTGTCGGCAGTAATCCCGGATAATGTGTCTGCCATACGAAAAATGTTAATGGATGATAATCGCTGTGCCTATCAAATGATACAGAAAGAACTTAACATTGGATCTGCAACCATACACAAAATTATTCATGAAGAATTGCATATGAAAAAAGTAGTTTGCCGTTGGGTTCCCATAATCTAACTGAGCACCAAAAAGAGGAGCGTGTCAGAATCAGTAAAGAAACTCTTAAATGGCTAAATGATGGTGGCCACCGCATCATTTCTAAAACTGTAACGGGTGATGAAACGTACATACCGTTTTTTGACTTTCCAACACATCAAGAAAGCAAAGTATGGGTCTTTGAAGATGATCCCACACCAACAATGGTGAAAAGACAATGCACACTGAAAAAAGTGATGTATGCAGTTTTCTTCAGAAGTACGGGATTGGTCAAAGCCATCAAGTTGGAAGGACAGAAGACAGTAACAGCAAACTGGTACACCACTAAATGTCTTCCAGAAATTCTACAAGAAGTAAATGTTAGGGGACTAATGGTTCACCATGACAATGCATCTTCACATACAGCCGGATTAACAGTTGAGTTTCTTAAACAAAAACGAATTAAAGTGATAGAACATCTGGCGTATTCACCTGATCTAGCTATGTGTGACTTTTGGCTATTCTTTAATCTAAAAAAGAACTTACGTGGAAGTAGTTTTCATTCAGAAGAAGAGATTGATGTGGCTATAAATGTATTTTTTTCCTCTATTCCAAGAAATGAATGGCTTGAGGCATTTAATCTGTGGAAAATTCGTCTACAAAAGTGCATTGATGCTGGAGGAGACTACTTTGAACACACCTAAAATTTTGTAAGTATAACTTTAAAAACCTAGTTGTATCTCAAAAATTTCAGAGTGACCCTCGTATTACTAAAATTGCTGAAGTCAATTACTCTAAATGTAGCGCAAGTTACCATGGAATGACCCAACTACATTCAAAAGAGCATGATTTTTATGAATAAAATTAAGAGGCTTGAAGCTATATATATCATACAGGCATGATGAAAGTGATCCAAAGGAAAAAAAGTGGAAAAATTTTCATGCTATACAGTGATAAATTCTTATAATTTAGTCAGATTTTAACGAATATATATAAAGAAATACAATGTAAAATTATTTTAGTTTTTTCTTAATTTAGAAAATGCTAAAATTGAAAATAAAATTTAAACTAACAATAACAATGAATGTAGATCATTGAATCAAAAGACAATGGAATACAGTTTGTTAAAGGTTACGTCCAAATATAATTGATGAATTTATGGTAAGTAGGGTAAATCTTTCATGCCAAATCTTATTCTGGATTGTTAGTTAATTTTCAATTTTTTTCTTCCTAAATGTTTAAAAGAAACAAGTAAAGAGAGGGGGTGTAATTTTGTCCTGTTATTTAGCACAATTCTGTCCTGTTTTATTTTTTCCAGCAAACAAAAATTTACCAAAAAAAGTGGATAAAATAACAACCCTTTACCTACCACGGAAGCAATTATTTTCAAAACCTGTTTCTAAAGTTTCAAAACAAATCCTCTGTACATAAGTTTCCAAATTACCAGAACTTAAATCCCTTTTAGGTCCAATGCCAATATTATAAAAATTAGGGTACTTTTCGGTGTGCCGGGCACCAATGACATACATATGAAATGATTTTCCATTTCATAGTGAATTATATCAACACATTAATTCTGGTAAGCGATGATTTTGTAGAATAAGATATGTTTTGCAGTCGAAGGCTCTAGATGGAAGACTATGTTTATGAAACTATTGGAAATTTTCCATCAAATTAAAGAAAGCTGCATTTTTGCTAACAAATTTATTGATAGTTCACAAAGAATAGGCAATTCCACAAGTCATTTTTAGAACTCTGATCGAGCTGTGTTACATTGTAGAAAACGAGCATGAAAATGTTACAGATTATTAGAGATATACACCAATTTAAAGACAATTCTCCTACAAGTGACGGGATCTAGTTAGCAAGTCAAAGAGCGTAAAAATTATGAGCTCCAGGGCTGCATAATTGCGTTTTAAATGCAACAAGGCATATGAATCTTTCATCAAGCAGGGGTGAATTAACCAATGAGCGGCTTGCAAGGCTGTGGAACTTATTATTATAATCAGCATAATTTTGAAGTGAAAAAGTTAGACGCGCGAGTTGAAATGAATTATGGGATATTGAATGATAATTTTAATAAAAATGATATTAAGAGACGTTCTAAAGAAATAAAAATTTAATGTCTCAAACTTTTTACAAATAAGTGTAGCTTTTAACAGATTAAGATTTTTAGAGTAAGAATTAAAAGAATATGTTGATTAAAGATATGGAATTAAAATATAATTTAGATTTAAGATATATTTAAAAGACAGGGGAAAAAAGTAGAATTGTAAGAATTTGGAATAAATTAAGGAAAAATGGCAATTTTTTTTATTATTACATATATACACACACACACATATATATATATATCATACATATTATAATATTATATACATATATGTATACATAAATTTCACTGGTGTCCGACTAACCGAAAAGTACCAAAATTTGATTTGATCTTATGATTGAAAATTATACAGTTACCTGAAATTAAAAAATGATACACATATTTAGCTTGAATTGATTTTAAGACCTTACTATTTCAATGAAGCAATTGTTTTAAAAACTAAAATCTCTGGAATTTTAAAATTATCACAGCTTAAAGCGTATTAATAAACGTAGTTTAACAAAAAAGAGAGAACTGTTCTAAGATTTAATATTGTACAACTAGCAGAAACATACATTATACACATAGATTTGCCTAGTATTTAAATTAATGCAATGAACATGTAAATATCAGGGGTGCAAAGAAAACAAAATGCCAGGAATAATGCCTTTGTTGAAATAATATTCTAAATTTGAATGTACAATCTACAAAATAAGGTTTTCAACATGTTATATAATACTATCTTTTGTATGACTAAGCTTAGCATTCAAATTCAGGTTTACACGGAAAAGTAATTTCGAATATTGACTTTCATAATTTATTTAACGTTTAAGTAAATGCCAAATGAAGTTGAAATACACATTATTAAAAATTAAACACAGTCATAGAAATAAACAAGTTATATGTATATTTTTTAAAGCACATTTCATTGTTAGTAAAAATCGTAAACATGTGTGACCATATTGTAAAAATTGCAATAAAAAAATTAACAACAGAAAATATTTAAAGAACTAATTTAGAAAATTGTGAAAATTAAATCAGCTATACCCTTATTTTTCGGCATTTTTACTTAAGTAAAGCAAGAAAACTACTGAAAACTGAAATAAATTTAGGCCTTAATCTCAATTTTTACGTACACACAAATCAACCTGAATAAAAAGATAGAGAATGAATGATTTTTCTGTTGACAAACGAGAATAGACAAGTCTGCAACTCTTTGCAGTAATAATTAGTATGAAATTATTCCGCTAGATAGCTCTGTCAATTTTAAACATTACAAGTGTATATTCTTACCCCCATGTCTATAAATATTGTGCAAAATGCTTTTATTTATAAATGGCAACGGCAGCAAGGAACATCTGCAAATATCGCCGTAAAATTCCGTTCTTGTTATGACCTTCTAATAAAATTTCAGATATAGATTTTGAATTAAGTTTTTGTTAAAATTTTGAAATGGCCCTTTTGCGTCAAACCGTAAAAGCACCTTTTCGTATATTCCAAGCTACATGTATTTCTATCAGAAATAAATCAGAAGAAAAACTCCCCGATTATATCGAGCATTCGACTGGTTTGGAACGTAAAGAGCTACTAGCCAGAGCAGCCGGAGATGATGATCCATTTGGGATGAAAGTATTGAAAAGAGGAGCAGGAACAAAGGATAATCCCAACTTGGTACCTTCATACCTTGAGAAAAGAATAATTGGATGCATATGCGAGGAAGATTCAACTATAATCAACTGGATGTGGGTTCATAAAGATGAGCCCAAAAGATGTGGTTGTGGCCATTGGTTTAAAATAGTTGATGCTAAACCCTTTTATTAACACTTATGCAATTAAAATATTACTTTGTCATGTATGCAATTGGTATAGATGTATCGATTTAAAGGTGTAATAAAATTTAGTGTTAATTAATTTTTGTATTTTATTTAATTAATTTCAGCTCTGACAGGGTAAGCTCTTGGAAAATTTATGAAAACTGATTGCTTAAAAATAAGTAAATTGGGAGGGAATATGTTTGCGTCGTCAGGGTTCTGTCCAGACTTTTCTCCCAGGGTCCTGTTTTTGTGAAATTGTGAACAGCTTTTCATATTTGTGAAAAATCTAGTCATAATTTTGTGAATTGAAATGATCGTTATATTCAGGTTCTAGTTTATACATTTTTAAGAAGATATATGGATGTAAAATACATATATTTTCTTTATATGTGTAAAAGTGACAGGTCGAATTTTACTTTTAAAAGATTAATTTGTGAAATGTTCAGTTTAAAGATGGAATTTTAGGAAAAACCTATTTTTAAGACAAAGAATTTTGTGAAGAGTCCTGTTTTAGGGAAAATAGTTTTGTGAAGGGTCCTTTAAAGGACCCAATTTTTTCCTAAACAGATCCCTGGTCGTTATTATGTTATATTCACCTTTCCATCTGAATTCAATAGATATATATATATATATATTTAGTGTACTGCAGGCTTTCAATTCCTGTGCTTTTGAAAGTGTAAACAAACCAGAGCCTGACACAAGACTAGAAAACTAGGTTGAAAAGTAGTAGCATAGAGCTTTACTATATGCCTTCAATCTTTCGGAACCTGTTTATTTTATACTATACTTGTTGAAACCTAAAAAAAAAAAAAAAAACCTTTGATTTTTAATTTTATTTCATTGATATATTGTGTGTTTATCTTTAATTTACTATTGTCAATATGAACATGAAATCTTAAAAAAATTTGTTAATCCAATCAGTCATTGCAAAATCCTTTTATTTCTTATAATAAAGCAAGTAATTAATCTCTAAAAAAAATATATCCTTAATTTTGATTCATATTTAATTCTTTAATCTAAATAGCATTTTAGTGACTTCTTAAATATTTTGTTCTAATTAAAAAGCTACATTAGAAAGCAGAAACATATCCATCTGTAACATTAAGTTGCAAAGTAACATTCGATGTTGGGATAGATACTATTCTTTGATTGCATAAACGTACCAGTAATGGACATCTTTAAGCAATTTCTATAAAAATTATTTTTTAATTAATAGTGGCACAGATGTCATATACGCACCACTTTGGCATGATTGCAACAAAATGGCAATTTTATGCCTCACATGGTAACCCGGCTATTTCGTTTATATTGATTTTTATTTACTTTTATTTTAATTCTATAAATTGTTTTTGTTATGTCTATCAATATTTATTTGTATCAAACTATCATTTATTTAATTTTTATTTCCTTTTTTTTAAATAATAGAAGCTATTTCATTTATTACGTTATTTTTTTTTATATTGAAATAAAAAAATCATGTGCATGCTATTTGTAAATAATATTCAAAAAGAAAGTTTTCGCCAAATTGGCAGGGGAAAAAAATCGCGCCAATGTGGTGCGTAACATCTGTGCCTTAAACTTCATAGTTATAATTATATTCCATTTATTTAATATTGTATAAATCTATCAATGACATTTAACCAATTTCAGTCACATTTCTCATTGTGTATCAAAATGTAAATTGTAATAGCAGCAATGATAGAAATTGGGAAATGAAAGTTAGGTGTGAAGTGTCACCTACTGCAAATATCTTAGGCATCAAATAAAAATTTCTAGTTGCAATTTCTAAAATTCACATAACTGTATCATTATATGCTACTTTATAGAAAATCATGAATATTTTGTTTTTATTTAAATTATTGAAGTTCATATTCTACAATATTATAATTGAAGCAACTGTAAAACTGATAAAGCCTTTTTAATTAATACTACATTTTCAAATTAATAGAAAAATGCACTTAACCATGTTCAACAAAATTTGGTACTTTTCGGTTAGCCGGGCGCCAGTGATATATGTACATATATAAATACACATGTATATACATATATATGTATACATACATATATGTAGATATATGTGTATGTATCTATATGTATACGTGGATATGTGTATATGTGTGTGTGTGCGTATATATACATGTATATATATCACTGGCGCCCGGCTAACCGAAAAGTACCCAAAATTTTATCCATTGTTGATAATTACACTTAAATTTAGGGAACAGATTTTTTACACTCACGCAGCGATGTTTGACGACTTTTTTGTTGGCATGATTTTCAAGCCCGCGCCAAACCAATAACTTCATACAATGGCTAGGTTGCCATTAAAGGAAAAAATCCCCTAAATTTGGCGACTTTTTTTCCTTTTTGTAACCAATTTTAAAAATTAAAAAAACTTGTGCGCAAGTGTATGACATGATAGCCAAATTTAGTTTTAAAAAAACTATACATATAATATAATTACAGACTAATATTGTTAACATGAAATCTAAAGGACCACATTTTTTTTGTGTGTGTGTGTGTTAACTGTTAAAATAATAGTATCATCTTATCTGTTGGGACTGCATTATCAATTCATGTTAAGCAAAAATTCACATTAGGTGATTTAATGCTAACAATGCTTGACTGCATATAGATTGCAAAGATGAAAGTCAAACAATACCCACTAATTTTAATAAAGTTAGATAATAAAATCAGGATGTCGACCGTCCTTCAGCTACATCATTTCACAGGGATTTATAGCTTTATCTGGACAAAAATCTGCTAAATTGGGTCTATACAGTTTTACCATTAATAAATCCTTAACAATATCAGTGGATAAACGGTTATGTGTATATTTTTTTATTAAATTAAACTGACTAAATCCCTTTTCACATTCAGCAGTGCTAAATGGCAGGTTCAATATAAAGTTTAGAAGTTTGCACAAATTAATATATTCATTTGGATTTGTACACTCTGCTAATAATCGCTGTCAAACTGTCTCACGTTAGAATTTGTTTGGTGTGAGACCAAATTTTCAAAAGCAGGTGATTGGTTAAGTTAAACAAAAAATAAGTGTTTAAAAAAGTTAGGCGTCCAATTTGACGCCCGAGAATAATTTTGTAGCCGTCAAATGCCATAATGTAGTTGCATTTGACGACTAACAACTGCTAATTTCGAACGCTGAATAGTAGTAACGGAAATAATTTGAATCGTCCAAAATTCCAGTAATGGACACACTGCAAAAAGTAATAGAAAATGGTTTTTACGATTGTGTTTAAATTACAACTTAATGAAATAAAATAGGCATTTTCAAATAAATTTAACAATAATTAAAATATTTATGAGAATAAGTAATTGTTCAAATTAATTATTGTCATTATCACAAGACCAATATTTTATTTGAAAGATTTAAAATAAGGGGTTTAGGGGGGATAGTAAAAATAAAATGTCTTGGAGTGTGCATGGAATTGTAGTTCCTGTTAAGTTTCCTGAAACTACTTGATATATTACTACTTGTACTTAATTAATAATTAGTAATACAAATATGAAAAGACAAAGATACAAGTTGAATGTTTTAAATAATACTAAATAAAAGGATTTCAAAGTGAAACTGTAGAACTGACATTTGAGGCCCTTGATCTGCCGATTTACTAGTGTAACTAGTGGGCATTTCCACAGTATTTACATTTTACATATGAGACAATTCACATTCTTAATAGGGTTGGCACGTTTTTGCCAAAGGTGGTAAAAACCATGGAAAAAACCGTCCTGGCAAAAATACATTTTTGCCACGGTGGCAAAAATAGATATGTTTTATTTACAGCGATGTAATTAATATATTTTAGTTTTTAATAATTTCAACTCTAATAATATGTAATTTTATTTTTTTATTTACCTTAGAGTATTCAATGCATCATTAAAACAGTAATCTAAGTAGTTTGTATTTTTTAGTAAATAACTTACTGGCTTTCTTTGGTTTAAACTGTCATAATTATTAAACAATCAATCCTGATGCTTCAGTTAATTTTGTAGCAAAGTCTGAGAGAGAAATAGCTATCAATTTTGCTATGCTATGAGAACAACAGTAATTTGAAGTTAACAAAGTAAAAACAATAGAAGCAAAACATTTTGCAAGATAATTCATTCTCATTTCCTATGATCAAATCAAGATTCAAGTCTGTAGCCTGTAATGACAATGGGGAAAATTGTAAGAAAAATTACCTAAAAGATTAATTTGCCTATATTTGCAACATTAAATAATCAATTAAAATTATTCTACCCTTCCCTCTCTTATACATATTAATTTCAGACAATCCATGTGTTTTCTTATAACTCTCCCCCCCCCCCCCCCCCCCAAAAAAAAAAAAAAAGTTGTAGCAATTTCAATAGTTTACTTGGTACTACTTGATTATCCTGTCGACCAAAAAACTATTGCCAAACTATAAGATTAAATGCCAATTATGGATCATCGTAAATGTCATTTCCACTTGACATTAAACACATTGCACATGTTTGTTATGTCATCACGAGAATTTTAATTTATTTTATTTGTATTTTTATTAAGCTTTTACTAATTTGTTTTTTCTTTATTTAAAATGAAAATTATGTCAATAAATGATTATCTCATGATATTAAAAGAAAAAATATATAACAGATTAGTTTCAACTGCCGTCACAAATTTTTGTCCACCAAATATTTTATTTTTCTATATTTCCTTCAAGCCTATATCTAATGTTTACATACATTTTATAGGTTTTTTTCTACGTTTTTTGACAAAATAAAGAGGATTGAATTCTTTACAATCTTCTGTTATCATGATATTTATTATGTTTCTTAATAAATTCGATTATTAGATTTAAAATACATTTAATTTACAAATTCAATATCTTAAAAATATCTGTTTACTTATGGTTTAATTTAATAATTCCGCATTTAAACACGTAAACTGTTCTTAGTATTATTTTGTCCGAAATAATCCGGATAAATCAAATTTTATATTTGCTATGTCGTTACGTCATGACCATGGGTGAACTTTATCATTAAAGTAACCCTATTATTTAGGGATTTTTTTTCTAATTAAAATTCATTCATTTTCCTAACTTAAAATTTTAGAATGGCAATATTTTTTCATTTGTATAATTTGGTGAATAGTTTGGCGATTTTGTTTAATTTGGCGAAATAGGTTGACGGGATAATCAAGTAGTACCGTTTACTTCTATAAAGTATTTGTAAAAGTTATACCTAAAGGCTCAAATAAAGATAAAATGAAGATTAATTTGGCAAATGTTTATGCATTAATATTGTTTTTTATTATAGATTTTTTAAATGTAGAAACTGATTATTATTTTTTTTTAATATATATTCATTTTAAAGGCAACATTACTACATTAATTTGAGAAAAGTAAAAAGTTTTTACCTGTCACCATCACAAATTTATCTGCAAAATTGATTAGGATTGATTATTGATATTTTTTATTCATATTACCAATGAAAATTATTTTAATTAATCAAATTAATATTAATGAAACATCTAATTAATATTCTGATTTAAGTCTCAATTATAATATATACAAAATTATGTTATTTTAATATATTTATTAAATCCAGCCTCTTTGCAAATTTTTGCCGGTTTTTTCCAGTTTTTGCCACTGTCCTGGCAAAAATACCATTTTGCCGGCAAATTGCCCAACCCTACTTCTTAAGATATATTTGTTTTGTTTCTTTGTGGTAAAAAACGTAAATTCCTGAATCATTTTAAAAACTTTTTGTATCCATGGCCTACATTAATTTACTATTTAATTTTTATTAGATCAATAGTAGATTTTTTTTTTTAAAGTTTTTTTACGCATGGGATGTTGCAGAAAATAATTTAAGTAGCAAAACAAATTTGTATTTTCTCTGAAGTTTTTAAACTTTTTTATAATTAAATAGCCCAGTTGGTTAAAGGATAAGTTGAATTTACCTTATATACTTAAAGCATTTTTAAATTTTCCCCATTAATTGCTAAAAAAATAATTTCATGTGTTACGTATGGGGCATCATAATAAAAATTGCATATTACTATTGAAATGTTCATTAATATACCAACTATCAATAAAAAAAATATATAACTTTAGAATTAAGTTCGCAGAATTCTGCGATTAATGAACATTAAAATTAGACAAAGATTTCTATTCGGCCGGAGTGATAAATAAAAAGGGGAATAATTGACAGATAAGTAAATGCAGATAGATATATTTAAAATGTTTATTTTTCTAAAGAAAAAAATTGCTTTAAATTTTGCAAATACATATAAATTATGAAATATAAATATTCAGATTGGAGTGACGGTGGGGAGGAGGGCCACGCTACGGTTATTAGTACTGCAGAATATTAGGGCTCCGGTACTTTTTTTGTTAGAAATTAAGCCCTGCCCACGGTCAGCCATCTCATTTTTTAAATCAAAACATTTTAACTTTTATTATTAAATATAAATAAATTAGTCAATAAAATTAAATAACGTGTTTATAATAAGTAAATATGGATGGAAATTATTTTGGAAATGAGAAGCAAAAACAAATATGTTTTGAAATACAAAGGATATGAATTATCACTTTACTAAACAGCGTACAACCATTAGAGTGAAAAATGTCCAGACCGGGGTTTGATCCCGGATCCCTTGGTATAGCCTATCACCTAGCTATACCAAGGGATCCGGGATCGAACCCCGGTCTGGACATTTTTTCACTCTAATGGTTGTTAAAGTTATTGTTATTTAGTAAAGTAATAATTCACATCCTTTGTATTTCATTAATTTACGACGTAATTTCAGCTCTGCTGAAAAATTAATTAGTGTATAAATATGTTTTGATTTAAAAAACAAGATGGCAGACAACAGGCTAATTCCAAAGCTTAGCCTTTTTCTTAATAGGTTATGAAAAGGAAAAAAGTCGCCAAATTTCAGGGATTCTTTCCTTTAATGGTAACCTGGCTGTTGTATTAAGTTATTTGTTTGGCATGGGCATGGAAATCATGCCAATTGAAATGTCGCCAAACATTGGTGTGTGTGAGTAACACATCTGTTCAAAAGTTTTCTGAATTTATAAATTTTGCAGGTTTTGCACCATAAATTTTTCAAAACTTTTACGTATTGCTAATTTTTTAAGTTCATTGTTTCAGTGTGTTAACCATTAAAAGATATACTACTGCAGTGGCGTAGGCTAGGACCACGGAACCCCCTCCCAATGTAGAAAAATCTGACAAATTTTGGTATACAATTAATTTATATAATGATTTGGTTTTTTAAAAAAATTGTCTGAAATTTCACTCACTCCGAATAAATTTTTTGACTATGCCACTGTGCCATTTGAATACACATGGAATAGCAGAGTTCTATTTATTTGCTTATGCCCTCTCTTCTCACGCATTGCAGAACTATCTGTCCACTGTTTTCAGTTTCCAGGTTTTTTTCTGGTAGAATTCACAAAAACTGGTAAAAAATCACCATGGGAAAATTTTTCCTGCATAGTCAGCAAAATTGTCCAAATTTTGCGAAAAAAATAATAAATTTGTACATACAATCAACAAATAATCTGTATAAACACAAAGGTAAGTAATACAAAATCAGGGATGTCACTTTTATGATTTTTGGCAAATTTCCTCTTATCTTTTTCAATTTTTTTTTCTTTTTAAATAACCAATTTAGCAATTTTTATGGAATTGTAAAAGAAAAAAAAGTGTTGATGTGCTCTACGAATGAAGTCATGGGCGGCAGCATGACATAATTAGCCACAAAAAATTTTATGTTGAGAATAGAATTTTTGGGTCCCACTGATTCAATTTGTAAATTGGGAATTATTCATAGATGTTCTTAGAGGGAGACACAAGATATGGGCATGTAATTCTTCTGCCAATTATTAACTTTTGACCAAATTCTTCATAATCTATTCTTTAATCAGTCACAAAAAAGAAACAAGAATTTAGTCAAACTGTTGCAGAAAACAAAAATTGGGAATTTCGTCGAACAATCTCGGAAAAATAAATGCTAAATTTGCAAATTTAGTCATGGTTGAAGGGAAAAAATTGCAAATTTTAAAAAACGATCGCAGAAAAAAAAATTACAAAATTTGTAAAATAATCGCAGAAGTCTGAATTTTGGGAGGACCTGAAATCTGGAAAGCCTTTAGTCCTGAGGTTTCCGGATTATGAGTCCTGTACTGTATGTTATGTCTAAGAATATAGTATATGTACAATGTATGCTAAGAAAATACTCTATTTATCGGAGCTACAACATATCGACATATCTTCTATCTTTTTTACATCATTGGATGATAAAGAGAAATGTTATATATACTATTAATTAGATGAATTCTTAAATCTTGTCAAAATATTTTTTTTAATTGTCCTTTCAGGAATGCTTGTCCAAGTAAACTAATTTATTCTTACTGGTTTCATGAATGATATGCAAATGTTATTGTTAACAGGTATGACAGAATCCTGCCTCTTTAAGCAATTCTGGACATTTCTTGTATTGATGCAAAAAAAATATTGTAAACATGTGGAGAATGGAGGGAGGGTGGGTGTGATTTAATAATCAGATATTTTGTCTACTCAAACACTTGTAGTTTGTTTCTAAGTTGCTGTGCAGAAAAGCCATCAAATCAAAAGTCAGTTTATGTTATGAGCATTTGAAAGCCATGTAAATGAAGTTGTTTAAGGTAGTTCTCAAATTCCCTACTCAACAACGCAAAACTTTCTCGCACATTTTCCGATTCCTTTTTAAACATAAAGGCATAAAATTGGTGGGCCTGACTATTGAAGAGATTTGTAATCAAATAATGTTTTCCGTTTTTTGATAAATAAATTACTTATTCATCAATTCTTGTCACATGTTTTTAAGTTTTTTCGCACTGCTGTGCCAAGAATTCAGTTCAAAATGTGGATTTTGACAGTATTTTATGAAAGATCTTCTGCCTTTACCAAAAAATGGAAAACATCTTTTGATTACATAGTTTTTGAATAAAAATACGTGCCAATTTCATGCATTTCGGAACAAAAATTAATTAAGAAATATGTCAGAAAGTAGCTCTTTTAGATTTGAGAACACCCTTAAAGTGTCTTTAGCCTTTAAAAGGGAAAAGAAGTTTCTATAAGGTTCTTTTTGGAATAGAATATTTTGTCTCATTTAATATACAACACTTTGATAATTTCAATGATGTATTTCTGGAACACAGATCAATTTGACATCCATATATCCAGCATCCATGACGTGCTCCATCCTAACAGGATTTTTTTTTTTCTTTTGAAAGAAGAAGAATCTTAAATAGCCAAAACAGTCAGAATAATATTTATTTTGTAAAATTAATCACTGTATATACTTCACATAACTTGGTTTCCTTACAGCTTTAATAAACTGTCTTTCATTCTCTTTTCATTTTATTCAATGAACCTATACATTCATTATTAGTTAAAATTTATTTGTTTTTAACACATTAGTTATGAAAAGAAAATAACAATCTTAATTAGTTATATTTCATTTTATTGTAAAAATATCTGTTAAAATATGTCAAAATTATTGGAATTTGTTACTATTATATAGATGGAAAGAATTTTCCACATTTTTTTTTTTTATTTCTCGCTTTTATTCCTGTGTTAGATTCTACAATACTGAGGCACCATTGGTCATTATACAATGTGATAGAAATTAGGAAATGAAAAGTAGGCATCAAATGACACTTACTGTAAATATCTTGGGCGTCAAATTAAAATTTCTAATTGCAATTTCTAAAATCATTTTTTACATAACTAACATTATATGCTACTTTATAGAAAGCATGAATATTTTGGTTTTATTTAAAATTATTGAAATTCTTAATCTACAGGATTATAATAATTTAAGCAACTGTAAAACTGATATAAAGCATTTTTAATTATTACTATATTTAGAAATTAGTGTTTCCCCTAGGCATTTTTGAGAGGGTGCAGCGCACCTGGGAAAAATAGCGAAATTTGCCGATTGATTGCATGAGAAAAATCACTAAATTTGTCAATCAATTGCGGCAAAAAATAGAGAAATTTGTATACCTGTCACCCCAGAAGCAGAAAAATCTCCAAGTATCTGCGATGGATATTTCAGCAGCAGAAAATAATCTGCAGGTAAACTTTGTTACAATTCAGGATTTGCAGGTCTTTGACATGTGTCCGTTTTTGAGAGTTTAAACTGCTATGTCCAAAACCATCTTATGTCAAAAACCTCAAATACTATATTGATATGTAAAATTTTACATTAAATAGTACTTATATTATATGAAACAGTACAACATTATACGTAATAAAGAAGTATTTTACTGTATATCAATAATTAATATCTTGTAAAGTATTACTGTTACATGCAATTTTTTAACTTGATTTCTCGATATTTACCAGCAACCTATTAGTGAATTGAGCGGTTTTTATCCCGTGACATATTGACAAATTTCACGTTTATTTTCTGTAACCAACCGACGAATTTCGCGATCGGTTGAAGAAATTTGTGATATTTTCCTGCTACCAATTGACAAATTTTGCTTTTTTTTTTGCGACTGATAAGCGAATTTCCGATTTTTTTTTTCCGTGTCTTACAGGTGAAACTCGCATGTTTCTTTTTTTTTTTTTTAACATGTAATTGTGGACATATTTCGCAATTGTTTTCACAACCGATTGGCGAATTTGGCTATTTACCTGCAATAGCTTGACAAAATTTATAATTTTTTCTCGCTACTGACTGACACATTTCACAATATTTTCCCGCTATCTATAGGCGAATTTTACGATATTCTTCTGCAGCAAATGGCAGAATTTTGGGGGGGGTTTCTGTGACTGACTGAAGAGATTCACGATTTTTTCCCGTAACTGACAGATGAATTTCTAGATAGTTTTCCCACAATCGATTGACGAAACTCGTGATATTTTCCTGCGTCTTGCTGGCAAAACTCGCGGGCTTTTTTTTCACATGATCATAGACGAATTTTGCTTCCCCCTCTGCGATCGACTGGTGAATTTTACAATTTTTGCCACAACCGACTGACAAATTTTGCAATTTTTTCTCCACGCGATCAATTAACAACTTTCGCAATATTTTCACGTGACCGTTTAACGAACTTTGTGAAATTTTTCTGTGCCCGATTGACAAATTTTCAGTTTTTTTCCGCGACCTATTGGTGAAATTCGCAGGTTGAAATATGCAGACGGAAATTTTTTTGTGAACCCAAAACGCTATGCCGCTATTAAAAAAAAAAAAAAAAAAAAAAAAAACACGAGCAGAGCGCATTTGCAGCTATAAAAAAAAAAAGACAAGGCCTGCTTTTCGCTGATTTCTTCAACCGCTTTTCACAGATTTTCTCCTTTGAACTTTCTGGCGAGATGCACGCACAGTATATGAGCAAACGCTGTTGGTCCATTGAGCAGGGATGTCGGAGAAAAAAAAAATTATATTTAGCTTGCAAAGAATGAGGAGATGCACAGAAGATCATAGCGCTTCTCCAGATGTGAAGCGAAAGTGTGGTTGCAGCACCGCGCCTGCTGACGAAGTAAAAAAATCTGCAGAAGGAGGGAAAAAAAATCTGAGCCGAAGAAAATTCCATGGAAAAAAATCTGCAGAAGAGGGGAGAAAATCTGCGACGTACGTCGCCCGTCTCGAACTTTCTGCTACCAGGCCTGTCACGAAAGAACATTTATTTTTCTTAGAACGCTATATTGAAATTTGTAAAATACCATAGAGAGAGGAAAAATGACTAATTCGTGTTCAAGAATTTTTTTATTTTATTTATTTATTTTGAGATAATAAATATTAAGATATTTTTTAATAAATTATATTGTTTTAAAGAAAAATGTTCCTGAAATAAATGGCTATTTTTTTAGGGAGGGGGCAGGTAGTGGATAGGCAGCATAGAAATACATGAAAAAACTTCACTGTGCAAATTAACCAAGGAAATATGTTTTTTAGAATAATAAATATTTTTTAAAACAAATTTTTTGAGTATAAAAAAAAATTAAATATCAAAATCTGTACATTATTAAAATAAAAGGCAATTAAGTCATATTTGTAATGTTGTTTCACATTTCATTTGAAATAAAATATTACTTTTGTTTGATAGGCACACTTAACTGATGATGCACTTTTGATATTAAAAAGAACTATAACGACATTTCTCTATTCTAAAAAAAGTAACCGGTGCTCTTTCTCGACTTATATTAAATAAAGTATTACTTATAAAACATGAAATTGGAAGTTTTATAGAGATATGTATGACACACTGAAACAGACAGTTTATAAATCTAAGAATTATTTTAAGCACTATTTAATGTTGAACTTGGTCAGTTTATTTCAGTGATATAAGCTTTGTAGGATCAAAAACTATACATAGCAATTTAACCCTTTTTTGCAGGCATATACTTGACTAGATTGTAGTGTGCAAAGTCCAATAATTTTTTTAATTCAACTAATTTTGTAGAGTTTGTAGGATTTTTTATTCAAAATTTCATTAGCTGAATAAAGATTTAATTCATAGTTTGAAATAGCCGATTTTTTTACCTACTGTTGCCAAATAGAAAGACGACTTTAAAATAATTAAGCTATTACTTACGAAAAGCACTAAAAAGCCCTTTTCATAAAAAAGTGCCCATTTTGTTCAGCTGAAGTGCCCCTTTTTTGAAGAAGTACCTACCTTTTTTTATTCTGGGGAAAACACTAAGTAATTAATAGAAAAATGCACTTAATCATGTAAAACAATGCTGAAAAACTCCCTAGCAAGTCAGAAACAAAATTTTATCCAATGTTGATAATTACAATTGAATTTAGTAAAAAACAAAAATTGCAGTTGAATCTTGTCAACATGAAATCAAAAGGACCCTTTTTTATTTATTTGTGTGTGTGTGTGTGTGTCCTGTAATTAGAACTATCTTATCTGCATCTTTAATGCTAACAATGTTTGATTGTATATATAGATTGCAATGGTGCATATCATGAAATTTTTTCTTGTGTAAGCCAGTGATTTTCTGTTTTCCATTTCAAATATTTTTGCACTATTTACTAAAAAGCTCATCCAGAAAGTAAGTACCGTTTGGATATTAAAAAAGATTAGCAATAAAAAATCTACACATCTTAAACTACTTTTCGACATTTCAATTAAGGCATGTGTCATATCCCGCTTTGTAGAATTTACCCACCTGCGACCTGAACCAGTTCTGGACGTTTAAACTTGATCTCATCATCACTTGCAAGGTGCTGGTCGGCAAGAAATTTCTTGAGATGAGAAAACAAATGAACTTGTTCATCGATGCAGCACACCAATTCTTCAGTGATCAACGATGGGCATCCACTGCGCTCCTTGTTGTGGACATTTTCCCTTCCTTCATTAAACATCCTAACCGACTTTTGCACCATACCTTCACTCATTGCATTCTCTCTGTAAGTTCACTTATCTGACGATAAATTTCACAAGGTTGAACATTTCTCGCATTCAAAAATGTCAGCTGGCGGCTGATCAATTGTTTTAAACATGATTACCGACAAACAATAACTTTAAACGTTCACATAATAAAATAAAATGGCTAGGCTAATTCGTTCTCGAGTTGAAGGATGTAACTACGCATGTGCAAGCTTTGTGCTGTCAGGTGTGCAAACAGTACTTACTTTCTGGATGAGCTTAGTACTTTTCCACTTATTTATTACAATTTTTCTCTTTATTATTTTCTTCATTCGCTTTATTGTTTTCTTCTTTCGTTTCAAACATTTAGCATTAGATGTAATAGTAAAATAAGAATATATATTCCATTTTGCCAAAATTTTAACCAAGTTTTTGAACAACAGGTGCAAGAATTTTAGGAATTCTCTAAGGTCAGTTTTATCATTCATTCATTTGTCACTGTGATTGACACAGGGCCGACACAACCATCGGGGCTGCCTAGAGCCCCATACCAATTGTGATCTTGTTGGGTGTCCCGAGTATCTCTATATAGTAATACTAGATAATGTTCCCTCTGCATAAAATAATAATGTTTTTGCTCTGGATTTGATTTTAAATGTTTCTTTGTGAGAAAAAGTGAGTATTAACTTTATTTCTTACAAACAAAGTTGATATAATTGTCAGAGAATATATAGATTTGATGATCCTGAAAGTAACTGTCAATGCAAAAAATAAATATTTAAAATATTGTAAAAGATAGATGATTTTACGAAATTAAAATAATTATTAGTCCAGTATTGCAGTATACGTTGGGCCCCATTTACTGATATGTCAGGACTTGCACAACATTGCGCCGGCCCTGGATTGACAAATGCAAGGAGATTACAACTTATGACACATACTCTTATGCCTCCACTCTCTTTTCAAATGCAGGTGATTGGCTTTGGAAGTACCATGTGTGTCAGAGAAAAGTACAAACTAAAGTATGAACCGCAACTTGTGAAACAAAAATAAGTTTTAAAAAAAGCTAGGCATCAAATTTGATGACCGGGAATAATTTTGTAGTTGTCAAATACAATAATTTAGTTTCATTTGATGACTAACAACTGATAACAACTGAACCTGCGTATAATACAGCTGTCCAGTTTGATGTCTAGATTAGGTATGCCAGAGACTTTTCATCAGATTTTTCATCTTTAAACAGAAGTTTTGCTTCATCAGGCAATTAATTTTTAATGAATCTTTTCAAAGGACCAGATATCTATTATTCAATGGTTTTGCAAAGTGGATCAACATTCTTTATTCTTCTGCACATATACTTTATCCTAATGTTTGATGTTTCTTTTCCAGAAGTTTTAACAAATTTTCTGCAGAAATAATATTGTACTGCTTGTGCAATCTGACAAGCCATGCATTTCTCTTCACTGCTACCCCCAAGATCATCAATCACCCTTTTTCCATGAGGACAGGAGTTTTTTTTAAAAACTTCCAATTATGATCACTATTGTGTGTAATGTAATTTATGCAACATCAAATTCTGTGTTCTATCTGTTCTTAAATTGTGCATCAAATCAGAATAGTTTTTTATTTTCTTCTATCTATAATCAAAGGTTATGTGTTCAATGTGTTCCGGTTATATACTGGGTGCTGGACAGATAATTGCATTTGAATTAATTGCTGGTATTTATCATTAAATCTGCCCAACATGCACCTAATCCACTGTAAAGTCATGTCAATAATTATTAGCATACTCCTAAAAATAAATAAAAGGGGTCGTAAATTAACATTCTGGTGATAGAGAGAAGCGAACTTAAACATTAACAACACTCACATTAAAAATTAAATAATTACCAATAATTAAAGATAAAAATATGCGTTGTGTGATTTGAAACTCTATCGCATTTGAATCTTCCGCCAAAAATTAAGTTTAAAGAAATTAAACATTAAAAACAAAACCCAAGAAAATTCTGATAAAATTAAAAGGCAGGAATTAAATATGCTATCATTATCTGAAAAGGAAAACACCTATTTAACTTATTAAATGAAGACACATACATGATGATGAAAGAATCACCGAGATATATTAATTAAAGTTAATAATTTATTTAAAAAAACTCATTTAATATTTACAAACCATTAAAAAGAAAAAGAAATTACAGAAAGACAATTCTCTTCCTCTTATAATTACAATCAGCAAAGTGCTGCAATTACCTTGTTCATCATTAATGCTAATTTTTAAGTTTAAAAATGCCATACAGACATGGGATGATTTATTCATTTTGTTAATGTTTCCAGTGTCTAGAAACCAAATTTTATGTTTAAATATGATCTATGATCATATGTTTATATATCATAACTTATTCATTAACAATGGAAAAATTGCAGTGCGACCCTATTTAATATTATACATAATTAAATAACTAGGACTTCCCTCAAAGGGATTAGTCTGAGTGATATTGCTGAGAACATAAAGTTAACAATTACGATATAAAGAAGATATCAACAAGAATCTAAGTGAATATACAGCATATGATAGACAAGAGATAGATAAAGATACAACATATGAAAAATAGCAAATTAAATGATATAATTACAAAATATCATATATAAATTCATATACTGTTATGTTTTCATATGCATTTTTTTTATAACATTTGGCAAATAATCTCATTTTCTTAAGCGGGAATTGCTCAAAACTTAAAAAAAAAAAAAAAACACCGGATCTTTTAAAACGATATTTTTAAAGTCACATAATCAGATTTGCAGCCAATAGCGTATTTTAGCAAGCGTAGTTTAACGCAAATTTAATTTAATTTTTGCAACATTTTCTTTGTGACAAATATCTAAATAAAATATTAAAAAATAAAATATTAAATATTGAAATATTAAATCAAATATTTAATATTTGAATTAAAAAAATTTCATTTGTTTATTTGTATAACTATTTATAGAAACTCGTATACTTCAAACCACATTGATAACATGCTTTGCTACAAACGTGTCTACCAGTCTAACTACTCGTATGTCTTAGCTGCGTCTCTCTCCGAACTCATCTGTCTACTGTCTCTCTACTCTTCTGTATACCCGTCTCAGTATCCGTCTGTCTTTCTACCCGACTCTTTAATCGTGTCTCTACCTGTCTCGCTTCCCGTTACACTACTCGTCTATCAACACGTCTGTCTGTCTATATACCCCTCTCTCTACCCGTCTGTCAAGTCGTCTCTGTACTCGTCTCTCTATCCACCACGCTACCCGTCTCCCTACCCATCTCCCTACCCCTCTGTCAACCCTTTTTTGCACCTGCCTCGCTACCCGTTAGCTTATCTCTGTCGCTATCCGTCTCTCTACCCATTTGTTTACACGTCTATCTATCTCTCGCCAACTCTTCCCAATATTTAAACAATTTAGTAAACGGAAGCCATTTATCTGTTATTAAATGCAAACAGGAGTAATTTATCTAAAGAGTGTAATCAGATGCAATTTTTTTAAATACATACATAAACCAGCATAATAATTCACCAGTTTTATTTTCATAGTAGTTTATGTCATTTGACAGTAAATTTCAACTTCTTCAACCCGAACTGCGTCAAGCTTTTTAAAAAAGCCCCAAGGTCCGTATAACTGGGAAGGGGAATTGTCCTGAGGGCTATTAGATACATGTTATTAAGTTAAGTGAAAGTTTCGTAATCGGGTTCGCAGCCAATTTCTTATGTCAGAAAGGGTGGCTTCACGCCATTTTAAATTCATTTCTGTAACTTTCTTTTTCTTTTTTTGGTGGGTGGTTGGGGGGGGGGGGGAGGGTTCCAAATATATACACTTAAATTCAAACTTTTGCCCCCATGTTAATATTAGTGTTGTTTGTATTATCAATTAATACTTTGTTGATCGAGCTTCATTCGAAACAAATGTAAAAGACTTCTACAGTTTTTTTTTTCTAAGAGAAAGTTCCGTAATCGGGCCCTAAGCTAATTGGGGAATTTAATATCATTATTGTTTCTAACTCTTATAGAGTTAAAACAATATTGTTGCTAGCATTACTCTTGTTTGTGACCAACCTCTTCTGTGTATCTGAATAGGGAAAAGTTCCGTATCATGTACTGGTTGGTGCCAAAGGCAGTTGTAGAATCTTACAAATTTTTCTAGAGAGCGGGAAAACATGTTTTTTAAAATATTTACAAATATACGTTTATTAAACCATGTTTTTGAGCCATTTTAAAAAATTAAGTACGGTGCTAAAATAAAATTTTATTGCCATTTTTGATATTTTAATAAGAAATGAAAATACATAACAAACAAATTTAACAAAACTAAGCCATTTTTGGGTACTTCTCTATTATCCCGTCGACCACTTTTCATAACACAAAACTATCGCCAAACTAAGATTAAACGCCAAAAATACAGTCCCATTTACTTGATGCCAGAAGCATTATATGTATTTGTTATGCCATCAAGTGGTTTTTAATTCGACATTTGCGTGTATTTTTCATTATGTTTTACTGATTTATTAGTTATTTCATTCATTAAAGTAACAATTGTGTCCTTAAATTCTTATATTTTATTTATTTTGATATTTCAATGGCAACGTTCTCCCGTTTATTTAGCGTTACAGTTTGGCGATAGTTTTTTGTTATGAAAAGTGGTCGACGGGATAATAGAGAAGTACCCATTTTTTGTGATAAATAATTGTTATTGCCAGGGGGGCAAATTGTAAACAATTAATAAGCGAACTAAAAAAATTACCGGAAAAAACTTGTGGGAATCTCAAGAAAGAAATATCTGATATAAATAGCATTTAAAATCTTAAAATGGAGAAGTGGTCCGTATAAAAATGCAAAACATTATACACCTGATATAAGAATTTTTTAATTTTTTTATATTTCCGAAAGCACAGATAAAAGGGTAAAAATCCCGGCACAGATGCCATATACTCAACACGTTGGCGCGATTTTTCCCCCGCCCCTTTGGCGAAAACTGTTTGTTGTGTTTGTTTACTTTTATTTTTTATTTTAATTCTATAGATTATTTTTATATGTATATCAAAATTAATTTAGGCACAGATGTCATATACGCACCAGATTGGCGCGATTTTCCCCCCGCTAATTTGGCGAAAACTTTGTTTTTGAATATTAGTTACAAATACCATGCAATAATAGCATGTAATTTTTTATTTCAATATAAAAATAAAATAACGTAATAAATGAAATAGCTCCTATTATTCAAAAATGGGAAATAAAAATAAATAAATGATAGTTTGATATAAATAAATATTGATATATATAATAAAAACAATTTATAGAATTAAAATAAAAAATAAAAGTTAATAAACAACAATTGAAACAAAATAACCGGGTTACCATGTGAGGCATAAAATTGCCATTTTGTTGCAATCGCGCCAATGTGGTGCGTATATGACATCCGCGCCTTTATTTATATCAAACTATTATTTATTTATTTTTATTTCCTTTTTTAAAATAATAGAAGCTGTTTCATTTATTACGTTATTTTATTTTTATATTGAAATAAAAAATCACGTGTACTATTTGTCACACTATTTGTAACTAATATTCAAAAACAAAGTTTTCCCCAAGCTGGTGGATGGAAAAATCGCGCCAACGTGGTGCGTATATGACATCTGTGCCTTGCTTCATTTCACATAGAGGTACTGCTCTATTATCCCGTCGACCACTTTTCATAACAAAAAACTATCGCCAAACTGTTAGATTAAACGCCAAAAATGCAGTCCCATTTACTTGATATCAGAAGCATTATACGTGTTTGTTACGTCATCAAGTGGTTTTTAACGCGACATTTGCGTGTATTTTTCATTATGTTTTACTGATTTATTAGTTATTTCATTCATTAAAATAACATTTGTGTCCTTAAATTCTTATATTTTATTTATTTATGTATTTTGATATTTCAATGACAACGTTCTCCCGTTTATTTGGCGATAGTTTTTTGTTATGAAAAGTGGTCGACGGGATAATAGAGAAGTACCCACATATGTATTGGTACTTTTATGTTAACTTGGCGCAGTTGATAAATCGCCAAATATTTTTCTCATAACATCTTCAAATTGCATTCATTTCATTTAAATATAAATCTTTCACTGATTTCATTTGAAATACATACATTAAAAATACACGTCTTTCACTCATTTAATTTAAAATACACGCCTTTCACTAATTCCATTTAAAATACTAAAAAGGAAAAGAAAATAAGAAATAATGCCACAAATCGAAACCTTTTATTTAAACATCAAAGAATTGTTCCTAACATACACACGCGAAATAAAAAAGCTGCTAATGGTGTGATTTACCCAAATCTCTAATACTAATACTACTCTTACTAATGTCTAATACTTTTCAAACAGAAAAAATTCCAGATTAACTTTCCCTTTTTATTAAATTGAAATATATTTTATTGTGCTGAATATTAGTGCTTGCATATTTTTTTGCTCCATGTATTCTATGAACTTTTCAATTCCGATTGTCTACGAAAATCTGCCGCCGGTGAAAATGACGTACGCACAAAATTTAGTGACGTATGTACTTTAATTGTGCTTTTTTATCTATTTTATTATTTAACTTCCAAACGGTTTGACACTTATTCTTGGTAATAAATAGACGACGTTGTCACCTTTATAGGTACCTGCTGTAAAAATTTGAATGAAATCCGTTAAATATTTTTTGAGTTATGCTTGACGAAAGGTTTTAATATCCATCGTAGCTATATATGGGGCAAAGTAATACTGCGCTGTGTATGAGTCTTCGTTGCACTCAGACAATTACACAATTCAATTTTTAAGGGAAAATAACAGATACCTCGTAGACATAGATTATGAGTCACTGCAGTAGTTGGACATCAGAAATCTGTAGTCATCTGGGCTGCACACTATAATTTTCGGTGAGGCATGGATGATTAAAATCATCACAAACATACGCCTTTGTACTTATTAATGCTTTTAGAGAATTAGTAGTCTCTCGAGAGTGATCTATTTATCACTTGAAATTGAATTAAGAGATATACTCCGAAAATCTTAAAGTACAAAGACCATAAAGCCATGTTGACCTCTCTGGTCAAGAATTTATTTAATTATCACAACTAATATCAGAACATACTTAAACCTAAAAGCATACTACATTATACAAGATCTAGAATCATACTGAATTACAATTTAAAATTTTCTTCCAAGAGTGATTTTGGAAGGGGAGTGACAAAACTAATATCTCTGATCTCTATTGGTATAGCTGTAATTGAATCAGAAGTATTCCAATCAACCAATACATGCCCATTGCTTGATGGTCTAAAATTTGCATATTAGATCAACTTTGTGGTCACATGAGACCCAGTGATGGAGGTTAAAGTTCAGACCCCTCATAAATAACCTAGACAGTTTTATGTGCATATGGCCTCTTTACGTTGTGGATGTCATAAAACATATTCTCTGACCTAATCTTTCTAAATGTTATGAGTAGTGACAACCGTCTCCCAGGTGGATGGAAAGATCATGAAGGAACTCTCACTTCATGCTATTTCTGCATAATTTGCTCTTCTTTAATTAGTACCTAATTGAGAGCTTTTAGTTGAGGTGAATAAGTATTTTTATATTGTTCGTGAAATATTCTAGTTTACGTGGATATCACTTGTTCAGTTCTAGTGTCCATAGTTTTTTTTGTATAAAATGTTCTTTGCTTATAGTCTTTAGTAAATCACATTAAAAAGTCTTATTTTCTCGAAAGTGATGGTGGCTGGCTATTATCTGCCTAGCACTGGGATTCTAGTATTTTTTTCATTTTCAATACAAAAATTCTGTTTTTTCCTGATAGAGAACAAGTTACTTTCATCAGTCGTAGAGAAAAAAATCCCAAAATTCGTCAGTCGGTCGCAGGGACAAAAATCTTAAATTTTGTCATTTGATCATGGGGAGGATATCGTGATATTCGTCAATCTATCGCGAAATTTGTCAATCTTGTGTGTGAAAAAAATTGTGAAGTTTATGAGACATTTGCAGGAAAAATTGCTTTTCAGTCGATCACGTGAAAAAAAACTTGTGGGTTTTGTCAGTAAGCCATGGGAAAAAGTCCAGAAATTCACCAATTGGTCATAAGAAAAAAACCTAAAATTTACCAATTAGTAACAGGAGAATATTGCAAATCAGTTTCAGGGGGGGGGGGGGGGGAGGGGGTTGCGAAATTCATCAGTTATTCATAGAAAAATGTTTGCAAAATTCGTCGATTGATGGAGGAAAAAACAACGAATGTAATCAGTTTTTTTGTTTTCTCCCCTGTTATAAATTGATTGATTGCTTTTTTTATGATTTCAAAAATACTCCTAAAAAATGTAATTTTTTTTGTAAAACTCGTATATTTCAAAATTTTACTATGAACCCTGATTTATTTATATAGAATTTAGGTTGATTAATCAGTTATCCAAGTTCCCGTGCTTTCTCAAGTGAATTTTTTTCATAAGATGAAGGAAAATCGAAAAATAAGCATCACATTGCATTGTGGGAAAAATGAAAGATTTGACTAAATACTATCATTTAAAGATGGCATCAAACCAACTCAACATATATCTTTTGAACAGGACACAAGAGTACCCTTTTTAAAACAGTGTCCTTTTTATTAAATCTCCCCCCACCCCGTGATCATTTTGTTCTAGAATCAACACTATTCTCACTAAAATTTCAGGTATTTTTTCATGAACCCACAATCACCTCTGTATAATAGAAGAAAGTATTGAACTGATTTTTTTTCTTTCTTCCAGTTTTTGACAGATTTACACATTTTAGGAGTCAGAGATCCTGAAAAACATGTTTTTACAAAATGTCTGTGCATGTCTCCTCTTTATATCATCGAAAAGTGTATGAAGTTATGCATGAACCAAACTTCATACATGTATTTTTGGCTAAGGCCAACAGGTCCCAGTTAAAATTGGGGATATTCTGCCGGATAGGGTTTCTATGAAAGATATATTTGAAAAATCCTGTTTTCTTTCCTCTATTTTTGAGATAGAAAGATGGACACTTCTAACAGTGATTTTCTCGAAAGGAAGCCAGTTCCTCTTTCATCATTATACAGTAAAACCTGCATAATAGACACTCTCGAATAGTGGACACCTCTATTTAGCAAAGACTTTTTTAATCCCTAACACATATGTGGGATCTATTTAGGAAGAAATTGGGTCCTTTAAACAACCCTTCACATTTTTTTTTCATTTCAAAACAGGACCCTTCACAAAATTCTTCATCTTAAAAATAGACCTTTCACAAAACTTTTCTCTCTCCAAACTGAACCTTTCACAAATTTAATCATTTAAAAGTAAAATCTGATTGTCACTTTTACATATATATATATATATAAATAAAATATGTGTATTTTACATACACATATCTTTTTTTAAAATGTATAAACAAGAACCTGGGTATGACGAACATTTCACATTCACATGACTAGATTGATTATGACTAGATTTTTCACAAATGTAAAAAGCTGTTCACAATTTACAAAGACCCTAGGAGGAAAGTCTGGATCCCAAGGTGTCTGTTATTTAGAGATTTTACTGTGCTTGTATATGGTAGCAATTTATCTGCTTATGATTAAAGTTATATTTGATTGAAGAAATTCTACAATGAATCTTTTCAATCTGATTCATTCTGAATGTAAATATATTTTTTTTTCTTTTGTAAATTTCATGAAATAATGGAAGAGCTTTTGAAGCAAAATATTATTTTTAAAAGCTCAATGTGATGATTCTCATATTGTTTGTGTTTTGCCGACAGCATTTTAGTTTTCTGTAGAAGCGACTTTTGTTTTTCTCCAGTGCTATTACATAATTGCTCTCTTAAGTGTGTTTCCTCCATGATCATAGGGTGTGGCTAATTGTGTCATGGATAACATAATGCATTTTCGACATATTTTGTGCTCTGCACTTATTGTTTTTTTCGTTTTTGGTGTATGATTTTAAACTTTCTCAAAATTTATTTTGGGGGTCCATTTTAAAAAACATGATTTTTGATCATACCACTCAGAGTTTGTACCATCGATTGCTGGAGTAATGCTGATGGAGTAATGCTGATGGTGGATTTCTATAAGCTGAAGAGATTGTTGTTATTAAATTTAATAAAGATAAAAACTTTCAAATATTCCTCCAAGATGGATTAAGTTTTTCTACAATACTTTTAGAAAAACAATTTATTACTAATTATAATGATCAAATAAATTTTTATTAAAAAGGATATCATAAATTTTTCCAATTCATTTATATTGTCCATAGCGATGGTAAGAATTAACTTTTTTTCATTTCTTACCTCAAAGAATGTAAATTGCTACTATTGAAAATTCACAACTGTTAAACTTTTCTATAAGATCATCTACTTTCGAAATCACACTTATAAACAATATTCTGATTCCAGAATCACAAAATCAGTTTTTTTTTTTTAATTTAAATCTGATTATTATGATTTTTTTTTCCTTGCATTAAAGTACTGAATGGGGCAAGATTTATAAGAAATAAGGCAAGAATTGTAGGTTTCCAGAACAGTTAAAACCCTAATTAGATGATATTAAGGAATATCATCTATATTTTTATGTTTAAAAATTAGAATTAATAACTATAGAAAAAAAAGAACTGTAAATAGCACAAATAACAAATCAAACAAATATCATGGCAGCTCTTCTTGAACTTATACTCTGTAAAATTACTGTAATTGCATAAAACTAACCTTACACACGTCTGTATGCTAACAAAAAAAAGAAAAATCTAAAAGTTAATTACATCTGTTAATTTGTACATATGGGCTGTGATAGCCTGGACTCATGATCAGAGGATTGTGGGTTTAACGCTCGACAACAGCCACATATTGCCTAAACGCTAATGGAATCTGGTTCAAGCTAAATCTGTCAGAGATGTAAAGTCCTTGGGGTGTGAATTGCCATTCTCCCTGGTATTCAACCAAACAAGAGTTGCACTGTCTAACTCAGGATCCAAGTTACAGGATCGCTTTAGAAGTCCAACCTCTCTCGATGCTCTAGCAATCTTCCAAAGAAAGTGACATGGGGTTTTCCCAGATATAACAACAGTTCATACATATATTCAGAGTAAACATAATCATAAGAATGGCCAACCATATTTTCAATCCACATTAACTTCTGAAAATATTAAATATCAGTATTATTATCCACTTAGTAAATATAACATTTAGTGATTTAAAAAAAAAAAGTTTTGCTGTCTTTTTTATTTGCCGTGTATGAGTCCATAAGTAGAAAACATTCTTTCACCTTCTACTGAAGTAGCTCTTGCTATGCTTAACATTTTGATAATAATTGCGTCCCACTGAAAAAAAAAATTGTTTCAGTAAGTGTGGCATACTTAATAAGAGAAAAGGCATGCTCATTTCGACAAACATGGTGGAAAAAATGTACCGGGTTCAGTGCAAACCCTAAACCAAAATTCTTATTGGATCAGCATAATCTATGTAACAGGATTAAAAATCTCTACATTAGCGAAGGTGTTGAAACTGATAAGCAAACAGACATGAAGCATAAACACCTAAGTGAGCTAATCGGTTTTTGTCAAGAAAGATGAAGTGCATAACAACAAAAAATAATATATGAAATGCTGCTATGATTGCAAAAAGTTCTTGATTTGTCTATTAGAATCATCCGATTTGACGAAGGATTAAGCAAGTAAATTAAATTATGAATAAAAGCAGCATGTTGCAATGCTTAGAAAACATTTAAAGGAGACCAAACTGGTCATCAAAGCCGGTTTGTTAATTCAATGACATCCCATGATGGGTAATGCTTCTCCGTTGCCATGGCGATTACGTCATATTTAAGATAGTCATATTATTTCCGTATTGCTGAATTTAAAAACTGAATTTGTATACTAAAATTGTTTAATTATAGCAATCATATAATCTACCGACAGTTTTTTTGTTAGATGTTTCTGAAGAAATATATATTAAATGGAGAAAGAGTCTATATATGGATGTCAAGTTCTGAACTTTTTAAAGCTAGGCTTAAGTTTGCCATTGGAATTTTCAGTAAATGTCAACAAAAGATAAAACTTAAAATGTACTTATTTTATAACGGAAATTAATCATATTATAATAAGAGACGATATAATTCATTTCACTGAAACTAATTATATTACGAATGCAATTAATTTATCACGTTTAATGTACAATTTCGAACTTGTTTCGTTTGCTAAGGTTAGCAACTCTATGCGCCATTTTCCTTTTAAATTGAATAATCAATTTGTTTAGTATGATTTATTTTGATAATATAAACGCATCATTAGCTAATATAAACACACCATTAATATATCTCATACATTTGAAAATCTGCAAAATTTGCATTTTAAAACTTTTTTGTGAAAACAAGCATAAAATGTAGTTACTACACTCCAAAGACGTTTGCTGTGAACTATGCCTACTAGCTGCTCAGAGAACTGCACTCCGATAAAAGTGAAAAAATTACAGTCTTACAAGGAGACTGCCAAACATGATGTGCACAGATTTTGATAATTTTAATGTATATTGTAGGGGTCATACTCCTAATTATTCAGGTCAAAAGTTTCCTACAAATGGGCCTTAGTTTTCGAGAAATTTCAGGTTAAAGTTCAGCATGTGTTTCAATTACCCATTAGTTCGTCGGTCAGATTTAGTGTTCGTGCTTCGAGTCCCGGAGGTGAGGGTTCTGTCCTATCATGTGCCTTTTTACCTTTTATAATAAATTTTATATATTTGATGTGTTACAAGTTTTATGCAGAATTATGAATCTTTGAACTGTTTGATATTTTCCTAATAAATTCTATTTGCATTTTCGAATTTTTTGTGAAAATTTATATTTTTTGCGCAATTTTTATTCTAATCTTTCTGTTCACGAAAATCCAAACTAATTTATGTCTTGATATCTCATTTTTTTAAAACGATTATTGTTTACATTTATGTATATATATATTTATTTATTTATCATATTTATGAAATAATGCTTTTTTTTTTTATTTGCATTTTCTATTTTAAAAAACTTAAGTGATTAAGAAAAAGTTAACAAAATAATATATTCTTTTAATATTTGATTTGTTCTAAATATATTGCAGTATGTTAACTGGTGAAATACTAAAATATTTATTATCACCAACATCGACATTTTTAGTTTATTAAATATGGAACTAATTGTGTGATACATAACGTAAAAATATTCAAAACAAAATATCACACTAAAAATCTTCGTTAAATATTTTCTTTACGTAAATTGTTTTAACAATATTAGAAGAATGTATAAATTAACATATTATATTCTTTAAAAATACTTAAATTGTAATAAATATATTAAAAAATGCATTAAAAGTACAAAAAGAAATTACTTCAAACGTGGTAAGTGTCTGCAAAGGAAGCTAAACTAAATGAATAAAAAGAAAATTTTATTTATTCTGATATTACCGTAAAAGTCATCGCAGAGGATTTTTTTTTCAGATTTTTTTTATGTATTGTCATTTACAGACGATTTTTCATTTCTAGTTGAATCTTTCTGTATGACATCGACTTGTTAGAATGAAAAAAAAAAAAATTAATTGTAATATATTATTTTTTATTTGTGCAAATTAAAAATGATGTTGAGTTTGAACTTTACAGTTAAATGTATTTAAATAAAATAAAAAAATTATATAACTGGTTAAAACTTGGATATAAGCGTTACTGCTTTAATATTTTATTACTTCTTTCAAAATATGCTATTGGAATTACCTAATCATACATATGTTTAGATCAGGGGTTCTCAAACTATGGTACGCGTACCAGTACTGGTACGTGAAGCTCTGGCTACTGGTACGCAGAAGTCCGATACTGGTACGTGGTATAAAATACAAACATCAGCATATTATTATGGAATTGAAAACGGCTATTTTTTTATTAACTTAGAAATTTTCAAAAAAAATTCGAACGCGATTTAGGATCTGTAAACGCTTTCTCTATTTTCTTGTTACGAGAAATGTCTGTTATAGCAGACTTGCTGAAATTCGTACTCAACGCTTATGATTCAATCAGTTTTCCAGAATTAAAAACACAATTATTAGATTTATATAGATAAAAATTGAATTTTTTAATAAAGATCTAATTTTAAAATTAATGAATGAAGTATTTTTAATTAGCGGAAGAACTGTTTTTAAACAGCTTTACAAATTGAATTATCTGAAGATAAAGTCTGAATGCTTGGAAGTAGGAGGAGCTTGTGTGAGTAGGAGTAGTTAAAACAAAACAACATCCCAAGCGTAATTTATAAATTACACTTGGAATGTTGTTTTGTTACCCATTGTTCTCTTTGTACTAGAAGAGCTTCTAGGAAGTGTGAAATAAAAGTCTTATTTCAAACATAATTCATAAATTGATTCATTGTGTTGATTGAAATATTTTCTTCTCTTTTACAAAAAGTGTTATAGTTTCCTCCTATTTCTAGAAATCAGTTTTTGAGAGAGTAAGATTATTCCAATCAAACAAATACTGTGGTCATATGCAGTGCAGATTTAAGGTAAAGCATTGTACATATGTACTGAGGTGGTGTATAAGATGTATGAAGAAACTTGCAAGTGTTTGCCCACTGAGCGACATTACTGTCGCATTTAAAGGTATGCAGATTATTAATACGGTTGTATTGAGCCTATGTTAAATGCGCTAACTAAGCTTTAGATAAGAAATTCGCAGGACCTGATTAATGCAGAGGCCTAGGGCCCACCAACATAAATAAAATTGCTTACATAAAGTTTATCAAAAATGCAGTTTTTTCCAATTATTTCTTCCAAAACCAAAAAAGATTTTGATTAACTTGGTAACCATATCATAATATCTAAGGATAACCACCGAATACTCCCCCCAAAAATTTATAGCTATTATCTTGGTTTGAGACTGGCTCCGAAAAGGTACTGGGTCTTGAGCTCCACATGACTTTAATCAGTCTCTGGAAATTCGTTTTTCATTTCAGACATCCTGCCACTGTATCTCACAAGAGAGGAAAGAAGTGAACTTATTCAGCTCTCCTCTCCTGTGATGGATTACTGGAGTCCACATTCAAAAGGATGAATGTAACAGAATTTTCGCTGATGAGAATATCAGTGTACCGTCAAAAATACACAAAGTCTGTTTATGTTTAGCACAACATGTCTCTGTGAATGTGCTTTTCCCCCCTTTGTTATATGAAAAAAAAAATACAGGAATAAACCAAACATCGAATCTGACTTATGACTAAAACTTCTCAATATTGAGCCAGACATGAGGAAGTTGTGCTTGATAAAACAAGCCCATCCTTTTCATTAGCCTACAACAGCAGTATATGAATCAGTGTGTGCCAATATGTCATTATGTATTGTGCCTTTTTTACTATACCAAAATACTGTAGTTTGATATTGTATGCATTATTAATGATGATACTACTTTTTACTTGAATGTTATTATAAAGCAGTCAATTTAGTAACGTAATCATTCATTTTTAAATGCAATGAAACCTGCTATGACGGAAATACAAAAAGTCGGAGAGATATTTCGTTTTAGACAGGTTTTTTATATTAGCTTTACGTTTGTTACCAGGTGGTACGCGGAAGTATGAACTTCGATTTAGTGGTACGTCGGTCTAAAAGTTTGAGAACCCCTGGTTTAGATGATTTGAGATGAAAAATATTTTGTATCAGTTATAAAAAAAAAATTTTCATTTAAAATTCCATAAAGTTAAAAAAAAGTATTATTTCAAAACGGTTATTGAAATATAAAAGATAAATAACAATAAATTTTAAACAAAATGTAGACCTAAATTAGTTTGGAATTTCATCAATAGAAATATTAATTTCAAAATTGTGCAAAAAAAATAAAAAATAAAATAAATGTAAATGGAATTTATTAGGAAAATATCAAAAAGTTCAAAGATGCAGAATTCATAATTCTGAAATTTGTAACGCGTCAAATATATAAAATTAATTTAAAAAAAGTAAAAGGCACATGATGGGACAGAACCCTCACCTCCAAGGCTCAAAGTGCGAACGCTAGCTCTGTAAGACTGACAAACTAATGGGTATTTGAAACACATGCGAAACTTTCAGGGTTGCTATTTTGTCTACTTTTTTGTAAAAAGTTCAGGACGTCAGAAGAAATTGGACAAAATGAAAATCTGCTGATTTTCCATGTGTTTGACATATAAAATTATTGCTATGATGCAATATAATTATATGACTACATTGTTTATTAATAATAAAATATATTTTTTCAATTAATCATTTAATTAAACTATAATGACTGCATATTAATCAGAATCTAATAAATCCTCAAAGAAAATGTTAATTACATGTTAGTACAATTAATTTTAGACAATATTTTACTTTAAAAATAATCTTATGATGTATATGTCAAACAGTTTTGATTATTTGGTGGTGTAATGCTTCAACTTCCGAACGAAACTCGATGGAACAGTCAAATTAAATGCTTGGAGACGAATGTGTAAAACAAAGATGTTTTCTTGAAAATTATTGATGAACATATATAAGTAGTAGTAGATATAAACATAAGGAATATAATTAACAATATTGCTTTATATAAAGAAGTGAAACATCCAATCAGTCTGTTGAAACCCATCAGTATTTAACTGGATGTGCTACAGAGAGATTCCTCTACTATTGAAGATGTAACCAATGAATTCTTGAGACTTTTGAAATCTGAAGAACTTGAAATTTATAATAAATGTTTACAGAAAAGATTTGATGACTGCATCATGCCAACTTACACTTTATCATACATGCTGCATCCAAAATACATGGGTGAGGGACTTACTAATGACCAAGAAGAAATATAGCAAGAAAATAGGTGAATGACTTTGATAAAAAAAATTTCCATTGATTGTTAAATTTTCCATTAAGACATATCCATTTCTGATATATATTTTTCTGATACAATCATAAATAATCTATCACCAGCAGAATGGTGGGAATCACTGAAAAGATATAGTGACATAGAAAATATTTCAAATTTTGCATGTCATCTTTTTCATTGCGTAGCCTCATTAACAAGCATTGAATGATTTTTTTTCAATTCAGCATGATTCAATACAAACTTAGAAATAGGCTTTGATTACAAACTGCTACAAAATTTTTAATGGCTTATAAAATGTTAAATTCTAAAAACAAACAACTTGCTCCTGATCCTGAAGCATTTGACAACTATTAAATATTTTACAATCTTTATGTACCTTGAATAACAAAATTTCATAATATGCATTTCTGTTAATTTCTTTATTATTTCCTGGTTATTTTGCATTTGATATTTTAACTAAAAGAAAATTTTTATCATTATATTTTTCTACTTCTTATTGATGTTCCTCCCATAGTCAAATGTGTATATACTGAATGTTTTTATGCATATATTAAATTATTAATGTCATTGCAAGAACAGATTTCATTTCAATACATTTTCTTAATTAACATTAATTTGTTATTTCATCATATGACTTCTTTTTACTTTCTTCTATCTTTACAAGAAGAAAGTATTGGATTCATGAAAATTTTCGACTTCCGGTTTTCGACGGATTTATACGTTTTAGAAGGTCCTGAACACGATTTGACTATTTTTAGAAAATGTCTGTCTGTGACTCTGTCTGTATGTGACAAAAATTTTGTGGGCGCTCTATCACAAGAACTAATGCTCGGAATTTAATAAAACTTTAGATTCAGTTAGACCCTGATATAAGTTGGTGCTGATTAGTTTTTGGTAAAATTCGCCCGGCAGGTGGCGCTGCTATGCAGCCTTTTTCGCGAATTTACAATAGCTCTATCTCAAGAACTAATGCTCGGAATTTAATAAAACTTTATATTCAGTTAGTCTCTGATATAAATTGGTGCTGATTAGTTTTTGGTAAAAATCGCCCAGCAGGTGCCGCTGCTATGCAGCATTTTGTAGGATTTACACGATTTTAGCGATAGTCCTATCTCAAGAAATATTGCATGGAATTTATTAAAACTTGAGTTTCAGTTAGACCTTGATATAAATTGGTGCTGATTCTTTTTAGTGTATGCGGAACCTGTGTGAGATAGAAGAAAGTTTTGGGATTGACACATCCAACTAGTTTTATTAAGATTTGAGGCTTCAAACATTTAATTTTTTATTTCTATTTTAAATTTTGTAAACTGGTTATTAATTGCAACTGCCATATGACAGATAAACAAGTTAAATTTTACTGCAAATGTATATATTTTATAATTGCTATTTAATGCATTATAACTTAATATTAATATAAATTTTATTTATAAACATGTTTGCATAAAAAAGCTTCTAGATGAATTAAACTTAGTTTTTCATTTTCATGCAAAATATTTCACATACTGTTGTGTATATAAAAATGTATATGTGATATTTTAATATAAAAGTTGTTTCTTGAACAGGAAGAATCAATATAGTTATACATTATTGTTAAATTCTGTATTTTTAATTTAGAATTTTCAATTTATTAAAAGGGAACAAAATGATATTTTGTCCGGGACGGTTTTTTTCCACTCTGAAAAAAAAAAAGGACAACCCTGGGAACTTTAACCCGAAATTTCTCGAAAACTAACGTCCATTTTAAGGAAACCTTTGACCTGAATAATTAGGGTATGACCCCTACAACACACTTTAAAATCATCAAAATATTTGCACATCGTGTTTGGCGGTCCCCTTGTCAGTTTTAAAATTTTAAATCCAAATTATATGTATCACAAACACACAATTTTTAAATTCCTAAGAGTCTGTATCAAAAATGTTGTTGATAGAACTGTAACAAGTACTTAGTACATACTCAGTACTCAGCCAATACTGAGTAGTTGTAATAATTTCATGTTTTAAGCACTATTTAAGACAAAAGAATTTATAATTGATCTATAGAAAGTTATTCGAATATAAATGTATAATATATGCAATTATTCATAAAAACTATTTACTTGGTACATAAAAATATTTACAAAATATAGAAAAGTTTAGAAAAAAAAAACAATGTAAAATTAATGCAGATAAAAATTTAGTTTTATATTTATGCATGTAAAAATAGGTATTTTTTAAACTAAGAAAACACTATGGTTTTGTATACAGAAACAGTTTGTAGAAACAGAAAATACACTAACTGCAGGGATCATTCTAGAACATAAAAAAGGGCAGGGCGCACATTACATAATAAGGGCAGTTTTGTTGAAAAGGGCACATAATTTCATAAAAAGTGCATTTTTGTAATAAGTGCATATACCCATATACTGGTGGGAAGGGCAGTCTGGCAACAGCTTAAAGTACTCTTTAATTTAAAATATCCAATAACATTTCTAATTTCCATAACTTCACCATTTGAAAAGTATTAAAAATAGCAAAATGAAACTTATGTTCTCGATTTTTATTGTAAAATTGTTTACTATATTCACAGTCATTTCCTCCTTTTCCCACGATATTCAAAAACTTCTCTCTAAAACTTTTATTTACCAGATAACTTTTTCCAGTTTTAGCAAAACTGCAAAATAAAAGTTCTAAAGCTACTTCTCAAATTTTTTATAGAACTTATGTAAGTTATCATGTGGTCAAAGGCCAGAATCCCTGTTCTTCATTAGAGAAGATGAAATTAATCAATGACACTTAGTCACCCTTTATGTCTTGTTTAATGGAAAAAATGATAAATAGACAGATGAATCACTCAAAGTCAAAGATTAGACATACCAGGGCATTTCACAGAGAAATAAAGAGGGAAAGAGGAGTACTCCTGATGTAATTTACTAGCATTCTAAAAATAAAAGATAGGTCAAGAATTTTTTTAAGTACAATGCAAATAAGGCAGGATTCTACCCAGGAATTAAAGGAGGGTTGGAAAGTTCAGGAAAAAGGGCAAGGAGGATAGAATTCTACTTGGAAAAAGGGCAAGGAGGGTGGGATTTTATCTAAAAAGGGCATGAGGGCCCTCTGAAACTCTCTAAAATGATCCCTGCTAACTCAAATTAAAAAATATTTTAATAATTAAACTTGTTATATCACAAATTATGGTGTTAAAGACACCAATTGTTCTACAAGGACATTTCTTTTATTGTCGGAGCAAAGCTCCGGCTTCCCATGAAAAATTACACTTTTGTGTACACGATAGCGGCCAAAATATTTGCCGCATTGATACCAAAATTGGACTGGAAGTCGGTAGTGGCAAAATCTCGCCGGGGATTGAAAAACAGAAATATTCGTCAACTCTAACGCCCGGAATCGTCTGCTCTAGAATTTTCCATTTCCCCATAGAGATAACATTGCGATTGTTTGAATTAAATAAAAAGAAAATTGAAATAATTTATATTGTTGCCATTTTTTATCATGAAAAACTTTTGAATTAAATAAAAAGAAAATTGAAATAATTTATATTGTTGCCATTTTTTATCATGAGAAACTTATTTAAATAACAATATACTCGGAAACAACCTTTTAGTAAAAGCTCTTAATCTCGGTCCCATACATTCTACTTTTATATATTTTACATATATTTTACTCTTCTGAAATAAGGACTCCATACATTTTTATCTTAAAACACGTTCAATGAAGTTTAAATCGTATTAAGTACATGAATTTAGTTTTTTTTAAATCGAACTCAGCAATTGGTGTAATTAAACTTTTTGTTTCCATTTCAAAATATTTTTTTTTTCTTTTCATTCAAGCTTATTGTATAAAAGAAGTATGAGAGTAAATCTGTTTATTTTGATATAGTCTAGCCAATGCAGGATAAAAAAATATATATATTAAGAAACATTTTATATATGAACGGATTATATGTTTTTATTATATAGAATTTGCAAGGATGCCAGTTAAGAGAAAGCAATCAGCTGAAATGAGAAGAATTGCGAATCGTAATTCAATGCGGAGAAGTCGCACAAGTCAGTTACCTTCAGATTTTTTGCCGAGTACCAGTATACTGACAATTCAAATGAATGAAGCAATCAGGTTTGATAGAGAGGTATCGCAAATCACCTATGTGTCCTGTAATACGTGTGTCACAGAGCTTTCCCTGATATCATATTAAATACTGCTGGGCTCTGCCAGACATGCAAGTGTAGAGACGGTGCTTTCAAGTTTTCTGCCACTAATTCGATGGACCCAGGTCCAGTTCCTATTTGTCTCAAAGATCTGAGCTACATTGAACAAATGATGATCGCTCAAATACATCCAGTGGTTTCTCTTTACCGTATACGAGGCTCACAGTATGGATACAGCGGAAATGTAATCAGCTTTAAACAAAATATTGAGAGTTTTATTTCGCGCCTGCCTGTCAATCCTTCAGATATGACTTCAACTGTGTTAGTGACAAAAGATACTTTATCAGGATGTGCAGAGTTTTCTGTTCGTTCACAACGCCTTCTAGAAGCACTCAGATGGCTTAAAGCTCACAATCCCTATTATTCAAATATCACAATTGATGAAGATTTGATCGCTACATTACCTGAGAATGGTGACGTATCTCAAATGTTACCAACAGCAACCGATATTACTGAGGATATTGATACTTTGAACGAGGAAATAAGGCGCGAGTCATTTAGACCACTACTTGAACCGGTAAATCAACACAACTTAATAAATGACGCAATTCGTGTGCCTCACCCTTCATTAAATTCACAGCCTATCAACGAATTTCAAGAAGAGGGTTACATAGCACGTGCTTTTCCTCATCTTTTTCCACATGGTACAGCTGACTTACGACAACCTCGTCAAAAAGCAGTCTCTCCTGATGAGTATTTTAAGTTCCTAATGAAGTATGAAGATGGGCGATTTGCTAAAGACCCCGATTTCGCTACTTTGCCATGAATTCAATTCTTCGGTGGCAGTCTTTGGCTAAAGGGCGTTTTTTCGTTCAGCGAAATAGGTTCAGCAATAAGACGGTAGAGCAGATGCGTGATATTCTGAATAGGCAACCAGAAATGGCAAAACATATTATGATTTATGCTAGCAAATTAAGATCCACAAAAGGATACTGGCGTGCACGTTGTGGGGAACTCCTTTCCATGGTAGGACAAATTGGAGCACCAACAATTTTTTTTACACTGTCTGCAGCTGATTATCACTGGCCTGATCTTTTCAGACTTTTAGAGCCTAATAGAGATCCAAATGAGCTGACTGATACAGAACGCAGACAATTAATGCACGACAATCCTCTGTTGACTGGTTGGCTCTTTCAAAAACGTTGTGATATATTTTTGAGAAAAATCTTGACGCCGTTGTTTTTAATAGACGACTACTGGGTTCGTTTCGAATGGCAGTGGCGTGGAAGTCCTCACATGCATGGATTGTTGTGGTTAAGAGGGGCGCCAAACATGGAAACACTAGACATGACTAACGCTGAAAATGTAGCAGCCGTAACAGCATATTTTGAAAAACTATGCAGTGCTGTTAATCCTGACAAGGACGTCCTCGTAAATGATATACACCGCTGTCGAGTTCGCTTTTCAGACATTTCCAGTGAAGATCGTGAAAAAGATCTCGCTCAGCTCTTAAATCAAGTCCAACGTCACACAAGACATGGAGATTATTGCCTAAGGAAAAAAAGAGGTACAAATAGTTATAGCTGCAGATTTGGTTTTCCAAAAGCAGAGTGCGACTCTCCAAAGCTTCAAGTAGAAAATGGCATAATTAGCTTTTTGCCAAAAAGAAACGATTCTGAAATGAATACCTACAATTGCTTCGTGTCACAAGTTTGGAGAGCTAACACGGATTTCAGTCCTATTACATCAAAGGATGCGGTTTTGCATTACATTGCCAAATATGCCTCAAAATCAGAAACAGCTTCTGTTCCTTACAAGGAATTGTTATCTGAGATTTTAAATAAGATGAACGAAACAAATCCAGCGGTTCAAGCAGTCCAAAAACTTATTTTGTCTTCTGTTTCTGAAAGGGATTACTCAGCCCAAGAGGTAGTACACATATTAATGGGATGGCCAATGTATCACAGTAGTCGGGAAGTAGTTACAATACGGCTTCATGATAAGAACTGGGAAGAAATCAACTTTTCAAGCGACGAAAGACCATCAAAAAGCATGCTTCAGAAATATTGCGCGCGGCCGGAGAAACTTATTTCCTGCACGCTTCTTAAGTTTGCAAAATCTTTCTCAGTAAGAGGAGTCGATTATCACCAAAGAAGAAAAGATGCAGTTGTCAGAGTTTTTCCTCTTACATCACTCAACCACGACCCAACTCTAGCCGAAGAATACTATAGGCAACAAGTATTACTCAATTATCCTTGGAGAGGTAATTCTGACTCTTTATTGCAAGAAGGCCTGCCGTCTGCGTATCACTCATGGGAGGAAGCATTCAATGATCTAAATATTGATGCACACGAAGAAATAAATTTTCCTGCTGTTAGCAGTACACATGAGACAGAAATCCTGCAAGAAGAATACCGCGAGATTGATCCATATATGGCAGCAGCTGCCATAGTTCCTGTGCAGACAAACGAGGATACTTTGGGGCAACGCGTGATTGATCATGCATGTGAGTGGAAAAGTGAGAGTTACAAGTACCCTGATCGCAATTTTACTTCATTTTTAAATTACTGTAAAGAACAACAACTTACAGTGCATCAAAATTACGATACGTCTGAGATCAGATTTACAGATGAGCAGCAAAAAATACTTCACTTATGCACGCAACAGCTTTCGTCTTTGCAATCAAGATTTATAAATTGCCCTAAACGTACTTTTATTATTGGGAAAGCCGGAGCTGGAAAAAGTACGGTAATAAAAGAAATTCGCAAAAGAGTTACCGAGCAGTTAGGACCGGAAGCTATTATGGTGTTGGCTCCAACAGGTGCTGCTGCAATTAATATCGAGGGCAAAACAATTCACTCTGCACTAAAAGTACCAACATGTTTTAAATCGTTTGCTGATTTAGGAAGTGAAGCAGCAAGAAATCTACAGCTCAGCATGAATCCAGTTTCATTTCTCATTATTGACGAATTTTCAATGATCGGATGCCGTCTGATGGCTGCACTTGAGCAAAGATGTCGCGAAGGTAAACCAGACAGCATTGAACCTTTTGGAGGCTTATTTGTTTACCTGATTGGAGATATTAGGCAGCTACAGCCTGTAAAAGACACATCTCTATATAGGAGACATTCTATAAAAGACATTTTGGCTTTACGTGGACAAACAGTTCTTAAGATGTTTGAAAAATGTTTCACCTTAACAAAGTCAATGAGACAAAGCGACGATCAGCAAATACAGTTTAGAGAGACTCTTGATTCGCTTTCCGTAGGCGAAGTTACAGGCGACCAATACGCATCCCTTATGCAACGACGTAAAGCTATACAGCCTCCGGCTGAACTTGAAAGATTTCAAGATGCCATACGCCTTTTCCCACTAACAAGCAAGCTGAAGAACATAATCAAGAAGTACTTCGTAAATCAAAATGGCCAGTGGCAAGAATATTAGCAGACCACAATAATCAAATAGCAAGATGGAGTGAAGATGAGCACGCGTCTGGACTTCAGGCTGAACTTTTTTTAGCAATTGGATGCAGAATTATGTTGCGTACCAATCTGTGGACAGAGGGAGGATTGGTCAACGGTGCACTTGGTACGGTAAAAGATATTGTCTACGGACCAGGATTACGGCCTCCAGGCTTGCCACAGGCAGTAATGGTTCATTTTGATGATTATCGGGGACCATTTCTCACTGAAAGACTTTTTCCTGTCACACCTATTACAAAGTCATGGAAAGAAAACAATGTCTCATGCTCCCGTACTCAGTTACCTTTAACAGTTTCATACGCTGTCACCATACACAAATCCCAAGGTTTAACTTTATCAAAAATAGCTGTGGACATTGGTGAAAAGGAGTTGTCACTTGGAGCAACTTATGTCGCGTTTAGCAGGGTTCGACGTTTAGAGGATGTTCTGATTGAAGTGCCTTTCGCAAAGGATAGGCTAGACCAAATTAGAAGAATGGGGGCACTTGCTGATAGATTAGCATTTGAGCAGTATCTGAGGCAACTGTTGACCGAATAAACACTTGAAGATTCAACAGCTGTTATTGTAATTTTTCTTTTATACTATTAAACAGTAAATATAAAAATATAAAATATATATTATATATTGTTAATGTTATATTTTATGTTTATCCCACTCAATGCTCCGACATTTCGGCCTGACGGATTCTAGTTATTATTATTATTGTAGATTTGGCCTGCCTCAGAAAAAATACATTCGCTGTAAGCACTGCTTGATTGTGCACATAAGAGTTTTCTTGGAAGCTTGCACATAATGGGGAAAGTTTTACTATATTTCTTCCAAAATGCAAATAGAGTGTCAGTGTTGCACATCAACTCTCCTGCTAAGAAAGAGTGGATTTTGAATTTCAGATTGATCTTCATGCATCAATTAAAGGGCTTTTTTAAAAGCATTTGTATTTTTCAGTAAAAATAACAATTTAAATTGAATATTAACAGCAGTTGCTATAAAATATTGAAAATTTTCAGGGATTTAGTTTTCAATTGTATCCTGCTGATTCTATTTTGCCTTGTTTACATTTTTCGATTCACTGTTTAAAGATGGGTGTGGTTTTAATTTTATATTGGTTCATTGTACTTTTTATGTATCAATTCTGTTTTTTTTTCTTTTTTTCGAAATAATGCTACAATTTTAAAATTTTTGAATTTTTTAAAATTGTTTTTAAAAGATGCACAGTTAAATTTTAAATTTAATTAGTTAATTTTTAACTAAATAAAAAGTTAATTAAAAAAATGATTATCTGCTCAAAATGCATGTTTATATATATATATATATATATACAAACAGGCATGTTACCCTTAAGCTTACTTCATGTGTGCAACAGTGGTTCTTTCTCATACTCAACTATTCAGCCTCGGTACTCGGTAGAGTAGTAAATGGCCAAGTACTGTATTACCGAGACAAGAAAAACCCTGTGTAGAGTTGCTTCTTTCGAAGGTTCCATAACTTATAGGGAGAGAATTTCGTCAGTAGGAGCAGACTGTGATAATTCTCGGACTGACTAGCTGAATGGGGGGAACTTCCCTCAAATAAAGTCGACTGACCAGTTACCTTGGCAACTGGACCGAGCGGAGACCGGTTTCAGAGCTTTTCTAACCAGAGCTAAACAGTACACAGTACTCGGCTAAAGTACTACTCAGTACACCATTAGTTGTTGATTAAGTTGTGTAATTGTTTATTAATGTTTTGTAAAAGAAAATTACAAAAAGTAATTTTTAAATCACATTTCCAATCATTACTATATATAGTTTAAATTTTTTTTATTTTAATATATTTGTTAAATTACAACTTTTCATTAAATATAAAAATATAAAAGATACATAAAACGTCCAGAAAAAATATGACATCTTTTGAATGCACAAAATAACTATTATTATCACATAATTATGAATGCACAAAATATCTATTGTAAATGTTTTGTAAATGCTTAACAATATATAAACTTATGTTCACTTCACAGTTGTTTACAGTCACTATAAATGTTTTTGATATTAGTTACTTCCAACAAATTTTTTATAAATGTCAAAATGTATGAATACATTTTTTCACATAAAGAGTCCAAAATCCATAAATTAATTTATGATGTATGAGATAATAAATAAATGAAAATGAAAATAATAAAATAACAGTCATATTACACAAACAATAAATTTAAAGATGTGGCTTTTACACTTTGAAGTCTGTAGATAAAATTTTCAAATGCAACTTTCATGAGACTAATTCATATGTCAAGTCTAAATAAAGTTTCAGGCTTTTCAAATATTTACAAGATAATAAAAATGACATCTGGTACTTAAGAATTATCCATGCCAGGTAAATAAACCACGCCAACAATGGCAACTATAATACTATTTGCAGTAACCCCCTTTTTTTTCACTCTACATTCTAACTCTATAGTTTATTATTATCAAGTAGAAATATTACAGGCAATTCCAAAAGTATTTATATATAACAGTATAACATAGATATAGAAATGTATATTATAGACCTAATATGGGATTAGTATATAGTATATATATATAAACTTAATGTAAAATTAAACCATTGAAACATAAGAAATTGACCATACACAATGAAATACATAATATATATCATATTCATTCCAGCGGGTATAACATACAAACAAAAATAAAAACTACCATCATAAATATCTTTTATAGCTAAAAGCCGTCAATCTGATGTGTTTAATAAATATATACAAAATTACTGTTTTGTATTATTTTAGTTTACTTTTATGTTATTTACAATTTTTAAGGATGGTATATATTTAATAAATGTACATTAAATGACTTGTTTGAACATGATTGACAATGTTAGGATTGGCAATTAACAACCATTTTTGGCAATCTATCTTCCTGGTATGGATAATATGTAAGTACCTGACATTTTTTTAAGACAATGCCTCACATCATAACTAAATGAGGTTTGGCTATTTAAAAGTTAGATTTATGTATCAAAGTTTAATTTTCCTTAGTTCGATAATCCACTGTCTCTGATGGAAGTCTAATTTCCATTCCATCCATGAAATTTTCCAGTACAACTTGACATCCAAGTCTTGAACTGAAAGCAAAAATTTTTCTGTTAGTTGAAACTAAATATTTTAATTCAAAAAAACAAATAAAACATTTATAATATATCGTAGTACATAAAAATAATATTCATAATATAAATCAGGAATCACAAGTTCATAAAATTTACGCTGCAATTTATTTATTTTAGCTTAAAACTTGAATTGTCTTAACATTTTCATATTAACAAAATGAATTCTAGATTGCAATTCATGCTGCAATAATAACTCTAAGAAAATTCATGACTTTGAAATAAAAAAAAAGCCATAAAATAAACTTTTTAAACCATTTAGATTATAATCTATTCATTGGGTAGTTCTGAAAGTTTTCAGTATTTTTTGCAGATGTGAATTGCAACGGTGTATGGACCTTTTCACCATTTGGAAATAACATTGTTTGGTAGAACAAGAAAATAAAAAGTCTATAGAAATGTTAGGCCATCATATATGATGATCAATGTACTTCGATTACAATTACACAGTTTTCCATATGAATAATCAAAAGGTGCATTTTAGACACTCGAAGTTATTCCTGTTAAAAAGGGGAGACAATACTTCTGAAATCTGTAATGTTGCAGCCATGGAGTTATGAAAGAAGAGGAGTAGACATATCAATCTTCCCTGTGGAAAGTTCTGAAACAAAAAACGAGTTCTTTCTCCTTCTCCTGCATCTGCCATATTTGACTTTGACCGATAGCAATCGAATCAGCAGTCTCCAGTGCAAGACACAGTCAAATATAGCAGACGCAGGAGGGGGTAGGAACAGCTTCAAGTGAAGTCATTTATGACTGCTCCATTTAATGGATCCTGCTTGATTGCAGCAAATAAACATATAAACAAAAACGAAAAATCATGCGTCAAGCATAGATTATGAAACACTTTCCAACACAGCCAGAAAACTGTAACAAAACTTCACCGTTAAATAAGGTGAAAGAAGATATGTAAGTAAACAGTTTCGAAAACACATAACAAATTGAAAAATACAGTTTTCAAAATTACCTTCCAGTGTTAAAAAAGTAGTCTAATTATTTTGTACAGCCCTGTATATGATCAATAGATGTGGATATATAGTATGATAAAATTTAGTTCAGTTAGAATATTCATATTTAGCAATTTTCGCCGATTGATGGAAATGCACACGAAATCTTTTGTACAGCCCTGTACATTATCTAAAGACTTTTGTACATACCACCTATTAAGCTAAAAAGCAACTTAAAACTCACTTGCAGCAATTACCAAACGTAAACGACAATGTATCTTTTTTTTCGTAGCCCTATATATGAATTTATTTATATTCCACAAACTTCTATTAGTCTACTAAATATAGTTCAGCAGGAAAATGGGTAAACACAATTAAAAACTACCCTTAAGCAATTCACTCCCATAGTTTGTAGTACTTACGAATTTTCTTGTGTAGCCCTGTATATGGTCAACCGAGTTTATAAACACACACATACTATGAAAAAAAAAATTGCAAACCAAAGTTGAAAACGCACTTATTACACATAGACGGTAAATATCGCACATGTACTGTAACCAATATCTTTTGTGTGTCCCTGTAAATAAAAGCAATGCACACAAGAGAGCAATTTATAGTGCACCTCAGTAATGCATATAATTTTCATTATGTTTGAAATAGTGAAATATCACTAAATTACACTGCAGATGATTTTTCCCCATTGAACGATGTGTAAAAGAATTCTTTTGTTTGACCCTGTAAATGAATAATAAATGCTTTGCACCTCATATTCTACAAAAAGCATATTTTAATGCACTTCATAATTATATATCAATTTCATTATGTTTTAAATGACGTGGCATCATCAAAATGCGCTTGAACCGATTATTCCCCATTGACTGTAATTTAACGGAATACTTTTGTCTGTCCCTGTAAAAAAACTATAAGTACTACATACTTCTGTTGAAATAGGGAACATGCTATAGTAAACCACAATAACATACAAAAATTTCAGGACAATCAAAGCATATTTACGGGAGTTAGAGCATGGACAGACAGCAGACAAACCGAAGTCATAAACACTTTTCAACTAGGTTGGAAAGTGTTAAACAAGAACGAAAAATCATGCGTCAAGCATAGATTATGTAACACTTTCCAATGCTTCCAAAATAATTTTACAAATCATTACCATTTAATAAGCTGAAAGATAACATCTAAGTAAACAATTTGGAAAACGCATAACATATTTAAAAACGTAATTTCTGGAATTTCCAACATATACAATATTTGGAAAAATATCCGAATACTTTTATTCAGCCCTATATATGATCTATAGATTTGTATATATACTACATAGGATGCTAAATTTTAGTTTAGTTAGGAAACGCATAGCACAGTTTAAAATTCTCCTTCTGGAGTTTCTGTCAATAAACGGAAATATGTTCGCAAACTTTTGTGCTGCCCTGTATATGATCTACAGAATTTATACACACCAAGTAATAGACAAAAAGTGAGTTAAATTTAAAATTACGTTCAGCAACTTAAAACACACTTCCAGGAATTATTGTTAACAGACAATAGAGAATTCTTTTGTGTGTCCCTGTAAATAAACAATGACTGCTATACACACAATATTCTGTAGTAAGCCTCTTGTAATGCACCTTAGTGATATATATATAAATTTCAATGCGTTTAAAATAATGAAACATTATTTAATTAAACCACAAAAGATTTTTCTCCATAGACGTAATGTAACGGAATTCTTTTGACTGTCCCTGTAAAGTAACTATAAGTGCTATGCACACCCTATTCCATATTTAGCTTCTTGTAATGCACCTTCATGATATATATCAATTACAATGTGTTTGAAATTGTGTAACATCATTAAAATAAACCGCAAATGATTTTTCCCCATAGACCGTAATGTAACAGAATTCTTTTGAGTGTCTCTGTAAAAAAAACTATAAGTGCTACACAATTCAGTTGAAATAGGGAACATGCTATAGATAACGACAATAACATATAAAAATTGCAAGGCAATCCCAGCATATTTACGGGAGTTAGAGTACGGACAGACGGCAGATGGCCAGACAAACCGATTTTAAGAAAATATTTAACAATTCATTAAATCTATATTATACAGCAAAAATACATCTGTGAGTAATGCTGACATCATGCAACCACCTGATCAATAAATGTTGCTTTTTCTGCAATTTTTTTAAACATTGCACAATTTCAATTTTTAAACTGTCAAATAGGGGCAAAAAATGTACTTTTAAATAGAATTTGTTTCAAAACTTTATCTCAGTTTGCTGATTTTTTATGGTTTTTATAATAATTTTCAAGCATTAATTTTTCTAAATCTGCATGCAACTCAATTATCGAAGATTAACCTATTTGCACTTAAAACAATGCAATTAATTCAGAATTTGTTTGTTTCCATGAATATTCTGTAACTAAATTGACAAACAAAAGTTAAACTTCATTAAAAAAATAAATAAATAAAATACGAATTTAACAGATAAGTAATCAAACTATGCACTTAAACACTGAAATGATCAGATTCACCAATATTTCAATAAATAATGAAATGTCTTACAAGTGACTGCTGGCAATGGTGGCATGCAGCTAAAATGAAAGTCTCAAAAATACTTTTGGTATAGTTGGTGTGCAATCTAAGAAAACATATTAAATGTAAAAATTCTATTAGAGTTTTCAATTTAAAACTATTTACATCTATGTACATTGTGTCTCTTTAACCTGGAGAGCTTGGGTTGGATTGTCTGGTGTTAATATTTTAAATCCGTAATAAAAAATATAAATATATATATTAACTGATCTCTCCAACAAATGAAGTTATACAATTCCTTTGTATGTTTTTTTATGGACATTCGTGCATAACGTTTGAATGCATACACTGCTTTTAATAAGTTTTTTTTGTTGTTGAAAAGTATTTAAGTGGTGGTCTTTTTATAAATTTTACCAGGAAACAAAAATTATATGTTTATCTGTTTATATTTGGGAAAACTAAGTGTTCTGATATATTTAATCAAGCAGGTTTGTGTTCTGGGTGTATCAAAGATTTTTGATCGACCCCTCTGGGTTTATAAGATCATTATGTTTAGTGGAAAAGTGAACCAAAATTGAAAATATGCTGCAAAAGTTTCTCCAAATATTAGAGATAAACATTTTACTTAAAGCAACTCTTATGCTCTTGATCAGAATCTATTAGATCTTGATCGGAATAAAAATGGCAAACAGATAAATTTATCATATTATGTTTTCTTACAATACAGAGAGTAGCAGTAATTATGTTATCTTTATGCTGTTTGAGTATCATGCAATTACAGTATAAGTTGTGATGTAAATTGATACTGGTATTTTGCATTGATAATTTTCAGAATTAATTAATTTTCCTTTGTGTTTCAATCACCCCTGATCAACACATAATCCATTGACTACGACATGTATTATATTCAATGTGCAATAGAATAGACATTTGAAAAATATGAAATAGATCCCTTCATAAAAAGAATAATTCTGGAGATAAGAAAATGGACTAAATATGACTGAGTGGGGGAAAAGAGTTCATTCAATTAACTTACAGAGTCACCTAAATTCCAATATCCATGCAGAAGAACTTATGCTTTATAACTCATGATATTGAAAAGTTATTTATTATAAACTTTTCTGATTAAAATAGAAGATAAACTAAGATATCTATTGCTTATATTGAGAAAATGAAACAAAACACACAACATATTTATTGAAAACATCTACAGTCCCTGGCCAAATTATTAGACACAGTTGTTTTTATTAGAATATTTGGTATGTAATGACCTTAAAAACTAATTCAGCGTGGTAATATAGTTTTAATTCATTAAAATAATGTACGCCACCTATTTTTCTAATTTGAGAAACTGCTTTTGTTGACATGTCGAATTATAACACTGTCTAAAGGTCATCCGAACTAAAACACGTCATGACAGTCTTCAATTACATGGCTATGTGCGACAAACATGGAGGTGTTTGTGGCATTGTAAAATCAGTTGTTAGATGTTTATTTGTATTTCTATTGTTAGAATATCAATTTTAATTGTGAATATATTATTTTTAATAGTCAATATACTATTTTTAGGTAATTAAAATATGGGTAGAAAAACAGATTTGAAAACAGAAAAGAAAGGCGAAATAAAAGTGCTTTTAAATATTAAAAAATATTCAAATAGAGAAATTTCAAAAAAATTGAATGTTTCTGAAGCAAGTGTTAAGTCAGGTAAAGACGAAACTTGGGCTTGGACAAACATTGAGCCCAAAAAGAAAGAATAAATGTGGAAGAAAATCTGTATTCACACCAAGGATAGAACCACGCTTAAAGAATATCTGTGTGGAAAATCGATTTGCTACTACAAAACAGATCAGATCGAAGAGTCTGATGTTGTTGTGTCAGAGCGATCTGTATGCAGAAAACTAACAGCTATGAATTTTAAGGCCTTTAGACCAGATAAAAAAACAAAATTAACCAAAGCAATGAAAGCTAAGCAATTGAAGTGGACTAGAGAGCATAAACACAAGACATTGGAGTTCTGGAAATCGATATTTATAAAGTTATTCTTATTTTATTAATACTTAAAACATTTAACAATGTCTGTCTTTAACCATTAGATAAATTCTTCATGTTAAAAATTATTTATTTCAGGTTTGCTTCAGTGACGAAAGCACTTTTGAAATTGTAGCAAACAAATCCCAGTTTATGCGTTGTCGTCCTGGCGAAAAGTTTCATCAAGATTGTGTCGTGCCAACTGTCATGCACCCAACAAAGGTCATGTTTTGGTCTGTCATAAGTGGCAAAGGCACTGGACGTCTTTACATAGTCAAAGGAACTATGAAACAAGAGCAATACAAAGAGGTGTTGCAAAGTCGGTTGATTCCACAACTAAAAGAATGGTTTCCAAATGGAGAACATTTTACATTTATGCAAGATGGAGCTCCTTGCCACACAGCACGATCAGTAAAGGCTTATTTACAACAAGAAAAACAAATCCCTGTATTGGACTGGCCGGTAATTCACCAGATATGAACCTCATTGAAAATGTTTGGGAGCTGATGAAGAGGGAGTTGGCCAAAGAGGTCATAACGAACAAAACCCAATTGATAGAAAAACTTATCCATGTATGGAATCATCACCCACACATGCAAGAAACTATTCAATGTTCATTAACAGTATGCCATGACGAATAGAGGCATTGATTGCAGCCAAAGGAGGCTCCACAAAATACCGATATTTTCGAATTTTAAATAAAAAGTTTTTCAAGTTCAATAATTTTATTTTGACTTACAAAAATAAATAATTTTAAAGTCATTAGTGTGCTTTTTATTCATTCTTATCCAACAATTAACGTTTATTGTGAATTTTAATTATTTATACAATAATATCATCTCTATGAAACTAGTAATATGATTTTACACAAAAAAACATGAGTGCGTCTAATAATTTGGCCAGGGACTGTAAATACTGATGCACCACGCTTGATAGAAACCTGGAGCGAACTGCGCATGGCCGAAAATGGCTAGTCCATGTCGAAAATGGGGAAGTCCGTAAGCCGTAAATACGCTGCCTAAGATAAAGAGTGGTGATTTCAGCTTCCTTTGCCAGTGCTATTCTCCCTACAGTGTGAATGGAATCGGCTTGGCATTCTGCCAACCGGAGTTCTTAGAAGCGTGGTTGAACAGTAGTACAGTAGTGTGCCAAAAACAACAGGATAAACTTTAAACCCTTTTGGTCAGTGGAAAAATAACTAAATGAAGCTACACCAGTAAAAATCTTCAACCAACTTTCATGATAATTTTTCCCCCTTAAACAAATATATATTTTTTGGCAATTCGATCCCTAGTATAACACACTTGTAGGGTAAGAAAGGAAGGAACCTAGGAACACACTTGTAAGATAAGCATGTGAAAAAAAAAACTTTCAAAGAGTTTAAAATTGTAGAAGTAAAGTTTTAAAAAGAATGTCTAATTTTATATAAACATTTTTCTCCATGAACATGAAAACCAAGAAAGATAATCTCATTATTATAGGTATGAAAACTAGACATTACAAAAATAAGGAATAGCAGAACACTTCAATTAAATCACATCATATGGCCAAAAATTCAAATAAATTGGATTCACAAAATAAGCCATAGTGGAAATGTACCTTTACCTTTAAAGCTCATTTGCAACTTAATCTAACTTTTGTCTTGGATGCAGCTTGAGACATAGCTTGCATAACATTTTATCCATCTTCTGCAAGCATCAATGAAGCAAATATCATTGCCTGAATTAGATAAAATCTTATGTGTTTTGAGATGCTTAGATGGAATTGGATTATAGTGTAAATGCATTCTATTAAGGCCCAAATATAAATTGTATAAAATGAGATTAAAATGTAAGAAAATAAACTTATATAATTTTTTGTCTTCCTCCCAATGAATATGAAAACCAAATATTCTGGTATAAGAAGTTTATTTAAAGGGGAGGGGGGGGGTGGGAAATTAGGCATTATGAGGACATGGAATAGCAAAAAGACTTTGTAATGACTTCATTAAATTATGTGGGAATATTGAATGAAGAATTCCATCCTAGACTATTTTCTCACGCCTGGGAAAGGGATTTTCCCACGACCAAGTCAACGCCGCGGTGTCTGGGGGCTTAAAGGAAAATGGACGTGCAGAATTCGGACGGCGGGAAGTTGATGGATATGATATTTCTGCAGAGACAAAGTACGAGGGTATTTCCCTGATTTTATGAGAAGACAGAAATTGGCAACAAGGCGCCAGGTAAGAACTGTGATTTCCCAATCAGAGAGGGTGAACGGACTGTATTGGGCTTTGAGAAACCGGTAAACGCCCAAACCCCTCCCCCTTTCCCTTCGGGGAGCTCTGAAGAAGAAGAGTTGGGAGCGGGAGTTGGATGTTGGAGATCAACTGAGGAGGTCGGATCTTGAGACCTGCCAAAGGTGGAGAATCATCTCCCGGAAAAGAGATAGGATTTTATCGGCCGGACACCACGTCCGGAGGTTTGAACATTGCTGAACACCAGCAAAAAGGAAGAAGAGACCCGAGACATCACGTCTCGTTTCTGAAATAGTTGTAGTTCACCATCAGCGTGTTTACAACTGGTGGGACACCCTGTCACCACTAAATTATCGAACTTTTCTTCGGAACTGGGACTTGCATTCCTGGAGCGGTATTTGGCAATTAGTTAATGAAATAGACAACAAATCAACTACAGTAGAACTCCAATTATCCGAACTCCAACTATCCGAATCGCTGATTATCCGAATCGCTTTCAGAATTTCAGAAAAAACAAATGAAGACGGAAACGTACTGCGATTCCCAAAATAATGATTCTGTCTACGCGCGCTACTGTCTTTCCCGCCGCGAAGACCCTGGGATTCAAATTCTAAATGATGATGAACTCATTGAAAGTGTGAAAGAAGAAGGTGCGAAGAAGAAGAAGATCTTAATGTCGAAGTTGAAGCATACACGGGACCATCAGCTAGTGAAGAATTTGCCGGCCTTGAAACTGTGTTGAAGTGGATGGAGCGTCAGCCCAATGGTGACCACATGCAACTTCTGACTGTCAACCGGATGCGCGACTTGGCTCCCCGAAAACGAATGAAGACTGTCAAACAGCTTACTTTGACCGAAATGTTCAGCAAGCAATGACTTTCATTTACAGTACGATACGTACATATCGTGCTAATGTACAGTACTTATAAATACGCTTAACATGTAACAGTGTTGCCTTTTCATTTAATTAATTAAAAGCTCTTTTTCTTTAAAAATATTTTTTTCTCCCATTTTCAACATACATACAGTAATTAATTAAAACATACCCCTTTTTTTTTGAAAAAATCCAATTATCCGAATTTTTGATTATCCGAATAGGGTCCGGTCCCAATTGATTCGGATAATTGGAGTTCTACTGTATATATTTTCTGTAAAACAAAAATGATTTCAGTGTAAATAATCAAAAGAAATAAATATATTTCTCTGGATTAAGTATTCCACTTGCGTGTTTTGCTACCATTAGAAATTTTATAACACCAAGTAGGAATTCTTTATAGTGGTGGCAGCGGTGGAATTTTGTCTAAAGATTAACTGGCCGTAACCAGGCTGAATTAGAAGCAAGTGCAACGAGAGTGGAAGTAGCCGCAACCAGGCTAGATAAGAAGCAAGTGCAACGAGAGTGGAATTAGCCGCAACCAGGCTAGATAAGAAGCAAGTGCAAGGAGAGTGGACTAGCCGTAACCAGGCTGAGTTAGAAGCAAGAGTGAAAGAGAGTTCCAATCACAGTTGATCCGGACGCCAGAGACGTACTCCAGTGACGGAAGTGGAATTTAAGAGCAGCAACCAGGCTGAATGAGGAGCAAGAGTGAAAGAGTGCTCGAAGCACCAGTTGAACTGGACGCCAGTGACAGACTCCAGTGACAAGAGTGCCGGATTTTTAGAACCTTACAGTGGTCGAAGTCAGACAGAAACAGAGTGCCGGATCTCAGACCCTGACAGAGTGTGACAGTAACCAAGGAGGTGATCTGAACTCAGGAGATTCCAGGTTAGAACTTTTATTTTGTTCATTTCAGAGGTCTTTTTGGTTTAAAAAAAAAAAAAAAAAAAAAAAAAAAAAAAAATCTTGGTCGGTAGTATATTATTGTTTATGTAAAATTGGTAATAATTTTGTTTAGTATTTGGATTGAGGCTATGAAACATATTTTTTTCTTTAGTTTCCCAAAATGAAAAAAATAATTAACATTAATTATTAGGCAAATTAAGTGTAGGGGTATAATTCTATAGAATTTTACAAATAATTCGTTTTAGAGTAATTGAAATTCTGGGTGAGTTAATATTACTAAATGCAAAAGGAATTTTGGCAGTGTATTAAGTGGAGCAGCCTTGTTAATGAAGTTAACGGAAAAAAAAAAAGTTTACCTTCAGGTATATTTTATTGATAATTTATTTCTAATTTAGAGTGTTTAATTTGAAATAGTTCTGGGAATGTATATGAGAAAATACATTTGCATTTGGTTGAATAATGATAAAGGTTTTTTATGTTATTATTGATATTGTATTTTTTGTAATGCTATTGTGAAATGATATATTGATTAAAATTGCTATATGGGAAAGTTTTTAAACGTTAGAGTTTAAGTTAAGAATTATTTTGTAGAATAATTGTAGATTGATCTATCAGTGAATATGTCTGTGTGGTCAGGGGAAAAAAAGTGCGATTTGAAAGAATTAGCAATTGAATTTGGCGCAACGATTGAAGAATCAGATAAAGTTTTCCAGATCATTCATAAACTGACTGAATCTCCAGGTTACGAAGAATCGCTAGCGCTGGGACAGTTCGCGATCATAGAAAAAGAGAGATTGCAAAATGAAGCTGATGAAAAAGCGGAAAGAGAAAAATTGAGAGCATTTGAGAGGGATGAAAAATCGAAGGCTCTGGAACGAGAACATGAATTGGCTAAATTAAAGATAGAAAGAGGATTAGATGAAGCTAGTTTAGCTTCGAGTCAAAGCGAGGGCGAATCAAAAATTGCGTTGAAATCAATTCTTCCAAAATTCGACCCGGAAAAATCCGAAATTTCTATTTATCTCAATTTATTTGAAAGGCAGGTACAAAAGGCCCAGATAAGCAAAAATCATTGGGTGACACAATTATTGGGACTACTTCCTGCGGAATTAAGCGAATTAATTTTGAAAGAAAACGCAGAGCAAATGGACGATTTCGAATATGTGAAAAAGATATTGCTGGAAAGGTATCAGTTATCGCCCGAGGATTTCAGGCTTAAATTTGTTATGTCGAAAAAACCTGAAAATAAAAATTGGCGAGATTTTGTTTTCGATATTTCTAATTATTTTGACCAATGGCTAAGCGGGCTAGAAATAACGTCTTATGATCAACTCAGAGACCTTATTATTACGGATCAATTGAAACGTAAGGTGAATCCTGAAATTAAACATCATTTTATCGATTCGTGGAGTTCGATAAACACTCCTTTTGAGTTAACTAAGAAGTTAGACGCTTATGACTCAGCTAGGAAAAATTTAAGACCGCCAGGGCTTCCTAAATTCCAAAGTAATGAGAAATCGTTTGAGCGAAATAAGGTGCCAGGAAAAACGAAATCTGATGGTAGGGCGGCGGAAATTAATTCGAATTGGAGGAATGAAGAGGTTGTTAGAAATAGGAATGAAGTATTCGATAGAAGAAGAGAGATTACCTGCTATCTTTGCAAAAAACAAGGTCACTACAGGCATTCATGTCCCGAATTAGAACAGTTAGAAAAAACAGAGTCGATTCATCATGTAGCGGGCTTAGACCATTTAGAAGAGTCTTTCAAACCTTATTTAAGTCAAGGGTTAATTAATGGGAAGGAAATGACCATATTACGTGACTCAGGTACTAATATTGATGTCCTTAGTGCTCATGATGTAACAGCGGATCAATATACAGGAGAAAATGTTTGGGTTAAACAAATAATGGATAATAGGTGTCGCCGATTACCTATTGCGGAAGTTGAAATAATATTAAATTCCGGTGAGAGAATGAGGGCGAAGGCAGCAGTGGTCGACAAAGATATAGATATGGATTATTACTTGTTAGGGAACAAAACCCATGAATTAATTCAGAAACAGAAATCTAAACCCCATTCTTTTAGAGCAATGCTCACAAGACAAAGCGCGCGTCTGAAAACCGAAACTAAAGGTATGCCATTAGCGAGAGAGAGGGGAGATATTTCAAAAGGTCGTTTGACAAGCGAGAAACGGGCGACGCAGATAGAAGTAACGGAGAATTTCGGACTTCAACCCAGCGGGACAAAAATAAGGGAATCGGGAGGTGAGGAAGATAAAGAAATTCTTCCACCCCCATTTGAAAAGGAAGATTCAGGGGTGAATTTAGCTCAGATTAGTAAGCTAGACCTGCAAACAGCTGAAAAGGCGGAAGTCACGGTGGACCCTATTAGCGAAGGAATTGAGGATAAGGCTTCCCATTTTGACATGGAAAAGGAGTCAGTAGTCAGAACAATAACGGGTAATGTTTGTTTAGGAAGCGATAAATTTGTTGTTCCGTTAAGTTCGAAAAGGGGGATTTTATCGCTGGGTCAGGACAGTGTAGTGGGGCAGTTAGGCATGAAAAGGTCTAGAGACGAAATGTATAAGGATTATTTTTGGCCGAATGTTTTAGAGGGAAATGAAACATACACCGAATCTAGCGACCCCTGCTTAGGGTTAAGAAAGGGAAATGTTGAAGGGAAAGGAATTCTTTTGTCCAGTGGATATGTTGCGAGTATTATGACGCGTTGGTACACGGACACGGAGAGAACCGTACCCATTTTTGAAAGCCGAAATAAATATTTAGTGACAGCTCTCAGAATAGTATTTGAAAAATGGAAAAGAAACGAATATTCAGAAAGACTAGTGACGGATTACGGGTTGTATTTAACCGCCCATGGTATGGAGTTAGCAAGCGAGTTACCTGTGAAGATTCTCTTCTATAGAACTTCACCGAAGCAAGCCGAAATTCTTATTGGCGAGATAAAAGGAGGATCAGATTTAGGCGAAGTAGTTGATGGCGTGTTCAATGCTTATTCTCCGTTATGTTTGATGGAAACTGAGGGATGGGACCCCTTCTGTTGTTTAAAATAGTCAAGGCCCGTCCAAAAAGGGAAAATAAATAGCGAAGGGCGCCAGGCAAAATTTTCGGGCCAGATATTTACACTACCTGAGTTAAAAATGGTTACGAGCGAAAAGAAATGTGTCGCGATAATTTATGTTATAATGAAATTAAGGCATCATTTGGATGACCACGATCCTTTAAGTTGGCTGAAAAATAATGATGGGTATAATCCCCGGTTGTTACGTTGGAATTTGATTTTGCAAAATTATGATTATTCAATCAAATACAAACCAGGGACCCAAATACCTCATGTTGATTGTTTAAGTAGAATTGACTAAGGAAGTTAAGGAGAAGAAGTGTATATATATTTTTAAATTCTTAACATTGTAATTTGAGTATAATCTAGTTTTAAATTTGAATTTGTTTTAGTAAATGTATTTATATATAAAATGTGCGACCAGGGTAAAGACCTCTGATTTGAATGAAGTAAGAGTCTGACTGGATCGCGACTAAGATTTTTCAGCCATGTGAAAAATCCCATCTGTGTGAGAGGGTGCTGTAATGACTTCATTAAATTATGTGGGAATATTGAATGAAGCATTCCATCCTAGACTATTTTCTCACGCCTGGGAAAGGGATTTTCCCACGACCAAGTCAACGCCGCAGTGTCTGGGGGCTTAAAGGAAAATTGACGTGCAGAATTCGGACGGCGGGAAGTTGATGGATATGATATTTCTGCAGAGACAAAGTACGAGGGTATTTCCCTGATTTTATGAAAAGACAGAAATTGGCAACAAGGCGCCAGGTAAGAACTGTGATTTCCCAATCAGAGAGGGTGAATGGACTGTATTGGGCTTTGAGAAACCGGTAAACGCCCAAACCTCCCTCCCCCTTTCCCTTCGGGGAGCTCCGAAGAAGAAGAGTTGGGAGCGGGAGTTGGATGTTGGAGATCAACTGAGGAGGTCGGATCTTGAGACCTGCCAAAGGTGGAGAATCATCTCCCGGAAAAGAGATAGGATTTTATCGGCCGGACACCACGTCCGGAGGTTTGAACATTGCTGAACACCAGCAAAAAGGAAGAAGAGACCCGAGACATCACGTCTCGTTTCTGAAATAGTTGTAGTTCACCGTCAGCGTGTTTGCAACTTGTGGGACACCCTGTCACCACTAAATTATCGAACTTTTCTTCGGAACTGGGACTTGCATTCCTGGAGCGGTATTTGGCAATTAGTTGATGAAATAGACGACGAATCAACTATATATTTTCTGTAAAACAAAAATGATTTCAGTGTAAATAATTAAAAGAAATAAATATATTTCTCTGGATTAAATATTCCACTTGCGTGTTTTGCTACCATTAGAAATTTTATAAACACCAAGTAGGAATTCTTTATAACTTTTTAACTGAATCAGATTATACAACTGGAAATTCTCATAAAATTAATTCATTGATTGATTATGATATTCAGAATTACACACTTTTATAACCAAGATAAACATCTTTCGAAATTTTTTTAACAACAATAATGAACATCATAATATATATATATTGTTGTCTTATAACAGTTATACATATACATAAATCAAGAAGATTATTTATCATGAAATTATTTCAGAACAATTATTCACAATGAATTTAATAAAGAAATTAATAAATATACTGAAACATTTTGCCATAAATAACAGTCTTGGAGAAACAAAAAGAGTTGATAAGAACATAAATGCATATATTTAGCTCTATGATATCTAAAGATGTTGTCTGAATTATAAATTTTAGAATGAAGTAATCTACTGTTTAGTTAATACATAAAAATGGAATCATAAATTTAATCCTTTAACATATTTTTGAAGAAAAAAATACATTTGTAATATACTAATTATAAAATCATGCAGATACACAATATCTATAGTAAGATTCTTGTAAATAAGAAGCAAACATGAGAAAATAACAATTAAAATAAAACAATAAAACTTCTTACGTAGGGCCAGTTTCATAAGTGTTTTCTAATAATTCTTGTTCGAGTTTATCAAAAGGTTGGGAAAACTTTTTGTAATCTTCAGGATGAAAAATTACATGGCATGTAGTACATGCTGGCATTCCCCCACACACTCCTATGACAGAAAGAAAATTTTAATAGAATAAAAATGTATTGAGGAATACCACAAAGAACAATGAAAAAAAAAACAAGATTTAATCCAGTAATAACATGATGATAGAAGTAGATGACATTGACTTTTAACATCATTTTTCAAATAAAGGAGGTTAATCCATTAGTAAATCAATACTTAAAAAATACGATAAATAATTATATACTACATATAAGAAATATATTACTATATATTTATTTATAAATATACAGTCTAATCTTGATCTGACTTCCAAACTTCTAACAAAGGCTTCTTTGAAATTCATTGTTAAATCAAGTTTATCGTTAAATTGGGAAACACATTAGATCAATTAAAACTGCATTAATGCTGATTATTCAATTTTCAAAAAAATAGTTATCAGTAGTATTTTATTAAATTTTCTTTTTGACACCTCAAATGTGAAGCTTTTTACTTTGAAAAAAAATATTAGTACTTGTTTTGTTTTTTTGTCCCTTAAATGTAGCCAATGAAATGAATTTTACAGTTGTTCCAAAAACTGATGTTCATGCATATCAAAGCTTATTAAGTATCTTTTTGCCACATCTAATCCAGCTTTTTCTTCAATTTAAGTAATAATCAGGATTTTGTCATGTTCTTTGACAGAATCGGAATCACATAGATTTTTCTCATTTTCAACAGAAAATTCTTAAATAATCTGCGTTTACAAACGGGAATGTGAAAGTAATATTTCACATCATCTATAAATGAAAGATTCTGGCTATAAATGTCATACACATTTGATGTTTGAAATTCCTCTAAATAAAAGGTTTCATCATCAACACACATCGGTGAATAAATAAATGATAGAGAGAAGAAGCTGACAGTTCTTGTAATTAAAAAAGGTGTTTAAAATTTTTAATATTCATCAAAATTATCATTAAATAGAGAAAAACTATTGTTAAAACAGGGATATTTAAAATGGAAATTAATATAGGTGAATTTGCACTATTTAAAATTTATCGTAAAATTGAGAAAATCGTTAAAGCTGGTTTATAATGTATCTTACTTACAATAAAATCCGAAGGCAAGAAAGTGTCTGTAACGGCTCCGGGCTCGACCACTCTGATCTGCGAATCGACCATAGTTAAACGCAATGTTAGGCTTTATGAAAAAGCTATGCTTCATCAGATTCTGCTGTTAAAATATTTGTAAAAGCATATTAGAGCTTTTAAATATTTTAATTTTGTTTAAAACCTTCAAAAACTATTTCATATAAAACACGTATATCAACATTTCTGTATATATTTTTTTCTGTCAGCACTTTTCTTTTCAGAAATAGCGGTGAATTCTTTCATACGGAGGATATGAGTGATCAATCCAGTACATTGGCACCATCTACTGGCGTATTTTGAAATTTTGCTTCCATCTTAAATACAGTACAGGACCTATTATGCGAAATCCTCGGGACCAAAGGCTTTCCGAGTTTTGGAAATTTCCGGATTTTGGGTCCTCCCGAAGTTCACGATTATTTGACAAAATTCATGCTTTTTTTTTTCGTGATTCTTTGACAAAATTTGCATTTTTTTCTGCTATTCTTTGACAAAATTTGCGTTTTTCTTCTACTATCCTTTGACGAAATATAATTTTTTCGTGGTCCTTTGAAGAAATTTGCGTTTTCTTTTTGCAATCCTTTGAAGAAATTTGCATTTTTCTGCGATTCTTTGAGGAAATTTGCGTTTTTTGCTATTCTTTGACGAAATTTACCTTTTATTTATGATCCTTTGAAGAAATTTGCATTTTTCTGCGATTCTTTGAGGAAATTTGCGTTTTTTGCTATTCTTTGACGAAATTTACCTTTTATTTATGATCCTTTGACAAAATTCGAGTTTTTTTCTGAGATTCTTTGAAGAAATTAGTGGGGTTTTTTTTTTCGCGATCCTTTGACAGAATTCGCATTTTTTCTGTGTTCTTTTGACAAAATTTGTGTTTTTTTTTTCCTGTTTCTTTACTGAAGACTAAAATTTTCAAAACCAAATGCCTTAAATTTTTAGGAAACTTCGGAACAGAATCACCCTTGATGAAATAAATATATAACTATTTTTTGTTTCAAACGAATCGTAATATAAATAAATTTTAAACTAAAATTTGAGAAAAATGATTTGTTTCTAATTGCAGGAAAAAGTGGGGGGGGGGGGGGGGGCGTGTTCACCCGCTACCGAAGTAACAATATCTTAGTGATGTGTTTGAAACACAATGGACTGAAAAAAAAAATTAGAAATCGGTAAAAATTTCGAAAATTCAAAAATGTTTGTAAAAATATACAAATTTAGAAAATTTTCGAAATTTTTTTGCTGCCTTCGGGTTTTTCCGGATAAGGGGTCATATACTGTAAAATGATTCTTTCTTATCAAACATGATTAAAATATATGGAATACATAGTACAACGTAATTTGCATTTAATTTTGCTTATGTAATCAAACAATGAGTTATGTGGTGAGTCAATCGGCTTAGAAACTCATTTTTTTACAAAAACTTTCGCACATGGATTATTTGTTAATATTTAATTTGAATGTTTTTTCCAATCGTTGAACTACTTCCGAAATTTAATACTGAATAATATATATATATATATATTATATATATATAAAACTTTAAGTAAAATTTAACCATTGAAACATAAGAATTGAATATCGTTCTATTGCAGCCATCAATTAGATTTCATCTAATTACAGCCCAAATTTTGGCATATCTTATATTTTCATAATTATTATATATATATATATATATATATATATATATCATCATTTTTATTTGTAGAAATCATTTGTCATTTTTAAAATGTGCTTTTTTACAGTACAAACCTTTCAATAATAAAGTCTTCATGCTGTTTGTTTGTATGAAGTCTTATGAAAAAGAAACGCAGATCAACAATCTGTCATTTTTGACGGGGTTATATACTAGTATAAATATAAAACCCATATTTATATACAAGAAATAATTATATGTTGTACATCCACATATAACTTTTGAATGGATGTTCTTATTTTGATAATTCTGTTAATGTTAGAAAGGTTTTGTTTGATGGTGGTTCCGTCATATTTCACCTGGATCCATGACATATCTTTGTGTACCTATCTGTTTTCTTGTCTTTCTTTTACTTCTAGGCTCTAACTTTTGTAAAAAATGGGCCAATTGCCAGGCAATTGTTGTTTGTATACAATACTGCTTTACATTTTAAAAACAGCCTTTGCAACCTTTGTATAGATATTTTATGTAGATCTGTCAAAAACTTTAATATATAATATATGATGGCTGAAAATTAATTCTAATAAAATAAAGAGTTATGGCAAAACACACTATTGTGATAAACAACTCTTGCAAAAATATGCCATCTAGAACACAATAAGTAAGAAAGTTCGTGAAAAATCAATTACAAAATCCCATCTTTACATACAAAACTCAAGTTGAGTTAAATAACAGAGTGTAAAAATACATACCATATGAAGGCATATCAATATTATCATGCACCATGTCAAATATTGTACATTTATTATCGACTTCACCTTTTAGCTTATGTTTGGAACCATTGGATTCTATTAAATAAACAGTTATCCTGAAAAGATAGGACAGTTAGGAATATCCAAAAAAAAATAAATAATGAATTATATTACAATTGCATTTTAGAAATGAATATATACAGGTATTGTGCAATGTTCTTTAGGATGCTCCTTATTATTATGGTAAATATTTATGCCCCCCCCAGTAGCAGATTTTTTTTGTATCATTCTGCAGCACATCAAAATTTATCTGCAACCCACTTGTTGGACCAAGCCTACTACACTCTGTCTCAAAAGTTTAGGCACACACTAAAATGTTATAATAAAATTGTAATGAAAAATATATGGAATAATTCCACAATAAATATTCAAAATGTAATTAAAATGAAACATAGTAGAGACATTTTGGCTAAGATGCTTTACACTCACGCAGAAAAAAAAAATTATCGGTTAAAAAGAGGAAAAAAGTCTCCAAATTTAGGGAATTTTTTCCTTTAATGGCAACCTAGCCATTATATTAAGTTATTCGTTTGGCGCAGTCTTAAAAATCGCGCCAACCAAAAAGTCGCCAAACTTATGTTTACATGTTTGCGTGAGTGTAAAGCATCAGTTCCGACATTTTTGTTAAAAAAACCACTGTCTCAAAAGTTTAGACACATTGTGCAAATATGTTAACAAATGCTGGATTGGTTTCAACCAACCAACCGTTCCGACCAACGAACAATTTTTCTTAGCAATATAACAGCAAATTTGCTGTTATATCCAATTTCTATTGGTTATTTAAGATGTTAAAAGCTATGGAATTCCCGAAAGAGAAAGCTTTAAAGATATTAAAATTGAAAAATTAGCCCCTTATTGAAATTTCTAAAATATTAAATCATTCAAAGAGAGGGATATACATAGTACTTGCTAGAAATAACAATTCTGACCAGAAACCAAGGTGCAGGCAGCCACATATAACAGGTGTTCAGACTGATTGAAAAATTGGTGTCAAATCAAAATATGTCCTAAGGCAAATTAAAAATAATCTCAGTGTCAATGAGACGCATAAGAGACTGTAAGAACATTGTTTTAAAGAAAATCTGCTGCAAACCACACCGAAAATAACACCATAAACAGACCAGAATGGATTGGGATCGAAAGTACTATATTGTATAGGTACAAGGGTAGTTCTCGCACTAACATTTGCACTTGGTGCGAAGTGGTATTCGTCAAATGGAAAAGTACCCTTATAAGCTATTTAATGTGAAAACATTTTATAAATATTTTTTTCCCGCTCTTAAAACAAAATTATAATTACAAAACAGTAGCGTTTAGGTGGCTTGCAAGAATTTCTGCAATAATATCTAGAACAACGAAGTCAACGCTGAAAGGTGCGCAGTAAATTGAAAGCTATAAAAGAATGATTTAAACCGAAAATATAAAACACTTAGCTTTAAAAAGAAAAGCATAAAGTTAATGACAACTTTTAGAAGAACTGTTAATATGCTACAAAGTATTTTTAGCATGTGATTATATAAATTAATTAAAATATTTTCAAGAACGCCTAATTTTATCTTATAATTTCGATTTATTCATAAGTAATTAATTTAACTTATAACATAAAAATGATAAAATCTTTATTCAGACACAAAAATGGAATACTAAAATATATACGCACTCTTTAACTTTTGAGAAATTTCTTCTAAATATTAAAAGTTTTGAAGATAAATAGGGACAAGTGAATAATTTTGGCGCCGATCTCAAAAAGAACATTTTTGGATATAAATATCGAAGGCTTTTCCAACAACACAAATTTCCTCATCAATATGTAATAACATAAAGGGCTTGTGTTTATAGTGTAAGAGAAAATTTACATGAAAATTTAAAAAGCATATTAGCATTCACATTTCTCTATTTTTCTGTGATTTTAAAATAAACATAAAGCAGACGAATTGGTTGAGTGGTGGGGAATCTTCACAGACTGTTTGCCCAGGGTTCTGTTCAGAAACGAAGATCAGGCTGCGCGCGGGTGAAGGAGATGTACGTATGGAGTAGGTTTTCTCGGATTTTGTAATTAGGAAAGGGCACGTTTACAAGAAATTATTACAGCGCCTAGAATAAATAGTGTGGAAATTGGTTACAAAACAGTACAAAAAAATTGAATCCGATAAATGTACAACGATGCTGAATGATGAGATGTCTATCGCAGCGACATCTGCTAGCTCTTTTCAACGTAAACATTGTATAAGAATGAAATTGAGAAAACGCTTCGGCCGGTGATAAATATTTTAAATATTTAAATTATTTAAAAATAATAATAAATTCCTTAAAGGCGTAAAATACTGGTCCATTTACTCCATATATTATGTTCTTGTACCCTTACTTTGATATACACCAGATTAATAAGAACATGCTATGAAAGGATAAAATTTGGATAGTTTTTTAATTCCCTAACAGTAAAAATCCAAGAAAGATTTTTGCCGAACTTACTCACACAAATTCTAAACAACTAGTAAATCTGCAGATCAGGAGCCTCAACGTCAGCTCTAAAAGTCATTGTTTTTTAATCTCACTTTTCATATCATAGCATCTTACAATCCGCAATTTAATTTTTTTTTTTTATTGTGAAGTATGTTTTGTATTGGGACTTAAAACGGCCTATAGAGGCGCTGATTGCAGCCGTCGGTACAGGAAAATTGGCCCTTTAACTAATGCTAAAGTGCCATTGAAACCATTATTTATTGTAAACGCGTTTAAAAGTGATAGATATTCAAATTTGGATAATTTTTACTTCGACATATAAACACAGAACACAAATAGCACATGAAATCTGAAATTGTGAATAAAAATAATCATTATGAACAAATTTAAGATGCATGTAACGCAATGGGATTGCAAGGGATTTTCCTGAAGGGACAAGTTATATCTTTTTTCCACCAGATGGCGTATTCGAGCGCTTGAATTCCCAATTGGCGTTGCCGGGATTTGATCCAGGGATCTCATGAACAGGAGGCGAGAGCGCTAGCGTCAAGCAAAAGGCCAAGCCATGTTCATGTGAGATGAGATTGCTACATATAGACGCTTTCAGTGTGACGTCAGTTATGAAATTTTGCTTGGATACTGACTCCAAACAAACGGTTGCTATGTTTCATTTCTTATTAAATATAAAACGTAGAAAATATTACCACTGCACATAATGTATTAAAACACTTTGCCGTGAGATATAATTATAAGATATAGGTACAATATACAAACATAATAGAAAATACAACATAGCAACCGTTTGTTTGGAGTCAGTATCCAAGTAAAACGTCATCATTGACGTCACGACTGAAAGCGTCTATTGCATACACATTTATAGGCATATAAAATACTTCGGAGGTTTCAGACATTTTACCCATGTGACGTCAGCCGCGGGTATTCAGAAGAAAACACCAATAGGCGTGCAGAACATTTTAACACTGCTTCCCCTTCATCCAATAAACAGTCTTTTTCGGAGGGTAGATACCCGCTGCGGCATGGGTGTTGCCATTCGTGGGTAAAGTCCATTAAACCCCAGATAACAATTTTTGATTTTTAAAACATTTTTCTGACTTTAACATGTAAATGACTAGATGCTTTTTAAAGGGTTTGTCTGAAAGGTTTGCAAACATTGTAAAAAGGATTATAAAAGGTTGCTAGTTGACACAATCTGAGGTACTTTGTAATTGTTTTAGAACAAGCATACCAAAAGCTAGAAATGTAAGGCTAATTACAGTATTTCTTATTAACCATTGTAACAAGAATTACAATCAAAGGTATATAATGCAAAGGATAATAATGCTTTTATTTTAAACATCTATAAAGGAAATGAGAAAGGTTTTGATTAATCTGTTAGTTTTAAATCTTAATTGACAGAGGCATTAGGTTTTCATCAAAATAACCTGACTTAGAAATTTTCTTTGTTTCTGTTGGAAACTAAATTTTAGCTTAATTTTTATATACTGAAGAAAAAAAATGGAAATAAATAAGGATTTTTATTAGCCCACATTATATTTAAGAAATCATAGTAAGTTACATATTTTAATTAATATATTTCTTTTTTGTTTGCTAAAATTCCTTTCCTATGTAATTGCTAAAATTTGACTATATTTTATTTTTTATATTTAATTAATATATTGCTTCTAAAAAGAAAAAATATTAATTGTTGATAACATTAGCCCTACTACATTATCCGGAAAGTTTCACAATAGTTTAAATGTCCGAGTTTGGAATTGTTTATGTCTTAGTTTTTATGTTGTCTTAACTTTTGTGTTTTTATATTTGGAAAGTGATAATGGTCAGCCCACTATCATGCAATTACTCTCATTTATTAGTTGATTGACAAACTGAAGTAAGTTAAACATTACTGCATAATTTAATTTCATAAAGATTTCAGAACTATATAAAACCAAATTTTGGTGTTTATATAATAACTGAGAAAAAAAAATAGAAACAAATATGCAATTTCCATTTATAAATTTTTATATCAGTTGCATATTACCTATTTGTTTATTTTTAGTCTACTTTAAGCATGTTTTCATTTTACTTAATACAGAAGAACAATAATTTTTCAGAATGATTTATCTCTGAATTAAATCTATTGATGCTCCGTAATTAAAAATAAATAATAATAATCTGTTAAGATTAATTAGACTTTTTTTTTATTTTCCCTTTTTTCTTTAAAATATAAAAATTCATTTTCAAAATCTTTCATAATTATTAGTATGTATATTGAAACGTGAAAAATTTAAATAGTTTGATTTCATTAAAACTCATTTTTTTAAACTTCATGAAAATAAAATGTATTAAACAAAGTAATAAAAATAACAATACTTTAAAATATTGTAGCAACGCATACAATAAAAATTTTGTATCTTAAACGTACATAATATAAAAACAATTGTCATTGAATGATATTTTAAAATGAAATTTTATACAACATAAATTACTAAAATATAAGAAAATGAAACGTATGCGTAAAAATAATTAACTTTGACTAAATTACAGTTTAAATACCAGTACAAAATCTTTTATTATTATTATTACGGAATATTTCAAACTTTTGACGGTAATTTTTAAGCACATGAACTATAAGATTAATATTTTAAAATTGGGGAGCATCAATAGATAACATAAATGATAATAATATATTGTAAAAGATAAACAAATGCTATTCTCTATCTATTGTATTTTGCAATGAAAATATGTTTAAAGAACTCGCATTAATTCGTGAAGATTAAAAAACATATTATAAATGGAAATTTCAAGAAATACAACAGAAATATGCGTATGTACCGGGTGTCCCAAAAATGACTGATGGATTTTAAAATTCAATAACTAGCAAACGGTGACAGATATTAAAAAAATTCTTGCAGGTGGGTTATGTATGATGTCGGGAGTTTTTTTTACTGTGATTCTTGATTTTAGTTCGAATTTCAAACAATAGATGGCGCTGACAGTGGTTGGCGCTCATTCGAGGCCGAAACTGACGTCACTCAGCATTGATGCAAAGAAAGGAGATTAAGGCTAGGGAGTGGGTCTCATTCGCCAGTACAATCTTGCTCTTAGGCCCCGATTCTGAACTCATTCAATATGATTTCAATGGAATGCGTTGCTGCCATGGAAACAACAAATTCTTCGATAGTTGAATACAGCGTTCAGATCAGGACATGAATTTAACAAGCAGTATTCGAGTTGCAGGTGATTTTACATTTATGAAGTTTTATTTTTCCGTATTAAATTACTTTTTATGATCTGGTTTAAAGAATATTTTATGCATCATATTTTAAAACTAGGTGAAGAGATCTTGCTACAATCTTGCTCTTAGGGCCCGATTCTGAACTCATTCGATATGATTTTAATGGAATGTGTTGTTGCCATGGAAATAAATTCTTCGATAGCAGAATACAGTGTTCTGAATTGGGAATGAATATGTGAGTGATGTGGGAGAAAGCATGTTTGTAAAGCAAGTACTACCAACAGTATTACTACAGTTTATCTTGGTTGCGTGTAGAAAGTTTGCTAAGAAAAACCAAAATGTGTGGGTTAAACGAACGTCTTTATTAACCTCATAAACATAAGATTGAGAATCGTAGAATCTGCTAGTGAGTACTTTTAAAAGAGTGTACACTATTTATTGAAAATGGTTTATTTCACCTAGTAGTTTTAAAATACGATGAATAAAATATTCTTTAAATCAGGTCATAAAAAGTAATTTAATCTGGAAAAATAAAACTTCATAAATGTAAAATCCCCTGCAACACGAATACTGCTTGTTAAATTCATGCCCTGATCTGAACGGTGTATTCCACTATCGAAGAATTTGTTGTTTCCATGGCAACAACGCATTCCATTGAAATCATATTGAATGAGTTCAGAATCGGGGCCTAAGAGCAAGATTGTACTGGCGAATGAGACTCACTCCATAGCCTTAATCTCCTTTCTTTGCATCAACGCTGAGTGACGTCAGTTTCGGCCTTGAATGAGCGCCAACCGCTGTCAGCGCCATCTATTATTTGAAATTCGAACTACAATCAAGAATCACAGTATAAAAACTCCCGACATCATACATAACCCTCCTGCAAGAATTTTTTTAATATCTGTCACCGTTTGCAAGTTATTGAATTTTAAAATCTATCAGTCATTTTTGGGACACTCGGTATGTAGTCTTACAATAAGGTATGGCTTTATGAAATTAAATTAATACAAAATAGTTTAACATACTTTAGATGCAACATGATTGCACAAATGCGAAGCCGGCACTCGCAGAGCGACGCTATATGTGACCTGCTAGCACGTCAATATCACCTTCAATGAGTCATGAGTGAGTGAACGCAAGCACAAGGGCAATTTGTAGCTCGAAATAAGTTGCGCATGCGCGGAAAATGAATGAGCACATTATGATTTTAGAACGTAGGTTTTCTGACTGTTATTCCAAAAATCTAATATTGAAAACATTACTGTGACCGTGATATACGGGAAAGATAATATACCTTTGCAGAAAAATCGAAAGAAAATGAAAAAGGATCATTTTCGGAACCCTGCTTGCTACCTGGGACACGATTTATGCAATGATATTCTGAAATTCTTATGAACTTCTTATTCTTGTAATTTTTTAGATAAAAATATGCATTTCTTATTTTGATTTTCTTTGAAATAGGGTTGCTAAGCAACTAATAAAATAAAGAAGAAAGAAAAAGAAATGCATTTTAAAATTCGTAAAAATAGAAAAATAAAATGTTTTATATTTCCCGAACAGTTGCAAAAAAAATATTCCAGAATATTCCCAAATATTCAATCAATTTCTAAATTCTAATAGATGTATCGGCAAATTTTCAAAACTATTGCATATATTTAAGACATCCATATAAAAAATGTAGTATCCGTAATTTTACGTTTAAATCCATTATTCAAATTTTCATTTCGGTTAAAAATGAAATTTGAAAATCGTCTGCATTCCCTTAGGAAAGCATTATGACCTAAAAAGAAATGTTCTATATTTTCCGAACGAATGAACCAAATGTAACCAAAAACTATACAGCTAATTCCGGGTACTTCACCAACATACTCACCAAAAATCAACTTGATAGGACGATTTTTACGGCAGTTATCGCGGAACAGACAGACAAACAGACGGAAACCAAAAAACTTTTCGCGTCTCCACAGTGAGCCTTCACTGACGTTTCGGCAATAAATGAATGTTTTTTGTTTCTTTTTTATCTGTATTACAACAGGTTTCACAATGTTTTTATGGTTTTGTAACTCCTCAAAATATCTTCAATAACCAAGCGAGCGGCAGATTCAAACTTTATATTTTACATATAATCTAGCACAATTATCATAAGACTATACTTGAGTAAACAAAGCCCTGTCATTTAAATGCACAAATAATTAAAATGCTCGAAAATATTTTACAAACATATAAAGCTAACATAACTTTATCATATCAATAAAGTGATTATTCCGATATAATTTTAATATTTAAAATTGCTTCTTTTATTGTTTTTGGCTCTCCTTTTTCATCGAAGTAATTTAACAGATATCTTTCATTTTTTCTATATGCAATGATAAATAATAATAAAATACATTCGAATTCAAGAGTAGTACAGTGGGACTTCTCTTTAACGAAGTCCCTATTTAACGAAGTTTTCTACTTAACGAAATTTTCTATAGAACCTTGACTTTGAACATCATTAACATGGAAATTAATTTCCATATTACGAAAAACTTATTCTATATAACGAAATTTATTCCACTTTCGTGCGTGTACAGTATTCAAAAGGAGAGGTTGCTGTTGCGATGGGTGTATGAATTTATTTCAGCGGACTGTATGAAAATGAACACATTTGAATCGTTTAACCAAAACACACACATTTAATCACATTTTAATGAAATAAAAAAGGTACGCTTCGGTTTTTGTTTATTTCTCTTTGTTATGTGTTTCTAATATTCTAATTAAATTATACTCATAGCTACATTGCTTAAAAAGAAGGACTGCCCGAATTAAAATATATTTTTAAAATATTTCCATTTTATGAGTACTTTCCATTTTATGTGGGTTATGTGTATACAAGTTATAAATTTAAGTTGATTTCTATTTAACGAATTTTCTTCATAACGAAGTGTTTAAGTGTAACGATGACACTTCGTTAAATGGAAGTTTCACTGTATTTCTTTGATAAATTACAAGTAATAATAATAATAATCAATTTGCAGTACTATGTATGCATACAGCGGAACTAATTCATGTGTACGTGCATTAGTGATTCATAAATTTTTATGAATAAAAAATTCCTTTTTTTTTTTTTTATCGTCTTTTTCTTTTTCTTCTTCTTTTTTTTTTGAGTAATAGGCTAAAGCTGTCCTGATTTTTGTTTTCACATTTTTTCAAAAACAAATCCTCGTTTTTGTTCATCCTCGTTTTTGTTGCTCGTTTCGTTCATCTCACGAAACCCTATTACTCCCGCTTCGTTGTCTGTCTGTCACAGAGCCGGTTCTCAGAAACTATATAACTTACAACCATGAAATTTTGTGTACTTATAGCTGAATATCTACTATGAAGCTCAAAATCATAAAACTTGAAAAAATCGTATTATTTTAATATATAGAGATAAAAATCCAAAAATCTAACATCCTTTTCCTATTAAATTTAAACATTTTTCGTTATAGCAGTTGCCAACAACATCCATAAACAAAATCCAGGATAAAATTCTTTCTATAATGATTAATTTTCTACTGAAAGATTTCCACGTGAAAAAGGAAAATTAAATAAAAAGTTTTACCAGTTGAAAGAAAGATTAATATGACGTCATATTGGTAATAAAACGGAAATTTTCAAACATTTCTCAATAATACAAGGAGTATGACCATGTGTAAATACAGAAAGAAGCTTAATATGACGTCATTAGAGAATTAAAAGGAAAATTAATCTGACGTCATATTGGAAGTTTAGTGGACTTTTCAAATGTTTGAGAATAATACAAAGAGAGTATAAATATGAGTAACAGATAAAGCAAGTAGATATGACGTCAGCAAATAGATATGACGTCAGCAAGTGATTATAACGTCATATGAGATTGAGGAACGTATTGAATCATGATAAAAAACCCGAGTATGGAAATATTGACAGATTTTAACATTTTGAAGGTCTCTATACAACATGTTTAATTTTGAAATTGATTTTCTTTTAATATCGCATTTATTCCACATGACAGATATTATTATGACAGAGTATAATAGCGGGCTACGCCCGCTATCGGGCCGGTTCATATATTTGAAAAAACGAGAAAAATAGATCGGTAAATTTTTACTTTATAAAAAACATGACTTTTTTTTTCTTTTTTTTTTGGAAAATGAAGTTTATTTGGATTTATTAAAGAAAGGATAAAGTGTTTTGAAAGGAATATTAAACGAAACCTTTTGTGCGATCTTTGATCGCACTTACCTACTTGTTTAGTAGTATGGCGACTCAAAGAACATTTTAATTTCTGTCGGTCGTAACGGCCACATTTTTCTACCAAACTCTGAAACTCTGATATAAATCATCAAATTAAAGAATTCCTTTTTAATAGCCCGAATTTTGTATAACGCATAAAATAAGATAATAGCGCAATGGGATTCGCAGTGTATTCAGCAATGCGAAAGGATTTTCCAGGTGAAGATCCAAATTACTTTAAAATATATGGTCGAATTCACCATTTCGTTTGATTCAAGATTTATTTGAAAATGGACTAGTGCAGAGGGCATAGCCAACGCCCCCTAGATAAAATAGCCGTGACACGCGTCACGAAAACGTCATACCAAGCAGACAAAACAAAGAAAAAAAATTGAACAACTTGCATGTGTCAATTTCATTGGCTCGCAGAATTAATAATTATTGTTTACGACTAATAGTTAATAATTCCACGAGCCATCGAAAACGAAACATGCACGTTGTTCGAATTTTTTTCTTTGTTTTGCCTGCTGGGTATGACGTTTTCGTGACGCGTGTCAAGTCTTTCTTATCTAGGGGGCGTTGACATAGCCTGCTAGTATTTTTGTATATATTTTTTCAAAAGTAGGGAATGCGAAAATTATGCAAATTCGGGACAGGATTTCCCTACAAAAGTACGGGTTGCGTAAATTACATGGGAGGCGTAAATTATGCGAGTAAATACGGTAAATGTTTTTTGAATGAAATTTCTATATTGAATACTTTGTGTGTGGAGTGAGGAACTTCTACAGAGACCACATTGAACGATATTCTTTTGCTTAAAAAAATATAGTAGTGAAAAAACAGAATTTTCTTATCAGATGTTAACAAAAATTGCACCTGTCACGTTTATATTGACTTGATAACTATAATTCTTATCAAATTAAAAAATATATTTTTAAAAAAGAGATTGGGACTCTTAACATTCATATTTTTGCATCTTAATAGTCATAAAAGTAAAATTTATTTACTTAATAGTTCTAGAGATATTCGTTAAAATACAAACAATAAATGGTAAAAGTGTTTTAAACTAAAGAAACCGAGGATAATAAAAATTTGTCTTTACTCAAATACAGTATGAATTATGTAGAAAAATATAATAAAATTTTGTCTTTTATCAAATACAGTAGGAATGTTGAAAAATCTACTGAGGTCTACCAGGTACTTATTATTATTATTATTATTAGTGCAGTTTTTCCGATAATTCCAGCCGTTTGTCAAATAGCAATCAACATTCATCCATGACTCGGACGCAATTCTGCCGTTGGCCCTGTCAACATTTAAATGTTAGGTCACTCTTCTAGGTTCGGGGCGCAAGCGCTAAGCCAGGGGCGGGAGCCGGAAGGATCTCCATTACCTGCCGAAGGGGAGGACCAAGCCCCCGCCCCCCAACTCGGATGTGCAACGAACCAACTCTCACTTTCTTTCTAGTTATCCCAGCAAGCAGCATTAAGCCAGGGGAGGAGGCTGAAAGGGTATTCGACCTGCTGTCCCATGGGGCAGGGCCCGAGGGGATACATTAACCTGTCCTTTCCAATATCGCTCCTTTAACCGCAGCGCTTAAGGGATAGAAGTACCACGTACAACTTAGCAGTTTTTATTAACAATTTTTAACTTAAATTAAGCTTTTCAGCACCTCCACAGCTAAGTTAGTAACTAGTTATAAACATTATATAATTAAATTATATTTAGTTAGTATATAGCCATTTGTCCCTCCCCTCCAATCTTTAGATTTATCTAAGTTATATAAATTATATATAGAAAATATATAGCCAATGGTCCAACCCCTTTCTTAATTTAGTAAATCATGCATATAATGTTCCCCTATAGGAATAAGCAACTCTGTAGAATCTTTAGTTCCAGTTAAAATAATCATAGGATATAACTATAGGTAAATTAAAACAAACAACCATGTAAAGTAATAGTACTCAAAGTCTAAAAGTAGCACCTAGTTTCTAGTATTAAAAGTGCTACAAAATGTCTAACACCATTCCTTTCCAGGTGCGGCGATCATGTACGCTAATGGCACCCGTGCATGTAAAATCCGTTGTGGGTGCAAAGTCTTCCAAGTTCCCTGTGAATTATACCTCTGTAGGGGCCTAGTCAGGTGAAGGTCTCATCACCTGAACAAGGTTCTAAATTACTAGACCAACTCGAGTAGCGATGGCATGACGTATGGGTGTGAGTTGTGGCGTGAAATTAGTAAATACCCCAGCATCTCACATCCGTCCGGCATGACTTCGCTACACTGTGCAGTGCTGAACCGTCTTATCCAACATCAATTAGCAACCAGCCAACTAAGAAAAAGCAACTTATGCAAAAAGACGCACTGAAGCCACGATTGCCTGTAGATTTATCAAACAGATCTTCGCCATGTGGAGATCAGGCGAAACCTCGCCCGTTGCCAGGCATCAACCCGTTAAGCTGGGCAAAAGCCCTTACAGGTAGGGGTCTGAAAAATGTTAGGTCAACGTAAGTGTGGCGACAAAACTCAAATATCGGTCAACGAATTTTGAAAACAAAGGAACAATGATATTCCAACAATTTTGTCTTGCTTGAGAATCTGCTCTTGAATAAAAAGAATTATATAAAAAAAGGGACGAATAAGTCAAGTCATATATCACAGCAAGCAAGATGAGAGTTAAAATTCATAAATATCGCCAGGCTTGAAATACAGGCTAAAATTGCTAACGAAGTAAAGTTAAGAATTTTTTTCTGCGTTAAGTGACGTAACCATGTGTATATCAAATTACGACCAATGTGTTAATGTACTTTGATATCTATTGCAAAAGAAGCAAAATAGGAAGTCCTATCTTTGGTATATGTCAGTTAATTATAAGGTAATCTCTGTTTGAGTTTCTGGAGTTTTTCAATACCACATGACTTTTTATAGACAATAAATGAGCTTGATGGAGTTTCAAACATAAATAGGAAATATAGTGGCGTCTCCTATTCAGAATTAGAGATATAGAAATAAGCCACCTTCATATTGGATGCTATACGAATGTGTTAAACCTTGTGAATTCATATACTACACAAGCAGGTAAAATGATTTGAGTTCGTTAAAATTTAAAATGGTTACGCCCTCTGAGAATCAAGGTTTGTGTAGTAGGCTGTTCCAGTCTGACCTTGTGTAAATGATTTAGCTATTTTTTGTAATAATCAAGCAATGTATGTAGATATTATTTTTAAAATTAAAATAGTATTTGAAATATAGTAAAATCATCTTTAATAAATAAAAAATATTTTGTACCACCAAGAGACTTTTGCTGTATTTGATCACACACATACAAGTGAATAAGTTCCTGCTCTAGCAGATGATCTATGTTTATGTGTTACAAATAATTTTCTTGCCTGCCGAAACAGCATCCATCACAAATTTCATCAAATCATTCAAATTGGCTGGCAGTTGAATGCTAAATTCACTTAAGATTTCTTTTACACGAATCTTATTCTGATGTCTTAATTGTTCATGCTATACTTGAAATTTGAACTTTAGGAGATGCTGTTGTACGCGTGTATACGGCATATAGGTAATGAGTTGTAAGAATTTCTTTCAGACATGCAGTATCTTCTTTTATAAATCCATTTTTGGAAGCCTAAAACTAAAATGTTTACACAATTAAAATATTTTTACTAATTTCTGTCACATTACAAACTTTAGTTAAACGATTTTGGTGCCACTTGCTATATAGTTTCATTTCAAAATTAACAGTTTCACGTCCATAGGCAAAAACACTTTCAGTATTACCAACATACACCTTTTTCGGCGTGGAATATGATTCATGAATAACAAATTAAACTTTAAACTTAGTCATGTGAACTGATGCTTCACTTCCAGCAACCTATACTTCACTTTCAGATAAACATTCCTCACGCACATTAAATGCATTACCATTTAATTTTTTTTCTTGAATTTCTGATTGTAATTCTTAGCCATGTTACCAGAATTTCTACATAAATAACATTTTCTCTCAAATTTATTGTTTAATTTTTGATGCAAAAAAGCTATAGAATATGATTGCTTGGAGGACAATCTCATTTCTATTAGATGAAGTCTTTTAATTATTTCATTAACAGTCGTTTCTTCAATACGTTCAAACTCCTACACACTTTTAATTCAAAATATTCAAATGGGAGTTTAGATGTTTAGAAATAATTTGACTCATGAGCTTCTGCTCATGAGTCCGATTGGATAAATTTGTTTTTGAAACCCGTTTTAATAAACTGTAGTAATAACACCCTCACAGTTCTTGTCACTCTGGAAGAACTGTTTCATCAGCCTATTAAAACTTTTGCCCGAGCTCTATTCTTAATTGTAATATTTGTAAATAATTTGAAAACAAATTACATAAATTTTGTAAATATTAAGGCATTAGTTCAAAACTTATTAAGAAAACATTTTGGTGTGTTAATTACGGTCCACCCTGTATGTACCAGCTCGAATGGACGCGTTGAGAACTAGGTTTATCGCGCATATATTTGCAATTTATCTTCAGTCAAGAAATTGAACAATTCTAGTTTCATAGAATTTTGCATTTAAAGTTGAGGGCAAGAAATAATTCAATGTTAAAAAGGTATATGTAAATATTAACACAAAGTTGCGCTTTTTGAATCACAAAAAATAACTTTACCTTGGAACTGCATTCGGGATCAAAAGGTGTGTTTTTGTTTAGAACAAAACATTCAGAAATTAAATCTTGTTCATCGAGTAATAGCAGGAACTGAAATCGCAATATACCTCCAAAGACAAATATTTTAAGTTATGAAACTCTTACTGAAGAAAACAGTCTCCATTTCGGCCTCAATGAATATACGGATACTAACAATAGCATAAAATTAATACCGATAGCTACCCCCATCATCGTCGACTTATCGATAAATACTTTTTCTGTGAGAGTTGCTAATGTGAGCGACAAGGCGAAAGTTATAAAAAAACGGTGAGGTATTAGCAACCTGTGCTCCTATCAGCTGCATTAACCCATTCGGCACCCATTCTATTTAACACAAAATTAATGAAATAAAGTTAAGAACAATAGTAGCAAAGTAATACTTATGTTACTGTGTTCTTTCGCCCTATTTCCTTTTTTTTCTGTGTGAAGATTGAATGAGATGCTCTTTTATGAAATATATAAACACATAAATACTACTAAATTCATTATGATTATTTGTGTTTTTCATTACGTCGGATGTTATAAGTGACATATTTACTAAAAACTACCTCGTGGACATGTTAACACAACGAAATTGTTCATTTTATAAGCAACAATAGTTCGATCTAAATCTCTCCAAGATGTAGATCTAGTCTGCGACACTGGATAATGCCATCATCCTGGGACGAATGTCAGAAACATCCGGAAGGTTCTAGAGAAACTAAAGATGGCTAATCTAGAATTAAACCTCTCCAACTGTAATTTGTTTCGTTGTGAAGTGAGTTATCTCGGACATGTTATCGCTGCTAAAGCAGATGTGCGAACAGATCCTGAAAAGATGTATGCAGCTGTGAACTGGAATAGCTCTGAATATGTCCACCGTGAAGATATCCAGAATTATGTACCTACTACAGAATATTCGTAAAAAGTCTAACAGACATTCCTAAGCCTTTTCACAAGTTGAGGGAAACGAAATAACAGCTACTGTGGACAGATGATTGTGGGGATTTAAAAAAAATGAAGGAATATTTAACAGTAGTGCCTGTGATGACTTTTGTTTAGTCCAACAAATAGTTTATCTTGGACACAAATGCGTTTAATAAAAGTGCTGGCACCGTTTTATCTCTGACAATTACAAGTCAAGAACGTATCATAAGTTACTGGAGTAAATGGTTGGGGAAACCTAAATGAAATTACTGTGCTACCTAAAGAGTTTCTCGTAATTGTTAAATCTGTAGAACATTTCTATCATTATCTTTAGGGCAGAAAGTTCCTGCTCCGAACCGATCATGCTTCCTTATCCAGGTGTTTACATTTTAAAATTCCTGAGGACCAGATAGCCAGTGGATACAACAATAGGCTAGCCTCACATTATTGTACTGAATGGCATAGAATGCTTCAGATTGGACTAGGAGCGATGGTAGGAGAGCATAGCCAAGTATATATGTAACATGCTCATTACTTTAGTCTTTTTAAAAGTAAAAACTATAAAAATATATAAATAGATTCAAATAATAGATTTTATGTATAGCATATATCCTTCTATTACGTTATGGATTTTTAAAGTAAAGTTTTCTTATTTGAATAGTTTTTGTTTATATTTGGCAAATTTTCTTCAGTTACTTTCACTATTGAGGCAGAAATCGTACAATTTTCTGTTTATTATTTTACGTTGTTTACCTATCTTTTTATTCCTTTAAGTAGCTAACAAATCTTCCAATTTTCTGAATTCACTACTTCCGAATAGCAATCTTCGTTTTATTTAATCGCACATTTCTGTCATTAGATAATGCGAATATTTCTATTCCCTAATAGTGATATTGAAAGTCGGAAAGTTTGGAAGCTATGCATATGGTTATAGGACAGATTAAATTCTACAATGTATATATATATAAACTCGGTTTATGGCGTCAGGTGTCGCCATCCGAAAAATCTATAAGAAACTATTCCATTTCTCCTCCAGACCTCTATCCTTCATCGCTTTTTTGATATCGTCTATCCAGTTCTTTCGTGGCCTTCCTCGTTTCCTTTTTTGATTTGTTTTACAATTAAATGTGATTTAGAGTAGTCTTTAATCACTCATTATTTTAACATGACCCTACCAGATTAAATGCTTCTTTTGAAGATCAACTAATATGGTTCTCTTTATTTTCATCATTTCCCTGATTCTTTCATTTCTTATTCTTTCTATTATTAATATCCTGCATGATCTTCTTTGGGCATCCATTTCCACTGCCGCTAATTTCTTTCTTTCTGTCTCCCTAATTCTCCATCCCTCTGCGCCATATAACAATATGCTCTTTACAATAAAATTGTATATACAGGGTGATTCATAATGAATGGGACAAAAAGAAAACATGATTGTGAACGTTGTAATCAATATATTTAGAAAATTCAAATTTACCTCAAAACTACATTTATTCAAGTTTCTACAGGTGTTCAATATGTGCCCCTCCGGTGACACGACAAATGTCTACACGGTAATAAAGCTCCTGCCACACTCGTGATAGCGTATCCCCTGTGATGGAGTTCAACACTGCAGTTATCCGCTGCTTCAGTTCCTCTAAGTTCTGAGGAAGTGGAGGCACAAACACCTTGTCTTTAACGAAACCCCAGAGAAAAAAATCACAGGGCGTTAGATCTGGTCCGTTTTTCAGCAAAGAAAAATGGACCAAAAACACAACTGTTTGATAAAGCGCAGAAAACGTTTACCTTGGGAGAATCACGCTGATGTTCAAATGTTACATGGGCATTTTCCGTGCCCCAAAATCGCAAATTATGGCGATTAACTTTACCACATAAGTGGAACGTGGCTTTCGTAGTAAGCTTTCTCCTGCATGGACGACATTTTGTTTAACAGCGCCTCTAGCGGCTAGTTCGTCATTCGATGATTTTTCCTTGTTACCAAATAAAACTTGTATAATTGTAGCTGTAGAATAAATTTGTTTCGGCTGAATAAATCCATTACGGCAGTCACACTGCGCTATTCTTTTTGGCCCATTCATTATGAATCACCCTGTATTATACTTTCTTTTCCTGGAGATCTTCTTACTCCACCAAACAGAATTTAATAGTTTTATAGCCTTTCTTCCTTGAGAGATTCTGTATTTAATTTCCTGTGAGTCTTTGCCTTCTCTATTAATGCCTACACCAAGGTATCTATAATACTCGCAGCTTCCTATTTTTATTTAGATTTAGGTCTGTCTCATTTCTTCCTATACACAGGTATTTGGTCTTACTAACTTTCAAGCAAAGTCCTCATTTCTTATATTATTCATTAATTTTTATCGTCATTTTCTCTAAATTATTTTTACTTTTTGCAATTATAATTTGATCATCTGTGAATTGCAGAGTAAATATTGACGTTCCATTCACATTAAGTCCCATTCTTCTGCAATTTTCTTTCCAAATGTTCAATGCTAAATTGTGTTCAACATAAATTTAAAAAAAGTGTTGGGAGACACAATGTCCCTGTCTAAGTCCTTTATCTGTTATAAAAACCTTTTGACAATCTTTGGCCTATTTTAATCTTTGTTTTGGATTGTCTGTATAGTTCTTGAATTGCTCTAATGATATTTTGATTTATATTCATTTCATTTAATACATTTCATAATTTTGCGATTGGGACGTTATTAAATTCTGCAATACTGTTATTATTCATAAATAAGAACGGTTGTTTAGTACAGGGTTGCCATAAAATCTTTCCCGTTATATGATCCCGTAGAATTAATCCCGCAACACTCAAGGAATCTGATTGAAATTTGAGAAACAGATATTTCAAGGTATGTGCTCGAAAATATTTGGGAGAAGAACAGTCAAACTCTTTCAGTTTCATGAGACAAAATTCTGAAAACTTCAAATAGTAGTATCCTTTTTTTTCGCAGCGCAAAGTTATTGGCATAGAGGGAAACCATAAATACCTGTAGCTCAAGGAAAGAACGGCTTTATACATAGGTAAAGAATAGCCATGAGAAAAGACAGGCGACGCGCATTCTCACGAAGCAACGTCATGTATATCACTCATAATAGTGAGACATCGTAAGCATCTACCACAAATTGCCATGTAGCAACCTTTATTCACAGTACGTTATTGAACTTATTTCTATAAGCAGCAGTGCAGGAAGATTGTTTGCTTAATAGGATGTTCTCAACAAGCCACAATGTGGTGAACTGGTGAAGCTTATTAAATGGATAAGACTTACGCTATGGAAGCATAGTGTGTTCTCGTCAAAATCATTAGGTAAGATAAAGGTCATGTCCTGCGCAAACTGTACAAGACTTAGTGCGCAAATCTGAAGAGATATACTGCATACGCTACAACTCATTTTGGATGACCATCTATATCTGTTTCACTTATTGCGGAAGTGCTTAATACACGATTATTGACGATCGGCCTGAAACTGAAACGGCAAGAGGTAGTTTTTGGATTTTGGATGAATCGAAAACACTTATGTCCTCATGATTCTGCGTTCCGTATTTCACATGTTTCTACATCGATTCCAATTTAAGTGGTGCCAGATGTTTGAAGTGAGTGACAAAGAAATCAAATGAATTCTACATAATGTATGAGCGAGATAACAGCTGGTTTCTAAGCTTGTTGTAAATGGGGAAGGTGCATTTTCTCGTTAACTGGCAACATGAACGCCAAGAACTGCGTGCAGTGTGAGGGCAAAAATCTCCATGATGTGGTATCATTCATTACACGAAGTCAAAGTAATTGTGTCATGTGGTAATCACAAAGCACCTTCGTTCTTGGACTGCACTTTTTTGATGCGATGACTTCTAACAGCCTTCAATCGTATATCACAAAGGATGGTCTCTATGCAGAAATCTTGACGAATTGCGTTATTACAGAATTGCAGCTGCACAATGTTCTAATTGCTGTCGTACGAATGCAAGATGACGCTTCTCCATATGTGGAGACATGTTTTTGACATGAGATCAAAAGCATTTTGATGACATCCTCCTCCTATTACTTTGCGCTTCCGATCACTTGGCCGCCACTGTAATCAGACCTTATTGGAATATATTTCTAGCTCTGGGGATATTTAAAATCAAAGGTGTGCCTGTTGAATTCTCAAACTGTGCCACACTGAAAGACGCAATTAAACATGGGTTTTTACAACTTCCTTATGCTAAGATATATGTTTCATTGTTGACTACAATTTTTCACATGCAATGTGTCATCCGCTTATGAAGGTAGCTACGTGGTAAGTTTCTGATCCCTGATGAAATGTTTTGGGTTTTTTCACTACTCTTCTTTTACAGTGTCTTATGTAGAAGTTTTTCATGCTACAGGTAGTGTTCTAACATCATTTGTGGTTTTTCACTGTGTTCATCACTTTGTGATGGCAGGGAAACATGTGTGTTGCCATTTCAAATTTTATAAATTTTGTCATTTTGAAAACTCGATTGCTGTTTTTCACCCCATTTTTGAGCACATACTTTGAAATATCTAAAATTTAAATATCATTCAGATTTCTTCAACGATGCAAATGCTAGAAGTTCATATATCGGCAAAGCTTTTTTAAAATCTTCCTGTATTATTCTGTTTGTTTTTATAATTAATTTGAACTTACTTTATTTTCTTTCTTGACAAATTTAACATCTATCATAAATTTTTCATATGCCCACATTGTATTACAGCAATAGCACTAAGCATTGTGGTCTGTTTTCTATCCTTTTTGTGAATTATTTAATGATCATTTTCTAAAATCATATCTACATTATATATTATGTAGTCTTTATTAGATCTGTTATTCGATAAATACTGAATTCAAGATCATCATTATTTTATTTTACTATACATCCAAGTTAAAGTGAATGCGATAGAGCATTCTCATTTGTAGTATCCTTGTTATTTACAAATCTGTATTGACTGCTATGTACTTGTACATCCTTACCAGAACGAATTAGCAATAGCGTACAGGTTTATCTCGGTTTATGCGGTTTTCAGTTAAAATGATTTTCAGTTAGTGCGGTATTTTTTTTTAGATGCTCCCTCAATTAATGCAATTTCGATTAGTGTGCAAAGCAAGGAATGGGTGATTCTTTTGATCCTAGTGATAATACGAAAAATATCTTTTTTATGCAGAATTAAACTATCAACTTTTTAATGTTTCTTGATTGTTATTTAGCTCACACGTCAGCGCACAAAGTTTTCACTGGCGAACTTGGAAAATCGCAAAAATACTCAAATTTTCGCTTTTAATGTAACAAAAATGTAATAAAAAAACGAAAATATGGGGGCAGGGGCATCAGAACCTGACTTCGTTTATCTGGAACCAAGATAATAGATCCAATATATTACAGTCTTGCGATAGATTCTACGTGTGATAGATTTTTGCCCATCGCCCTCAGACAGACAGGTACACACGCACACAATCACTTCATTTTATTAATATAGAAGTTTCAAATGATGCTGTAATACGTATTTTCTAAAAATAGCACACCAAAACAATATTGTTGTTCATTATTATATTATTTATTTATGTATATTGCACTTTTAGGAAAGTTGGCTGTGGATTAGAGTCCTGCACGGGTAGGGCTGTACAAGACCCGAGCACGCAAAAATAATTTTCGGCGATCCGCAACCCGACCCGAACCCGACATATCTCAACACGCCCCCGACCCGAACCCGCAGTACTTCAACCTGCAACTCGATCTGAATCCGCAATGAAAGGACAATAAATCATGTTTTAATTCTATTATGAAAAACAATGTAGAGTTATATCTCTAATACCAACTTTAAATTTTATATAGAAAAATAGACAAATCTATATTCTTTAATATTCATATATAGTGAAACCTCTGAGTAGAGGACACCTCGAGATCTTTGAATATAGTCCTGCATCTGGTCGGGTTGCTTCTTTTTTTTCGAGTTGGGATGACTAATTTTCTTTCTGCTTGTCGGGTTCACCCTAGAATAATTCTTCCAGGTCATATTTGGGTTTTTTGCATGTCGAATTGTTGGGATTTTCACAAAAAGTTTGAAAAGAAGTAGGTTTTAGATGAAAATAAATGCGTATTTAAATATGAATAAGTATATATTCAATTTACTGCATGAAAAAAAAAATGTATATAATAAATGTAATCATAGATTATTCTTTCTTTACTGTGCATTTAAAAACTATTTTTTCTTTTCTCAGAATATGGGAAACATTACCAACATTTCGTTTATGATACACAAAAACACACGTATCGTATTTCTGATACTTTATGCACACATACACATGTGTATAGATTTGGAGGTGCCCACTATTCCAAGGTATAAGCGTAAAAATATACAAATGTCAGGAATTGAAAAAGTGTTCGCTAAACATAGGTGTCCGTTTTTCGGGAGTGTTCATTATGGAGTCGTATTGTATGTATATTTTTAACCAGCAAAAATATTGTGGACATTCTTTTGAAAAAGCGGGTCAACTCGACCCCGACCCGCAAGAGTCAAAACCCAACACGAACTCGAAACAATGAAAGTCGACCCGACCAGAACCCGACCCGTAACAAAAAAGCAGAAGTCAATTCGAACCGAAAAAAAAAAAAAAAAAAAAAAAAAAATATATATATATATATATATATATATATATATATAGCGCCAAACCGACCCGATCCGTACCGCGGATAGGGTTGGTCGTGTGCGGGTAACCCGACCCGATGCAGGACTCTACTGTGGATCTATTGTACTTTGCTCCACTGAATTTATATTAGTGAGGTAATATCGTGGAATCAATTACCCGCACTAATCAAGGAAATCTTGTATTTGTGAATTTGTAACTGGCTTCATAATCATACAAAACTAACTTTGTGTCGAAATAAATGGATCCAATTGTGTTGCAGTAAATGATTTTTTAAATTTATCTTTCATATTATTAAGAATCAGCTATGCAGAAGTAAATTCTTGTAGCAATAAACAGATTCCCTGCCAATTTATTTGACTTATTTCTACACAGTAAGAATTAGCAGAAGAAAATAGCAATAAACAGATTAAGTGCCAATTTATTTGATTTATTTTTACACAGTAAGAATTAGCAAAAATAACTTTATGTAGTAAAGAGCGAATTTAAGAAGAATTTCTTCACTTTATCTGTGAAACCACGCACTTTTATGCAAAAATAAACCAATCCAGTGCAGTGCGAAGTTACTTATCTTGACATATTATGTTTACCTTACTAGGAATCAGTCTGCTGTTTCGATACTCTCCATGTTTTCTCCGTGCACAGCATTGCGACATCCTTCGATACAAATACCGATTCCGATTAACCTTGAGTTTTACTTCTACTCGTCCACTTTCTCCCTCGAAGGCCTGATAAACATTACGAGATGACGTAACTAAAATTTGCTGCGATAGAAATGTCAATTTCAAGTAGTACTTTATTCTATTTTGCGTTCGCTGGAAAGAACGGCACGGCGAAATCATGGCTCTTAAAAATTCATTGGGAGCCATCCTGAAGTTAAATACCTTTAATCACAATATCAGGAGTTTTAACAAATATGAAAGAAGTATTCGAGTATTAAGTCTGAATACTAATATATCAAGGAAGAGACTATTGCATACGTGCACCCCTTTGCGAAAAAAACAAGAGTAAGTTTGTTACCATTTTTAGTTTTTACAATTAAAAAAAATAATTTAATGATTAAACGCAGATTTATACTTATCTGTATTTACAGTTTGTGGAATATTAAGAATTTTGTTGCAATATGTTCGTATTAAGAATGTAAACAAATAAGTGGACCAATCAAAATTGTCACCTAGTGTGAGAAATTAGTTGTTTTAAGTGTTTGAGCGGTGTACACAGTGATTGGTTTATACGTGAATTTATTGTTAAATGTAATTAAAATGCTATTTGTAGTAGAAAAAATAGATAAGTAAGTAATGCAAATAAATAGTATCATTTTCTAACTTTTCAAACTAAATAAAAAGTTTACTTTCTAATAAATTTAATAAAAATTCATCTTTTTAAAATTTTTAATTACATGAATTTGTTTTCAATGGTTCATTACAAAATAAAGTTTTCTGTATTTATTTATTTTTCTTTTTTTCAAATGTAATGTTTCTAAATTTAGTGTTTTATTCAAAAGAATACTCATAGGAAAAGTTCTGAATAAGCAGCGCACATTATCGGCCTATATATCTTTAAAAATATTCTATTAATTTCAGCTATGTCGGAGGATTTATGTAATTTATATATTTTTTTAAATTCGAATAAAATAAGACTAAAATTTTCATTTATTTTTTCAATTTTAATATTATTATTTTTTTTTTGAATTAAAAAAATATATACTATTATTTAAAAAGTATATTACATTCAGTTATAATATAATAAAAACTAGCTTAGGGGGTCAGTAAAGTATCACGAAAGAAAAGAAAATTTCAAAATAAATTAAATAAATAATATTTTCCCCATATTTATTGAAAAAGAAAAGCATTGGAGATATCAAATACATACAGTAAAAATTGTACTAAAAAGAAAATAATAATAGCTTTATAGAGAATTAAAAAAACCTTTGGAACTATATTTGCTTTAAAAGTAACAAAAAAATATACTTCAAGAAATTCATATTCATTAGATTTAATGACAGCATTTTTGTTTGGTTTTAAATATTGCTCCGTTAGCGATGTCACTTTCTTTAAAATTGCGATTAAGTAAAAAATAGAATGCTAATAAGCATAATTCTTTGTGGAAATAGTTTTAAAAATTTTTATTGTTCTTTTCTTCTTTAAAATGCATTTTTTATACTTTTCAATGAAAATTGTGATATTTGCGAGTAATTTTATCAAAAAAATATTAATTATAATTTTGCACATTCGAACATGAGATAATCCTTCGAATGTTGATTTTTACCTATTTATTTATTTATTTATTATTATTTTTTTGCGTAGTTTGACAGTTTATGAAAAATGTGAACGGCACCGGATATTGGAATTTTATTTTATCATGTATCACCAGTGCGAAATTTGCTCCTGTACTTCTTTATTTTCAACGATTATTTAAATATTAGCAGGAGCTCACCAGAGCTTATAAATACTGCGCTTTGGAGCCTACCAGAACGTTGTTATATGTTGTATATTGCTGGTAGATAATAATAATAATAACAAATTCGTTGCAAATAATACTTTCTGAAAATTCCCCTTATAAATATTTTTGTTATTCGTTCATTCCTTAGATTTTACTGTATATGGGTCATTCTCCAAAACAATTACAATTCAAAAATTGATTATGTCTCGATTTTTTTTTTAAATTTAATATATTTTTTCATTTTAATTACCTGCATTAGTGTTTCGTGTTATGAAAAATTAAAGTTTTTCCACACTTTCTTTTTATTTTTAGAAAAATGGGCAATTCTTGTCAAGCACATATGAGCAAAATGTCTACTATGTTACCACTTTTTTACATTTCTTCGCATAAAAAATTATTTTTATTTCTTCAAATTCGTTATATATTTTTTTTTGAAGTGGTGAAATATTATAGAAAACTAATATTTGTTCAAATATATTACCAATTTGGATAGAAAACAAGTATATGTCCACTCTGTTACTATGGTTTAAAAAATTAGACATATCAATTCTTCTAAAAGATTCATCACAATAATATTAGTTATTGCCCTAATATTTAATTCACGTAGTTAAAATCTTTTAGAAATATACCATAACGTAATTTGAAATAATATATGAGTTGTAATTTAATGGAAAAACTACTCTAGTAACAGAGTGGACAAGGTAACAGAGTAGACAAATACAAAGTTTTAATTTTTTAAAAATTATTCAAGACTTTATTTAGACTTAATTAGCCTTGTATTACATACATTCATAAGCTTACTATTAATTATATTTACCAATCTTAACAGTTATTCATATTCTCTATAGAAAGTTAACATAGTGGACGACAAAAATGTACTTACCTAATTTTTTTGCTACAAAAATCTGTAAAAAAAATATTCTCCCATTTATGAATGCAAATTCCATGTGGACTAAATCTTCATATATGTATACAGTCTTGAGACATGTGCTGTCATCTTACTGTATAATAGGATGATTGGAAAATCTTGGTAACAGAGCGGGCATAAGAAAAAGTGCATTCTTTGGGGACATTTTATTTTAAGCTATATTATATTTTTATAATTAAAATGTTTTCTCGGTTTACATTTTAATTGAAAGATAAGGTACATTAGACTCCCTCAAATCTGCCACCCTAATATCCGCAAATTCCTAAAATCCGCACATAATTGCAGATGTAAACAATGAAACTTACAATTAAGATGTAGGGGAAAAATTCAAGATTTTTAAAAATTATTATATCATTCCATGCACATTTAAATATGTAATTCTTGTTAATAAGACTGAACACGTTTTCTCATCATGGAAGTATAACTTTGTTTCCGAAAAAAAATAATAATACAGTGCTAATCTCAATCTTTTTACCAAATACATTTCGGTATTAATCAAGCATTTTTGGATATTAAGCTTGGCTAAGCATGAAATAAAACTTTTTTATTTTATGATATTTATGTAAATTTTAAGTGCACTTTTATGAGGCAAGTTTTATTGAATAATTTTAAAAATATATGTATCTCATCATTATTATGCCTATTTAGTTATGCATTATTGTTTACTTGACCTTTACCTTTAAAATGTTAATGTTTAAAAATTTAAAAATTTAATTACTTTGAATACTTTACTTAATTATTTTAATATTTTACTTTATTGTAAGCATTCATTATAATTTGCCGTGCATTATTACATTCAAATTACTGTTTAAAAAATGTAAACAAAACAGTGACCAGAAATCCACAAAATTCTAAAATCTGCACAACTCCTGGTTTCAAGCTATGTGGATTTGAGCAGTGTTGAATTCAGACACTTTTCTCCGGGAGGGATTTCTGTGGCTTCGGGGGGGACATTATAGATTTCCGGGGGGAAATTCCACTTTTTGACCATTGAAAGCATAAAATCTCGAATCTTCCGGGGGGGACATTTCAATGCTCCGGGGGGGGGGATGTCCCCCCCGGGCCACCCCCTGGATTTAACACTGGATTTGAGGGAGTCTACTGTATCTAATTTTGAAATGATATATAATTTAAACACATATTTCCATTCTGTATCTTGTCTTTTCAAGACTTTCTTTCTGAAGTTTCATTGGGAACAGTCAATTTTTCGAAAATTCAGCATTATAAACTGAAAATACTTAAATGTTTTAAGGCTAACTATTATTCAACAGATATTGTATTATCTTCAAAATGTTGCATAGATTTCTATAAAATAAGAATTATATCATTTTTTAACTGGCATTTTAATTACATTGTTGGACACTGTTTTGTAACTTTATTTGAGAATGACCAATACATGTAATTAAAATGAAATCACATGTTCAAAAAAAAAAAAAAAAAAAAAAAAAAAAGTAAATTGAAGATGCTAAAAATCAGAAACATGAAAATATTATGGATTCTTCAGAAGAACTTCATAAGAATAATTCAAAGTAAATATATGTTATTTCGTCGAATATTGTCAGAATTAAGCCTATCATCAGTCGTCAGTGCAGTAAGCCTATCGTCAGTGCCACAGCTGCTGACAACTATTCCTTTTTTGCGTTACCACTATTTCCGAATAGTAATAGTGACATTATTTAATCGCAGATATCTCCGATCAAATAACGTCAAGATTAAGTGGAGATTTCTGTTCGGATATAATAGTAACAACAGACTGGAATAGTTGACGGCTATGTATATGCATACATATTTTAAATGTTAAAAATTTTCTTTTGCTGAAGAAAAAAATGCTTTAAATTCTGCAAATAATTTATGAAATACAAAATTGAGGAAAATCCTGCTTTTATAAAATACTAGCTGACCCGTCCGGCTATGCCCAGGCCCGTGATAATAAATTTAAACAAACCTCAAATGTGTATGATATTATATCTTTAACCCGATTTTGTCTGAAATTATTTTTTTAAAGAAAAATTGATGAAAATATATTGATATTTAGTGATAAAAGCGCTCGTAAAAAGATTTTTCTCTTGTTTTTTCACACAGGGTCGTTTCATAGTTTAAGAAAAAGGTGCCCGAACTCTTTTGAAATTTCTATCGGTTATAAATATAACGGTTTTACGCAGCCCGTGTAAAAATAATGCTATCTAGTTACAAAGCAATATGTTTTCTTATCTTTTTCTTTTGTTTTCGCGTCCGGTCTTTTAACATAACAACAATAACAAAAAAGTAGTTCTCATCTTCCGAACTCTAATAATAAGTTGTAAAAAAATATGCGTATTTAGTTGTGAAAACATGAGTCGAAGCAGACTGAACCACGCCGAAACGCCCCGCTTTTTCGCGTTATTTTTCGAAAATTTCTCATATTTTATTTTATTTAAAGTACTTCTGCACATCCGATTGTTTCGAAAATTTTGTAGGTGGTGTAAATCTTGTCTACCGAGATGCTCTAAAATGATTATGTCGAAATACGGACATTTACTTACTTTTAGTGTAGAAAAAAGATCTTCTCCGTGAGGCGCGAAGTGACCTGCGTTCGCCGGTGTTTTTGAAAGGGTTAAAATTCGTATTTTTAAAAAACCGATTTCACCATTGATTAGAAGAAGGTGTTAGCTTTTAGAGCTTATTTTTGGTTTGTCGATACTTTTAAAATTGCGCCCTGGAGGGGCATTGACATAAAGGAGAAAACGTTCTCCAGATAAACGACCCTTTTCGAAAAAAACATTTAAAAAGTACGATATATTTTTTTAATTGATTGCAACATTTGAGACGTAAGAGTACGATCTTTCTGAATATGTTGTCCAATTTTAACTGTAACGAATAGTTTTACCGATTTAGGCCGATTTAAAACTACGAAATAACACACACACACACAAAAAGTGTGTTCTTTTTTCTTTTTTTTTCCGATGCGTAAATCGAGTTCTCTGAATGCACGAATGCTTTTGTCGTCTTGCAAAAAAAGAGATGAGTTTTTGATGAGTTTTTAATTGATACCTTTTCTAATTATTAAAATATTCAAAATTCGAGACTCGGGTGCATCAGGACATGCCTTGGACTACCTAAATCAAAATTGTCAGACTTGTGCGAGCTGTAGATTTCGCTAGCCATCGCCAACACACACACAAACAGACAAAAACTTTCTTTTATTAGTATAGATTTCTCTATTTAGAATCGTTCCATTGTCAAAATCTTAAAATGAGGCAGCCACGCGTAAATAAACCCTAGATATTTATCTAAAATAAGGCTTTAAACAATAAGATATTATTTTCTTTTGAAAAATGTTTAGCATCAGTTCTATTTACACTTCTTTTAAAATTTCAGCTGTTTTCGAATAAAATGAAACATATTAAAAATAGTATATATAAATAAGTCTCACTGTGTTTGAACGTATACGAAGTGTCTATAGTAATCGCAGGAACGTCTTAAGGCGGAATGCGGCAGTAATGCATGTTAAATTAAGATATCTTTTGTAGATTTTTTTTGGAAAAACATTAAAAATTATTCTCAAACGAAAATCACTATTAGATTGGACAAACTTTAAAGAAAAAATTCCATAAAAATAAAATTAATCTGATCACCAGGAAGTTCAGAACGAAAAAAAGTATTTATATTCTCTTTGAAAGGGCACTTCTGACTGGTGGGTACTGCTGTTTGATAACAATGGTTCTGATACACGGGCCAGAAAATTTTGAACTGAAAGTAGATATCTGACAAAGTATATAGTTACACAAAAGTATGTTATCATTATTGTTTAATTTTAAAGAGAAATTAAAAAAAAAAGCGAAAATGATTTTTTTAGACCCACGTTTGTCCAAAACAAGAAGAAAATAAGTATAAAAGTAAAAATAGTTTTTAATTTTAATTTCTGCAATAAATTCTGGCTGCAATTCATGATTCTCCCCAACTCCCCCCCCCCCCTCCAAAAAAAAATCGTTTATAATACGGTGTGTGCACCGAACCCGAATATTTAAAATTAACAGCTTTTTCTACCCTTGATAGAAAGTGCAAGGCTAGTGAATTTATTAAAACGGTTATAATTTTTGCTTTGCTTCTGTTTTAAGATAGGGCAACAGCAAAGAAAAACAAAAGCATTATTTAAATTATCTTTTTAGAATGAGGATTGATTTCTCAACGTATAATGATAATTTAATTAATGCGAATGAATTAATAATATGATACTTATTTACAAGACTAAATAACTTAAGCAAATTAATATTTTAAACCCTTGACACATCAAAATGATGCATAGAGATGCATAATTGAACATGATATTAATAATACCAGTTTACATAAAATACATGTGAATCAAGGTGCACTTTGAATTGAACAGTTAAAAAAAATTCTATTATTTACAAATACACCGCGATACACTTACTTAAATTAGAAACATATCTGTACATCTAAAATTTGGAAATTAATGCGAATATTAAAATTTGTTCGGAATTTAGATACAGTTAATCATATTCAGTTAACTAAGTAGCATATAATACTAAATATACAATTTTTATTATTACATGCAGATTCATTTAAATAGGTAATATTACTGATAAACACGTTTTGATTAATATTATAATACAATTAAGATTTGTTTTCTTATATAGTCCCCGAATATTAGTCCAAATGCGAGTCCGTGAACAGCTCATCCAGCTGTGGGTGGAAGCAGTGCTGTATTTTTCAATTCCTACTATTTGTTCACATTCTCCCTATATATATTTATATATCTTGTTCAAATTTTCAATCGTTAATAAAATACTTTTTATTCATCCACTCAAGTTCAAATACATTTTTTAAACTTGTAGTGGATGGACATTTGATGTTAATACCAGGGTTGGGTTTTTGACGTCAAAAAGTGGTTTTTGACATGACGTGTCAAACACCTGTCGAAAAGTGTCAAAAACTGTCTAAAAGTGTCAAGAACTGTCGAAAAGTGTCAAAAACCTTTTACACATTTTTTTGTAGCAATCATTAGTGATATTTTATATTAAATCAAGCTAAAAACTGATTAAATAATAATTTATATGTTATATAAATAATTTTTATTTAGTTATGCTATAATTAAGTTGTAATAAAATTATATATCATAATTCAAATTATTTCTCAATTGTCATGCTAGGAAAAATAGCTAAAATTATTGAAACTACTATTAAGTACATTTTTCAAAGTACTATTTATATTTTTATTACTATTAAGTGTTCAGTTTATTATAAAAAAAATTTAGCAATCTGATTTATGCTTAAAAATCTTGTGTAAAGCCAAAGTGTCCACTATTCAATGACTGATCATAAGTTATCTGGACTTTTGTTTTAATGATTCTAAATGTTTGTTTTTGTACATAAACATTAGATATAAACCACAATTGCAGCACAAATGTTCTCTGAGTTATTAAATGAATTATAATATGAAATCAGTATAATTAAACGTTCTTTAAATCAATAACTTACAAGAAGATGGTTTGTTATTTTCAATATTTACACATACAAGAGTAGTTTGTTAAGTTCTCGGCCTGACGCAGAGTTGGAACAAGTATGACCAAATGACAATGATGTTTGCAAAGTATGATTCTTTAGATGACATGTTGCCGAGTTTCAGGCGCGTGAGTTTATTGGTTATTGCTGGGCGATAAAGTAAAGTAAACAAGTTTTGACATTTTCTAAAAATGAAAAAAATTAAAGTTCGAGCTGTCATAAAATACCTTGTTAAAAAAGATTTAACCCCTCCATGGACTTACAAAAAAAGTTATATTTCATTTTAAAAGGATTTTTGTTCTTTATATTCGACGATAAAGAAGTGGGCTGCTGAATTTAAACATGGTAGGAAATCAACTCACAATGATGAACGCTCAGGACGCCCAAACACTTCTACGACCGACGAAATCATCTCAAAAATTCACAGTGCCGTATTGAATGATTGACGATTAAAGATACGCGAACTTGCTGACATTGCAAACATCTCGATAGACCGTGTCCACTACATCACGAAGTTTTAGGTATGTAACTGCTTTCTGCTCGATGCGTGGCACGTTTGTTGAACGTCAACTAAAAACGCCAAAGAATGAACATTTTTCAAGAGTCTTCTGAAATGTATTATATTGCAAGTTGCAAAATAAAATGAAATATTGTAAAAAATCTAGTTTTTTCTTTCTCTGGCCGAGAACTTTTCGAACCATCCTCATACAGGGTAGCACTAAAGAATTCGCACACAAGAGTGTGTCTTAAATGTATTAAGTTGCATGGGACTACATTGAAAAATAATACGGAATTATGTCAAAAATCTTGTGCTTTCACTGTCAGGTCGAGAACTTATCAAACCATCCTAGTATATAATATATCTTCATTTTATTATGTTAGTTTCAGCTTAATTATTTAGAACAATTTGTTTATGTTAAATTTAATTTTTATACATTATAAAATAGTGCATTTTAATTAATTTATTTATTGGAGCATATTATTTCAAGTTTGTAGCTAGTCTTAGCCTTAATCGTTAATAATTTGTTTGTGGAATGTGCATTTACAAGCAAAGAACAGGTGTAACATTTTTTCTTTGTTTGGATTCTATTAACCTGGGGCGAACATTAAAACAATATAAAAATTATATGAAATTTTATACATTAAATTATACAAGTATTTAATAGTTTGATTAGTTTATATTTTTAATGCAACAATACTTTTAATTATTTTTTATTCTATATTTATAGCTTGCAATTATTTTCTATTTTCTAAGCAACTTGTTAAACCAAAATCATGTTTCGAGTTTTCAGGGGTCGATGAAGATTTTTTTTTTCTTGGGTTCCATTTTGTGAAAAATAAAAATTATTTTTGTAAAATTTATTATATTTTTGTGAAAATTAACATTTTATTATGAAAGATGAAAGCTGCTCAAATTCAAACCAAACATTTAATAATAATAATTTCTTTAAGTCCTTCTGCTAAAATTTTCTTGTGAACTTGTTTCTTTGTAAATTATACATTTTAAAACCTAAAAAAAATAAAAATAATCCATGAAGAGTATGTTTTTATGGAATAGAATTTTGTGAAGGAGCCTATTATATTAAGAAGAATTTTGTCAAGGGACCTGATTTATTAAATCGATTTTTGTGAAGGGGGCTTAGATAGGTCGAAACTTTTTCATGGATTGACCCCTAGTTTTATACAGGATATGTGGTTTTTACTGTCTAAAACTGTCAAAAAGCTGACCCACGTGCCTAACACTAAATTTTATTAAAAATTGTAAATTTAATGTTGTTGTAAAAATAACTTTAAACAGTTTTTGGACTCAATTTTAGGTTTTTGACAGTCATTGTCAAAAACTATGTCAAAAAGGGGTTTTTGACATGACGGTTAAAACCATGGTTAAAACCGGATAAAACCGCCACACAGTCAAAAACTTGCCAACCAAAACACCAACAAAAACAACAACAAAAAAAAAACTTTATAGAGCAGACCTTTGTACCCATAGGGCCACTTCTTGTAGAACGCAGAACAAGTGAGCTACTAACCACTTTTAAAACTTTTAAATTAATGTCCTTTCATACTTATAGCATTTACTTCTTATTGGGAGTATCGGACATACTTAAAATCGGAAGTTATGCAAAACAGAATCATTTTCCTGAAACAATGCAAATGACCCTCGATACAAGAGCACCAATGTACCTAAAACCTTTAGTTGTTGTGCCTAAGGCCTTTCCACAAAATTTAGAATTTACACTGAATAATATACAGTAAACATATTTTAAAATTTTATAAAACATGCAATCATCATCAGATAAACACTTATGAGTTGGAAATCCACTGGTTTAAAATATGTTTAAAATTGCATTTTTTATAATGTGACAAACATATCACAATTTACATATCACTAACCCACCATAAAGGAACTATTAAAATTACAAAAAGTTTCGAAATTCTAGCATGTAAGCTTTATACATAAAATAGAATTTTTTTTTTCATGAGTTATTTTACATTATTAAAATTTGAAAAGATTCTTCAAAAATGTTATTATAAAGCATTATTACAATTTCAAAAGCTTGTTCTAAAAATATGCTGCAGGCGCTGACGTTCTGAACCTTCAACAATTTTTTTGTTTATGCAAGTTGTAAATGATTTTTAAGTGCTTCAAAAAGGTTAAAGATCATAAATATTTGATATATTTAATCAGCTAAATGTTGTGATATTAATATTTTAATATTGACACATTTACTAGCTAAATTCCATTGTTTTAGCACATTTGTTGTCATAATGTTGCTAAATTCCATTAGAAACATTAATTTTAGAAACTAAATGCATAAATAAAACTTTACTATATGAAAATGTTAATCAGCAAAGGCCGTGTTTTCACCCATTATCATTTGATATCATTATCACACATTATCATAATCACAACTATACCAATTTATTCAATTACAATTTATTTTATAAGAAACCCATTCCTAGTAAAAGGTTGTTTTTTAAGATAGTCCTCAAAATATCGTGCAGATATGGTACATAATTTTTTAAAATAAAATCTGTTTGATTATGAAAATGTTAGCATTGTTAACAAAGTTTTTTTAATAGAAAGAAAAGTATTACTCTAGCAAAAATGAATTAAATACTAATCTATATAGCAATGAAAGTAAAAATTAGTTCTCAAGGTTCATTGAACAGTGAAGCATTTAGATTCATTTCTAAAAAATTCATTTCTAAAAAATCATTTCTAAATTCATTTCTAATATCTGAACCTTTGTTTATCCAGAGCACTCTGTAGGGTCTAAATGCGGCTGATCACATAGGAGAGGATAATGTACATTTCGTACATGAAATAATAATAATAAAACTTAGATACAAATATTATTTAAATGAAGGATAGAAGCTCAAGGTACATGATGGCCCTTAGGTACGCAGGTCTCTCCTACAGTTTTAGTCTCCTACAATTTTTTTTCTCCTACAGTGCGATGTACATTCCTTATTCAGAGGCACTGCCTGCCTCTGAATATGGAACATACGATTTTATTTCAGTGAAATATAAAAATTAAGTAATATTGTATGTTTACATTTAAGGTCCAGTTTATTCTATACGTTACATGACATGTTATTTCGTGATAAAAAATAGTATAATAGATTTATTATAATTTTTTTTTTTTTTTTTTATCAATGCTATAGTTAGTGATGTTTAAATGACTTTTTCGATAACCTTAAAGTAATTTGCGATTTACGCATTTGTTTACGCCTCTAAGCCGGATAAATGAAAAGCAATTGTATTCTACAAGTGTAAAATATTTCAGATTATATGTGTTATCGTATATAGAAATAAAATATGACAGATATAGTTTTTAGTAGTTTGATTTCTGTTGACTTTGATATATTTGAATTGCAGCACCAACTAGCTGATTTTTGTTGATAATATTGCTTTATAAATGAAACAAAGTCCGAGGAATTTGTTAAGAAGATATTACATTTTAACAATGAGATATAAACTGCGTAGTATTTTTGTATGTTATCATCTTTACATAAATGCATCTGTTAAATTTTCTTCTAAGTAATAATTTTATAGTAATTAATTGAATGGTATAGTTTACTTAAAATAAATTTATAATAGCTTGAAAAGCAAATCACATGGTTTTGAAATTTGTGCAATTTTAGTATAATAATGAAAAGTTATATCTATCATGTCAAATAATTATTATACTATTTTAAAGTTTTGACAATATATTAGTTTGTTTTGACTGTTGTTATAATAAAGGGCTAATTATGTGACGGACATTTAGCTACATCTGTTACTACCCACACAACAACAACAATAATAATAAAAAAATATTTGGCGTCTTATCGGTTTTTTAAACAAGGTAAAATAATAATTCTGATATTTTGTTAAGAAATGACACTAAATGCGATTATATCTTACACTTAATCCCAATGAACAATGTTAATACTTTTTCAGTAAAGGACACTGCTTGAACCCAAGCATTAGCGCAAAATTTAACTAGGGATTAGATTGGTAAAATGCATCAGAAATACATTTCTAATAGCAAAACTTAACGAAAGCAGTTTATTTTATACCTTAAACACAAATATATACAGTAAAATCTCGTTACAACGAATTTGTAGAGACCACCGTTGAATTTCGTTATTCTGAAAAATTCGTTAATGTGAAATTCCAATATGGCGGATTTAAAAAATAAAATTACATATTATTAGTACAGTTGTATTAAATTCTGCAAACATGTCAATAAAGAATTCATATGCAGTATATTATTGTGAACAGTTTTGTTATAAGATAAAAATTTAATTAATTTTTTGTAGATTTTAGTAGTAATTTCGTAACTATAAAGAATTTATAATTTTTCTCACATACCTGTCTGTTGAAAAATTCACACTGATCTATTCCATTAATGTAATATTAATTATTTTTTTTACAGAAAAAAATCTGAAAATTTCCTCCTTTTTCAAATTGACAATTTTTTTCCAAACAAAATCTTCAATATTATTTAACGTTGTATAAAATGTGACCGGCATAATGTTTTGCTTTTTAAAAGTTGCAATGTTCGACAGAGCTTCTTTTGATTGTAGAACACAATTTTTAGTATAGGATGCACAATCGCTATCTTAACTTTCACTGTCGTTTGCTTTCTCTCCTTTTATTAAAATTTCGGCAGTGTTATTTGTATGTCAGGGCATGTGACGACTCTTTCATCTATTCAATGTAACTATTAGCAGATGATGTAAGTTAAAAACATTCTGTAATTGTGGTCCACAGATCCGAAAGAAATTTAATGCAATAAGTACACTCTTCTGAATTTGTCATATAAGACTTGAACTTCTCGGAGAGTTTTTAATTGTGATAGAGGATACACTTTGACAGGCAGCCTATATCATGTCAATTGCTTATCTCACATTCACCATTACAGAAATTTATTTTTTATTTCAGGAAAGTCCCTTTCTATTGGTCGGCGCATAAATTAACTTTGGAATTTTTTTATACTGCCTTGATGTGCAGGCTGCAAAATGGAAGTAAGATTAGAAGGTCAAAATTTTACTTTTATGTTAGATTAATTTGCTGTACAGCACTATTATCTTTGAAAAAATTATTTCACTTCTGATTTTGCTCATTTATTCAGTCAAATTCCTTAGCCACTTGAAAAAGTGGAAGTTTCTTCACAATTTTTAAGCAGCGTGACTTGCAGATGTCCCAGAAGAACTTTAAATGGTTTTAAAGAATTTTACCTTTTTTGTGTCGGTGACATTATAACAGAACAAAACCGAAATCCGTGCTTTAGATTTTTCTGCCTTTACATTTTTCAACTTTCATTGATGTAGTGCGACTTCCATTTGGTAGAAGTCGATACAAAAGCAATTTCGTCGGCATTTTCTTCTCCAGAAATTTGTTTTTATGCTATGCCATACCTATGAAGAAAACAAAACAGCCAACCAGAACGCGCTTCAAATTTCTCGATTTCCATGTTCTGTGAAACTTTTTTGGCTTTTTATGTAATATAGGCCATGAAATTGGCAAAGTGTTTGTTTTATATCGTTAAACCAAGTGTATACCTTTTCATAAATCGCTTGATAGGCCCAAAGTCATATTGATTATCTGTTTAGGCACATATTAGATATTTCAGAAAGCTTCAGATGTTTTCATTTTCTTATAAAATGATAGCCAATGCCGAAGTTTCTTTCGCGGCATCTATACTTGCCTTCTTTCAGACCTTATTTCTTAATTTTTTTTTTAATGAAAATTGCTAACTTTTTCATTTCTCTACGATTAAAAAAAGAAAGAAATCTAATTCCAAAAGTGAATTATTACACATTAGAAATTTACTGATTGGTACAGTACAGCTATTTATTGCAAAATTCGAATGTAAGGGACTACTTCGCAAATAAAATATTTGGATTTCCTACATTTTTTAAAGCGAGTGTAAAGGCAAACCAAAGTAACTATAAAGAAAAGTGATTAGATATAAATAGAAAGAAATAATTTCTTAATTTTACAGATGCGCATAGGGCAGCAATTCTCCCCGTCTCTGGAAAAGCAGCTGCGAGATACGCTGAAAATTCAAAAATCGTGAAGTATTGAAAATTTTAAAAAAGTTCTTTTTCAGTATTATATTTCTTGTATAAAGATTATTTTTTTCATGTCAACACAGCGTTCGTTAAACTGAAATGAACATTCTTTTTAAAACTTCAATAAATTCGTTAATTTGAAAAATTCGTTAATCTGAAATTTGTTGAAGTGAATATATTCGTAATGACAAACTATAGGGGATTTTTTTTCTAATCTAAATAAAATTCGTTAAACTGAAAAATTCGTTAAAGTGACATTCGTTGTAACGAGATTCTACTGTATATAAAAAAAATAATAATTTTTTTTGGTAATATTTTTATCATATGTATTCTTGTGCTTTGAAATAATTTTTCCAGTAAAACTGTTTTTGCACATTATCTGCTTTCGCTTATTTTCTACCTAAGTATTATTTTGCTAACAAGCAATATTTTACCATTCTACCATCTAGTACAGATGTTATTTAACTTTAATTGCTAATAAGACGAAAGTTTTAAAGAATATTAATAATATAAATGATTTGTATTTTTAAAAGTACTTATGTGTTCAGACTTTACTTTCCATTTTGTTAATATTTAACGTTTATTTTATTTACTATATTTAATTATTGTTATAATCGATCATTGCAACAACAATATGTATTAAATGAACAATGAGGTAGATATGAAGCGTCATAAATCTTTGAAATAAGAACAAGAATAATTATAATTTTCTGAGCTTTACAATTTTCAAAGATACAATAAACAAAACAAAAGAATATGAAGAAATAAAAAATAATCATAATTAAGGTAGCATAAAGCTTTTTTATGTTACGTCTTTTTTTTTTCTTTTTGAAGATGAGAAACATTTAATTTTAAATGTACAGTCGACAATAGAAAAAAATCCCTGACGGCTCGGTCTACAGGCACAGGTAGCTTTCGAAGACGTAGACCGCGGGGCGCCTGTTTGTTGGGAATTGCGGAATGAATGACCTTTTTGCCATGATGCTGTAGTCGGAACCACCCACTTCGAAACCTAACTTCTTTGCAAGTGGAGCCGGCAGGGTTGTTTTTTTGTTTTTAATTTTTTTTTTTGCTATAAGGGTTGGTCCTATAAAAAACTTGTCAATATAAAAGTTTTAGATAATATTAAGAGGATTTATAATAAATTTTAAGCGGATTTGATATCTTTTGAATTGACGAAGTTATGAATTTTTTTCTTTTAAACCCCACCTCCCCCCCCCTTGGGCCATTTTTAATGATATCAAAAATCTGTCATAGATAAATTGTCGGCCCTTTTTCTAGAAGTAATAATAACTTTAAACGGCTTCGATACGTATCATAATTAAGAAACTATGGGTTTTTTTCTCTTTTCACAAAAAGACCCCCCATTCCCCCCCCCCCCCCCCCCTTGGTTCGATTTTGACCGAGATTTTATGCCCCTTGATTTTATGTATCAGTTTGTAAGAGACGTATGATACAGAAGTATTGCAGTTATCGTGTCCATAAAAAAGTGACATAGATAGATAGATAGATAGATAGATAGATAGATAAATTTTGAACTGGGGATGGTTTTGGGTTCTGGGAGTCATAATCGGTGTAGATCTGAAAATTTTTTTCAAAAATTCCAACTTAGGTGAGAATGTAATAGGTAGTATTTCTTACGAAATCCACCTAAAAAAAAGGAAAAAGAAGAATACCCCATACATTTTAATCACCAGTCGTAGAACAAAAATAGCCATTTGATGGGGAATTATGCCTTCTGTCAATTTATGTTTTTTCTTAAAAAGGCTTAGAGGGCCATCTTCATAGAAAATTTTTAATTAACTTTAAAAATTTCTATACGCACACCTAATTTTGACATCATTTTTTTTTTTTTTTTTTTTGGGGGGGGGGGTAAATTTTGTCCTAGGATATCAAAGGTAAGCCATTCGGTCAAGTAGTTTATAAATTACGCAGGTTTAAAGCTTGGATCTCTTACCATACATAATTTTTTAGATTATTTATTTCACATTTTACATACATTTTAATTAACATTAGACAAAAAATATGTATTGTGACTTATAAAAAAAGAACAGAAAACGATTTATAGGAGCTTCGAATATGCGAATCCAATATTACAGCTCCTTCCTCCAAGTAGTTTTCGAGTTTTGTTTAAAAAACTGCACGCATTGCAGTTTGTTTTACAACTGGTACCTGCTTGACCGAGCTTCAGTCGCGACAAATGGGAAAAACTCCATTTGGAGCTGTTTTTCTGGATAAACTTCCATAATCGGATTCAAAGCCAACTGGCGCATTTAATATCATTATTATAACTCTCACAAAGTAGAAACAAGATTATTGTTAGCACCATACGTGTTTGACGCCAGCTTTTCTTGTGTATCCGATTACGGAATATTAGCTATTTTTCCTGTGCAAAAGCGGGTATAACATAATAAATTGTTTGATTTTTAATACTATATATTATTTGTAAAATTTTTAAATTTTATTTCCATTTTTTGAATTTTTTTGTACATTTTTTATGTTTTTTTAAATTACTTGTTTAGGATCTTCGAGATTAAAGCCAATTTGCGTAGGTTTGGCGAAAAACTAATTTCAGTATTCCAACCAGTGTTGTAAAACTCTCAAACATTTAAAACTGTATATTGTTGCAAACATCATTTTTGTTTTACGCCAGTCTTGGCTACAGATCTAATTACAAACAAGTAATATATTTTTTTAAAGCCAATTCCTACTTTTTAATCATAAATATATAAAATAAACCCATGCAGCATTAATGTCCCATGTTATCTTTATTGAACATTTTTTTTATAATGATCGTTGCGGTATTTTATTTCTGTAGCATCACTAATTTGAGCAAAATCTTTCATTTCATTTATGAAAACAATGGGAGAATTTTTTTCTCTCATATAAAACTAAAATTAATTAATTAAATTTAATTAATGAATTAATATTTGAAAAAACTGTATTAACATCAAGTGTCATCCAGTACAAGTTAAAAAAAATGTATTTGAACAGGTATTGTAACAGGTATTTGAACTTTAGTGGATGAATAGAAAATATGTTATTAACGATTGAAAATTTGAACAAGATATCATAATCTCTTATCTCTATAAAAGAGTAAGTGTCTGTCTGCCTGCCCGCGGATTTCTCCGTAATTATACCACCTAGGGCTCAGAAATTTTTGTCATGTGTAGATGTTATCACCGGACAGTATACCTCACGGTCGGATTTTTAAATTTTAATTTAGATTTAAAAAAAAAAATTAAAACGTGTATATGGAATTTTGGGTTCGAGGCTATTTCAAGCTCCTCCCATGAAAAAGCCTCGGCAACACCATCCGTGGCAACGAAGCAGCCAGCCAATGAGAGCAGATGCAGCATCCAGGATCTAGCCACAGATTAAAGATATTCCATTACTCTATGGATCTAGCTACCAGCGACGATTTATTTACTTTCTGTTCAGTGAAGTGTAAGATGAAATTGGCCTAAACCCAGTGACAGAACTATCTTCGTGTGTCTGCAACGCTAATAATATTTTAAAAATAGTTTGAAATATGCAATATATATCATATTAAGTTCCCGATAGTTAGTTTTGTCACTGGGGTTTAGGCCTATTTCATCTTACACTTCACTGAACAGAAAGTATATCTTCATGTATCTGCAACGCTTATAATATTTAAAAAAACTATTCTTGACTGTATTTTTAGTTAGTTTGTTTCATTTTTTAACATTTTTAGTATGAAAATATTCAGTAAATAATTTGTGCAACGCTTATAATATTTTAAAAAACTGTTTTTGACTGTATTTTTAGTTAGTTTGTTTCATTTTTTTAGCATTTTTAGTATGAAAATATTCAGTAAATAATTTGAGTTCTTGGGCGGTTAGGAATCCATTGTGATTTTTTTTTTACCTCATACTTACAAATTAAATATTTTTGATGGAAACAAACAATTTACATTAAATTTTTGAGTAATTTATTGTTTACAATTTTTTTCCTGTAATTGTTTTGGACTACATTTTTAGTTCCCGAGATTGATGAATTCATAACATGCGATAAATTGTTAAGATGTATGTTCTCATTAAGATTTGTTATTGAACTCCATTTAAGAACCATTTTTAACTCCATTTAAGAAGTTTCATTTAGGAACTTTTTAGTCGCCCAAGAAAAATATTCTTAATGAAACAGATTTTCTGAGCTGTTTCTATATATTCATGATTTTTTTGTTGGGGCGTTTTTGAGTGATGTTTATGATTGAAGAACTTTTTTAGTCGTCCAAGAATCTAATGTTTTTCTTGAACTTTACTTTGAATAAAATGAAAACATTCAGTAAATAATTATTAAATCTTAATCACCTGAGAACGGATTTTTGTTTTTTCCAAATTTGTTTCTTTTGTCACTTTATAGAATGCATACTTTGCGACGATCGGCCGGTAGCATCCAACCACCACCACCATCCATAAATATCATATAATACAATTCTAATACCGTGCAAGCGCCCCCCCCCTGGTTATTTTACGATTTTCAGTCGCATTTAGGGGGGCGGATTAACGAGATTTGACGGTAATTATTAAATTGTTTTGATGAACTGATTATAAATTCCCAGTCCGTGAAATATTTATGATGTGCATTTTGTGACATGAGTTTCATAAGAATCACTCACATATAGGACAAAATTAGCACTCACCAATCTGCAAGTAATACTAAAAATTTGTCGATTGACTGTTTTGCCACCACTGGCCATCTTAATAGTCACACTCGCCAATTGTGATGATTGATTGAAAAAAGATTTTTTACCCCTGCTGTCGTTTGATTATTTTCAAAACCATTTGGTACATTTCACAATCCCCCCCCCCCCCCCCCCAAATCATTTGACAAATTGTGATTTTTTTTTTAAAGCTATTTGCCGATATTTGCATTCCCCCCCCCCTCCCGAGACCATTTGATGATTTTTGAGATTTTTTTCAACTATTGATTGATCAATTTTGTGATTTTCCGTTTTTTCACATTATGAGTTTCATCAGAAAGTAAAACAATAAATAAATATGAATGATTTGCGGAGCTGTTTCAAAATAATTATAAAGAATAAGTCTTTAAAAATGTAAAATCAATGTTATTTCTGGCCGAGTTTTTTTTTTAAATAATTATAAACCATTTTAATTTGTAAGCATGTTGTAAAAAAATCACCATTTGTGACAAATTTTGTGTTTTATAAGAATCGCCCAAGAACGGACATGCAAATTTATGTTGTCATCGCACTCTTTATAATTATTTTTGTTGAGGGTTTTTGGGCGATGTGATTGAATTTTTGATAGAAACAGCTCCGCAAATCATTCATATTTACTTAATGTTTTAACTTGCTGATAAAACTCATAATATGTGAGAAAACAGGGATTTTTTTTTTTTTACTTCATATTTACAAATTAAATTGTGGAAGACAGAATAGGTTTGTTTGTGTAGAGGTTTGTGTGCGTGCTGTTTTTAATAAAGACAGTTGCATTTTTCCCGCGACCCTTTCACGAAAGTTTTTTCTGTGAACCTTTCACAAAATCTGCATTTTTTCCACAATCCTTTGACGAATTTCGTATTTTTTCTGCGATCCTTCGATGAAATTCAAGTTTTTCCTGCAATCATTTGACGAAATTTGCTTTTTTTGTGATCCTTTAACGAAATTCGTGTTTTTCCACATACTTATGTCGAGATTCATGTTTTTTCAGTGATCCTACGACGTAATTCGTGTTTTTTTTTTTCAGCGATCCTTTGACGAAATTCACATTTTTCCTGTGATCCTTTGGCAAAATTTGCGTTTTCTCCGCAATCCTTTGATGAAATTCGCATTTTCCGTGATCCTTTGATGAAATTTGCTTTTTTAATGATCGTTTGACAATATTCGTGTTTTCTCTGCTGCCTTTTGACGAGATTCATGTTTTTTTAGCGATCCTTTTACGAAATTCATGTTTTTTCAGCGATTATTTGATAAAATTCGTGTTTTTCTTGCGAACCTTTGACGAAATTTGCGTTTGCCAGCGATTCTTTGATAAAATATGCTTCTTTCTATTATGATAGGGAAAAGCGGATTAGGATAGGTAGATAGGGAAACCCCATTATCAGATCGGGACATTAGATGTAATTAAGAAACATTTGTATATTTGTAATAATTAGCGAAAATGGCGAGATAAAGGGGGTGGGGTGGGAACGACTTTTTATTAAATATCACATTTATTCTACATCAACTTCCTCTCACCACCAGGTGGTGCTTTGCTATCTCTGTTTCTATGGGCTGGATCACAACGGGGTATGGCTCTTTCCACCCGACATCAATAGAGCTTACTGATTTTAGTTTGGATTTTCACCACAGGGGGGCGCTTTCGTATCTTTGGTTCTATGGGCTGGATCATGACGGGGTATGCCTCATTCGACTCGACATCGATAACCTTAATGAATTCAGTTATGTTCGTATAGAACATATTGTGCTCCCTGGCGGTGGAAGGTGTAACTAAAGGATTTTGCTGCTAACTCGGGTTCTATGGGTCACATCACGACACGGTTTGGCTCATTCGACACAACATCAATAGAGCTTACCTATTTTAGTTCTGAATTTCACCACCAAGGGGTGCTTTCCTATCTCTGTTTCTATGGGCTGGATCACAATGGGGTATGGCTCTTTCCACTTGACATCGATAGAGCTGACTGATTTTAGTTCGGATTTTCACCACAAGGGGTGCTTTCCTATATCTGGTTCTATAGGCTGGATCACGACGGGGTATGGCTCATTCGATTCTACATAGATAGAGCTTTTCGATTTTCACCACCAGGGGTGCTTTTCTATCTCTGGTTCTATGGGCTGGATCATGAAGGGGTATGGCTCTTTCGACTCGACTTACAGTAATATATGGGAGTGTGTATGGCACGCCCAGTGTTTGCTGTCTAAGGTAGTGGGGCTCCCAACATTAGATTTGTTTAATAATAAAAAAATGTTCAACACTGATTTCAGGTACATTTAAGGTTGTGTTGGCACGGGCAACGCCGGGCGGGTAAGCTAGTAATATTATAAATCTGATTGTGTGCAAATGTTAGGCTGAAGCCAGCGTCAAAATGGAGCATTTAATGATCCTGTATCTTTGCATATAGGTTCATTATAAACCTCAAATGAGCATAGGTTGGTTTTTGTTTATTTTATTCAAATATTTTTCTTAATAATTCAAAATTTCGTTATTTTCATAGAGAATGAATGGACATTTTTCCGTATAATATTTTAAAGCGGTTAAATTTACTTTACCGTTGCTAATACTTTATCGTTGCCAAAACTAATTCAAAACCCGGAATAATAATTTTTACTCAACAATTTAGTTTCAATAGAAAAATTTTCACGAGAAAAAGGATAATGAAATTAAAAAAATTAAAGAATTAAAAAGAAGATTAAATAATATTATTAGAAATTAAACGTACTTTTTTTAGTTTTTGATAATGATACAAGGTTTCAATATGTGTAACTATAGGAAACAGGTGAATATGACGTCATACATAAAAAATAAAGAGGATTTGCTTTGATTGATGAAATAAAATAATCTTGGGTTTTTTTCTTCACTTTTTTCTTTTTTTTTCTTTTGCTTTCTTTTTAACAATACTTGGCGTTTTACCGTCTGCGCACGGCTAATATAACTATACCGTATTTTTTATTTAAATTTTAAAAAAGTAAAAAGAAGTTTGAAAAGAAAATGGTTCGCAAATGTCAATAATATGCTCCGCAAAATTATCCATGTCGAAAATGATGTCAAGGATAGTTAGAAATAGTTATTTTTATTCTTAAAACTAAAAGAAATAACTCGAATACCTAAAAAAAAATGACAAATGTTAATAGTTCCATTTTTGTTGATAAACCCTAAAGATTTGATATTACTTCGTTAAAGTAGCATAATTTCTCCTATGCCAATATTGAAATTAATTGCCTGGAAAAGAAAATTAACAAGAATTATGTCATTAAAAAGGGATTTCTCTGGGGAAAAATAGATGTCATACTTGAAAAAAGACGGGAATTTTCCAATATGTTTTAAAACTAGTGTGAATCAAGTCCTTACATTAAAAATACAAGGATCAGAAAGTATAGAAAGTTGATGAGTTTCACGCAATATTTATAACGAAAAATTTAGATGTTTTTTTATCTATACTGATTATTAAGCATGAGTATCCGTTATTTACAAATGAGAGTTTTCTGCTAAAAATCACATCATAATTTTAAGAAAAGGAAAGTAAACACGAATCTAATATATTAAAATCTGACCGTGTGTTTGTATTTCGCAACTCCTGCTAGACTATCGCACGCAACGCGATTTACTTAATACCGATTATCATTGATACGAGGATGTCACACAAACTCTCAGAATTAAAAAAATTAAATTGGATGCCAAGATATTTTTTTCTTTCTTTCTTTTTTATTCTTTATATTTTGTAAATGTTAACGAAGTTTCTCTAAAAACGGAAAGTAAATTACTCCATATTTGTGTATAAAAAAGGAGAAATAAAACAGATCAGTATATTTTTTACAGCATTTTCTCATTAAAACTGAAAAACAGAATTTATTTTCACTTTGAATAGATGGTGAAAACAAAACCTTGATTTCAGTAAATTATTCTAAAAATAAAAACATTTTTTCACATATTCAAACTTCATGAATAATTTTATTCTGGAGAAGAAAAATTGCCTGTAAACATACTGTCATTTAGAAAACAAGATTTGTTTCAGCTATACATTAAACCAAGGAGGTAGAATTGAATTTAAAGAAAAAGCATATACTATTTCCAATTAATGTTTTTTTGAAGGATGGCTGTTAAAACGTTTCACAAAGGCGTTAAAAGTAAAATAGTTTATCAGGTAAAATTGTCATTTGTTTGTAACCAATTCGTCTATTTACACGATTTTATTTGGCCCTTCTTTTTGCAATGGTTGCAATTTCATTTTCGCGATTGTTTGGCACAAAACTTCACTTTTTTAAGACTGAGTTATATCAAGGTCCCTATAACAAAAAATACCGTATTGTCTCTTATGAAATGTGATAAATAGTTAGTTAATTATTAACGTTTTTATTTATCGGGAGTGAAATATTTTGCTTAATTAATGTATTTATTCTTTTTTTAATGTTGCGTGAACGAAGTCACGGGTAACAGCTAGTATAAATATATAGAGAGTGTGAGCTAATAGTAGGAATTGAGGAAAAAAAAAGATTTTTCCAAGAGGTGACACTTTAATAGAGCGGTTTTTTGACCGCAAACTCCCCTAAACTGTCATTTCATGAAAATGACCAGAGCCGTTTTGATTAAAATGTATGAGATTTTCTTTTCTTTCTTTCTTTTTTTTCTTTTTTTTTTTCCGACTGCACATGACAATGGTGTAGCAAGTATGCAGGTAGTTATGTTGATCTTGTAATGAAACTGTTGCATCAAAAGGAAAAAAAAATCTAGTTGAACAATTTTGTTAGGTGTCGTATAAAAATTAGAAAAGTGTAACTTTTTGAAAAGTAATGACAAGGTTACTTCATTAATTTCATCTTATTTCCATCTTTTTGAACACTTTAGCAATTTACATTGCCTACTAATCTCCAACTGGTAAAAAATTGAAATGCGGTTCAATCTTTTTGAAGCGCTTTTTATTTATTTATTTATTTTTTTTTTTTGCAAGCTTACACGGATTAACAAATCGTTGGAACTGTTTTTACTCCTTAGTATCTGGTTTTAATTACAATTTAAATAAAAAAAAAAGTTGCTACAAAGATCTGAATTTTTTTTTTTTATGATTTCAGAGTAACATTTATCATATCAAAAAGTGGCGAAGAAATAACTGTAAAGGGTAAAGAAGGTGATTCTATATATGATGCCATCATAGAAAATAATATCGTCATACCTGGTTATGGTAAGTGTAAATTATTTTAAAAATAATTTAAACATTAGAATCTCGCTTACAGGTTCTAATAGGTTGTGGGATTAAAGTAAGTAGTTAAAGTAAGCAAATAATCAAAATCAATATGAGTGATACCCAGAAGTTTTGTTTTTAATTGTATTTAAATCACATACCATATAAAACACTAAAAAATAGAATATAGTTATTCAACTCAATATACATGTTGTATGTCGTCACTTATGATTGAAATTAAAAAGAAATCTTTAGAAGGTATGCAAGTCTTACGTTTCCGATATTTAAAATACACTCCCCATACAATTTCAATACATACAATTTCTGGAGCAGATTCACCATTTTATTAAAACTGTGAACTGTATAATGTTAGAATCAAAATCATTCATTTAAGTACAAAATAGCCTTTATAGGCGGCTTTGGATGTTCAAGCAAATGTCCAATGGACTTTACCCACGTCGCATCAGCTGCAAGTATATAAGAGTAAACACCAATAGGCGTGATGCATATTTTAATTCTTCTTCCCAGTCATTCAATAAACAGTCTTTTTTGGAGGACATATATCCACAGAGGCCTGGCTATTGCCATTCAAGAGTAAAGTCCATGGTTTCTTTGTGACGCTCCTCCTTCTAAACTGCTCATTTGGACTATGACTTTCAAATTCGGGACAATGATAACAGCCATGGTCGACATAGTTCACGTAAAACAGAAGACACAAACCTCGTTCTTGAGGAATACTTACATCTCATAAGTACCATAGGCGTAAAGTTAAAAGCTTAAACTGAAACCCCCGCGCCGATTGTTTACATAATTTAGAAAACATGTGACATTTCGAATCAGCGTGAAGCTGGTCGAAAAATTTTAAACACGATGCAATAATTAGTAACATTCACGCTTTAAACGGCTCTCAAGATTTATTGGCTCAGAAGTTAGCACAAAAGTGGTGGCCATGAAAGATTCCGTAGAAGGTTTGCCTACTGTTGGTCGTAGTCTTTGACAGCGAAGAACGTTACCACAGCAATCGCAGATATGTTGTTGCTCTTAATATGCTGATGAAAAATCGGGTAGTGATAATGGCAACCCTTCTATCGCATAGAAACTGAAATTTTGAGAAGTTAAGACCGAACAATTTCTTAATTTTTTTTTTATTCATTGTTTGAAAGAGATTGGCGCAGGCGGGAATTGCACCAGGGATCTCATGAACAGTAGGCGAGAATGTTAGCGTCAAGCAAAAAGCAAAGCCAGTTACTCTAAGATAGTAATTCGCTTTATACTATTAAAGTGAGATGAGATCGCTGCACCTTCCATCCCCAGTGAGGAAGACGTCTTGTTGACACCAGACGAGCGATATGCACTCGTCAGTGATGTTGTCGTACGCATATGTGATGTGCGAGATGACAGGCTTTGTGCTGTGAGCATTTCACAGACTTTGCTTGCAAGGGATGATTTATTTAGTGCTGCCATCTGTTGGTTATGAGATGAGTTGATTGTTGTTGTTGAAGGTTGTTGCGTGTTTGTCCGGGTCACCAATGAGGAGATTGGCGCCGATAGGAGTTGAACCAGCGATCTCATGAAAAGTAGGCGATAACATTAGCGTCAAGCAAAAGACCAAGCCACTTACTCTCGAAGCTAGTAACTCGATTTATACTGTTCAAGTGAGATGAGATCGCTACAGTTTAATAGTCAATGTGTTGAAATAAAGATCAGTTGGTGCCAACGGCAGCATTTTCTATTGCGGGGTTTTCGAATTTTTTTTCTCTCGCGGTCCGGTTTATTGTATCATATCTCTTTTTATTATCAACTAAATTGTTATACCCCCTTCCTTTTTACAGACAATAATATCTCCGAATCAGCATCTTCTATTGCAGGTTTTTCGAAAATGTTTTCTTTCGAGACCCGGTTCAGTATATCATATCTCTTCTTTATTATCCACTAAATTGTTATACCCCTTCCTTTTTACAGACAATAATGTCTCTAAATCAATATCTTCTATTGCAGGTTTTTCGAAAATGTTTTCTTTCGAGACCCGGCTCATTATATCATATCTCTTCTTTATTATCCACTAAACTGTTATACCCCTTCTTTTTACAGACAATAATATCTCTAAATAAAATAAATCTATTCATAAAATAAAACCGATTGAAACGACCACATATTAAGCTCAAATATCTTCCCCAAAACAAAACATTACTCTTTCGGAACTTTTTTTTACGCGGCCCGGCATTTTGTTTCCGAAGTCCAGCATTTGGGAAACACTGTTTTATGGCATAGGAGTCGAATATTGAGATGTTGGCAGTAAATACGAGGGTAAGTCATTAGTAAGTCACAAAAGATAATTAACTTACAATGATATTCACTTCAAAACTATTTTTATTTCTCAACATATTCTCCACCAATATTTATGCACTTATATCACCGTTTTATCAGTGCCCAACACCAGCTGCATACAATTATTTGGGTTGCTGTCTCAGGGTTGCTGTGTCCACATTAGGACTTCAAGTTGAACCTTTTCATCATCTGTGAACATCATCTTTCTTCCAAGATGGTTTTTTAGTGGACTAAACAGATGAAAATCGTTTGGGGTCGAAGCTGTATGGTGGATGTTGAAGAAGTTGCAAGTTGATGTTCACAGATGTTGAAAACGTTCAACTTGAAGTACTAATGTGGACACAGCAACCCTGAGACAGCAACCCAAATAATTGTATGCAGCTGGTGTTGGGGCACTGATAACATGGTGATATAAGTGCATAAATATTGGTGGAGAATATGTTGAGAAACAAAAATAGTTTTGAAGTGAATATCATTGTAAGTTATTATTTAATTATCTTTTGCGACTTACCCTCGTATAAGGGTGGAACAAATGAAAACGGAACAGTAGTTATAATTTGGTTTATTTTTGTATGAGTGTGGTGAACTTTGTGTACAAGGTAGAATGGGTACGTAAGGAAGGTAACTCCTACTGAGGAAATGGACTTGCCCAGGTAGTCACGCAGAAGCACATGATATGCTCTGGCGATCGGCCAACAGTTTCGTCCGTCAGGCAATCGGTTGTTTCTATTCATCTGCGTCTGTGAAATGTTTGCGAATAAAAAAGAGCAACCGAGTGTTATTCGTTATTTAGTGATAGAAGAGGTTGGATTTTGCGAAGCGCATCGGCGAATGAAGGCAGCGTACGGAGAACATGCACTGTCATGACTCTTGTGCAGGACGGACACAAGCACTTCCGTAAGGGAAACTGGTGAAGTTTAACTGGACAGTCTTGGAATATCCACCTTATAGCCCTGATAGTTTGGCATTGACTATCCAATCTTTGGTCCGCTGAAAAAGGCACTGAAGGGTCGCCGTTTCTATTCGGACAGCGAAATCATGGACAAGGTTCGAAACTGGTCCCGATTTCAGCCAAAGGATTTCTATGAGCAAGACATTCACCATTTGGTGAAACAGTGGGACAAGTGCTTGTGTAGATTTGGAGATTGCGTTTGAAATAAGTCATGTCATATCATTTTGTGCCTCCTGTTCCGTTTTCGTTTGATCCACCCTAATATATCGAAGGTCGCTTTAAGCACTGAGTTTGAAACGGGTCAAATCCTTATGGCGCATGAAAAGTCGAGTTTTGAAATGCTCGAAGTCAAACTTTCTTTTGACAACTAAAGTAATTTTAATGTTCATTTAAAAAAAAAAATATTGATGTTTGCTTTACCACATAAAATGAATGTTTGCAAAACTCTCTCAGATCAATTTTATGCAGGCCCCGCTTGTGCGTTTCTAGTATTATCTGGAGATGAAATGGTTATATTTTAGGTTCTTTATTTTTAAATAGTCTTCCATTGTACGTGGAATTACAGTTATTATGGATGCAAAATTTCAATACATGTGTGAAAAATGAAACTTATTGGAACTTTTCCCCCTCTTTACCCTGTTTCAACAAAATCAATGCATATAAATGCGTTATGACGTGATCGTCTTAATCAATGTATCGCAAATGATTACCGCCTATTTATGTAAATTACCCGAATCTCTAATTGAAGATATTAAAATAAAAATATTTTTTTCTAATTTTTCATTGCAATTAATTTTTTTTTTCGAATGCATGTAGGTGCTTGTGAAGGTACTCTTTCCTGTTCAACATGCCATGTCAAACTAAGCCCTGACGATTTTAAAAAGATTCCTCTTGGACCGTCAGATGAAGAATTAGACATGCTGGATCTGGCCCCCGATTCATGTGATTGGTAAGTTGAATATCTTCATTAGCTAATTCAATGGACGATATTCCAAATCCTGGTTCGAGGCTGTAAAAGGTCACGTGGCACCGGTAATTTACCCAAAGAACTTCTAACAGATAAGAAGGGAAGCTACTATTGCTTTATCCCATGAACTGTTTCGTTGGCTGGCGAGAATTTACATTACGTTTACGGAGCCTTCCCTTCTTTACACAAGAAGTTCTTCGCCTGGATCACGTGATCATGACGTAGATGGAATATCCTCCATTAAAGCTCTTTTTTCAGCGTTTTTTAAATCCTTTTTTTCAATAGAGAGATCATGTTATATTGTGTTTTATGTCTTTTAGATTTATTATTAAATTATTTTATATAATTATATATATTATATTATTTGGATTTATAATTAACTAGCAAGCTACGCCCGCTGCGCTGGTCAGTTTCTACAAATGAACCTTGAAGCAAACAAATATATCGTTTAATTTGACCTTGTATTTGAAAGCAATCTGTATATTTACCTGGAATATCCTTCCACATTACTGAAAAATGACGTGATTGCGCTATTATATTTTCTAATGTGCAGTCAAAATTTTAGCTGTTAAGGACCAACTCTTTTATTTGGTCATTTACAGTTAAGGTTTGCTAAAGAATGATAAAACTATATGCAATATACTAAAACCATCACTAAAAATTATCGAACTAACAATGCAAACTAATTAACAAAATCCATTCAGTAGAAGTTTTTATAAAGGCTAATCTTTTATAATCGGGTTCATCTGATTATAGAACTTTTCCACGTAATTCTAAAACAGAACAATATAAAATATACTAAAACCATCCTTACAAATTATCTACTTAACAATGCAAGTCGCAAAAAATACGCCCAATAAAAACTTTCAAAAAGGCTAATCTTTCGGAATCGGGTTCTCCTGACTGTATAACCTTCACACAACTGTTTGACTAAGCAGCGTAGAACAATATGTAGTACATTAAAACCATTCCTGAAATAGCATCTGACTAACAATACAATTCTCATCAAAATCCGTCCAGTAGAACTTTTTCAGAAGGCTAATCTTTCATAATCCGAATCAAATACTGAAAAAGCTAATATTTGATAAAAAAAATATCACCTGATTTTCGAATTTCCCCCTATAATTCCTTTCTTTTTTTTAAATAAAATTAATAACAGCTTTTTCTTTTATTTTTCCAGCTGTATAGCCATTTCAATTCTTTCTGCATAAAAAAAAAGACACCTTTTGGCTTAAAATCAAATTGTTTAGGATCAAAAGTGAAATCAAAATCGCCAAAAACAAAAGATGAATCGCGAAATATTGTTTCGATAGCAATCTTGCCCCTTGAATAATTTTTTAAGCATTGCGAACATTCCCAATCATGTTTAAATTAAATATTTTCGTTTTATAATATTCTCTCATCAAAACTCTTTTTTCTTTCTTTTTCTTTTTTTTTTAATTAATTTAACACAGTTTTTCTTTTATTTTTGGAGATGCATAGCCTTTTCATTTCTTTCTGCAACAATAATGATCGCCAAAAAATAGCAATGGTAACCTTTTCGGCCAAAATAACAAAACTTTCTATCATAATTCAATAACTAATCTACGTAGAACGTCGTGTTATACATATAAACCTTCCTCTTGAATCACTCTATCTATTAAAAAAAACCGCATCAAAATCCGTTGCGTAGTTTTAAAGATTTAAGCGTACATAGGGATATAGGGACAGAAAAAGCGACTTTGTTTTATACTATGTAGTGATTACTATCATTTTAACTCTTAAGAAGCATTGTCTGAACCATATCAAAGTTTATAAAATTTACGTACACTGTCAAAACAACAACAAAAAAAAAATCGTTGATTACCAGTACAAATTCCGTATTTTTCGGAATTGATTTTTCGGATTAAAGTGATTTCGTGAATGTGTCAAAAAGTATAGATTTCAAAATATCTTTGACATATAATGCTAAATTTTCTTTTTCTCTAAAGCTGTGTGATTTATTCCTATTGTTACACTGCAAAAGAAAAAAGTCCGTAAAAATCCGGAAATTGATTTGGCAAAATACAGAAATTCTTTTTAGCGTGTAAAAATATGAAAAAATTCAAAAGCCTTATCGAAAACGACAAATTAATTAGACTTATACACTGTTATCTGTCAAGGATATCCTTAAATCCATATTAGCTGACTTATGACACATTCACAAAATCATTTAAACGAAGAAAAAATTCCGTAAAAATACAGAAATTGTACTGGTAGTCAACAGAATTATTTTTACAGCTAGTTCTACGTACATCAATAAGCTATTGGATGAATTATTGTAGTAAAATCAAAATAAATCTTGTGGCAAAGTAAAAAATAACTTTTCTTTATATATATCTATATATGAAGTGGGGGTATAGTACGTAATCCACATGGAAAATCCTAACAGAGTGTGGTACAGAGTTGCTATGTGTAGGACAGTGTCATTAAAAACTAGTTCTTGTCAGAGAGCCATCCATACATGTTCTGTACACTACTCAGCTAGCATTTTTCGTGGGATTTAAGCACTTGCCCCATCTATTCCCTTTCACCACATCATCTTATTAAATTGTACACGTTGATCTCTTGTTACCTTATTTTATTTATTTATTTTTAGAAGTATACACAGAAAAATAAGAACAATAAGTGTACTTTCACCAATATTCTTCAAAGATTAATTTCTGGTTTCAGCACTTTTAGTACAAATAATCATTAAAAGTACACATGATTTTTCGCTACCTTTGTGAATATTACGTGTAGTTTTCAAACAGTTACAATTTTTTAAACATCAAAGACAGAACTGTAGACCATGAATCAAAATGCTTGACGAATTTCTAGAAATTAAGCGCGCTGTTTTAGTTAAATTCCGAAGTTTACGTGTTGTATCAATTTCAATATTTTTCAATGTATTTTGATTATATAACTAGCACTGCTTTCATTTCTAGGTCACGTCTTGGATGTCAAATAATTCTAAGTAAAGATTTGGAAGGACTTAAAGTAGACGTTCCATCTGAAGTGAAAGATATAAGAGAAGTTCCTAGAGTTGTAAATTCATAATTAATCAATCGTACATGGATAAAAATCAATATTCTGCCTCTTTAAAATTACATTTCCCTTTCAAGATTGTTCCTTGAACTTTGATACTGCTGTGATCACCTTAGCTGCCAATTTATATAGTACAACATTTTTATTTTTATTGTTAAATAAAAGGTTTTATTTATATCTGTGATACCATTTTTTTCATATATACACAGGTGTCCATAAATTAAGGGCCAAACACAAAATGCTAATTTTCGAGCACAAACGTTTTTAATATGAATTGTGAGTGGTAAAAAAAAAAAGTGATATAAATGGCACATGTAGCAATTACGTACTACCATAATAACACAGAAAGTCAATGGGATGTTACTGTGCCGTCACAAATTGTCATAAGTATCACAATCATTACGCGTAATAACTACTGGTATAAGTATCATAATCACATATTTTTTATTAGTCTTATTATTACTCTCAAGTGACCGTTATTTGGTGACCTCACTGTGAAGTCACCGTGATTGTTGCTTTGGAATGATATCAGAATGAAGCCACCTCGTGGATTCTCACAAAGTAACGGTGATGGTGGCTTCACAGTAGAGTGACGGTACAAATGATGGGGAGTCATCAGGTGACTACTAGTGAAATCACTTGGTGACTCACCACAATGCAACGATCACAGTGACTTTGCAATGGAGTCAACAAATGACGGTCACATGAGAATCAGCATGTGACTCCATCCAGTCACAAAGCAACAGCCACGGTGACTTCACAGTGGAGTTACAAAATAATGGTCACTTGAGAACAATAATGAGATGAATAAAATCTAGCACATTTTGGTTTACCTTAGTGATTGTGATCATTCGTGACGGCACATGGATTGTCCGTGCTATTAGGATAGTAATTAATAGCTGCACCTGCTGTTTATATCAAACTCTTTTGGGAAATTACAATTAACTTCTGTGTACAAAAATTAGCATTTTGTGCTAGTTACTCAGTTTATGGGCTCCAGTGTATAATTGTTATCAATCTACTCTTTTGGTTATGCATATAAGTTTCATTCCAAAAATAATTTCTTAAAAAAAACCAGAGTTTAGATTGATGAAAAAGTTAAATAATTTATTTATTTAATAATTGTTTTAAATATTGTCATCGGGATATTGTACATATTCTTTTCTTTATGTATATTCATTCAATTTGATGTTAAAAAAAAAGTTTTATTTATGCGTCATAGTCAGAAATTCTTGCAGATATACCAGGCTTCAAAATTCGCACAATATTTTTATAAAAAAATTCAAAAGTTAAAATAAAAATATTTTCTTTTTGAAAACAGAAATCACAGCTCGAAATGCAGTAAAATCTACGAAAACGGAATCTGTCTGTTACGGAATGCAATCTTAAACGAAAAATAAAACTAGTCGTTGTGGGCCACCGTAATACTTACCCATCATGGATATGCATAATGTAAAATATTAAAATAAAAATGTGTAAACTACTTATAAAATGCATTGCAATTCAAATAAAATCGTGGCTTGATGACGTCACAAACTTTAAAGGCTCGATTACTGAATTGCTTGAAAGAGGTTTTTCCTTATAACTCCAAAAATAATAATCCTATTAACTAGCGGTTTATTACATCTGATTAAGCGTCAAATTTCCAATTAAAATATATCTTTGAAGTTAAATTTGGATGAAATACAGAGTCATGAAAAATCGAAGAGCGTGGAAAATAGGATTCCAAATATCTCGGCAACTCATTATCCGATCGGCTTCATGTTTTATTCAAAATTTATGTTTTTTTATTGTCTTTTATATTCATTTCTTAAAATAAACAATTTCGAAAATTTTTATATACCTTTCATCAGAACGAATATTTCGAGAGTCCGAAAAAAATTGTTCCGGTTAATCGAGGTTATTGAAATGAAATAGGCTTCTTCCCATTATTACATACTAAGTACATACCAAATTGCAAGTCTCTATCTCAATTTTTTCGGGAGATAGAGCGTTAACAGACACACAGACGGACGGCAAAATTTTTTTTCTAAAAATATGTTTTTCGGAATCTCCAGTGTCTGAAACGTGTAAATCCGTCAAAAAATTTTTTTCGATTTTCAAAACGATTACAAGACTTACCCTATACTACGTATGATGGGTAAGTAAAAGTGTTCCAGTGTAAAAAATACAATAACATTCCAATTAGATGATGTAAACACAAAGAAGGTAACCTGTCTAAAATTGGATATTTTACCGGTCTCTTGCGATTCGATTTTGAGGTTTTACTGCATTAGAGGGTGTATCTGCTAAAACGGAAACTTGTCTAAAATGGAACTTTTTACGATTCTTCCTTAGGAGGTTGTACTGTAATTTACTACTAGATAAATCTTTAAAATCTACATATTTGATTGATATTTATTATATGTATTTGCATTTGTAAAACGTAAAATTAATTTTCCATTTTCTTTATAAATACATATTTGAGCCATTTTTGTGCCTTCTGATTTAAAACGCTGTAAATCATTAGAATAAAGTTTGTTGGTTTGGTAATAGATTTTGAATATTTCTTTAAATAAAATTTTGATATTAAAAATAGTAAGCAGTAATAAAAGTTTGAGTATGTGTCTAAAAGTCTCTGCAAATAAAACATAAATCAGAGCTTGGAATTTGATGGATACGTACGAACTATTTTACAGTCGACAAAAAACGTATTTTGCACTTAAAGTAGATTTAAAATGGATTATTAAGAGCAAATAATACTAAATTTTAAAAATCTTACATTTATTACAAAATTACAAAACAAGCCTAAAATAACGTTTGCAAGCAATGACAATTATAAGTTATTAAATAGTTTTGTGATAATTTAAACTTTGGCCACTTTATCACAACGTAAAAAGTATTGGGTTATCCAGAAAGTTCTGTGGTTTTGCTCGGTTTCGTTTAGTTATTTTGCAACTGCTGATAAGGAGTGACCCTGAATGACACAAGCTCGAGGCTAACGAAAAAGACAGGCTACCGCGGTGCATTCCACTTATCTTTTTTTACAGACCGCCGGAGTCACATGATGTTCGAATGCACCAATGAAGCTGTACGAAAAGAGCATTACGTCACTCTAGCGGTCTGTAAAAAAAGATAAGTGGAATGTACCGCGGTAGCCTGTCTTTTTCGTTAGCCTCGCACAAGCTATGTAAATTCGGTCTTTTCTGCTTACGCGGCATAATTCTCGCTTGTGTTGGTGCATAACTTTTGTTTCAGTGCAGTGCTAAGAATGAAGAACCGAAGAGTTGATTTTCGTCGTATTATGATGCTCTTTTATTTCAAGAAAGGTAAAAATGCTAGTCAGGCTGCTCGTAAAGTTTGTACTGTATATAGACAAAGTGCTATTTCAGATGACACAGTTCGAAGGTAGTTTGAGAAGTTTAAGCCCAAAAATTTCAGCCTCGAAGATGATGACCGCTCTGGACGACCATTATCTGTAAAGGATGACCTCTTAAAAGAAGCTATTGTTGAAAATCCACGTTACATAGTTCAGGAGCTATCACACAGAATAAATGTTCCAAACTGTACGGTGCATGATCATTTGATAGCTCCTTTTTTTAGAGGTCCTGCTTTACAGATGATGTTCATCCAGAGCGGTCATCGAGGCTGAAATTTCTGCGCTTAGAATTCTCAAACCACCTTCGAACTATGCCATCTGAAACAGCCCTTTGTTCATATACGGCACAAAGTTTACGAGCAGCTTGACTAGCATTTTTACCTTTCTTGAAATAAAAGAGTATAATATAACGAAAATTAATTTTTTGGTTCTCCATTCTTAGCACTGCATTGAAACGAAAATTATGCCACAACACAAGCCAGAATTACGCAGTGCAAGCAGAAAAAAACCGAATGTACATATCTGGGTCAGTCAAGGCCCCTCGTATCAGCAGTGGCAAAATATAACTAGACAAAACTGCGCTTCGCTTTGAAAAAACCTAAGAACTTTCCGGTTGACCCAATAAAATAACATTTTAGAACATGTTTTTGTTGAGATCCATATGCAGAAATTATCGGAAAAAAATCCCGCATGCAGAACAGAAAAAAATTATCATATATCGTCGAATTAAGTTGTAAAATCTTGTCAAATAGTTTGTAGTCCTGAAGAAACAGCACGTGTTTATATTATCGTTATATTGATTTTCTGTTGATGTTTCAGGACAAGTTGATGTTCTAAAACATATATTTGATACTTTAAAAAAAATTACATGTTGTGCTGCTCTTCTTAAATCGTCTGTATTTATTTTTGTAAATATAGAAACAATCTTTGATTTATCAAGTACTGAGATGGATGAAATCTGATTTTTTTTTTCAAAAAACGTGGACTTTTATCCAACAAACAACTATGCGAAAATATGGCTGTGATATGAAACTGTATGTTACTAATGTAAAACTATATGCAGATGGAACGTCAAAAAGGGCCCCTATGTTAGGAATTGGTTTAATGTTTCGAGAATACCATTTGTAACTGCTTTTAAGGTTTATGTATACTGTTGGGCAGAGGAATTCACATCCATAAACGGGTGTGAGAGACAACTAGATATGGGGGAAAATAAGACAATCGATTGGAATAGTTACATGAAAGAAGTGCAATTTCCTACACCTAATTTAATACAAGGTTTAATTGTCGAATCTGTGGTACCAATGCAATTACTGAGACCGACGAAAGTTTGTTCGTACGTCGAAAAAATAACAACGACAGCGTACTCCCACAACAATGGATTTTTGAAGGCCTATATGACAGGAAATGGCGAATGCTTTCTCGTTCAAATCTCAAATAGATATGCTAGTACACTCATGGAATTTCTTTTTTGTAAACATGTAGTAGACCGGGAGGCGGCAGCACAGACAATCACCTCAGCGAGTTCACGGCTGAAATTCCAGAATTAGTTAAAAGTCGATTCGCATATTAAAACGCAATCGGTCTCTCAAGTCATATCTTGGTGGAAAACACCTTAAAACCCGATTTTAGCGGTTAACTCGTAGGTTTACCATTGTGTTTTCCTGCACCCAAAGGTATGAAAACATGGAGGACTGGGAGCAGGAACACTCAATGGTAAATCTACGAGCCAACCGCTAAAATCGGGTTTTCGGGTGTTTTCCACCAAGATATGACTTGGCAGACCGATTGCGTTTTAATATGCGAATCGAGTTTTAACTAATTCTGGAATTTCAGCCGTGAACTCGATGAGGTGATTCTCTGTGCTGCCGCCTCCCGGTCTATAGGAAATGGATCAACAATCTACACTGACTGTTGGAAAGAAGTTGTTATTGTGAAGCATTGTAAGAAATTGTTATGAAACATTGGTATGAATTTGTTATGAAAATGTGTTATATATTCTTATTAATATAAAATATTATACTATTTAATGCTATGGTATTTATTTTTATATCTCGATTATACGTGCGTGTTACGTTCGCGCATCACTAGATTGGCTACCACTTTGGAGAAATTGTCAGCAAGCTTGGCCTAATTGTAATTGTGGGTTCCGCTCTAACAAAGGAATATATGATTGTAATGTATGTTGCAAGCATGTCCTTTATTTCATCATCATATTTATTATAGTTAATGAATTATTGAATTTTCAAATGGAGGCATGTATTTCTTTCCACTCTGTAAATACTCATTCATATTTAAGTATTTTTTTTATATGCAGAAATATTTTGCACTTTCTTTTGAAAAATTTGGTTGATCTGAACCCGACTCGCAAGAGTCAAAACTCAACCCGAAACCACTAGAACCCGAAACAATTAGGCTCAACCTGACCCGCAATGAAAACAGCGTCAATCTGACCGGAATTGCGGGTCGGAAACGTAAAAAGATATACTATAAAATATACTATGAATTTTATAAAACTTAAAATTTGAATTAAAAAAAACTTTTTGGACTTATATTATTTATTTTTAGACAATTTTGAGTATCAACTAATAAATAATCCTATGTAATTTTTGTGTGAACTTATGACTGTACCTTCAAGAAAACGTTTGCAACAACAAAATGCATTTTAACTCCGATTCAATTATTTCAATGCGTTTACTTTTTAAAACTTAAATAAAAATAATAAACAAAGTATATAAAAAACTACTACTTTATTAAAGTTTTTAATATTATGGGCATTCATATTTTGGGCAGCAGTGTCCATAGACTGGAGTACAGTCATCTCTTGGCTTTGGTGGGCATGCTTTCCTCAGGCATGTAAAATCAGGAGGCGTTTCGCATTTGCACTCAATACATTGATATTTATCAGTATCTAAGAAAGCTACTGATCCTTTTTTGTAGTATCTTCCACGGTACTTGCAATAATCAGCTAAAAATAAAGAAATTAAATTGTAATTAATAAATAATTATAAATAAAAGCATTGTAATTTTGTATTTATGATATCTAGTTATTAATGAATAAAAGGGTAAAAGTCTATGACGTATGATGGGGTAAACTTAAATATTACATATTACTAAAATCAGACATCGAAATTATGAAATACATGTAATGGAAACATTACCAAAGATATACAATAACAATTGTTGTAGTATTTGTTTCAAAAGTAGACAAAAAGCTGTTCTAATAAGTTTTTAGTAATGATTATTGCTATTTAAATTTCGACCTATCATTGATTCAGATGATAGGTTGAATCTATTATATATATTGGCAATGCGTTAACTAAATTTTTTTATTGTAATTAAATGCAAAATCTAACAGTATGTATCTAACAATAATGTAACAATGATGTAAATCTAACAGTATAGTAAAAAAAAAATTTCTTTACGATATAATGATAATTATTAACATTATGTTTTCCTTTAAAATTTAACTGTCTTAATTCTTCATGAAAATCGGAACGTAGAAGTAATAATTTAATTGAAAACATCATAGGTCGTCTTCAAGTGTTAATATAACACTTTTGCGAAATTTTACATATTATTTATAGAACATTCTACCGTTAATGTTACCGTAAGATGTTATTAGATTTTATTATAGTAATTACGATAAAAATATTAAAATAAAGTACTTTTCGTTTTTTTTTTCAATTACTAATTTGGATTTTCAAAATTTTAGAGTGCCATACTTGAATATTACAAAGTTAAAATAAATAAATAAATAAATATATATATATACCTTTTTCAACCTTGTGGCTATGAAAAAAGGTCGCAAGAAAATAGTTAGAAAAGGTACGCAGAAAGATCTTACATGTGTTCCTAGATAATTTCTTGTCTATTGACATAAAAAAATATATTTTATTATATTTTATTAATATTACTGTGTTATGTAGAGATATTAGTTCATTTTGCGTATTAGCTCGTCTTTTAGTACAACTTATAACTTTTTATGCTAAATAAATTTTCCTACATTCATGTGGCTTTGTACTTTATAACAATCTATTCTATATAAGGTAGGTGCCCCAGCTATGGCCACCCCCTGTTGCACGTTAACTAAACAAAAAACTCGCCATCAACGTACCATGAAGGAGACTTCTAGTGTATTATGTGATCACTTTACTTTACTTTGGCTAGGTTGTTGAATTTGACACCAATTTGCTATTTTATAATTTTAGTGTGATCTATTCTAGTTTTTTCTGGTACTTTTACCTTTTTTATGCACGTTTTTAAAAGATTTTTTTTATAAATACAATTATACTCTGTTCAGTTTTTAATGCTGTCTCAATTGGTTCTGTCGTTGATGGCGTATATTTTACGAGTTGTTCAAAATCAAACGATTTTCGGGAAAGCTGACCTGCTCCTGATATGGCCAACCTGATGACCGTATCAAGTTTGCACCGTGCAAGCCTAGGATAAAGACATTTTTATTTGTTCCAATTGCGATAAGTAATTTGTTTTAACAAATTTGTTAAACTGTAAAAATATTTCACATTTTTTCTAAATAAAAACTTTAATTGTAATGTCAATTTTGTTAACAACTTCAATTTTTATCAAAAATCCTGTATCAAATCCACTTTTGAATAACAACAACAACAAAAAAAAATACTGAGTATCCTGTTTATTTATTTTACATCAAAATTATTTAATTTAGAAGAACAGCATTTTAAATTGAAGAAAATCACGATTTGTGAAACATGGAACAATAGTGGCCATATCATGTGCACCAGTTCTTGATATGCCCACTTGGTAGACTTTTGGCATTCCGTGTTTTTGGACTAGTAAAACTATTTTCATGGGGAATGCAATATTTCTTTTTTACGAAAGTCCATTAACCTGAGAAATTTAAGAGAAAATAAAACGCTTTGTTTTTTTTTTCAAAATAACAGCTGGAAAAATTCTTAAACTTTAGCACGACCATATCAGGGACACCCACCAAGTATTTGAAAAACAAACAAACAAACAATAAAAAAAAGTAAACTTGAGTTGACCATTTTTCTATGCATTTGAAAGATAGTAATATTACCTTGTTGGTCTTCATTTTTTGGAGTTACTGGATTAGCACCATTTATACCATCTAGAAAAAGAAGATAAAACATCTAAATTAAGATGGTTCCGGACATAAAAATATAGCATTTTTAATTTTGTCGCTTGAAAATACTGTAGTATTTTTAGAATAAAACTAAGCAAACCGCAAGTATATATACAATTATATGAAAAGATGTAATCTTTTTAATGTCACGCTTATCTATGGTTGTCTAAGGAGTATCCAAAACATTACATACATTTATTCCAGAATGTATTTTTTATAGATTCGTCATATTCAAACTGATATATCTAAGTTTCTATAAAAGATAAAGTTTTGAGACTTTGTGCAATTATTTTCAGATATATATTGATTAAACTGTCTTCAGAATTTTTTGTTTCACTGGAAAATTTTGAACATATGATTACCGTGCTAAAAAGTACTCATAAAAAGGACTTTTAAGTAGTTTTAATTACAAAACGTAAGAAGCTACCCATTTCAGCCGTTCGGAGGGAAACAATTTTGAAAATTTCGGTATATTTTCGCAGACCCCAAAATCACCCTCTGTCCAAAAAAAATATATGTATATATATATATATATATATACACACACAATATATGCCCCATTTTTTTGTCTTGCAATAGCACTTGCATTTATGAATTGATTTGGATGTGATTGAACATGTATAAAAATTCTAAATTCAAAAAGATTTACAAAAAATTAGAAATCCAAAAAGTTTTTACCCTTAAGTGTTCGGCCTGGATACAAGGATTTCAGAGCATTTTTTGTTTTTCCTCTATCATTATTAAAAATAGCTGAGATATAGCATTTTGAATTTCTAGGGTGGCTGAGTGTGTCATACTCAGGTTTCATTCACGAGATTTAGAAAACGTAGTTTCTCGCAAATTTACTTTAATTCTTGTAACCATTGTTGCTACTCTCATACACTTAAAACTACATAGTTATATCAGTCAGCATCAAATTCTCGCCATTCTTGGCGAAGTACGCCAAATTTGGCGACAAAAATAGGTCGCCATAAATATAGCCAACTATACGTGAATAATTTGGCGAAATTCTCATTGAAATTCAGTATTAGCGAAAACTAGGAATGAATCTTTTTTTATTGGGTTTCACGCATTTTAGCTTCGTGTGTTTGAGTAAAATTAGCTGAATTCTTAAAAACACTGAACAGAGAAGCTACCTTTTCCTCTCGGTACAGGCTGGAATGATTTTTTCTTTAAGGAAATATTAATTTTGAAAAATTAAACAGTTGTTTTTGCAATTATACGCAATTCAAAACCTAAACATTGTATGTATGACTGGCATCCCATTAGCAAATATGTATAAAATTTTTCTAATAAAGTTATTGTTGTTGCTATGAAATCGGTTATAATGAGTAACAATTTTCAAACACTCTTCAGTTTCATTACAAGCTGCTTCAACGGTAATATCTTCTTATTTCTATTACGACACTTGGTTATAACGCGAAACCAATTTTAATAGTGTAACAATCTAAGTTCTAAATTTTATCTAAAAGAAGGTTTCCATATAAAGGGATATTCAGAATTTCATGTACAATCTTTACCATACTACACCATAAACAATTTTTATAAGAAATCAGGGTCGTAATTTATTTATTCACTCCAAAATCCCCCCTTTTTTTACCGAATCGAAAGGAAGACAGATTACTCTGAAAAAGAAAAAAAAGCTAAATAAGATTATATATTTCGATCAAAAACTTACCACAGTACGTTTCAGATAGGCAACATTTACTTTCGAAGTATATTGGGATGCACCCACTTCTTATTTTTCCAGCATAAATTCCGGCTAAGCAATCAACATCAGAACATCCTGGACCATCTTCATCTGTCCATTTTTCTGTGCAAATACAGCTTCTACATGGTTTTTTTGGTTGGATATACTCACCAATTTTGTATTCTTTACCGTCATATTTGCATGTTTTACCTGGATGCCGAATAAAACTGATTTTAAATATTTTTAACATAAAACTTGCTTATGGAATCTTAAATACATGATGTTAAAATTGTTATGGATCTGATCAGTTTTATAGTTTCGTTTGGATGCTGATTAAAAGAAAAATAGTGGGAAGAAATTCCATACTACATTATTTTTTCATATTACGCGATTTTTAAGTCGATGTTTGAAAAAAAAAATAATGTTAACTTAATGCTAATTTGCATGATAACAGATACTTATTAAATTCTCGAGGTTTAATGTATAGTTACAGTAGTGAAAAGAGTAAAATAAATACAAAAAAGTAATGTAAACCTGTAAAAAAATATTTAACAAAAACAAAAATAAATGGCAAATGTATCATAAAGTCGTAAGAGTTTACAGTAAATTTTTAATGATTTTGGATAATACTCAAATAGATTTTTATTCTGATTAGCTTCCCAATTAATACATTCAATAAAACTTTAGCAATAATCGATAATCGTAATCGATAATAAAATCATAATCGATAATAAAATCATAATCGATAGGTGTTTCGTTAGAAAAGAAACACGCTATGCCTACACAATGGAAAAATCCTGTCATATCCAGTCATACAACGTATTTAAAAAAATCATGAAATCAATTAAACAGTTATCATTTAAATTTTTTTTTAATGTATCATTTTTCTTCGAATTATATTAGCTAATTATTCATTCGTTTAAGTGCGGTTTTTCAACCCATTGTACTTGCATAAAATCATGGAAAATATAAATATCTATGGTATTAAATAATTGGCACACTAGTTACGAGTGGTGAAAATATTGTAGATGACCTTAAAATATTAGTAGAATTTAATTTCACCAAGTAGTAAGTGATGCTGCCGATAAGGAGGTAAAAGAATTCGCGACAGATTTTTTCAAGAACTACTATGTAAAATGATTAACATTTTATTAGAAATTAGAACTCAAGTGTTCTGAATGCGGAGTCATTTCGAATGAGAAAGATACCTTATATACCAAAATATTTAAAATTTTAATAAATAAATTATGAATTGAAATCATTATGGGTAATAAAAATCCCTATAATTAATAAAATATGAAAGTAACAATAACGTTACAAAATAAAACGGAAAATGTTTTTTTTTTATGCCGTCATTCTTATTCACTGTTCTTATTTCACATATCTCCATTCTTTACGCGTTAAATTTATCTAATTTAATTTTTTCAGTTAACTTTAATAAAGCGCACATTTCAATGAAAATTGCACGATATGCAGTATTTGTATTATTCCATTAAAAGGTAACATAAAAAGCGGTTCATTGAAAGTGCTTCAGCTGTGTAACCAGTGAATGCTACATTATTTCAATGCAGCAATATCCCGTTTAACTTGGAAGATACGTTTAAATAAAATTTAACTAAAGAGACTTGAATCACTTTTAGTAAGCCGTTTAACAATAATACCTTTTAATGGAATCGTACAAATCCTGCATATCATGCAATGTGCATTGAAATGCGTTTTTTGTTTCCCCAGTGCAATTTTTGTCAATATTTGATAAGCATTGACACGTATTATCTGAAATTAACACAGAAACTTTGTACACAAATTTCCCCGTACTATGCCAATATTAGAAAACTATTGTTCTGTTAAATATGTCTAAAGGTTAACACCAACGGTACTGGGAAACTCAAATACAAATTTGATTTAGAATATACGGTAAAAGAGAACTTTATTTCAATGCATAATAACATATATTTTTGTAATTTAAATGCAATATGACTGTCTCGTTTCAGTTCATAAAAAGAAAAAAAATGAAAATTACTTACGTTTTTCATTTTCTTTTGCTGAAAAAAGAAGAAAACTAATTAAAATTTGTGTAAATATGAAAAAAAAAACTAAAATAACATATTTACAAATGATTCATGATGATGCTTAATCATGTGAATGCAAAATTGAATTGAATATATTCAGTGAGATAATTTATAGTCCCAAAAAGGGAATTTAAATAATCCACACAATAGTAAGACAAGCGTAAGACATTTTTAAAAATCGTCAGGTGCAGCAATGGATTCTATTATGTTAGTGGCAAAATCGACGTTTCGAACGGAGTTCAGAATAATGCCGAGAAATGAGCACGTGTGTATACGTCAACTTGGTGGTTTTCCCGAAAGAGTGCTGTAACGTTATCGAAGTTTATTTTTCAAATAAGAAATCATTCAAAGAAGTGAGAATACTGCTTCGTGAGAAGTCTGATGAAACATTTGTGCTACCCGACTCGAGAAATTAACCTAATAGTGCAGCATTTCGTAATGATCGTACAATAGTCTGACATGCTGAAATGAGTCTTCGTGATCATGATTAAGCATGCACATGCTTGTTTAGAAGTCGAAGGAGGGCGATTTGAGCATTTATTGTTAGTTATTATTGTTAGTATATTTATGTTGTATTGTTAGAACAAATAAATACGTTTTCGGAGTTTCTTTGTAATTTTTTCGAAATTTCACTAGCGTTTTTTGAGGACATCTTGTACTCTGCCATTTCATGAAATCAATTTGTCTCGTAAGAACAATTAAGACATCTTAGAAAATATACACCAAATTCTGCTTTTACACGATAGAGACATTCTAGAAGACTATGGTAAAAAGTATTGTGTAAAGCGGTGATTCCCAAACTTTATTGCTACGCGACCCATTGAGACTCGATTGGGTACTATTGAGATTCGATTGGATTTTTATGTATGTCTGCCTTCCCAACAATACTGCTCGCAAAATTATGAGACTGGTTTAAAAATCGGGGGATACTTTTGCGAGGATATGGAATTAGGTATATAGTTTGATAGAATTTGGTTCTTCCGTTCAAAATATATAAAACATTTTACTTTCATATTTTCACATTCTTTCGAATTTAAAATGATGTTTTTACTTGTTATAAAATAATCACCAATTTAAATAAACAATGTTGTCATTTTAATTGGTTGTATTTAAAATTAGTTAAATGGAATATGATAATACATAAACAATATGATAACACATCGTTATCTTTATTTCTCTATTTTAACAGCTTGTAACAAAAGTTATTAATGATTAGATATTTAATGCTGATAAGATATGAGAATTATTCGATGATGAATTAATGATTAGATATTTAGAAAGATGATTGGACTAGAGATTTATCTTTACGTCAATAACTATAGCAATTGCATTTAACAAGGAGAAAAAATATATAATTCTAACCTAAATAAATATGATTTGATTTGGTAAAATAATAAAAAATAAGACATTTTTATACAATTAAGAGTAAAAGTATCGTATTTTAAAAAATAAAATTAAAACAAACAAAAAATACATTAAATAAGTTTTTTTTTTGTAATGGCCTCTTTCTGAAGAAATTGGAATTTAAAACTAATCTTTTCTGTCTATTTAACACATTAAAATTTTGGAAAAAAAGAAAGCAAGGAATTAAATTTTCGCTTCATAATTTTTCATGCTTTATCTGCACTGTAAATAAAGAAAGATGTTTCTTAATCTAGGAAAATATACTATAACCACGAACGAAAATATATAATAACCTCTTGCGAATTACTAACGATTTCGAAAAGCGTTCTTTATCTTTAGAAACCACAGTAGCTAATATATTTTCGAGATTTAAGAAATAATTCATAAAAACAACTTTTTTTTCCAGCCACTGATTTAAAAAAATGTTTCCGAATAGTTTTTATAGTTTATTAATCAGTTTTTCGAATGGTTTCAATTCTCAAGTACACATTTTTCATGTTCAACAAACATGTCTTACAGACAAACTTTATAAATGAACAGCACTAACATTAACATTATTATTAATATTACTTGTAAAAATTCAATTACGCAGCTAAAACTCTTTAAATGACAATTAATAGCATTCTAAAAACGGATATTCCAGTTTGAGAAAACTGATTAATGCACTATAAAAACATTTCCGAAAATCAGTGGCAGCGAAAAAGATTTTTTTTTTTTTTTTTTTTTTTTTTAATAAATGATTTTTTAAATCTCGAAAATATACTGTTTTCTGGAGTTTCTAATAATAAATAACACTTCTTAACCTTTGAAGGGCGGTGGTATATTTTATATCCCACTTAATTTTAATTCCCAAATGCTAAAATGACACCAGAATTTTACAAAAAATTTTTGCTTTTATAAAGTACGGGAAGAAAAGCTTTTACTTATTTTCAATTAAATTTCTTCGCAAATCCCGGTGTCATTCAATAATTTCAACATTTAAGCAGTAGAAGTGCTTTGCTCCTGAAAGGGTTAAATCATGTTTAACATTAGAACATTAGAACAACTGGTAATTTTATTCAAGATTAAAAAAAAATATTTCATACCAGAATCCTAATAATATTATAAATCTGACTGTGTGCAAATGTTAGGCTGAAGCCAGCGTCAAAATGGAGCATTTAATGATCCTGTATCTTTGCATATAGGTTAATTATAACCCTCAAATGAACATAGGCTGGTTTTTGTTTATTTTATTCAAATATTTTTCTTAATAATTCAAAATTTCGTTATTTTCATAGAGAATAAATGGACATTTTTTCGTATAATATTTTAAAATGGTTAAATTTACTTTACCGTTGCCAAAACTAATTCAAAACCCGGAATAATAATTTTTACTCAACAATTTAGTTTCAATTGAAAAATTTTCACGTGAAAAATGAAAATGAAATAAAAAAATTAAAGAATTAAAAAGAAGATTAAATAATATTATTAGAAATAAAACGTACTTTTTTTAGTTTTTGATAATAATACAAGGTTTCAATATGCGTAACCATAGGAAACAGGCGAATATGACGTCAGACATCGAAAATAAAGCGGATATGCTTTGATTGGTGAAATAAAATAATCTTGAGTTTTTTCTTCACTTTTTTTTTTCTTTTGTATAGCAGCAATACTTGGCGTTTTACCGTCTGCGCACGGCTAATATAACTATACCGTATTTTTTATTTAAATTTTAAAAAAGTAAAAAGAAGTTTCAAAAGAAAATGATTAGCAAATGTCAATATTATGCTCCGCAAATTTTTCCATGTCGAAAATGATGTCATGTATAGCGAAAAATACTTATTTTCATATTTAAAACTAAAACAAATAACTCGATTACCTAAAAAAAAATGACGTATGTTAATAGTTCCATTTTTGTTGATAAAACCTAAAGATTTAATATTATTTCGTTAAAGTAACATAATTTCCCCTATGCCAGTATTGAAATTAATTGCCTGGAAGAGAAAATTAACAAGAATTATGTCATTAAAAAGGGATTTCTCTGGGGTAAAAGAGACGTCATATTTGAAATAAAATGGGAATTTTCCAGTATGTTTTAAAATGAGTGTGAATCAATTCCTTACATTAATAATACAAGGATCAGTAAGTATAGAAAGTAGATGAGTTTCACGCCATATTTATAACGAAAAATTTAAATGTTTTTTTTTTTATCTATACTGATTATTAAGCATGAGTATCGTTATATACAGATGAGAGCTTTCTGCTAAAAATCACATCATAATTTTAAGAAAAGGAAAATGAACACGAATCTATTATATTCAAATCTGACCGTGTGTTTGTATTTCGCAACTACTCCTAGACTATCGAACGCAACGCGATTTACTTAATACCGGTTATCATTGATCCGAGGATGTCACACAAACTCTCAGAATTAAAAAAATTAAATTAGATGCTCAGATTTTTTTTTTTTTTTTTTTTTTTTTTTTGTAAATTTTAACGAAGTTTCTCTAAAGACGGAAAGTAAAATACTCCATATTTGTGTATAAAAAAGGAGAAATAAAACAGATCAGTATATTTTTTACACCATTTTCTCATTAAAACTAAAAAGCAGAATTTATTTTCACTTTGAATATATGGTGAAAATAAAATCTTGATTTCAGTAAATTATCCCAAAAATAAAAACATATTTTCACATATTCAAACTTTATGAATCAATTTATTCTGTAGAACAAAAATTGCCTGTCAACATACTGTCATTTAAAAAACAAGGTTTGTTTCAGCTACACATTAAACCAGGGAGGCTGAATTGAATTTAAAGTGAAAAACATGTACTATTTCCAATTAATGTTTTTTTTAAGGATGGCTGTTAAAACGTTTCACAAAGGCGTTAAAAGTAAAATTGTTTATCAGGTAAAATTGACATTTGTTTTTACCCATTTCGTCTATTTCCACGATTTTATTTGGCCCTCCTTTTTGCTTTAGTTGCAATTTCATTTTCGCGATTATTTGGCACAAAATTTCACTTTTTAAAGACTAAGTTATGTCAAGGTCCCTATAACAAAAAATACCGTATTGTCTCCTATGAAATGTGATAAATAGTTAGTTAATTATTAACGTTTTTAATTATCGGGAGTGAAATATTTTGCTTAATTAATGTATTTATTCTTCTTTTAATGTTGCGTGAACGAAGTCACGGGTGTCAGCTAGTTTTTATATAAAGCTATTTAACTTAATTATTTTACTTATTTCTGCGTATTGTATATTTGAATTATTCCATGAAAAAGTTTTTGCTTCGAGTCAAAAATATATTTAGTTGATGCCGGTTAAAAATAACCGCTATGATCGTTCTAGTGTAACTCGGAAGAAATTATTGTATATTTTCGTTTGTGGTTATATTATATTTTCGTAGATTAAGAAACAGTTGTCGTTTTACTTACCCATCACACGTAGTATATGGTAAGTCTTGTAATTGTTTCGAAAATCAAATTTTTTTTGACGGATTTACACGTTTTAGACACTGGAGATTCCGGAAAACATATTTTTAGAAAAAAAAAAATTGCCGTCCGTCTGTCTGTGTGTGTGTCTGTAAACGCTCTATCTCCCGAACAAATTGAGATAGAGACTTGAAATTTGGTATGTACTTAGTATGTAATATTGGGAGGAAGCTTATTGAATTTCAGTAACCTCGATTATCCGGAACTATTTTTTTCGAACTCTCAAAATATACGTTCTGATAAAAGGTATATAAAAATTTTCGAAATTGTTTATTTTAAGGAGTGAATACAAAAGACAATAAAAAAACATAAATTTTGCATAAAAAATGAAGTCGATCGGATAATGAGTTGCCGAGATATTTGGAATCCTATTTACCACACTCTTCGATTTTTCATGACCCTGTATTTCATCCAAATTTCAATTCAAAGATATATTTTAATTGAAAATGAGACGCTTTATCCGACCCAGTAAACCGTTAGTTAATATGATTATCAATTTTGGAGTTATAAGGATGTTTCTTTTACGCAATTCTGTAATAGAGCATTTAAAGTTTATGACGTCATCAAGCCACGATTTTATTCGAATTGCAATGCATTTTATAAATAGTTTACGCATGTTTTATTTTCATATTTTATATTATGCATATCCATGATGGGTAAGTATTACGGTGGCTCCCAACGACTAGTTTTACAGTGTGAACTATTAGAAACACAGGGAACAGGGGTGTCAAACTGTGGCGCGCCGGATACCACTAAAATTTTGTAATAATATTTTCCTTATCTAATCATTAAATTTCCGCGATTCAAGAAGTCGACTATTTATTTTAAAAATTAGTGGTAACTGGCGGGCCACAGTTTGACACACCTGGTCTAGAACAACGAAACAATTACTTACGGCAAATTTCGACTGGACAGCATTCATTTGGTTTGTAACCCATGTAACAAGATTTGTTTTGGGCTTCCCATTCAGGACAATCTACTGCATCACATTCTATATAGGCTGATCCTTTGTGGAACATGCATCTACAGCTGTCACAAGGTCCAAGATCTTGGATAGATTCCCCTACTTTGTACAGCTTTCCTTTATGCACACAAGCTATTAGACATTTAGAAAATTAGATGGTTAGTCATTAATTTATTCAGTTAATACACTAAGATTTAGTAGTTACGAATTCAAAACAAATAAAAGTAAAAACAATAACGAGTTAGCTATTTATACAGAGCGTTTCAAAATTATTAGCAAAAACTTTTAGGGATGATGATAATACATGTCTTCTTACCATTTTTCTAAAGTTCACTTACTAAGTCAAAAATATAAGGAGCAAAAACTAAGTCGATAGACAAATTAAGCCGAAAAATAAACTAAACCGAACCCAGATTTGGTTTCATTAAAAAAAATATTTATGAAGATAATTTAGCGACATTTTTCACAATAATGTGTGAAATTATAACATAATACAATGCCAATAATTAAGCCAAAAATGATAGAAGCATACTACTTTCAGTTACAAAAAATATGCGAATGAAGTATATCTTTTAGATATGGCATTCTTTTTGAAATGAACTGTATAGAAGTTAAAAGTGAAAACAATAAAGTGAGTTAGAAATAAAAAGACACACAATAATGTGTGCCTTGTGTGAAATTTTAATCATGGGCAATATCATGCGAAGTGCTTGGAGTGTACTACTATTCAAAGAGTACCACTGTATGTACTGTAATTTACATTTTGAATTATACAACGCATAATTCAGTGTTGTTTATTCTCAGATGGAGAGCATTTATAGCACCTGCCATGATGGTATTATATTTCAGAGTATGTTTATTGAAAATATTGTTACTATATCTTCATTATTGGTAACTTTCTGAACGAAAATCTAAGCATGGCTTGGAGTATAGGGTATTCTATACCGCGTAATTTTAACTTGCGGTTATGGCGATTTTTTCTTAAACCGCTGGCGATAGAAAGATACTTTCAATTGCAAAAAGTATACAAATCCAGTACAACTTTTAGATAGGGAATTTATTTTTGGAAAGGGCTGTATACTTATTAAAATACGATATTGTTTTATCTGGTCTCTAGGTGCTATCAGTTATATTTAGAAATATTTTCTCCATACTCGGACAAGTAAAACAATAACAATTCCATTCTTTCTATGACCAAAACTCACGGAGTTATCATTATTTAAAGTTTATTTCATGCACACAAAAATCTGTCTTTTTTTAGTGCCGGAAAGTTCCAAGCTTGTATAAAATCCAAAGTATCATAACTTGGTGACTTGGGATCGTAGAAGAATGGAATTTTTATTGTTTTACCTGTCAGAGCATGGAGAAAATATTTTTAAATATAACTGATAGAACCTAGAGACCATATTAAAAAAAATCATATTTTAATAAATGTACAGTTCCTTTCAAAATAAATGCCATATCTAAAAGATATACTTCATTCGCATACTTTTTGTAACTGGAAGTATGTTTCTATCATTATTGGCTTAAGAGATAATCGCCATAATCTCTATTTTGAATCACCTGGTATTTTTGACTAAATAAAGGAATTCCAACCCTTGTTTTCTATACAAAAATAATTTGTTTTGACGTGCATTGTTACCTGTAAACGATTATATTAATAATTTTGAGATACCCTGTATATACTAATTCATTAATAGTTATTAAAATGAGGACTGAGTTTCTTTAAAAAACGAATATAAAAATCTGTATTATTACCCGACAATTTAAACAAAATTATACCCTTGAGCCACATTACTATTTCAAACTTTAAATTGATTTGATTTTTTTTAAATAATGGCATTCAATTGTTAATCTGAAATTGTTCAAGATAAGTTCATAAAATTATAACTAATGTATGCAGTTTGCAATAGTCTGTAATCTAAAACCAAACTTTTTCTTTTTAATTTATTGAAAAAATACGTAAAAACGTTGCAGGTGCTTTGATTTATTTTATTTTATGCTACTTTTTAAATTTAATTAATTTTTATTTTGAAAATAGGGAAGAGTGGGGATGAATGGGACAGGGGATGAATGGGACAGTGGGTGAATGGGACATAGTCTGTTACTCACTAACTGACATGTCTAAATAGTATATATTTATTAAGTAGATGGCTCTACTGATCTAGTTCATACCTACAAATTTGCTATTTGGTTGTTCTGGTTCTGAGCGAGAAGAGGATTTTTATTTTGACTAGTTCAAAGTAAATTTTTCGAAACCCTTAATCATTACTTTTACATTACAAATTATACATGACAAAATAAATTTATTAAGGTTAAGAATATGATTTAAGTTTGTTACAAATTAATGCTATTAGGTTTTTATGTTATGGTTACACATGGTATTTAAGCAAATTTTGCCTAACCATGTGTGTTGGGGATAAATACAAATTTCGAGGGAGGGATGAATGGGGCATTATTAATATTCATGTATTAAAAAAAAAATTATAAGATTTTTCTAACCACTTATCTTTATGCATAAAACTGTGATATTTAAATAGTTCAAATTTATTCATTCAGTTAACAATTCAGTTTAATAAATGTATAACGATGGTAATTGTTCAACTAGTTTGAAAACAAAAGCTTTTTATTTTAGTAGTATTAAAACTAGCAATATCAAAAGATATTTAAGAAACGAAGTTTAATAATCCTATATATATTTAAAAGCATTATAAAGAATCGTTGGGAAATTACTAAAGAAGCTATTGAGGTCTATGGGAAAACACCTAGAAAACAGAAACATTAAATTTGTATTGCCAATCAAGGAAAGGCGAGTTACTGCAGATATTTGCAGAATAGAGTTTCAGAGATGCAGAATATAGGATTGATACATTTGATGATATTTCGATTAAAGCTTCTTTTCAAATTAATGAATATGAGGGAAAATTTCCATTAAAATCATCAAGAAACATGTATACATTGAGTTACATGAGAAAAAAAAGAAATATTTTGTTTTTATTATATTGTTAGGATGATGCAAATTCATGGAAAAAAGTACAAAGTCAAAAACATTAAGCTTGAGTTTAAAAACTAAAGAGTAAAATAGTTGAACCTAATTACTTTCCAAATGCAAATTTGCCTATATAATTTTCAACCAAAGTAGACTATATGCACACATATTAATCTTTAAAATCTTATAAAAATCTGAATATTATCAAATATAAATAGATAGTATTCTGTAACATTATTTAGGATTACCTGGCAATTAATATTAGTTAAATCTTTATTTGTTTTTATTAAAACAAAACATGAGCTAGAATGAAGTTGTTTATTGAGAATTATTGTGCGTCCCATTCATCCACTAAACTGTTCCATTCAATACCGGATCGGAATTGGATGGAACATGTTTAAATGTTTAGAAAAAGGGTTATATTTTCTAAATTATTACAGTTGGAAAAATGATATTACCTTTAAAATTTTGGTAAGTACCTCTATCACAATAGTTAAAGTATGTATTTCTAGACACAATACTTTTTGTCTATGATAATAAAAACGAAAAATGTTTCATTCATCCCCAATCTTCCCTATTTTAATTTTAAAGTACCGCAAATTTATTTTCACTAAACATGTTTATTACACATGCCTAACTATTAACTTTATTAAAAATGAAACAAGTAGTCGTTTTCCTTTAAAGTATTAAAATTTTTTTACCTTAAATTTTAAATATTTATCAATAGATTTACAATTTTAAGGTGTTAGTATGATAACAAATAGTATATGCATTTCATCTATAAGGCAAAAATTATTTTTATTTAATCATATTACTTGGATTTTTAGTTTTAAGAGTTACATATTTATGATCACATAGACAAAGGTATTATGCCTCCTTCAAGTTAGTATTTCTCCAAAATTCTTAGTAAAATTTTCAAACTGTTATCAGTTCTTAAATTATAGACAACCAATTGAATAATTAATTTCCTTTAATTTCCTCCATACTGAATTAGTTATAAGAACAAAAATATTTATTATAAGCCTTTTTAAAATATTCCACTTTTTGAGAAAAATATTGAATGGTACAGTGATACAGAATGCAGAATAGAAATTACATTAGCTTACTCGGTGTAATATGTTCAATGATCTAAATTTACGAATAAAAAAAATTTTTTTCACTGCGGTATCAATTTGAGAATTTGAATGAAGAATGTAAATAACAAGTATTTAGCTTATTATTTGTGTTTTTAATGACTTAAATTTAAGAATAAAAAAATATTTATATTAACTTTTATAAAAGTGTTAATTTGGGAATTTGAATGCCGAATGGAAATTAAAAGAATTTTACTCATTGGTTGAAATATTTTTAAAGATTTAACTTCAGAAACTAAAAAATAAACATTTTTTATTTAGTTGTGAATTTGAGTGAGATTATTCCACTGTAAATTTCGTTAAACAAATTTAAAATTTACTCTCTTTATGAGAACTAGAATTATGAACTACGCTGACTTTATATTGTCATTGTAATGGGGATCAAGTTAAATTTTAAAGATAAAAATGTATCCAGTCATATCATTCTACAAATATCTTTAATATAATGCGAGAAGACTATCGGGAAAATCACTTAAGGATTATCTTTGTAGATATTTCACAAGGTCATTTTTTGTTTGAATTGATTACTTTTATCTTCATAATACCACGGAAAGTATACCTTTGTTTTCTTTCAGAAAAATGATAATTTTGAATATCATTTAATAAAAGTATATGTTTCATAAAGTACAAAACCCATTATAGTTAGTAGAAATTCAAATCGAGAAATTACTTTACAGACTTATTTAAAAGTTATTTTTTATCTTTAAAAACTTCACTTTTGCTGAGTGTTTCATGATATATTATGCAAAATGTTCGTGATTAGGATAACCCATATTTAAAAATGAATGAATAAAATATTTCAAAGATTAAAATGTAGATTTTTTAAAAGTTATATATTCTGAAAGCTTAACAAAAGTTATAAATTTTCATAATTAATGGTCGTTTTAAAGTTCTATAAAAAATCTCCACAAAAATAGCTTATGATGTCAGATTTTTTTTTTTTCATGTAATAAAAACTAAGCGAAATAAATGAGAATTATTATTATGAAAATTTTTATCTCTTTATTCTTTTGTTTGTTTATGAATTTTTTATTAATATGTTAATAATAAAAATAATTGTTTAAAAATATTTTAAATAAATTGTGATAAATGTGAAGAATCTTTAGTTACATAGTATATTCTAAAATTTTATTTAGTTATTAGTTAATTAAAACTTCATTGAAAAAGATTCATATTTGCAAAAAAACAGTTAATCCAAAAATAATCGATATTAATATTTCAATATGTTTTATCTATTTTTTATATACAAGAAAGATCGAGGATGTTTGAACTACTTTTTAGCTCACAGGCTATCAAAGCCTGAGAACTAACACGCAGGATACATACGCAGGTAATGTATGTATGTATGTACGTACGTAACGCGATAACTCTTGATAGAAATATCCGATTTGCTTCAAATTTTGTATGTAGATTCATTGTGATAGGGCGTTTCCTGATTAAGTTTTGGGGGTTCATTGGTTAAATATTAAGGGCTAATACCCCTCCCCCCCGTTAATTTAGATAAATGGGTTTTTCATGCAGAATTATATCCGATTTGCTTCAAATTTTGTATATAGGTTCATTGTGATAAAAGGCGCTACCCTGATTAGTTTTGGAGGTCCATTGGTTAAGTATAAAGGGGGAAACGGGGGACTAAGCCCCCCTTAATTTATTGTCGATTTCTTTATTTTTCGAGGGCATTATTCTTTGAAATAAGAGTATAATATACAATTAGTGTGAATAGCCTGTGAGCTCAATGCCATCAGTTTAACTGAGCACTTTTCTTTTTATTACTGAATAGTCGTGATCTGTGTTTGACATACAATAGCATCCCAGTTTCCTCATATACTAAATAGCTTATTATGTAATCTATCTTACAGAGCCAAAATTCTGAAAAGAACACTAAATGATTTTTTAGTCTATAATTTGTAAACTGGGTCAAATTTCACCACTTCAGAGAGCTTTGACCCACAATGAAGAAAGCGTGATTCACTAAATCATAGAAATTTATTCACATAAAATATTTCATTTAGTGAAATGTAAATTATTTCTGTGCAGTATTTAATTTTTTTACTAGATAAAATTTCTGATTCAAAACATGTTTATTTAACCTGGCCACTTTGTAAAGCAAGTCGCCTTCAATGTATTAATATTTAACATTATAATTTTATAAATTCCATTTTCCAACCTAGTTAAAATGTGTTTATGAATTCGGTTTGTCTATCTGCTAGCTGCCCGTACTCTAACTCTCGTAAATATACTCGGATTGCCATGTAATTGATATATGTTATTGAAGTTTACTATGACTTCTTCGATATTGAAAATGAAGCGTGTGCACTTCTAGTTCGTTTACAGGGCACTTAAAATAATTCAGTAACATTATGGTCAATGGAAAAAAAGACATTTGCAGTGTATTTTAATGATGTTATACTATTTCAAACATAATGAAATTGATATACATTTTTGAAGTGCACTAAAACATGCTTTCTGTATGATATGGTGTGCAAAGCATTTTATCATTCACTAGCTGGTCACTTTCGTGTGGGGCCCAGATGCCTTCTGCAGCGTATATCCCGGACATCGCTAGGGGCCCAGAAAGTGCATTTTACATGCAAACAGAAAAATATAAATAAAATATTTTAAACTATACCAAAATATCTAATTAAAATTAAAACAAGAACGAAAAATCATGCGTCAAGCATATTTTCCAACGCTTCCAAAATAATTTTACAAATCATACCGTTTAATAAGCTAAAAGATAACATCTAAGTAAACAATTTGGAAACGCATAACATATTTAAAAACATAATTTCAGGAATTTCCAACATATAAAATATTCGGAAAAATATCCGAATACTTTTATTCAGCCCTGTATAGGATCTATAGATTTGTATATATACTATATAGGATGCTAAATTTTAGTTCAGTTACGAAACGCGTAGCACAGTTTAAAATTCTTCGTCTGGAGTTTCTGTCAATAAACGGAAATGTGTTCGCGAATTTTTGTACTTCCCTGTATAGGATCTACAGAATTTATACACACCACGTAATAGACAAAAAGCGAGTTAAAATTAAAATCGCGTTCAGTAACTTAAAACGCACATCCAGGAATTATTGTTAACAGACAGTGGAGAATTATTTTGTGTGTCCCTGTAAATGAACGATGACTGCTATACACACAATATTCTGTAGTAATCCTCTTGTAATGCACCTTAGTGATATATATAAATTTCAATGCGTTTAAAATAGTGAAACATTATTTAAATAAACCGCAGACGATTTTTCTCCATAGACGTAATGTAACGGAATTGTTTTGACTGTCCCTGTAAAGTAACTATAAGTGTTATGCACACCCTATTCCATATTAAGCTTCTTCTAATGCACCTTCGTGATATATATAAATTTCAATGCGTTTAAATTAGTGAAACATTATTTAAATAAACCACAAATGATTTTTCCCCATAGACCGCAATGTAACGGAAGTCTTTTGAGTGTCCCTGTAAAAAAACTATAAGTGGTACACACTTCCGTTGAAATAGGGAACATGCTATAGATAACAACTATAACATATAAAAATTGCAGAGCAATCCGAGCATATTTACGGGAGTAAGAGCACGGACAGACGGCCATACGGCCAGACAAACTGAAGTCATAAACACTTTTCAACTAGGTTGGAAAGTGTTAAAAAGCACGTAAATAATGATTTCGCGTCATAAATATTGTTTTTTGTTCATGAGCCCTCTGAAAATTACCCGTTAGGCCCTGAACGTAATTATCTAGGGGAAAGATAGTGATTTCAGTCAAAATAAACAAAAATGAGATAGCCTAAGATACATGGCGTGGGCACTGGGGTTTCACTCCCATAAATTGTTAATGTGGTGATCAAAATAATGGGGCCCTCTGTTCTTCTCAGCCATATATCGTTAATACAGCAATTCCTATAACAGGGCTCTGTGAATTTTGAGTGCAAAAATCGTTAAAACGACAATCAATTTAACAGAGCCCTGTGGGTTTCACGCCTATAAACTGATTATACGGCAATCATTATAATGAAGCTTTGCACATACCGGAGCCCATAAGTATGGCGATCAGTATTTAAATCGCAAATCTTTACTTCCAAAAAACTTATTTTTAGAACGGGAAAAAATTTACCATATTTTCTATAAAAATTGAAATCCGATCACTAAAAGACGAAAAGCGCAAAAACAATTTATAAAATATGAAATAATAATACAAAAATTCTTTGGAAAAATGTCACGGAAAATATCTAATAAAAAAATCAGCAAATCAGTTGTCTTATTCGTCTAATCTTCCATAACCTGGTTCATAGCCGATTTCGGCGGTATAATAGCTAGCTCTAAAATCGCTGAAATACATGTTTAACTATTTTTTAGTAGATTTGTTTACTGAATTTCATGATCCTACCTAAAACTGCTGCTGAAATAGGGTGAAATGATATAAATTTTTCGACCTCCCCATTTAACCCTGTTAGTGGTTGAATTTCTAACATCGCTGGAATATGTGTTTAACTATTTATTTAGTAGACTTGTTATCCTGAATTTTTCAAGCTCATACCTAAAACTGCTGCTCAGATATGGCAAAAAGGCAAAATAAAACATTTCACCCTCCATTTCACCTCCTTAGTGTTTGCATTTCTAAAATCGCTGAAATACATGTTTAACTATTTTTTAGCAGGTTTGTTATCCTGAATTTCACGCTTGTACGTAAAACTGCTTCTGAGATATGGCGATAAGGCGAAATAACTCAAAACTTTCGAAACCCCATTTAACCCCCTTAGGGGGAGAACTTTCAAAAATCCTTTCTTAGTGGGTGCCTACATTGTGTCAGGAACACGTCTTACAAATTTCACTATCCTAGGAACAACGGTTGAGGCTCGACGTTGATTATGAGTCAGTCAGGGCATGTTCTTTTAAGTATAGATTTACAGGAGTGTAATCATAACATGGACATGTTCTTATAAGTATAGATTTACAGGGTTAATCAAAAGAAGTCGCTTACATAATAGTCTACGCGGTGCAGTTGGTTACAGTGTAATTTAATAATGTTACACTATTTCAAACATAATGAAATTTATATACTTTATTGAGGTGCACTACAAGATGCTTACTGTAGAATATGACGTGCATAACAGTTATTGTTCATTTAGAGGGGAACACAAAATATTTCGGTTACAGCAGTATTGTCTATAAGCAATAAAAGCTGCAGGTGAGTTTTCACATGTGGTACGCGATTTTATGTTTAACTAATTTTTTGCTTACTACGTGATGTGTAGAAATTCTAGAGATCATATACAGGGCTATTACAAAATAATTCGTAAGCATTTCTGTGTATGAGCGTGAATTGCTTAATTATGTCTTTTAATTGAGTTATGCATTTTCCAGCTGGACTATATTTAGTATATTAGGAGATTTTTGTAAAATATAAATAAAATCTTATCTACGCAAAGAACAGGATACATTGCCGTCTATGAATACTAATACGAGAGTACGTTTGCAGTTGTGTTGTGCGTTTTTTTCCTGAGTTAACTATTAATTTTATATGAGGAGTGTCTAAAAATTTGTAGATAATATTAGCTAGTAGAGCTGTACAAAATTATTCAAGTGTATTTCCGTCTATTTGTGGAAATTGCTGAATTTCTTACTGTGTAATACGTTTTGTAACTATGCAAGTTTTAGCACACTATGCAGTGTATATATCTAGTGTATACATAGAATATATATAGTTTCTATAGACTATATACGGCGATGCACAGAAGAATTCGAATACATTTTCGGCTATAGACGGGGCTATGCGGCTAAGCTGGTTTAACATTTTTTACACGGTGAAGTTCCGTTTTAGTATTCTGGAAGTTTGGAAAATGTTTCATAATATATGCTTGACGTTTGATTTTTCTTTCTTGTTGAAAGTATGTTAGACGATTCGTGCAGTCATTAAATACATTTTAGAAACATTTTCATCGATTAAAACTAATAAACTAAATCCGTATCTATAATGTATTTGGGGACTATTTATCCCTCTACACTGCTAAAAAAAAATTGTTGATTGTACAGTATAATACTGGCATCCCAGCTGCCAGTATTATACAGTAAAATTAACAGTAATAAACAGTAAAATAAGCAGTAATACGCTACCACGCACTGTTAATTTTACGGTATAATTCTGGCAGCTGGGATGCCAGTATTATATTGTAAAATCAACATTTTTTTTTTTTTGAAGTATACTCAAATAATTTCTTTAAAGTATAGTTTTTAGTATTTCATAGAATTATAAAATATACAAATATAGCTTTACAAAATATAAATATATAAAAACTTTTCAGAAATTAAATTTCCACTCCATGTCTTTTAACGTCGAAAAAGATGAGCAGTTATAATTGTAAAATAAATTACCTATTTAGAAATATCTTTTGCAAATAATGCTTTTAAAACGTGACAGAGTAAGGTATTTATAACTCACCCTAAATTATATTACTGCCAATCGACGTGTTGAATGAACTCTTTAACAAGTGTTTTTTAAAGGTACTAGCTGATCCGCACGGCGCACAGTGGGTCAATCCTTAAGAAAATGCGAACATAGGGCCAAAAAATAATCATTAAATAATTGATTTTTTGCAATGAAATATTTTAAAAGAATATCTACAAAATACAAATACATATTTATTTTTTAAATTTTTCAAAATTATTTCTTATTTGTATAGCTCGGAATATACACTTTTCAGCAGAGGAATTTTTCTGCGAATTTTAGTGATTTTTAAATGTGCTGAGAAATGAAACCAAGGAAACCACTAATAATAACTCGCTTAAAATGTCATTATTAATTTCCTAAAACACATTTTAAACCAGTACTGATTACATTTTGATTGAATTTTATGTATCATTTTACATTATGAACAGCCCATATAAAATTAATGGCATCATAAACTTAAGAATTGTGTAACTTAAATTGCATAAAGTTGCGTGAAATTTCAAAGACATGTTTGTGTTCCTAAAAGCCTGTATTTTAATGTGGTATAGGGCAATATTTGCGCAAACGTGCGCATTTTTTAAATAAATGGATTTGAAACACTCTAAGTGGCTATCACATAATTTTCCGTTTCCGGAAAGCATAGTAAATTGTCTGTAGACAAAAATATTTTTCAATAAATATTATACTGTAAGGATTTTCTAAGATGAAATAATGTAAAAAATATTTTAAAATTAAACTATAAAATTAAATACACCATATACGTATCTTGAGTTACATAAATATTTACATGAAAATGCTGAAAAGCGCAACGACTAACAGAGGGTTAAATCTACTCTAATAAATGGATGCATGATGTGTGAGTGCTAAAGTGTTATTTAAAGTAAAAGTTCTAATGCTTCTGGAAAGTTTTTGTTCCTTTGAACGTTTTTTACTTTATGTCTAATACTGGAAATCAACGAGTCAGATGTTATAAGTAAATGTTGCAACAAGTCTTTGTTACATGCTCTTCGACTTTTTTTCTCGTATGCTCTTTATTTCGAGCTTCGACAGCTTCTTCCGATAATTGGCTAATTGGAACACCAAAATTTGTAATTATACCTTTTACATGAATTAATAACTTATGAATAGAAGCTGGCATATAATACCACCCGTACTTCGAAACACATTCTTTAGCTGTTTTCAGTGCAAATTGGCCAAATTTTTCGGCATTAATTACTTCGTCACAGGAGATAACTTGCATTATAATTGCAAAACGTTTAATAAGTTCTTTATCCAATCCAGTGATCTCAGCTGTCTTTTCAAACTCAGCAAAAAATGTCCTTGCAGTGTTTCCATCGTGTGTCAAACCACTCCCCTGTTTAACAACATCAATTGGCAAACCTAATTCTTTTCTGAATTCGCGTTGGATTTTTCTTTGATTCTTCTTTTTGCATCTTTTGGTCCTCAGTTCTAGCACTCCAAGCTTTAAATGATAAATTGTAAGATGTATGAAGCAAATATTCCATAGACCGTATCTTTACATGGAGACTAGATACACCAAAGCTGTATGAGGATGCGTTTACACTTGTTTTAACAATTTTATCAATGTTATTTATTTCCGAAGGTTTTGCATCACAAATATAACATGTTGAACAGGAGCATGTATTTGAAATTGCCGTAATTTTTCCATCAATCATTGTTAAATTCATTTCGTGATCAATGGTTATATTTTTATGTGCTGTAGGCTGCAGATTTTTTATTTCTTCTTCCATTCGCTGATATTCCTCTTTTGATATTTCAGTATTCTCGCTGACATATTCATATCTAACAGGGCGACAATATCTAGTGGATGATGGAGTTTGATTTTTCCAAATAGTTTCAGCTCCACATAATAATCTAATAGGAACAAAACTAGTCATAAAAATTGAACTATCTGACTGTAATGAGCAACCTTCATCAAATTTTTGTTTATATGTGTTTTGGTTTAAATCACCGTCAAAACCCCATTTACCTATCAATTTTAAGTGCATTTTGGATTCAAATTGTATATTAGATGCATCTAAAAACTAATTACAGTTAAGTCTAAAATTGACTGCAAATTGATTTGAACCAAACTATCAGTAATAGATATTTGTTCTTTTGGAACGTAACAGTCCAGTTCGCTTGTTGAATATAATAGTACGTCTGCCACTGGTTGTTACCTTCGCCAAAGCAACTTTGCCTTAAAGTGATATATTGTTCCTTAGAAAGATCTAGATTTAGCATCATTGCTTAACACTTTTGCTTTGAAAATAAATTCGCTTCAATCTTTTTATCACAAAAGTGTTTTATTTGTGAAACTTCATTCGGATTTTTTATAAGATGATCAATCACTTTTGCAAGATCCTTAAAACCCTCAAATGCTAATTTTTGTTTTGTTGCATGCAAAACAGCTTCTTCAGAAGTATCTATTAGAAATATTAACCTCATCCGACTAATTTATCACCAGAAAAACCACTTTCATTTCCTTTTTGCGAAACGGAAAGAAGGAACGACCTTGATAAAGAAAATAGTTTCAAAGTGATAAACATTTCTATCTACTCATAATAAATTGCTTAGTGAGATTTATGACCCTACTCAACTCTAGATAAATGTTTCAAGAGATCTACTAAATTAATAAACTGTTATTATGTGAAATAGACTAAAAGACATTTGAACAATAATTATAAACATTGTTATACTGATTGCATTATTGCTCTAATACCGTGCAATGTGTAATTTTTCAGTGACGTATCAGTAATTCCAATGATGCAATCATGAACCTTGAACTCATTTTATTATGACTTTAATTTCGTCAGTCCTCTCCAAAATGTAATCGTGAACACACGTGAGCCTGCGAGCTCAAATAAGATAAAATATATGTTTCCTAAAATTATAAGTGTAAACGTAAATGTTTAAATGTTTGTTATATATAAGTTTTCATATAATCAAGAATATATAATCATCAATATGAAAAAAGAAGTCCAATTTATTTTTGTGTGCAACTACTAATACAATTATTTAGTTTCCAGCGATTAGTGCGATCGATATTTACCAATGCCATGGATTCAACGACTGGATTATTCTTCAATTGGATTTAGCCATCAGATACACCTTCAGAAAAGGTAAGAAAATTTATCTTATCCTTTTAATCTTCTTGAGATAAAAACAGCGCTCGATCGGTGATATCGAACTCCTCCTTCAATGATTATGAGACTGAAAAATTGTCTCAGAAGGAAGGTGTGAATTAAAAAACTGAAAAACTGAAAAACATTTTAAAACTCATTTAGAAAGCACATAGAACTAATTTCAAAAGAAAGAAAATAAATATAAGAATCTTTAAAGAAATAATTAAATAAAACTTAATAAAAACAATAAAGAAAAATTAATCGAAGAAATGGCTTTCTCAAAAGAAACACAGATAATTGAAAAGTTAAACCAAAATAACTATTCTATATGGAAGTTTAAGGTCCAAATGTTATTAATCAAAGAGGATTTATCTGAATTAATAACAGAAGAACCACCAAACCCAATAACACCTGAATGGCAAAAATGGGACAAGAAAGCAAGGGCAATAATTAACTTAAGTCTTGAGGACTCACAAATCGTTCATATAAGAAATTTAACCACGTCAAAGGAAACATGGGACAAATTAAAAATTATTCACGAAAGAGGCAATCTGTCAAGCAAACTTTATTTGCTTAGAAAATTATATGGAGCTAAATTACAAGAACATGGCAATATGCAACGTCACATAACAAACATTCTTGAAACCATCGACAAACTCTCCGCAATTGGAGAAAATATAAGTGAATCGCACATATCAGCACTATTACTGTGCTCACTTCCACCTAGTTACAACACACTCATAACGGCTCTGGAAGCCAGGCCGGAAAATGAATTAACACCAGATTATATTAAAAATAAACTTGTCGACGAATATACTAAACGAGTAGAAAACTCAGAACCAACCGAAAATTCGGCAAAAGCGTTTAAAACACAGAAAAAGTACGTAAATAATGATTACAAAAATCATAATAAATATTGCACGTATTGCAAACAAAATAATCATAACTATAAAGAATGCTGGCACTTAAAAAACAGAAATTCACAAAAAGCTACACCGAATAAACAAACATTTAAACCAAAGAAGTTTACATCGTCGCTCTGCTTCGAAAACACAATCGGTGATAGTGAAAATGATACGTACGAAACGAAAGAAAAAATAAATAAAAACGTACAAATAAATCATAACAAAAATCAAGATGCAGCATTTATAATCGAAAAGCCCGGAAAACCAACCTGGATTATTGATTCCGGAGCATCTTCCCATATTGCGAACAGCAAAGAAATATTTACTGAAATAAACAACACCGAACAAACATCCGTAATAATCGCGAACGGAAACACACTCAATTCCTATGGATCCGGTGAAGTTATGATTACAACAAAAACATCTAACGGGGACTCAAATAAAATAAAATTAAAAAACGTGTTATATGTTCCAGATTTGGAAACAAACTTAATTTCTGTGAGTAAAGCAACTCAACACGGTTACAAATTAATATTTGAAGACGAAAAATGCATGCTATCCTGTAACGGCAAAACGTATCTGGAAGCGAAAAAGAAAAATAACTTATATGAGGTAATTCTCTCAGATAAAGATATCCCAAACACAGCAAATATCGCAAACGACTGCAAAAATAAAGAATGTCTAGAACTTTGGCACAAACGCCTAGGTCATAGAAATTACGAAAGTATAAAACAAATGATGAAAAACAACTTGGCCAATGGCATAAAATTAAATAACTGCAGTCATAGTACACACTGTGAAATATGCATAAAGACAAAAACTACTGATGCACCATATCCAAAATTATCTGAACATAAAACGACACAGGTACTCGACCTGATACATACAGACGTCTGTGGACCGATAAGAACAACCTCTTTAGGGGGAAAAAGGTATTTCGTCACATTTATTGACGACCACTCAAGATTTACTGTTATATATTTACTTTCTCACAAAGATGAGGTCTCAGACAAAATAAAGGACTATACTCAAATGGTTCACACACAATTCGGGAGATATCCCAAAGCATTCAGATCGGATAACGGGGGCGAATATATCGGTAAAAATACGGAGGACTTTCTTAGAAAAAGAGGTATAAAACACCAATTTACTATTCCACACTGCCCGAGCCAGAACGGGATTGCTGAAAAGAAGAATAGGAGCCTGATAGAAATGACCCGAGCTATGCTCTCAGAAGCTGGGTTACCCCACAGGTTCTGGGGTGAAGCAATAAATACAGCAACACATCTCCAAAACAGACTACCAACAAAGGCTACAAATAAAACTCCGTACGAAATTTGGTTCGAGCGAAAACCAAACTTACATTACCTTCGAGTATTTGGCTGTAAAGCTTATATATACATAAACAAGATACATAGAGGAAAATTAGATAACACAGCCAGGGAAGGAATATTTATGGGATATGATAACCACTCAAAAGGTTATAGAGTATACACTAAAAATAATGAAATCATAATCGGGAGAACTGTAAAATTCTTAGAGAATAACACACACATTCTGAATGAAGAAAATAATGAACCAGAATGCCTGCTTGATAACAAAAATTATATTGAAACGGAAATAAACAATACAGAACAAACACAAGCAGAACCCGATCAAAACATTCCTACATTAAGAAGGTCAGAAAGGACAAATAGGGGAGTTCCACCCAATAGATATACATCCGATAGTTACATCTGTATAGTAAAAAACGATGAAACAATAGAACCGAAAAATTGGAAAGAAATCAACGAAATAAAAAATCCTAGAGAAAAAGAAAATTGGCTCAAAGCCACAGATGCGGAAATAGAAGCGCTAATGAAAAATAAAACATGGGAATTGGTAGAACCACCACCAAATAGAAAAATAATAGGATCAAAATGGATCTTTAAAAGAAAAGTCGATAGCTCAGGGAAACCACCCATATATAAAGCGAGGTTAGTCGCCCAAGGATTTAGCCAAAAATTCGGTGAAGATTATGACGAAACATTTGCACCAGTAGTGCAACATACCACCATTCGTGCATTTTTAACCGCAGCCGCTTATAAAAATCTAGATGTACACCATATTGATATAAACGCGGCATTTCTTCACGGAAATTTACAAGAAGAAATTTACATGCAACAACCAGAGGGTTACATAGATAAAAACTCTAATTATAAAGTTTGTAAACTAAACAAGACCATATACGGTCTCAAACAGGCAGCAAGAGCCTGGCATATGAAAATAGAAACTTCATTAAAAGCACTTAATTTCTCGCAAAGCACAGCCGATACATGCTTATTCATAAGAAAAGAAAAAGAAAATTTCACATACGTAATAATCTACGTAGATGACATACTTATTGCAAGTAAACCGGAAATAATAAAAGAAATCGTGAAAACATTAAACGAAGAGTATGAATTGAAAAATTTAGGACAAATAAAGAGATACTTAGGAACCGAAATAGAAAAAATACCGGACGGTTACGCACTAAACCAAAAATCAAAAATTGAAGAATTAGCTAAGAAATTTAATCTTGAAAATGCGAAACCATACAGTACACCAATGGAACCCGGTTTTAATAAAATAGAAGATGAGGAAAATTTGTTACCAAACAACACAGAATATCGAAAAGCGATAGGATCACTTCTTTACATCGCGACAGTTACTAGACCAGACATATCAGCACCAGTCAACATCCTTAGTAGACGTAATGAAGCACCGCGAAACAAGGACTGGAATGCAGTAAAAAGAATTATCAAATATTTACACTGTACGAAAAATTTAAATTTAGTTTTAAATACTAAAAAGAAACCAATATTAGAAGTCTATACCGACTCAGATTGGGCGGGAGATACAGAAACGAGAAAATCAACTTCAGGCAGTATTTACATGTTGGGAGACAATCCAATACAGTGGATCACAAAAAGGCAGACATGTATTGCCTTATCATCTGCTGAAGCAGAATATATATCTGCAGCAAACGCATGTCAAGAAACTTTATGGTTAATCAAACTACTGGAAGATTTAGGATTAACTCAAAGAAAACCAATTATAATGCATGAAGACAACCAAAGTTGCATTAAAATGATACACAACGAAAAGTTTGGTAAGCGTACCAAACACATTGACGTCAAATTTCACGCCATAAAACAGCTTAGAGAAGAAGGAATCATAGAATTAAAATATTGTCCTACAGATCAGATGATAGCAGACGCGTTAACCAAGCCCATACCCAAACCTGCACTGGAAAGACATAGAAATTCAATGAAACTTTTTATGATCAATTCCTCGGAAGAGCTTAAGGGGGAATATTAGAAATATTAACCTCATCCGACTAATTTATCACCAGAAAAACCACTTTCATTTCCTTTTTGCGAAACGGAAAGAAGGAACGACCTTGATAAAGAAAATAGTTTCAAAGTGATAAACATTTCTATCTACTCATAATAAATTGCTTAGTGAGATTTATGACCCTACTCAACTCTAGATAAATGTTTCAAGAGATCTAGTAAATTAATAAACTGTTATTATGTGAAATAGACTAAAAGACATTTGAACAATAATTATAAACATTGTTATACTGATTGCATTATTGCTCTAATACCGTGCAATGTGTAATTTTTCAGTGACGTATCAGTAATTCCAATGATGCAATCATGAACCTTGAACTCATTTTATTATGACTTTAATTTCGTCAGTCCTCTCCAAAATGTAATCGTGAACACACGTGAGCCTGCGAGCTCAAATAAGATAAAATATATGTTTCCTAAAATTATAAGTGTAAACGTAAATGTTTAAATGTTTGTTATATATAAGTTTTCATATAATCAAGAATATATAATCATCAATATGAAAAAAGAAGTCCAATTTATTTTTGTGTGCAACTACTAATACAATTATTTAGTTTCCAGCGATTAGTGCGATCGATATTTACCAATGCCATGGATTCAACGACTGGATTATTCTTCAATTGGATTTAGCCATCAGATACACCTTCAGAAAAGGTAAGAAAATTTATCTTATCCTTTTAATCTTCTTGAGATAAAAACAGCGCTCGATCGGTGATATCGAACTCCTCCTTCAGTATCCTCTCTTAAACTTTGAGTTAGTGAGTTAGTCTTCTTTTATGAGTTTCGGTTACATCTGAAAAAGATTTACGAGATGTTGATTTCTGCGAATTTTCAACTTCAGATTATTTAAATTCATTACCAACTTTGAAGGAACACTGAAGCCAAGAATCGTTTTTAGTATTGAAACAATCTAATTTTCGTTGAGATTTCTGCCATCAATATTTTACTGCTGCACAAAGCTTACGTAAACGCTCCTTTAAATTTTCTTTATCAATTTATGAAGCATTTAGCCCACAGTGTTCCTCACAAAACTAAGCATTGATTTTTCATAACTAAAACCCTTACTTAAATTCTTTAGATACAGAAAAAAAATCTCTGTTTGTTATAATCTTTCAAAAGAATATAAAAAAAGCAAAATGAAATAATCTTGCTTCAAATAAAAAAGAAATATACTAAAAAATTAATATTACTACAAAATAATATTAAACTCAATCCCGATGATCATAAATATGCACTGAAATAGGCTCTAAAATGTTGCAGAAAAATGTTACGGTTTTGTAGAATGATTTTGAAGAGTTATGTAAATATTACATATGTTGCCAATTAAAAATTAAACAAATTTTTTGAATATTTTGCCAATATCATTAGGATATAAGTAAAAACAAGATAGGTAATAAAATTATTGTCTGCTAAGCTTTTTCTTTTACTTTGTTTTTTAAGTTTAATTTAGTTATCCAGTATGTCTCTAAAAGTCCTGTTTTAAACAAAAAAAGATTAAATTGCTCATAAAAACCGTGCAGATCTATTGAATATAATTTATTTTACTTACTTAAACCTAAATATAACAAAAAAATCATATATATAATCGTATACTATTGTTATGATACTATGTTCGACATCTGCTATACTTTGATCCACTGTGGGCGTTGCCCAGTCCCGTCAAAAAATAGTACGAAACGCGAAAACAGTATAAAAATCACTGCACGAAACATTTTCTCTGGGAACTCTGTCTGTCGGAAAGTAAACATAGAGACGGACCCCGAAGCGGAATTAAATTGAATACGACCCCCTCAAAATGTCTGTGTTTTTTTATTCACGGCGGGTCAGTTTTTGGCCAATATTAAGAAAAGTCACCGTCCGATTCTTACAAAATTTGCATTTTCGGAATCAGAAAAATAAACCACGTATATACTATGAGTTTCGAATCGATACCTCCAATAGTTTTCTTAATACAACAAATAACGAAGCCGGCTAAAGTTAGGTTTAGCAGGTTTGATTTTCTAAACAAACCACTTGTTGCCATCGGTAAAAGAGAAATTACAACTTTTTCACCACCACGTACCTTAGCGTTATATATATATATTAAAATACCGTCGGGACATAAAGGGTTAAGAGACACAACAAAATTATAGAAAAAACAAAAACAAAAATTGTAACTCGATTTTTCTACCAAAAAATTTATTCTGTAAATAGCAGCTATATTAAAGTTTTTTTTAATTATGTTTCAATGAAGAAAAATCATTAGAGATAATAAAAGGTCTTAAATGGTTAATAAATTAATAATTTTTTTTTTTTTTTTTTTAATTTAAAATAATTTTTTTTTAGCATTTTGGTATTTCAAACTAGATTTCTTTTTTTTTTTTTTTAATCTTATACTCGGAATATTTTTTCTATAAACCTAAGTATCGGAGTTTTGATACAAAGATTAGATCAGAAGAAAAAAAATTAATCATTAGATGCATATGGAATAACGTTAAAATAATTAATACACTAGTGTGATACAATAAAGCAAAAAACTTCTTAATAACACCATAAAATTAAGAGATGCGCTAGGCCTTTCGAAAGAACTTTGTCTTTCTTCATCAGGCGCAAAAAAGACGTGCTATCCCTAAGCTTAAATTAAATTTTTACCGTTCTGAAATGCCCTTAATTAAGGAACAATACACGATTTTTTTTTAAATTATATTTTATATCTTTTTATTTTAAATAAATAAGATACGCTTGTCTCATCTTTTTTACTAATATTGAAAGTGAAAGAAAAACTATATTTAAGTTCTTTAACATATTTAAAAACTACATTAAATATTCACGTAGATTTAATATGTGCCCTGTTTACATTTTAAAGAGCAATCAAGACTTTTGGTTCTCTAAAAGCAACAGCACAACAGCATTAAAAATTTATACAGTTTCTTTTTTTTCAAACCATCTATAAAAAGCTTTCAGTGAAAAAAAAAAAAAAAAACCTTGAATAAAAGAATTATTATAGCACTTACTATAAAAATAAACATAATGATCGAAGTTATGGATTAAATATAGTATCTCATTTATCAAAATATTACAATTTATTTTCCCTGTTTTATTTTTTTATCCGATTTTCATAAAAATCCCCATTAATAATAAAAACTTACATTGTCAAAGATATTTTTTCTTTTGATTTTTTTTTCTTATCTCATCACAGACAAATTTGAGTGGAAGATTTCACGTCAAATAAGATAAGAGCATCGATAAACTTCACGCTGCGCTGTTTTGAAACATTTCCTTTGATTAGGGTTATCATTAATATTCAAGGTTCTTTTTTTATGAAAGCTGTCATTATTATATAACAGGGACTTTTATGTCAACATCATTATGTAACTTTTGAAGTGAATGAAAATATTGTAATCACCATGGGGAATCAAAAGGATTTGTTTATTTATTGCAAAGAGTACGCGACTTAAAGCTACAAATATTTTCTCAATCTATACAAAAATTTTAAAACAAACACCAGAAAAAAATTAAGCAAAGGAAATTTTCAAACTACTATTAAAATATGGAAATATTTAAGCAAAATATTTTAAAGAACATATTATATATTTATTGAACTGACATGCATGATGATAACTAATAGGAATCGCTTAAATGAATCTATATTATAAAGCAAAAATATGGCCGTGAGTAATGCTGACGTCATAACCAATTAATTTTTAACTAATTGAATAATAGATGACCAATTAATTTCGTTTTATATCAATTTTTCTATCTTCAAATCATCGCACAATTTAATTTTTTCCATGGTCGAATAGGAATAAACATTCTCTTTCAAATGCAATTTGTTTGAAAACTATGTCTCAATTTAATGATTTTTTTTTATAGTTTTAAAAATAATTTTCAAGCATAATTAAAAAAAAAATTTATCTCGTCACGTGCTGCCGATTAGGAAAGATTAAGCCGTCTGCACGTAAACTATAAATAGTTCAGCATTTCTATTCGGCTAATATTCCAAAACGAAATTAAAACTTCATCAATAACTAAATAAAATAATATAAATAAGAGACAAATGTAACAGGCATGCAACCAAACTACGCGCTTAAACCACTGAAATTATCAGCATTAAAAAGGCTGCTACAAGTTTGATCTTTTCTTCTGCTACACTGCAAAAACTAATTGTTGATTTTACAGTATAAAACTGGCACCCAGCTGCCAGTATTATACCGTAAAATTAACAGTATTAAAATTAACAGCAAGCAGTAATACGCAACCGCGCATGCGCGGTAGCGTATTACTGTTTGCGCGGCAGCGTATTACTGCTTATTTTACTGTTTAATACTGTTAATTTTACGGTATAATACTGGCAGCTGGGTGCCAGTTTTATGCTGCAAAATCAACAATTATTTTTTGCAGTGTATTGGCAAGTGGCTAATATGAAAGTATCGTTTTTAATAAATTTCAAAACTTTATTTAAATACATTAATGATGTTTTTCATATAGAAATGCTTTTTGGTGTTGATAGTGTGCAATCTAAACAGATATATTAAATTATAAAAAATCTATTAGAATTTTCAATTAAAAAAATGGTGTTCACCTGCATTCTGTAACCCTGAAAGCTCGGTTTGGATACCGTAGTTTATACGAAAGATAGACATGTCTGACCAGTCTTGCCAAGTCTCCGGATTTTTGAACACCAGTATTATCTTACAGAAAAGGTTGTTCTTTTAAATCCCAGAATGTTCCGATTACATAAAACAACATTTTCTGTACTAAAATACTGGTGTCCAAAAAGCCGGAGACTTGGCAACTCTGTGTCTGACCATTTCTTTGAAAAACTGAACAGGGCTTTCCTCCTATTAAAAAATGTCTAGGTACAGCAGTTGCAACGAGAAAGTTTACAAATTGTTTCAGAGAAAGGAAGATGCAGACATTGAGGAAACACAAAAATATACTTTTAAACACACTGGAAGGTGTAAAATGTTCAAAGTTTATTTTGTACATTGATAAAAGTTAAATGCGTCTCACTGTGTTTTTCCTTTAATGTGTTCGTTTATATATATCGTAATGGACTTTGTTTCGATTTTTTATATGCATATTGGTTTAGTTATATTTATATATTTATTTATTCACATTAAATGTATTCATTATTCATTGATAATTTTACGATTACTTGTATTTAAATTCTAACCTACTGCGGACTATATCATATTAGCTTCTAATACATAGTTTATTTTCGTAAATGAGAATACATTGCATGTATTAATTTTTAATTTTTATTTTACCCTCTCCCCTTATATCATGTGTGTTTAATTTTTAAGTAAGTTTGTAGACACATTAAATATAACTAATTAATTTCAAAATTTAATTATTAATATTAATTCCTTAGCATCTTTATTACAGGGTGTCCCACAAGGTACGCAGCGTCTAATATGTACAGATTTGGATAATTTTACCTTATTAAATCTCCGAAATCACGGGATTCAATAAGGCAAAAATTTCTATAAATTTTTAGTGGTATCAAAAAAGCGTAAAAGTTGGCAGCTATGACGTTATTGACGAATCCGATAGTGGGTATTCCAGTCCAGATGACGATGACAACATGAAAGATTCCCCAGGTGATTATGCAAATTTGTGGTAACCACTAAAAATTTATAAAATTTTTTGCCTTATTGAATCCCGTGGTTTCGGAGATTTAATAACGTAAAATTTACTATAAAATTTTAGTGGTAGGAGAAAAGCGTAAAAGTTCGCAGCTATGATAACGTTCATCCTGTAATTAGACTATCATGCTATATTCGGGGACCCCACTTGTTACCATTCAAAATACTCATATTGACGTGCTCTATCCGAATCTGTACATATTAGACGCTGCGTACCTTGTGGGACACCCTGTATATACATTTTTTATTAAGTATAAATTAACTTCAGATATGATGCAATGTGTCATAGTAATATAAATGGTGATATATCATCGCTAGGTACAAATATTTATATGATACATTAATCAATAATCATTAGTTTCATTTATTTTTTATATTATTTATATATATATATATATATATATATATATAATTTAATTTAATTTATTTTTTATTTTTTAAATACATCTTTTATTCATTATTCTAATACAATAAATTTATTAACATAATTTTGTTCAATTATCTGTCTTAAGACAGTATTTGTTTTTAAAACATCATCCAATAATGTAATAAATTATTATATAATTGTATATGTTGCAAAATAAAAAGGAACCACCAGATGGCGCTAAGCGCGTAGAACTTTTAGACTGACTGACTGTTTTGTTTACTTTACGTTTGTACATAGCTTGTCGTGTATTCGTTCTGTATCGTCATTAAGTGTGTCTACCTGTCCAATAAATAATCTTCATTAGTAAAAGATGTTTCTACCTTTAAAGAAGCTCATAGAACACGAACCAGAAAATTAGGTGAGATCAAACCTTTTATTTACTTTTATTGTCTTGTATGATTTAAGAAAGTTTACGAAAATCTCTTTTATGGTGCCGAAATTCCCAAGAGCTGTAATTTAGAAAATGGCGCAACCTAGCGAATTAGATAAATCAAAAAGTATGCGTAAGTCTCTTAGAACATCTTTAACGAAGATTATTAACAAAATAACTGAATATTTGGCAGGTGACGAGATAGATAATGACGAAGTCGAAGATCTTAAAATTCAATTAATCGAGAATGCAGAACAAGTTTACAAATTAGATTCAGAAATTCAGAAACTTGTAGATAACTTAGAAACGCTAGAAAAAGATGTATCATCCAGTCAAGAATATCGCGAAAAAATTACAAAAACGAAAGCTAAAATTGATCGATATTTAAAGCGTAATGTTCCTAACGAAAGTAAAATAAACTCTTCTATTTTATTGTCCACAGAACCTGATGAATCAAAGAATTATTCTCACGTAAGATTACCGAAACTTACAATACAACCTTTCGATGGGAAATATGAAAATTGGCAGGAATTTTGGGGGCAATTTGAAGTGGCTATACATGAAAATGTAAAGTTAACTAACATAGAGAAGTTAAATTACTTAAAGAATTTCTTAACAGGAGCAGCTTTAAAATGTATTCAAGGTTTAGCTTTAACACAAAATAATTACGATGTCGCGATCGGATTGTTAAAAGAAAGATTCGGAAAAAATGAATTAATAATACGATCGCATGTAAACAAGCTATTAAGCCTAAATCCTGTAAAATCTGGAGCGAATTTAAGAGAGCTTAGACAATTGCATGATACCTGTATTATTCAAATCAGAAGTCTCGAAACAGCCGGAGTAGAATTAAATAACTATGGGGGAATTTTATTCGCTATTTTAGTCAAATTAATTCCTGAAGAAATTGTTCTAGGATTCAATCGTTCTGCTGGCGAAGATTCTTGGAACTGTGCCAAATTATTAGAATTTCTGAAACATGAAATCGAAACGCGAGAAAAAACGTATATGTTTCGAAATGATGAAGTATTTGAAAAGAATAAAATTAAAGAATTATCTTATCGAAAACATGAAACTCATAATAATATACCCACAGCAGCTACATTAAATGCACTTATCAAGAAAGACTGCCTATTTTGTGCAGGGGAACACGAAAATTTTAACTGTCCCTTAACCATTAATGAACGAAAATCGAGTCTTTTACGAAAGGGTTATTGTTTCCTTTGCCTTCGCAAATCCCACGTATCAAAATTTTGCCGCGAAAAAATGCGTTGCAACATTTGTGGTCGAAGACATAATGTTTTAATTTGTGACGAAACTGAAAAGCAACATAACAAAAAGGAAAGCGTCTCAAAGTCTCCGGAAAGAAAAAATAATTCCAATGCTCTCAATTGCGCAACAACTGCAGTAAATGAAAATGTATTTTTACAAACAGCTGTCGCCTTTTTAAGTAATAATTCTCAGGAAAGAAAAATAAAAATTATCATGGATTCGGGGTCACAAAATACGTTCATCGATAAAACATTATCTCGTAAATTTAATTTAGAAGTTATAGGAAAAGAAAAATTAGCAATTTATGCTTTTGGGTCAAAACCAAAGAAATCTATTGTAAGAAATAGGGTAAAGGTGAATTTAAGAAACATTTATGATCCAAAGAAAATTATTTCGATTGAAGCAATTGAAACATCTTCCATATCGGAAGCTGAAATTCAAGGTCCCAGTAAAGAAATTCACAAATTTTGTAATGAAGCCAAAATACAGATAGCTGATATTGAAGGGTCTGAAAATTTAAGGGTCTTTCTTTTAATTGGGTCAGACTATTTCTGGAAAATCGCTACAGGGAAAGTCAAAAGAGTGTCCGGTGCTTTAGTAGGAATGGAAACGAAACTAGGTTATGTTTTTAATGGTTCTGAAGCAAAACGCAAGAATTTTAAGGATGTTAGCGTTATGAATGTTATAGTGCGTAATCAAAATGTAGAAGAATCCGACATTTTGAAAAGATTGTTCGATTTAGAAGGTTTGGGAATATCGCGTAGTGACAATCTAAATGAAGATGACGAAGTTATGAAAGAATTTGAAAATTCTACGAAACTAATCGAAGGTCGCTACCATGTTAAACTACCATGGAACGAACATTCTGAGTCGCTACATGATAACTATAGTAATGCTAACAACCGTTTGCGAACACTTGTCAAAAGATTTAAGAAAAATCGAAATTTTCATAGTCAGTACAAGGACATTATTTCAAAGCATCTAATTCAAGGAATAGCTGAAAGGGTCAATGAAAATGAATGTGGTGATAATTCTAAGATCTATTACATGCCACATCACGCAGTAATACGCGAAGATAAAACAACGACGAAAATGAGAATAGTTTTCGATGCCTCCTCGAGTGAACATAATTTTCCGTCCCTTAATGACTGCTTGAATCCAGGTCCGAATTTAACGCCCGATATTCTAATACTTCTTTTGCAGTTCCGTCTGAATAAGGTTGCCATAACGGCAGATATAGAACGTGCATTTTTGCAAATTGCCTTGGCGCCAGAAGAAAGAGACGCAGTTAGATTTCTATGGGTTACGGAAGATTTAGACGCAGAACCCGAAGTTTTGAGGATGACGCGTGTAATTTTTGGAGCAAGATCGAGCTCATTTTTACTGAACGCGACAATTAAACATCACATCAAGAAGTATAGGGATATTTATCCAACTGCCTTCAGTGTTTTGAACAGTAGATTGTATGTAGATGACCTTATACACAGTTTAGAAGACACAGATTTAGCGTACACCGTCCACGAACAAATAAGGCTCATTTTGGGAGAAGCAGGCTTTAATATGAGAAAATGGAAAACAAATGTACGCTCATTGCAAGATCGATTTAAGGAAGAAGTTAACGAGGAATCCACGTTATGCAAGGTCCTTGGCTATTGCTGGAATTCAGCAGATGATGTCTTAAGCGTTGATAGTGATAAACTTTTAAGGGATAAGGATATGGCAGAATTAAAATTTACGAAGAGAAGCGTAATAAAAACTATGGGAAGAATCTACGACCCGTTGGGCTTAATATCACCATTTGCAGTTCGAGCTAAAATACTACTGCAAGACATATGGAAGAAAAAACTCAATTGGGATGATGCTTTACCAACCGACTTAGCAAAAATATTTCAAGATTGGTGTGAAGAATTGTTTTATTTGAAGCAGATATCTGTACCAAGACATCTATTCTCAATGAAAGGAATGGAAGAACTTACGGGCTGTCAATTTCACGTCTTCGTAGATGCCAGCAAACGAGCTTACGGAGCAGTTATTTATGTACGTTTTCGCAACTCTGACGGAATTTTCCATTCCAATTTAGTCACTTCAAAGACTAGGGTTGCACCAGTTAAAGAAATAACTCTGCCGAGGTTAGAGCTTCTTGCTGCACTTATAGGAGCCAGATTGTTCGATCATATTCGACTACATTCAAGTACACCGAAGGATACGAAGACTATATTTTGGTCAGATTCCACGATTGTTCTTCACTGGATCAAGAATAATTCTCGAAAATTGAAGATGTTTGTCAAGAACAGAGTAGATGAAATCAAGAAAATATCTGAACCTGATTGTTGGAATCACTGTCCTGGGAATGATAACCCTGCTGATATTTTAACACGGGGTGAAAACTTAACCAGTCTAAAAGACCTGGAGCTTTGGTGGTTTGGGCCACCGTGGCTAAGGAAGTGCGAAAGTCAATGGCCACAATCCAACGTTCATACCGATCAGGAAACCAACTTAGAAAATAAAGAATATGAAGTGGTGAATATGCTCCTGACAAGCGAACTTAAAAAAAACACCGTCGTTCTTATAAAGGAAAACACCCCACGCCTCTTATGGAAAATGGGTGTTATAATCCAGACTCATCCTGTACGTGATGGTCGGACAAGAGCATGCACAGTGAGGTTGCCAAACGGAGCCATCATCAGAAGACCGGTGCAGCTTCTTTGCCCACTTGAACTTTCAACACTTTCGTCTCCAGACGAACTTCGCCCGGCGGAAGTTGTTGCAAAATAAAAAGGAACCACCAGATGGCGCTAAGCGCGTAGAACTTTTAGACTGACTGACTGTTTTGTTTACTTTACGTTTGTACATAGCTTGTCGTGTATTCGTTCTGTATCGTCATTAAGTGTGTCTACCTGTCCAATAAATAATCTTCATTAGTAAAAGATGTTTCTACCTTTAAAGAAGCTCATAGAACACGAACCAGAAAATTAGGTGAGATCAAACCTTTTATTTACTTTTATTGTCTTGTATGATTTAAGAAAGTTTACGAAAATCTCTTTTAGTATATATTTACCAATAGATAGCAGCACCTCATTGATTTATTCTTTTGAATTTATGGTGGAGTTCAATTCCAATTTTTCTATAGAGGGTGCTGGCTTTATATATTGGAGTATGTGCTTGGATATGCATTACCTGTTGTTCCTTGATCCATGGTTCATCAATTTTTAAATAACCTTTTTTTCCCTTTTTTTTTGGTAACATATGCTTAAAACTCCAATTCTTGTAATATAGGCTGACTCAAGTTTGGATTTTGCTTTCAAATGGGGTAATTTCATGTTTTTATTTTTTCCCCTCAATCCTTTTTCATCATGTTTTATTTTGAACTTAATTATTGTTTCAATGTGTATTTCTCTACATTCTGGGTGTGGTTGTCCCAAATTCATACTCTTTAGCTATTTTATGGCTAATATGAAGATGAAACCACACATTATATTTGTGTGGAAATTTAGGCATTTGGGACCTGAAGATTCTGTCTAAATTCCACAAATTTCCATTATTCAATTTCTGCTTTTTTTATTTTTTATGTTTTAATACTATGTTTTTGGTATCCATGTTCACTTTGTTGGGGGGATCTGTTTTGTTGTTAATTAGTTATTTTAATTTTATTCATAATTTCACAGTTTTTGTTGGTGGTTGTAACGTTCATTTAATGGTTATATATATATATATATACGGTAGAGACTCTCGGTAATCAGTCTCCGCTTAAGACGTATTCTCCAGTTAATAAGGTAAATTTAGTTTTTTTCCATCATTATCTATTTGCAATCAGTGTAAAATATATCGCTTAATTTTCGCAAAATCAGATAATAATGACAATTTTTTCATTAATTAATCAAGTAGAATCGAAACTTGCTTAACCCATTAACCGCCAAAACTATGTGGGCGGAGCATTCAATATTTTTACTGAAATTCGTTTCCCACCAAAAATTCTGAAAGATAATATTCGGTATCTTTAATAGCAAAGTTTTTTGTCATTAATTAAAGTATTTTTTAACATATTAAAATAGTGGTGGCTTGCATGTTTTTATTAATACACTTTTTATTTCGAATGTTGCGCTAACGCAACACCAGCGGGTAATGGGTTAATACATTATTTCTTCAAAAACAACTTTGGTGTAATTTTGGTTATTGGGGGATCAAGGAATTGTCAGTGACAGTAATGAAGATAAATAAAACATTCCTTGACTATAAACATGAGATTTAAAAAAATTGATAATGGCTGTCCGCTGATATTACCAATTAGAAAAATGTAATGCAACAGGGAGGGGGAGGGGGACCAAATTTTCGAATATGTTGCAAAACTGTAAAATGATATGGTAAAAAAAAAAAAAAAAAAAATCATTTGTTCAACTATCGCAAAGAGCAGTAAGATATTGCTCTAATTAAAGTTTAAATAAGCAAATACGGCATTTTTTTAAATATATATTTTGTTTATTCTGAATATTAATATATATTTTTTTGTATTAACAAACTGTTAATAACTTCTTTTATACCAAAATTACAAAATTAAACAAAAAGTTGTTTCTTTTAGCACAAAGTTGGCAATCTATTTCTGTCAAAATCTGAATAAAATTTATTCAATGCAAGGCATTATTTTACATTATCCTCCAGTCGTTTAATGTGGACTTCGGTTAGTACGGACGAGAAATGGCCTATCTTGGAAGACCGCACTGCCGCGAGGTCACTGTATCTATACACTTAAATTTACAGCTACAAGCCTCAATGATTTGAAATTTTTCACAGATTCATTCTCAAAAAACTTAGAAAATTTCCTTTAAAAAATGGAGGGTTTGTAGAAATGCTAGGCATTTTAGTCAATTTCTATCAAATAAAGTTCATATTAGGTTGCAAAATAAATTTAGGTTGCCAAAAAAATCTAGAGAATTAATTTTTTTGTACACTATTATGTAGTCAATTTAGCTAATGTTTTTATAAATATTCTCTGTTTTTTTCCATCAATATTTTCTTAAATTAAAAATTGGATTAAAAATAAAATATTAAAAAAAAAATGTGTTGATATCTTAATAACATACAAAGACTAAAAGTTTACTTCGGCTACTTAATTTAACCAAGTGTGAAGACAATTGTTGACCTGCTTTATAAAGTAGTGGTGAACAACGAGATATACTAATTGTTTGTAGTTGATCCGGATAAAAAGTTTAATATTACGCTGAGCTTCTCATTTCAGTTTATATAAAGGTAAATTAAATACCTTTTTATCCTGTTCGCCTTCTCACAAAAACTATTTACAGGATACTGTATTCGAAAATAAAATAATAATAACAAACATTAAAAGTGTATATAAGATGTACTTTATCTTATGTAAAGACATATATATATATACATTAAAGCTTTCATAACGGACATCTCGAATAGGGCACGCCTCTATTTAGTGAACACTTTCAGGGCTATAATTTGCAACCGAGTAGGATTTTTCAAAATTTTAGGGAGGAATTTTAGGATTTTTTTTTCCAAATTTTAGGAAAATTTTAGGAGCATTTGCGATATTTTTAACATTACAAGTATGTAATAACAGTATTTTCGTGCTAGTCAGGCACATGTGGTACACTGCCAAAGAATATTCCCATCATTCCAATGAATTCAGCCCTTGTTCCATGTGCTTGTGTTGTTTGTTGCGAATGAGGGCATTTAAATTTGCACAATAACCGGCTTCATATTACAAACCGTTTTGACAGCTTATGCTTACTGCAATTATATTAATTAGAATTTTGAATTCCTGGATCATTGAGCCCAACCAGAATGAATGCTCTCTTTCTCTCTCTTTTGAATGTTCTCGGTGAACCTAGAGAACAAGAGGCAGGAAGCAGGGGTGATTATGAGAAAAAAAAATTTCTGAAGATAACAGAAAAACTTCTGAAAGGTTTTTTTCACACTTCTTTGTCGAAATTTGCATTTTTTCCGTGTTTTTTTGACGAAACATGCATTTTTTTCGCGAATCTTTCATGAAATTTGCCTTATTTGCACGATGTATTGACAAAATTCCACGTTTTTTCGTGATCTTTTGACGGAATTCACGTTTTTTTCGATAACTTTTGTCGGAATTCGTGATTCTTTCGCAACCTTTAGACGGAATTTGCTTTTTTTGTGACCTTTTGACAAAATTTGCAATTCTTAGATGAAATTCGCGTTTTTTCTGCAATATTTTGACGAAATTTGTATTTTTGCGCAATCGTTTGACGAAATTCGCTTTATATGTACGATTGATTGACAAAATTTCGTGATCCTTCAACGAAATTGGCGTTTTTTCCCCCACAATTTTTTGATGAAATTCACGTTTTTTAGACGAAATTATCTTTTTTCCTTGATTTTTGGATGAAATTGGAGGGGTTTTTCACGATTTTTTTAAAAATCGAAATTCACGTTTATTCCACGATCTTTTTAAGAAATTCTAGTTTTTTTCCGAGATGTTTTTAAAAAAATTACGATCCTTTGAAGAAATTAGTGTTTGTCGCGATCCTTAGATGAACTGAGTTTTTTTTTTTCAGGATTGTTTGTCGAAATTAGCTTTTTTTCCCCCCACGATATCCTTGGATGAAATTTGTTTTTTCCCCTATTCTTTGTCGAAATTTGCTTTTTTCCGCAATCTTTTGACGAAATTTGCGTTATTTTAGCGATCTTTTGACAAAATATGTGTCTTTTTCGGTGACCATTTGTCGAAATTCACGATATTTTTCGGTGAAATTTTGTCGATCTCGAATTTTTAGGAACAAGAAGAAAATTTTAGGGGATAAAATAATAGTTAGGACATTTAGGAATTTTAGGGGGAATGCTAGCCCTGCACTTTTTCAATCCACAACCCCTATATTTATTTTAAAGTTTTTTCTTTAAATAGCGGACAAATTCCGCTGTGCCAATGTCCGGTTTTACTGTAAATCAATTTACCTCGACATTATACCCATATTTCTTGTTCTACTGGAATTTCAAGAAAATATTTTTAACACTATTTAACAAATAATATTTTATGCCATTTACAATGATCATTTATAATGTCAAACAAACTGTATTGAACAACATGTAGAAATTAAGCAGAAATTTGAACTTTTTTACAAAATTTACTGGGTTACGAGAGACAATTTCCAAGAGAAGAAGAAGTCGAGAAATTATGATATAAAACTTATTATTATTATTATTATTATTATTATTATTATTATTATTATTATTATTATTATTATTATTATTATTATTATTATTATTTAGCGTTAACTGTGAAATAAATGTTTATTAGAATGATATTCAGACTAAATGTTGTTTATTTGCATGACTTTATTTCTCATGAAAAATATTAGGTGCACTACGTAGTCAAATTTCGGAGGTTTTTGAATATTATTAGTATGAAAACTATTAGTACTAATTTGTAAAAGTGAAACAATGTTAAAGATATACGGACAGCGAAATACGCACTATTTATGAGAGTGCTGCTATAAAATCTCAGCCAAATTACTTCAAGATTTTGAGGACAATTCACAATACAATACTGAATTTAGATTGCTAGAAAGAAATTAAACTTTCCGTGAATAACAGTATACAAACAACTGAATTTTGTATAAACATTGCCAGATAAAGAAGCTTCGTGCAAAATTCCTATCTGCCGAAATGTCAGTTGAAGCTTATCTTTAACACATTTGGATTTTAAAGCTTGTTTGTCTGTGCGAGTACCTGCTTGTTTGTATGGTGTAATACAGATCGTAAAATATTTTTGTTGGTCGGTCAAAGACCTAGCACAGATTTTCAACATATATTTTTACGAAAGCAGAAACGAAAAAAGAGAAAATTTTGTTTTGAAGTTTTAGATACGTTTTCCAGATTATTGATGAAAAAAAATTACTTCAGAGCTTTAAACAGGGATAACTGTTTTTCTACGAGGAAATTTGTTTTGAATACATATCATAGCACATTATTGTTGGAAAATTGATAAGATATATATTTTAATCATTTACATAAATTATGGCTTTTGCCCGCATTCAAAACTACTTGTTTGTGTAAAAATTTTCCACCTGTGTAAATCTCCACCATATAATATATTTAAATCATTAAATTATAAAAAATAAAAGATGCATGTTTAAATTTTCTTTTGATAATCAACACTAATAAACTCTATTTACAAGCATAAACATTAGTTTGCTGAAATTTTTTTAAATAAACTTGATTAATTATTACTTTAATGTTAAGTAATATTTAAGCTGCAGAGATGTACATAAATAAGTGGGTTTTGTCTCTAAATAAGTAAAAACATTTACTTATTATTTTGTATGATTAAAAAGAAGAAAAATCCTCAGCCTTCCGGGCCAGATAGATTTAAGTATTGTCTGACCAGCTATTTCGGCTCCGGTTCACAGACATTACGGGCCAATTCGTTTAGCTCGTTCGTTCGTATAGGCAGGAATTCATTTAGACTTCTGCTGTAGACCATGTTGCATGTTAGAATAAATTATTAAAAGACCCTATAATATAAAATTTACACTCCGTTAGTAGCACAAGCTAGATTTTTGGACAGCCCTGTATTCGAATATTAAGCATGTGGTGGATTATCAAATTAAGAATTTCTTCTTTTCACTTAGAAGCTCTGTATACCATATAACTGATGAGAAACAAGCATTTCCTATATGAATATAGATTTTTAAATAAAGTCTAAAAATTTTATTGATGAAAGGCTTTTATAAAGAAAATCCTGCATAAGAAATGCATATTCAAAAATGCTCCATGCAATTTGAAAAATATTCAAAACCCATGTTTAATTCAACAAAAGCTCCTAAAAAACACACTTGTGCATTCGTTTTAACATACAGTAATTATTACTAAAGTTATAGGAAGGGTTTTCGCAAAATGGAAAAACCTTTCGCGATTTTTCTGTTTAATATTGAATTAGATAATTATAATTTTGTAAAGAAAATCCTGCATAAGAAATGCATATTCAAAAATGCTCCATGCAATTTGAAAATTATTCAAAACCCATGTTTAATTCAACAAAAGCTCCTAAAAAAACCACACTTGTGCATTCGTTTTAACATACAGTAATTATTACTAAAGTTATAGGAAGGGTTTTCGCAAAATGGAAAAACCTTTCGCGATTTTTCTGTTTAATATTGAATTAGGCAATTATAACTTTCGTAATTATTATTATTATTTTTTATGCGGATATCCATTTATTTGAAAAATGAAACTATTAACGTCTGTGAGAAATCCGATAGGTATTGGAGGAAAAATAATCTGTACGGGACACTTTGATTACAAGAAAGATTTTAATGCTGGTAAAAACTGTTAAAAACTCGATTGAATTTAAATCGTACTCATCCGTGATTTAAGATGAATCCAAATAACTTACAGAAAAAAAAAATAAACAAACACCGAGTTTTCTTGGCCCTATTGTCTTATTTTTAAAGTCTACTCTCTATTAATATTAATCAATAGTTATAAATATGTCACTATATAAAATGTAATTCCTATAAAACAAAAGGTAATTACAATAATCTGTCGCTGACAAAGCTTTTTGTGAAAGGTTGTGAAATAGCGAAGGAACAAAGAGTTGAAATATGTGTGTTAGTTTTCAGTACAGATGCACACTTAAGTTATCTAATCAGTATAGAACGTGATGCATTTACAGGATACAAAATAAATCTTATCGCAAAGCTTTTAGAGAAAATAACCCTGTTATAAGCTTATCGTTACCTTTTTTTTTAGAAAATAGAAAACAATTCCAGAATAGGAATTTCTTTTCAAGGGCATCTGTATAAAAGAATAAAAACATAGGTATCTCTTCAGTAAAAAATATAATGCAAGTACTACTAAAATAAAAATGCATATTACTATATACGAAGAATTATATTACTTCTTTAAAAATGTTAACCTTAATTTATGACTCTGAATTTATGAACTCTTTGTTATTTCGTGATAATTACGCTGTTAAAATTTATATTTCTTTTAAATATATTATTAAATTGAAAATGATAAAATCAATTTGCTTTCTTGGATACTAAAATATTGATTTTGGCAATGGTTAAAAATCTTTGAATTTTTCGATTCAGGACGTTTTTTGTATATCAGAATTTTCTAATTGTGCTCAAGTCAGAATATGGACGTGTTTAACAGCTTTAGTTCGCTTAAAATAGTTCAGTAAAAAACAATAATTTCAATTCATAAAGAATTAATTCAGAATGTAAAACATAAATACATACTTTAACACATTGCCTGAATTTGTTTTGTCTTTAGTTTTGTGCATTATAACAACAAAAAGCCTAGAAATAGGTTATTTTGTAAAAAACAAAATTTTAAGCCAGGTAACTTCTATATTTAACATCTTCACATATATGAGAGAAATTAGCGGATTGTAATCATATTTTACTCAAAACTGGTTAATTAGGAAAAAAATCAAAACACATAATAATTTTGAAGAGATCTATTGTAAAAATGGTAAATTAAATTACATTAACATTTTCAAAAGGAAAACGAATGTATGGAATGGAATTACTGATTTTTCTCTTGCCTATTCGGGCATTCCATACATGACACGTTTGAGTTTCCCGAACTGGATTCGGGTGACACGGACAAGGCGATAATAAACATACCATTGAATAAGAAACCTACCTGGGCAAAGTACTGCTGCTAAAATGTTGAAATAATTGAAGGATACCAGAATTTAGGAACAAATTTATTTCAAAATATTCCAAAGTTTTTCTTTACATATACTATGACAACAAAATTTTATTAAAAATTTTTGGGTGGAATTTGGAAGTTTGGAATTAAAATGTAATTAAAATGAAGTGTTCGCGCGATGCAAACACCGCCTTTGAAAAGGTCAAAAAGTTTCCTTTGCGTGCCAAAAACAGAAAGATGAAAATTAATTCTCTCGCTGACTAGAATAAAATACCAGTTATATTACCAGACAGAACAAAAAAAAAACGAACTTCATACATCTTTTCTTTTATCTATTAAATTTCTCTACCCAAATCATCCCCTACTTCATTTCCACACATTTCATACCCATGCAGATGTATATTGTAATGCAAGAAGTTCTGAAACTACACTGCAAAAAAAAAAAAAAAAAAGTGTTGATTTTACAATATAATACTGGCATCCCAGCTGCCAGTATTATACCGTAAAATTAACAGTAATAATCAGTAAAATAAGCAGTAATACACTAACACGCATCAGCGCGGCAGCGTATTACTGCTTATTTTACTGTTTATTACTGTTAATTTTACGGTATAATACTGGCAGCTGGGATGCCAGTATTATACTGTAAAATCAACACTTTTTTTTTTTTTTTTTTTTTTTTTTTTTTTGCAGTGTAATAATATTAGGGGATTCAACCTTGGTTTCCCGGGTTACAGGACATACTGCTCGGTGCACTGAACACTGAACATAATTGCGAAAACCATTTTTTTTTATCTTTCTTATTTAACTCAACTCTGTTTTTGCATGGAAAGATTGAATTTTGTAATCGATTTTTCACTCACTTCCTGATAGGCTAGAATTATAAAAATTATGCATACAGGTGTGTTTATGATGACATTACAACATTTTAATATTTTTAGAACTCAATTTTAAGTTAATAACTTAATTTTAAAGTATTTTCCCGTTAGCTCGCAACAGGTGATAAATCGCCCAGTATTCTTTATGAATGCAATAGGCTAAGAATTACAACAACAATGGATTTAATGACGCGCCAAAATTGGCGAACTGGCTGTAAAGCTTCAAACACGAAAAAATTTAAGCACTGTGAGGTGGAAAATATGAATAAAAAATAAAGAGTAATATATTTTAAGAAAAATTCTCTTTAATCAATTAATAGTTTCATATTAAATAAATTATGATAATACGTTGAGAAATCAATTTCGAAATCCTAAAAAGACAGTTTATATACAACTTTGTTTTTCATTTCCTGTTGCTGTATCTTAAAAAGGAAACAACACAAAAATTATGTATATAATTAATGAATTTACTAGCTCGAGCTTTCTACCAAGCGTAAAATATTTCTATAATAGAGTTATTACGCTACCGCGCATGCGCGGTAGCGTATTACTGCTTGCACGGCAGCGTATTACTGCTTATTTTACTGTTTAATACTGTTAATTTGACGGTATAATACTGGCAGCTGGGGTGCCAGTTTTATACTGTAAAATCAACAATTATTTTTTGCAGTGCAATCACGCTATTTTGATCATATTTTCGTGGATGTTTGAAATAGAAGTTTCTTTTTTTTTATTCACCACAATTTCCTTTAACAGAGTATTACAGAAAGGTCCGAAAATATTGGTGAAAGAGTCAGTAGTTGGTAGGTTAGAAACTGGATTCAGCCAAGAATCAACAAAGTTAAAATAACAAATAAAATCGTAAAACTGGTAGGCAACTATGAAACAAATAATTAAAGAAAAATACCATTTATTTAAAACAATTAGTCAGAAGAACCCTCTTCTTCAGCAACAAATAATGAAATACGTTTTCCAGAAATTCATGAAAGTACATGGAGTTCATTCATCTCATTTACTATCCAATTACAAATACCTCACGTATGAGGCCTGCTATGGGCAATATCTGATAGAATCTTCTTATATATTTAAAAGACCATGGATGATGGAACTAAATCACCATATCGAACACTAAAAAACATGAAAGATGTGTTTCTGTGGTCGATATCTTCTTATACCTCAAATATTGCACATATCAAAGCTTTAAAAGCTGTATTCGAAGGGTTAAATACCACCGATGCAAACTGTAAATGGTTGTATGATGAATGTTAGTTTTACGACTGAAAAAACTAAAATTCAACTCAGCTTTAGTTGTTCCAACACGTTGTAGAAAAATTTTTCTATTGAGTGACAAGAATTGATATATATCTTTTACCCTTACCACGATTTTTTTGCCCAACCAATGTAAAAAACCATTGTCAAAATCGTTGTCGTCAAAATTTGAAAATGGGTGAAAAAATGCTCTAAATTTGTATTATTTGTTTTGAATTATTGAATTGTCAAACATTGATACACCGTCGACTACTGGTGTCATTATTCTAAATACTTTTGTACAAGAAGATACTTTTGTACAGGAAGATACTTTTGAACAAGCCAAATGTTTATCACTCTAAGGTAAATGCAAGTAGATTAAAGAAAATTTTTCTGAAACTTAATAGGCTAAATTTACATTAGCTATAATTTTATCAAAGATATTTGATTCACAATAAAGCAAATAGCGATCATTTTGTGTAAAAAAGATTAAAATTTGCAAGAATTAAAAAAAAATGCATGTTTGTGAAGTTTAAGGGTTAAAATAATGGTATATTTCTTTACACATTTAAAAAAAAATTCATATAAGAATGTTTTCTCAAAAATACTTACTCCTTAGGTCTTCATCAGATAGTCGCTCGCAATGAAATTTCAGCGGACAGCCATTTTCGCCTAATACAGCTCTACATCCCTTCTGTTCATAATGTTGAAAAAACTGCCAATTGCATTGCTCTCCTGCAACAACTGTAGAAAAAAAAGAACACAGAGAAATATAAATTGTCATTTATGCAATTACTACAGGATTAACTTATCTTCTTATGAGAAGATTAAATTTGCTAAATACTCACGAGTTTTTCCACACCTCTTATTTTTATAATATCATTGTTAGGATTGAGAAAAGAGGTGCAAAAACGACTATTTTTTAAAAATAACGTCTTTTCATTATTCACAGCAAAAAAAAAAAAAAAAAAAAAAAACCATTTAAACAATCTTAAAGGAAATTTCATCCTGATAGTTGCTAGAGCATATAATTTATACTAAAATATTATAAAGAAGTAACGTTTGTTTATTTGTAGAGGGTAATCTCTGGAAATATCGAGCCGATTTAAAATATAATGGTATAGCAAAATGATGGTGATCATCTCTGCTCCAACATAGGCTATATTTTATGTCTGTACAACAATCCCCAAGGGGGTGCAGGAGCAAAAAAAAATTCTGTGATATTATTGGGGCTAGAAACTTGAAATTTGGTGTGGTGGTTACTTTTAAGATATAAATTCTCGATATGAACGGTTTCTAAAAAGTTCGAAATTTTAAAGGATGAAAAGAGCGGAAAATGTGATAAAAAAATTCTAAATTACGATTTATTTGGAACTTTTAGGGCTATAAACTTGAAATTTGACATAGCTAACTTTTAAAACGTAAATACTCGCAACAGAACAAGATCGAAATGTAAAAGGGTGCAGAAACAAAAAACGTTCTAAAATTACGATTTCTGTAATACTGCTAGCGCTGAAAAATTATAAATTTCTCATGGTGGTTACTTTTTAGATGTAAAGATGTTTTAGATGATGCTCTCTAAGAACAGTTTCTAAAAAAATCGAAAATTAAAAAGGTGAAATGAGCGGAAAACATTCTAAATTACGATTTATTTGGAATTGTTAGGGCTAGAAACTTGAAATGTATAATAAAGCTAGTTTTATTCCGCCCCCCCCCCAAAAAAAAAGCAATCGAAAGCCCTTATGCAATTTAAATGTAGCACAGCTGGTTGCTACGCAGCTAGTTCTTTATATTTTAACTAAAATATCACTGGTCACACGGTTTCGTACAGAATAGGATTTAATTCTTCCATAGTTGTAAACCAAAACAATTTTTTAAATAACTCTAAATATCTGTTAAAATAAAACTTCGATGGAAACTTTTTTTATAATTTGAACTAATCTTCTATAGCTTAACCCGGGAGAAGCCGCGCATACCCAGGGTATGAATGGTTTTTACTTTGTCACCAGTAAAAGCAAATAATAATCGTCACCTTAATCGGAGACAACTGTTACAATTTCTGGGATAAACTAAGTTGAAGATTATTTTTAGAAAAATAGTGATGACAATTGTAAAAACCGTACGCATCCTACCCTTTGTATATCATACCCGACGCGAAATGCTCCCAGGTTAATTATGATAAAATAACTATCGAATACCAGTATATCAGGGGGAAGAAGGCACTTGTATATACAGGGTGATCCTGAATTCATGGTACAAACTTTAAGAGTTGGTACAAGAAACAATTTTTGTATAGGAAACCAGGATCAAAAATCCTGTTATTTAGTCAAAAACGTCTTGCTCCAATCCAAAGTCGCGTTTTCGTACATAACTTTAATAGTAGTAAAGATACTTTAACGAAATCCTTACAATATACTTACAATTCATACAAAGATGAGTGTGCTGCGAATTTTGTTAAAATATCGTCACTACTGTTAAAGTTATGAACGGAAACGTGACTTCGGATTGAAGTAAGTCGCCCAGTAATTTTGACTAAATAAATGGATTTTTGAGCCTGGTTTCTTATACAATAAATTATTTTTACAGTGGGTTGGTACAGGACACTGTAAAAATCAGTTATTGTGTAGGAAGTCAGGGTCAAAAATCCAGTTCCGTCAAAATTACAGGGCGTCTCCTTCCAATCCGAAGTCGCATTTTCGTTCATAACTTTAATAGTAGTGAAGATATTTTAACAAAATTCGCAACAGACTCATCTTTGTATGAATTGTAAGCATAGTGCAAGGATTTCGTTAAAGTATCTTCTCTACTATTAAAAGTATGTATGAAAACGCGACTTCGGATTGGAGCAAGACGCCCTAGAAGTATTTTTGACTAAATAACTGTATTTTTGACCCTGGTTTCCTGCGCAAAAATTGTTTCTTGCAGCGTCCTGTACCAACCCTTAAAGTTTGTACCATGAATTCAGGATCACCCGTATACATATAGAGATAGGAAAAGATGACATTTATGGTATACAGTGGACTCTCGTTAATACATCTCCACTTAAGACATATCTCCGATTAATGAGGGCAATTTCGTTTTCCCCTTATTTCCTATTTGCCATTAATGTTAAATACATCGCTTAAAGCGCTATAATCATCGGACAATGCGGACACATTTTTCACAAACTGACCGAGCAGAATCGAAACTGCTTTTGTACATTATTTTTTCAAAAGCGTCTTCGATGTAAACTTTGGTTATTGAGAGATCAAGAAATTGTCAGTGGCAATAATGAAGTGGAAGAAAAAACTTTCTACCTTCAAAAACGCGAGAGCTTCAAAAATTGCTACTAGCTGCTCACCGATTTTGTCAATCGAAATGTGATATAACAGACCAAATTTTTGAGTGTGCCGCAAATCGGAAAAATGACGTGATAAAAAAAAGTTTTGTTCAAGCAACGCAAAAAAAAAAAAAGAAAAGTGAGAGATTACTTTAATTAAAGTTAAATTATGTAAGTATGGCAATTTATTTGCATATTTTGTTTTCCTTAGTAATTTATTATTTTATTGTATTAACAAATCATCATTAACTGGTTTTTTAACTAAAATTACTAAATTAAAGAAAAATTTATTTATTTTAGCTCTAAGTTAGTAACCTATTTAATTTCTGTCAAAAACGGAATTTAATTTATTCAAGGAAAGGGATTATTTTACATTCAGATGTTTACACCGTTTAATGCGGACTTCGGTTAGTGCGGACAAAAAATGGCCTCCCTTGAAAGTCTGCACTAATGGGGGTTCACTGTATTTTAATATTTATTTTTGCAATATATCTCGGAATACTAAAAATCGAATTAGTATGTTTTCGTAGTGTATTTTTTGGCAATTTATTGTTGAGGACATATTAACGAATGCACACGAATGTACATTCGTATAGAAACCGTGTGTGCATTCATACATCAATTTCTAAAGTTAAAATCTAAAGGAATAATATACGTAAGGGATATAAATTTGAGGACTAAAATTTAAAACAATTAATTATAATCAAAGAAAATAAATTTTCGTCTTTAATAATGTTTGAAAACTCCAGAAAAGTTAAATAAGGGCGATGTGAATATTATGATTACGAAAGATATTTATAACGAAAAGATAATTATAATCCGTATAATATAATTTTAATGACATTTTTACTTTAAAAATAAAATTATAACAATTTTTACAGGTTTAAAATTTTTATTTTTAGAAGAAAAGTATTTTTTTTTAATTTAAAAAGCGTAATGCGCTATTTGTATTTGGAATAATACATAATCACAGATATTTAAAGTTGCACTTTTAGGCGAAAAAAAATTATATTCAAATATACATGGTTAAGAAAGAAACTTATTTTGTAGCAGAAACATGAAATTATATAAGAAAAAAAGGATAATAAGTAAAACATAACTTACTAAGAAGATGCAGCAAACTTACTCCAACAACTAAATCGATTCTTCGACTATCCATTCTTTATGCTACAGCAAGATTAAGCTTAAAAAGTAGATTATACAGAGCATGAAGATATATGCATCTCCTAAGGCTAACTTTATTGTTTGTTTTCAATGGAAAATGACATATGGCTTCCAAGATAAAATTACGTTCACCGCAAGTTTCCCGGGAATTCCCGATTTGCTATTTAAATATCTTTTTCGCAGCTAGTCAAGCAAAGAGGACTGAAAGAACAAGAATAAGGCGTTTAAAAAGTGGTTTATAAAAAGAGATAAAATTTATTGTGAAAGAAATTTCAAAGAAATAACCAGTTCGTAAATGAAAGTCAAAACCTTTATCATTCAAATAACATAATTTATATTCAATATTTAACCTTTAACTGCTGTTAGCGGTCTTACAGACCGCTGCTTTTTGCAATTTTCATAGTTTGACTTGTAACTTTTAGTTTAACTGAAAGATACTAGTGAAGTTTTGTTTCGCTTGGAGCTCTGGCACTATTGCTATAGACTTCTGGATAGATGAATTTTTATTCTAAAAATCCTTTTCATAAAGTTTAGTATGGAAACAGTATCTTATGAGGTAATCAAGCCTTTTATTAATCTTTCGATCAAGCGGTCTCTGAGATCGCTCACAGTAGCTATGTAACAATTTCTGTGACAGTAGTTAAGGCTTAATATAAAAAAGTACTTCCGGCCTGTACCAGGAGGAAAAGGTAGCTTTCATAGTCCATGTTTTTAAAAGTTTAACTCATTTTATTCAAACACCCGAAGCTAAGATGCCTGGAACCCGATTATAGAAGATTGAATCCTGGTTTTCGTTAATACTGAATTTGAATGCGAATTTCAGCATGGGTGTTACAGCATAACAAATATCAGATTGTTTCAAAATGTCAGCCACCCTAGAATTTCAAACTGCCATATCTCTACCATTTTTTAAGATAAAGTCAAAACAAAACATGTTCTGGAATCCTTTTATCACGATCTAACACTTAACGGAAACAACTTTTTCAATTTATAATTTTTTATACATCTTTTTGAATTTTTAAAAAAATTAAAATTTTTTAACTGGCCGCCATTTTGAAAGAAGATGGCGCATGAAACTGGCCAACATACTTGGTAGAGACCTTGGTATACCCTATACACATACTCAGTCACATCCAAATCGGTTCATAAATAAGAGAGTTACAGCATGACATATTGGCATATGTCATATATATATATATATATATATATATATGTCGTAGGCTAATTGAAAAATCCGGCTCTTTGCAAACAGCCTAGGCTGTTTGCAAAGAGCCGGTCTAATTGGAAAATAATCTCCCTTTTCCCAATCAGCTTGCTTTTTTCAGGCCTATTGCAAAGAGCCTAGATAGCGTTAGGCTAATTGGAATATGGTCATTTATTTCTCAATCAGAATGATAATTTTTAGGCTTATTGCAAGAGCCTAGACAGCGTTAGGCTAATTGGAATATGGTCATTTATTTCTCAATCAGGCTAATAATTTTTAGGCTTATTGCAAAGAGGTTAGATAGCTTTAGGTTAATTGAAAAATGGCCATGCCTATTAGGGTGGGTCGAAAAAACCGAAATTTATATAATCGAAACATAATAGAGCGGGAAAGTTGCCATTGGTAATAAGGAATAAATTCGCAAAATATTACACCAAATGGTTAATATCTTTTACCTCCGCAAAAGGGCCAAAATTTCGAAAAATTGCAAAAAAAAATATTTTTTCGGAATTTCTTTTTAAATTTCCAACTAAACTAAAGCAATACAATTTCTAATATATTGCAACAGTTACTTCAAGATGTTAGTAATATTCCAATAAAATTTTATTATGGTGAAATCATTTCTATTACCGCCGCAAGGAAGGTCAAAATTTTGAAAAAACGGCAAAAATTTCAATTTTCAGTTTTTTCCAATTTTCCCAATTTTCATTATATGTCTACAATTAAATAAATTTACATTATATCTAGTAATAACTTATAAAGGCCTAGTAATTTTGATCATGGTGTAGCCAACCGAGAGCGAGAGGCGCCCGCCCCCCTCCTACATTTGAGAGAAAGGGGCTTTTTGAAGGGATCCTGGGAATTTTTCGGCAATTTTTAGGGATTTTTTGTAGGGTGCCCTCAAAAGTGGAAAATGATGGGGAATTTATGCATGGGACCCCCCTACAAAAAACCGAAATTTCCCGCAAATTCCTTAAAATTCCTTCAAAAAGACTTTTTCTCTCAAATTTAAGGGGGGGGGGGTACTCTCCTCGCCCTTGGTTGGAAATGCCCATGATAAAAACTACTAGACATAAGTTATTACTCGATATAATGTAAATTTATTTAAATGTAGGACATATAATAAAAATTGGGGGAAAAAAAACTAAAAATTTAAATTTTTTCCGTTTTTTTTTTTTTTTTTTTTTAAATTTTGACCGTTTCTGCGGTGGTAATAAAAATGATTTCACCATAATAAAATTTTATTGGAATATTACTAACATCTTGAAGTAACTGTTGCATTCTATTAGATATTGTATTGTTATGGTTGGATAATTTAATTTTTTTTCGAAAAAATATTTTTTTTGTGATTTTTTAAAACTTTAGCCCCCTTGCTGCGGTAAAAGATATTAACCATTTGGTGTAATATTTTGCGAATTTATTCTTTATTACTAATGGCAACTTTCTCGCACTATTATGTTTCGATTATATAAATTTCGGTTTTTTCGACCCACCCTAATGCCTATTTAGAAAATGACCAACTCTTTGTCAATATATGGTGTTGTACCCAACTCGAACCTGAAAATTCAATTTGAAGTCGACCCGAACCCGACAGAAAAATTCCATCGAACCGTAACCCGATCCTAAAAGGACAAAGTAAATTCCTTCCAGTCGCAACCCGACCCGAACCAGAAAACTGAAGTTAAGCCGAAACCCGAGAAGATACCGACAAAAATATCCCTCGAACCCTAACCCGATCCGAACCCCACAAAATAAATTCCTTCATGTCGCAATCCGACCCGAACCTAAAAATTCGAAGTTAACCAGCAACCCAAAACGAACAAGACATAAAAATTCAATCGAACCGTAATCCGATCCGAACCCGACAAAATAAATTCCTTCGTATCGCAATCCGACCCGAACTTGAAAATCGATTTAACCCGAAACCCGACCCGAACCAAGAAAAAAATTCCATCGAAACGTAAACAGATCCGAACACGACAATATAATTTCGGTCGACATGCCACCCGACCTGAAACTGAAAATTAAAGTTAACTCGAAATCCGACCAGAACCCGACAAAAAATCCATCGAACAGTAACTCGATCCTAACCCGACAAAATAAACCCTTTCGCAACGTAACCCGATCCAAAGCTGAAATTTAAAGTTAATCCAAAACCCGACCCGAACCTAAAAATTTAAGTTAACCCGAATCCCGACCCAAACCCGACAGAAAATTACCGTCGACCCGTAACCTGACCCGAACCAGATAAAAAAATTCATTGAATAGTAACCCGATCCGAACCTTACAAAATAAATTTCTTCATCTCGCAACCAGAACCGGACGAACCAGCCGAAAATTGAAGTTAACCCGAGAGCCGACCCGAACCAGACAAATAAAAATCCATCGATACGTAACCTGATCTGAAACCGAAAAAATAATTTTCGTCGTCACGCAACCCGACACGAACCAGAAAACAAATTCCATCGAACCATAACCCAATTCGAACACGACAAAATAAATTACTTCGTGTCGCAACCCGATTCAAACCAGAAAATTCAAGTTAACCCAAAAACCGACCCAAACCAGACAAAAAATCCAACGAACGGTAGCCCAATCCGAACCCGAAAAAATAAATTCCTTTGTTTTGCAATCGGAATCTAACCTGAAAATTTAAGTTATCCCGAAACCCGAGTCGAACCGGAAAATTTATGCTAACCCGAAACCCGACACAAATCTGAGTTAGGCCGAAACCCGACATGAACTCCACAAAATTAATCCATCAAACCGTAATCCGATCCGAACCCGACAAAATAAATTCCTTTGCCTCGCAATTCGACACGAACCTGAAAATTGAAATTTACCCGAAAGCCCACCCGAACCAAATAAATAAAAATCCATCGATATGTAATCCGATCCGAACGCCATAAAATAATTTCCGTCTTGCAACCCAAGACGAACCTGAAAATTTAAGTGAACCCAAAAACCAATCCGAGCCTGTAAATTTAATTTAACCCGAAACCTAAAAACCGAAAATTAATTTTGTCAGGTTCGGATCGGATTACGTATCGATGGATTTTTAGTTCTTTGGTTCTGGTCGGCTTTCGGGTTAACTTCAATTTTCAAGTTCGGGTCGGGTTCCGAAACGAAGAATTTATTTTGTCGGGTTCGGATCGGGTTACGGTCCAATGGATTAATTTTGACGCGTTTGGGTCGGGTTTTGGGCTAACTTAAATTTTCAGATTTGGGTCGGGTTTCGGGTTAGCATAAATTTTCAGGTTCGGTCGGGTTTCGGGTTAACTTTAATTTTCAGGTTCGAGTCGGGTTGCGAGACGCAGGTATTTATTTTTTTCGGGTACGGATTGGACTACGGTTCGTTGGATTTTTTTGTCTGGTTCGGGTCGGGTTTCGGGTTAACTTGAATTTTCTGGTTTGGATCGGGTTGTGACACGAAGGAATTTATTTTGTCGGGTTCGGATGCGGCTTACGGTTTGATGGATTTTTTATCGGGTTCGGATCGGGTTTCGGCTTAACTTCAATTTTCTGGTTCGGATCGGGTTGCGTGACGACGAAATTTATTTTGTCGAGTTCGGATCGGGTTATGTATCGATGGATTTTATTTGTTTGGTTAGGGTCGGTTTTCGGATTAACTTCAATTTTCAAGTTCGGGTCGGGTTTCGAGACGAAGAAATTTATTTTGTCGGGTTCGGATCGGGTTACTGTACAATAGATTTTTTTGTCCGGTTCGAGTCGGTTTCGGAGCGATGGTAATTTTTTGTCGGGTTTCGTGTTAACTTTAATTTTCAAGTTTGGGTCAGGATTCGGGTTAATATAAATTTTCAGATTCGGGTTAACTTGAAAATTCAGGTTCGCATCGGGTTGCGTTGCGACGGAATTTATTTTGTCGGGTTTGATTGGGTTACGGTTCGATGGATTTTTTGTTGGGTTTTGGTCGGGTTTCGACTTAACTTCAATTTTCAGTTTCGGGTCGGGATGCAAGACGACGGAAATTATTTTGTCGTGTTCGGATCGGGTTACGGTTCGATGGAATTTTTTTTTCTGGTTCGGGTCAGGATTCGGGTTAATTTAAATGTTCATGTTCAGGTCGGGTTTCGGGTTAAATTGAAATTTCCTGTTCGGATCGGGTTCCGTTGCGACGGAATTTTATTTTGTGGGGTTCGGATCGGGTTACTGTATTACTGTATTACTGGGGGGGGGGGGGGGAGGCTCGAAAGCCAAAGCACCGCGACCAGAGGTCTATTGTACTATCCCCCTAGGTTTCCTAATTTTGAACCAATTCCAGATGAGAGACCTGCATCTGGATTGGCACCCCCAGAGGTAGCGCTTATACAGAACTTGGAGGACTTTGGAGCCACGAACAGATTTAACGTGCACCAGCTCCCATTAACGTACACGGTCCCACAGCAGAGGCAGACGAGAGAGGATAGACGATGCACCCTCCCAAACACTGACCGTGGTCGATGCTGCTTGGCTTTCGGCGATTTTACGAGAGCCGAGCTTTTACCGTCCGCGCCACTGCGGGACTTCGGATCGGGTTACGGTTCGATGGATTTTTTTGTCGGGTACTGGTCGTGATTCGGTTTAACTACGATTTTCTGGTTCGGATCGGGTTGCGTGATGACAAAAATTATTTTGTCGGGTTCGGATCGGGTTACGTATGGATGGATATTTATTTGTCTTGTTCGGGCCGGCTTTCAGGTTAACTTCAATTTTCCGGTTCGGATCGGGTTGTGAGATGAAGAAATTTATTTTGTCGGGTTCGGATCGGGTTACTGTTCAATGGATTTTTTTTATCTGGTTCGGGTTTGGTTACGAGGCGATGGTAATTTTATGTCGGGTTTGAATCGGTTTTCGGGTTAACTTAAATTTTCAGGTTCGGGTCGGGTTTCGGGATAACTTGAAATTTCATCTTTGGATCGGGTTGCGTTGCGACGGATTTTATTTTATCGGGTTCGGATCGGGTTACGGTTCGATGGATTTTTTGTCGGGTTCTGGTTGGATTTCGAGTTAACTTCAATTTTCAGGTTCGGGTGGGGTTACGACAGGAAGGAATTTATTTTGTCAGATTAGGATCGGGTTACGGTTCGATTGAATTTTAATGTCTTGTTCGGGTTTGGTTACGAGGCGATGGTAATTTTATGTCGGGTTTGAATCGGTTTTCGGGTTAACTTAAATTTTCAGGTTCGGGTCGGGTTTCGGGATAACTTGAAATTTCATCTTTGGATCGGGTTGCGTTGCGACGGATTTTATTTTATCGGGTTCGGATCGGGTTACGGTTCGATGGATTTTTTGTCGGGTTCTGGTCGGATTTCGAGTTAACTTCAATTTTCAGGTTCGGGTGGGGTTACGACAGGAAGGAATTTATTTTGTCAGGTTAGGATCGGGTTACGGTTCGATTGAATTTTAATGTCTTGTTCGGGTTGGGTTACTGGTGAACTTCGAATTTTTAGGTTCGGGTCGGGTTGTGAGATGAAGAAATTTATTTTGTCGGGTTCGGATTGGGTTACTGTTCAATGGATTTTTTTTTTATCTGGTTCGGGTTTGGTTACGAGGCGATGGTAATTTTATGTCGGGTTTGAATCGGTTTTCGGGTTAACTTAAATTTTCAGGTTCGGGTCGGGTTTTGGGATAACTTGAAATTTCATCTTTGGATCGGGTTGCGTTGCGACGGATTTTATTTTATCGAGTTCGGATCGGGTTACGGTTCGATGGATTTTTTGTCGGGTTCTGGTCGGATTTCGAGTTAACTTCAATTTTCAGGTTCGGGTGGGGTTACGACAGGAAGGAATTTATTTTGTCAGGTTAGGATCGGGTTACGGTTCGATTGAATTTTAATGTCTCGTTCGGGTTGGGTTACTGGTTAACTTCGAATTTTTAGGTTCGGGTCGGGTTACGATTCGATGGAATTTTTCTGTCGGGTTCGGGTAGACTTGGAATAGAATTTTCAGGTTCGAGCTGGGTACAACACCATATATTGACAAAGAGATGGTCATTTTCTAAATAAGCATGGCCATATTTCAATTAACCTAACGCTATCTAGCCTCTTTGCAATAAGGCTAAAAATTATTTGCGGCCCTTTTGCGGAGGTAAAAGATATTAACCATTTGGTGTAATATTTTGCGAATTTATTCCTTATTACCAATGGCAACTTTCCCGCTCTATTATGTTTCGATTATATAAATTTCGGTTTTTTCGACCCACCCTAATAGGCATGGCCATTTTTCAATTAACCTAAAGCTATCTAACCTCTTTGCAATAAGGCTAAAAATTATGAGGCTGATTGAGAAATAAATGACTATATTCCAATTAGCCTAATGCTGTCTAGGCTCTTTGCAACAGGCCTGAGAAATAGCAGGCTGATTGGGAAAAGGGAGATGATTCTCCAATTAGACCGGCTCTTTGCAAACAGCCTAGGTCCTTTGCAAAGAGCCGGGTATATATATAGCAGACGTTCGGGAGAAAGCCATTCCAAAAAATTTTGGTATATTTTCTCCGATCATGACCCCTAGACCTCCAAAATGTTGATATATATATATATGTATCTGACATATGTCATGCTGTAACTCTCTTATTTATGAATCGATCTGGATGTGACTGAGTATGTGTGTAAGATACACCAAGGTCTCGACCGAGTTCATTGGCCAGCTTCATCCGCCATTTTGTTTCAAAATGGCGGCCAGTTAAAATTCCTTTTTTTTTTTTTAAATTCAAGAAAATGTACCAAAAAAGTATAAATTGAGAAAATTGTTTCTGTTATGTGATAGAACGTGATACAAGGATTATGAAAAACACACTTTCCAACATATTCAAAATACTGTAACAAATTTCACAGATTAATAAGGTGAAAAAGGATGTCGAAGTAAACAATTTGGAAAACGCATAACACATTTGAAAACTCATTTCAGAAATTACCACCAATGGTCGGTTGGTTATTTGTTACGGCCGATTATCTGTGCTAGGGATATGCGCCGGCGAGACGGGGGGGGGGTGCCCTCCGTGGGGATCTTTATAAGAGATTCTAACGCGTATTTACGGCAACGTTCGAAGAAAACCACGGGAAACTCCGAACGGCTAGGTCAATGAGCGCGACAGGGGTTTGAACCCAGCACCTCCCGTCTACCAGCTTTGAGAGCAGAGCCTCTCAGCCACTGGTGGAGCCCCACCAATAGTCGAAAAAATATAAGAATTCTTTTGTACATCCCTGTAAATGATCTATAAATATTTATGTTACATAGTATGCTAAAATTTAGTTCAGTTAGAAAACGCATAGCACAATCGAAAATTCCTTCTCAACAATTTCCGTCAATAAACGGAAATGTACTCGTGATCTTTCGTGCAGCCCTGTATATGATCTATTGAATTTATACACACCAAGTAGAATGCAAAAAATTAAGATACATTTAAAAATGCATACCACAATTGAAAATGTACCTCCAGAAATTACTGCTCATTCACAGTACTGTTTACCGAATACTGTTGCATAACCTGTAAATGAACGATGAATTCATGCACACCATATTCAACAGTAAGCATCTTGTAGTGCACCTCAGTGATATATATCAATTTCAATATGTTTGAAATAGTGAAATATCATTAATATACATTGCAAACGATTTTTTTCCATAGATCGTAATGTAATGGAATTCCTTTCAGTGTTCCTGTAAACGAGCTAAAAATGCTGCACCCTTTATGGACCCTTCGGCCAGACAAACTGAATTCATAAACACTTTTCGACTATGTTGGAAAGTGTTGAAAAGAGTATGGTTACGCCGCTACAAAATTTAAAATGCGTGCATTTCTAAATTATTAAACAAACGTGCTGCGTTTGTTTTTTGAAAAATTTGATAATGGTTTAAATGTCTCTCGTGTGTGGGATATTAATCAAGGTGACCGTGGGATTATGACCATATCAAAGAAAATCAGAAAAAGAAGTAATAGAAATGAAGTATAAAATATTTTGGATTATAGAACAAAAGTAAAATAGAATAGGTAAAACTACTGATAAGGCATAAAACAACAAAGGGTTAGAAAATAATATAGAAAATGCACTCTATTCCTATTTCACAATTTAAATAAACGACGCAAGAACAACAAACAATAATAGTTTTTACTTTGAGAACATCAAAATATGTTTCAGTAGACACAAATCAAACGTCAATATGGAACGCAGTTTTGCCTCCTAGGTGAGTTTATGACTCAATAATGAATATTTGAAATAACCATCGACCAAACAGAACAAATTTGAAAAAGACATTTGTGGTGGTTCATGTCTCCTCCTTAGTTAAGTGTCCTTCACTTTCCCCGTAGAAGAAGATTATACTGATCCTTCTCGCACAGTGCACTAGCGAGCAGAGTGCAGAGTGCAAAACTTGAAAAGCGATTTTCTCGAAACAATATTTCTGAAATCCGGTACCCAAAATATCGCGGAAATGAATGAACCGGTTTCCTTCTTTTTTAACACTTTCCAACATAGTTGAAAACTGTTCATGAATTCGATTTGTCTGTCTGTCTGACCGTGCTCTAACTCGCGTAAATATACACGAATTGCAATGGAATTATACATGTTAATGAGGTTTTCTATAGAATGTTTCGGTATTGAAAATGAAATGTGCAGCATGTATACACTGTGAACTAAAATGTCACTAAAATGTCACTCTGAACTAAAATGACACTTGTATGTGACTGAATTTCACACATTTGAAACGTCTGAATCGTGGCCATTTTTATCTGATCATTTGTTGACAATAGGCAGCCATTTCTGACCACTTTTTCTAAAAAGCATTAAACGCAGCCATGTTTGACCACATTGAATTTTCAATAAATGGAAAAATATTTGACCATAAAAAAGATATGGGTTTTTTCCAGAAGCAGAATCTGATTAAAGCATGGCCAAAATGGGCCGTGATCATGCCCCCACCCCCTCCTTGATGTTAGGGGCCCCAAATTTGCTATGCAATTTTCGTAAAGCTGATATTTTAAATCTATTTCGACATTGTACTAATTAAAATCAATATTTTGGCTTTTTAGATTAGGATAAGACGAATATATATATATATATATATATATATATATATATATATATATATATATATATATATATATATATGTAGCATTTTGACGAGGTTGAGATATTACGATGAATAATATTCGATGAAAAGATGGCAGTCCTTCAACGATATAGCAAGTTGCAGTCGATATTAGCGTGTATGGCGAAGTAGAAGGCAATGAAATGAGTCCACCAAAGTTTTCCAATAATCCAGCCAATCTCCAGACAAATAATTTTATTAGAAGACGAACAACACAGAAACAATTCCCAAAGGTCTAAAACTTATAGCCCTCGGTCTAACGTTGCTTCACTTCATTGAATTAAGATGTTACTGGGCCAGTTGAATATTCTACGGACATAAAAATACCAGACACATATTTGTTTAGCTTCCGAAAACGTCAAAAATCTAGTGCTCCGACCGATGCGACCTGGTTTTGTTCTCTCCGCGGAGATATACACAGAATTACGTCACGAGCGCACAAACCAATGAGTGAGAGGCTAGCTATAGCCCAGCAAATGAGGTGCGAAGGAGGAGCTAAGACGGTAAAGAATCCCGTACTTGGGTGCGGAGAAATTTTGAAGTTAAAATCCCAAGCGCGCGAAAAAATCAGAGTAATAATAATAAAAATAAGAAAATGGCTTTTAAAAAACATTCGAAATGAGAACGCGTCTCAGAATTTTATAGATTGGGGAACTGATAAAAGCTACGAATGATCTTAAATTTTAGATTAAGATTTGGAATAAAATAATTATTAATATACGGATATTTACTTTTAAAAGGACTTTAAATAGGAATAGATATTATTAAGAATTAAGGAAATACTGACTATGACAGAAGTTAGATTAATTTTAAAATATTAATGCGAATAAAATGGAAGGATACGAAGGAAATAAATTTTTATATAACATATATATATATATATTTGTATATATATTTGTATATATATATATATATATATATATATATATATATATATATATGTGTGTGTGTGTGTGCTTATCTAAATATAATAAAAACTCTGAAATGCAGACAACACGGAGCCGCAGAATTTGCCGGCTATTCGGAGAATATGAACATCTCCAAATAACAGTCAAATTCCTGGTCCCGAGATGTGCGCTATGGAGTGAAAGTTTTAATTTCGTTACAGAATATTAGCTGGAAACAATTTCTGAACTATTAATATTGTTTTAAGTGCAAACGGGTTAATCCTTCGTAATAGGACTGCATGCGATACAAGATTAAAAAAAAATTCAGGAATATTATTTTAAAAACCATACAAAATCTGTAAATTGATGTACAGTTTTCAGACTAATTGTATTTGAAAGTACATTTTCCGTCTATTTGACAGTGTAAAAATTGAAATGGTGCGATTGTTAGATATTAATAGATTTACGAAAAATGCGAAGTAGGTTGGTCAATGCGTTAGCACCGTCGATATGACGTCAGGGTTACTCACGGATATGTTTTTGATAGATACTGTTTGACATAACTTCTAACATGTGTTTTATTTGTTTGTTGTTATTTCTTGTTTATCTAATTTTCAAAATTGGTGTTCCGAAAAAGTAAAAACTAGAATATGTTTTAAATCAACTAAGTACCATTTTAACAAGCTTGAAAATTATGTAGAAAAATATATATTATTTTTCGCTTTTCATCTGTCTTCTATTTATATAGGGTGAAACCCCCAGTAATTGACACTTTAAGGATTTTTTCTTGTTCAAATCACTATTATAAAAATGTAAACCTATTTTTTACTTACCTCTGTTTTTGAAAGGATAGTAGAGATATATTAAAAAATTATTGTTGACAAAATTTTGAAAAAATATACATTTTATTATTAAAAATGAAATTTATTCATAAATATGGTCAAAAACTCCAATAACTGACACCATCCCTATTTTGAAACACCAATAACTGACACAAAGTGAAACAGTGATTGACACTTTATTTTAAAAGATTACAATGCTTTAAAAAAACTTTATTCTTTATTATAAAAACAAAATACGTTAATATTTATTATAAAAAGTGGGATTTAAAAATTGTAGATTTATGAACCAGTAACTGACATCTGGTGTCAGACATTGGTAAAATAACTTACATTTTAATGGTGTTTACTACAAGATAAATTTAATTTATTATTATACATTTTTAAACTGTTTAAGTAATATATTTCAATTTTCTTTAATATAATCAATAACTACCTCTGTCAGAGACTGGTAAAATGAAATTCTAGGAACCAGTAACTAACACTCCTCATTAAGCTAAATTAAATAACTATAAACCCTAAATCATGGCCCTAATATATCATATGTATCTTTAAACTAATTTCTACTAGTATAACTTTAAGAAAAAAGTTTAGGATAGTTGCATTAAAAATAGATTAGGAAAACAATTCCTTAATTCTGGAAATAAGATGTTTGCTTCAAAATGGCACTTTTGGTATTCTCATAAGTTTCTTCCTCATTGAATTTGTTCTTGGCCCTATAGTGGTGAATAAATGTAGTCCAAAATAAAAATAAGAGTCTAATTTACCACTAGATGACATCACTTTGTAGAATTTTACAACAAAATGCTTATTTGAGTTAGAGTTTTGCTCAAGTGTCAGTTACTGGTTAGGTGTCAATAACTGGGGGTTTCACCCTATATGTTTTTTATTACTTTTCTAATTAACTTCAGAATTTATTTATTTAGAAAAATAAATCCGGTTAGATTAAAAATAAGGTTGAAAAATAAATCAGGTTAATTTAGGTTAGATTTAAATGGGCAAATTTACGTTAATGACAAAAAGATGTAGTTATTTGTATAACTAAATAATATCAAGGATATTTTTTACCCATTTCGAATATTTTAAGTTGTGTACTTCATAGATTACATTTTAAAAATTTCTATTTACCTCTCCCTTACATATATTTGATTCGATTTTTCATGTAAACTTAATCGAGATTATAGACACTAATTTCAAAATAATTTAATTGGTAACAGGTTGGTTGTTAACAGTTTGAGACTTTTGTTACGTCTAATTAAAAGTTGGTTGATTTTGTTCCTATCGCAATGGCCGTAGTTCTAATTTCAAGCAACACCATCCTATATAGAAAGATAATGACAACGCTAAATTGTATGACGTAGTTACGAATAGGATGAAATTGATTCTGCTAGTCACCGGAAGAATGCACGCAGTTTTGACTTTGTTTTATTTCTGACTAGCTGACCCGCCCGGCGTTGCCCGAGCCCTTGTAATAAACTTAAATCTCTTAAAAAACGGAACTCTGGCCACGGTCTACGATGGCTTCGGAACCGTATACCCGGCATGCTCTTACGCTCTAGAAAATCTTTTATTTCCCCCTACCACCACCAGGGGAGCATTCTGTTCTAAACAAACCTCTTTCCGAACGAACTTCTGAGATAGGTCCCCGCTGCCTACGTTACTGTATAGTAGGCGCACTACAAAATTGAGCTGGTTTCGAGAAGATTGGAACATTATTAGCCCAGTTATTGCAATAAGGCACAGTTAGAGAAAATAACCTTGAGTGAGATGCCGAGGGGAGAGGATGTTCGAGTGTCCTTCAGAAAATGACTAATTAGGAGGCCCACTATGCATGCATAAAAATTCGTTCGTTTTGTTAAGCTAGGAACTTAATTACAAAGTTGGCTTAAACTCTTATTTGTAAATAGTGGTAACCGCTACTCATAAATTTAATTTAATGTTATAAAGGGTGACTATTAAGTTAAATATAATGTTTGGAATCACTTGCGTTGAAATCGCAAAGATAGTTGCTAATATATAGAAACGGGGCATAGTTAGAGAAAAACCTTGAAGGAGGGGCAGGGGGGGGGGGGGTTCAAGTGTCCTTCAGCAAATGACTAATTAGGAGGACCACTATGCATCTTTCAAAACTCGTTCGTTTGCTTAAGCCTTGAACTTAATTACAAATTTGGCTTAAACTATTATACGTAAATAGTGGTAACCGCTACTCATAATTTTAGTGGTAAAAGTTAAATTCTCTTATGATAATAACAAGTGTCATAACTAGACAAATTTAGTTTTTATGCTTTAAAAACTCAACATTGCACTTTTGTTTTCATGCTTTTTTTTTCTTTTGGTCATAAAATGCATATCATTTTCCTTCCAAATATACATCAACAATCAATAAAGTCAAATTGCCTGTGGATTATGTTTGAGTTTGGTTTGTTTTAAATCAAGTTGTTAGACAGTTTATATTTTATTTCCTTCTTAAAATGCTAACTTCTTTTAATGGTAAACAACTTAGGGTAGGTGGGGGCAAAGACACGTACCGGCCGATTTAATATGATTATAACGTTTCCTAACAATATTAATAAGAAATAATAATAATCCCCGCCGTGCATTTTCAACATTTCATGAGAAGGGAGATTATTATTAATTCTTAGTAATATTGTTAGGAAATGTTGTAGTATTTTTAAATCGGCCGGTGGGTGTTTTTGTCCCATGCGTCTCTTTGCTTCACCTACCCTACTTCTTAAAATGTTAGATAAATAGTAAATAACTACGAAAGTTGCAGAATGATTGAACGTAATCCGTCCAGGGGTGCAGAAAATGTTTTTACTCCCAACATTTCCCCCAATCCATATGAAAATTCCCCCAAAATGTTATGATATGTTATAGGCTTACATATGCTTCTGTATTACCGTAGGTATAGTAAATTTTGCAACATACAAGTCGTATCTCTAAAAATCTATAGACTGAACTTGTAACATGCCTAGTTATTGGAAAGGTAAATTAAGTTAATGCAATGTAAGTTTTAATCTAATTCTTATGCCTAATACTTATCAATAAATGCACAGTTTTAACCATCAAATACAATGTTTTTGATTACCTTTTCTGATAAATTGTCAGTTATTGAGAAACTGCAATCTTCCACTCTCTTAACGTCGTCTCTTTCTCTCGTAGATGTTGTCAATCATTTTTGATGTTTTGTAGATCTTGAGTGTGTTTCGTGAAGAAAATCTAGTAAAATGATAAGTTCCGCCATGAAAATGTCTGTTTAAGGATGTTTTTAATAGTTCCGTAGCTTTATGCACTGGTGGTCATTCCATGATATAAACACTTCCTGAAAGAGATTATCAGATTTTAGGGTTCTGTTATAATGTGTTTTCCAATAATAGAGCCAACAGATTCACAAACACAGTCGCTAAATTTTCGAGCAGTTTTCAAGGAGCTAAAGTATTTCTGGTACCACTGCCTTGATCTAGAAGTGATGGTTTCTTTTCAGAATTTAGGATTATTTTATTAAATTAAGTTTTTAGAATAATTTTCTTTAATGTTGTCCATAGATTAAAAATATTTTTCCCATTATTAAATTTAAATTATTTTCTATTTTTGCTCACCTATTCAGTGAGAGCTTGTAGTGAGTTTTTCACCAGTGATGGGTGTGAGATCTTCTTGATTTGATTCTCTTTCTAAAGTTTTCTCTTTCCTGATTTTTTTTTGTCAGAAAATTATATCTTTTAAAATTGTTTTCTAAGGTTATTCATTAGAAAAGAACTTAGAAATTTCGAATATTGCAATTGCATAATTACTCCGGAAAATCGGCGTTTTTCTATTCCAAAAATAAATTTTGACTTTTTTGTCCCATGTATAAAGTTGACCCCCCCCCCCCGCCTCCCCTACTTTGAAGCAGATTATTTTTCCAAAATTTCTTGACTTATACATGAGTATATACGGTACATATTATTCTCAGATCGATTTTGTGAAAGTCACCATACGGAGCTTTTTATTTTTAGGGAAACATTTTTCTATCTCGGGGAATTATGCAATTCATTGTTAAAATTGAAATCAATTGTATATTTTTCTGAAAAATTTCTCCAGATGACTAAAATTTCCCCCAATCCTAGATCGCCGAATCGGACAAATTCTGCACCCCTGAATCCGTCCAGCATTGGTGTTGATCGACCGATCTGCCGTGACGTCAAAACTCAGTAGAGGCATTGTTTATAGGATGGTGTTGGTTCAAAGGCAGTTGTCGCCTTAATTCTAGAATCCGAGGATGACGAAAATGACAGGCCGCTGCACTGCGTTCCACGTGGACCGCTTGAGTCACGCAATGCTCATTTTGTGACGCAGGTTCTGGAAAAGCACGAATTCAGATGCACGGAAGGAGCATCACCTGACTCTACCGATCCGAAAAAGAGAACGCGAAACGTAGTGCGGCAGCCTGCATTTTTAATCAGTCTCGTCTAGAATAGATACTCAACATTGTAGTCATGTGAGTTACTTTTTTTGTGAAATAGTAAAAATTTCAAATTACTTTAATACACATTTAATTCTAGACGGATTTCTAGGTAGAGTTTACAAAATTTAAGAAACTTATTATTCTGTAACGTAGTTTTATGGTCATTTTGCGAATATTTCACACGATAACAACAGATTTCTTGAGTTTTAATCAGTCTCGTCTAGAATAGATACTCAACATTGTAGTCATGTGAGTTACTTTTTTTGTGAAATAGTAAAAATTTCAAATTACTTTAATACACATTTAATTCTAGACGGATTTCTAGGTAGAGTTTACAAAATTTAAGAAACTTATTATTCTGTAACGTAGTTTTATGGTCATTTTGCGAATATTTCACACGATAACAACAGATTTCTTGAGTTTTTATATGCGTATCTTGGCATCATTCATTTTCCATTCTAATTTAGTCATCCAGATTTTCGCAGTTTTGCATAGTGAGATTAACCAATCAAAAGCATATATTTTGAAAATTTTGCATATTGAGAAAACTTTGCAAAATTCAAACTTTTAGTTGGTTAATCTTGTTTTACGAATTCGCGAAAAATATGCTGGATCAGTTTCTAGACATTTTAATTTATCAGACTGTCTGTAATCGTATTAATGAAATGATTTAGCTCAGGTATGTCAAACACGTGACCCGCGAGGACACACCGACAACTTATCCGTGGGCCACCAAGTCTTTGGAATTTTACCTGCTTTTAATTCAGTTGTTCAAACACGCATGCAGAACATACACTTTTCACTAACACACATGTAGAGTATTGTGTAAGGGCCGAAATTTTCAGGTCCGGACCCGAGCCTGGTTTGCCCCGAACAAAATCTGTCTTCGCCCAGTCGATATAAAAACTACAAGTTTTGCTCGGGCCCTGGTCGTTTCGATTTTTTGTAATTCATTGCCAGTTCAGTTCCGGGGAAAAATAAATTAAATCAGGCCCGGGCAGAGTTTCTAAAAAAAGAGTCAATATTTCTTAACCTTCATCTCCTGTAATTAACATTACTTTCAAAAGATATTCCATGCTTATTTATACAAAAAGTACAATATTTTCAGCTTATATGTCTGCAAGACATGGAAAACGGAATACCAACATACTTAGACAAATACATTAATTAGAGACGTTAATACATTCATCACACTTTCATCCTCATTCGAAAAAATAAAAGCTTTTTAAAATGAAAGACAGTTAATAAATCATATTTTTGAAGCTCTATAAAAATGTAGATTTATACAAATATTTCTTTGTAGATTATTAACTTAAAGTACATTTCTAAAGATTCCGTTAAAAAAATGTTCAATATCATTATTAATTTCAGAAAAAAAATTACCGGCCCATACGGCCTGACCCGAGTCTGCAGAATACAATTAACGCCGGGACAGTCCCAGGCCCATGGAGACCTCTATACACTTGCATTAACTGTGGTCTTAGAGACTTATGAATAATAATAGTAATATATGATAATTTAAATTTCAGTTGAAAGAAATTGTGAATGCAAAAATAATTTACCGGAACATATCAAAGCTTGAGATCTTGAGTCTGAAAATTTAAAGATGAATAAAATTTTTAGTGTGTATCTTATAAATTATTATGTGTTTTACATTGAAAATTATACTTTTTCCCTTACTATTTTCTTCCATTTTACACTAGATTGAAACATAATATGCTGTATTTATTAAATATTAGGAAATGTGTCGAAAGCTTAATAAAATGTGGCACTAATTAAGGACAGTTGAAATTAAAAAAAATCAAAAATTAATATTAAATAGCTTTTGAAAGGGTAGCTTTAAAGGTGACACGAAATCTCATTTTCACATAAGAAAAACCTCGAATATGTCACCCAGGATCTCCAATCGGGGTATATTTAGCCGAACATATAGAGTTAAGATTTGAGCTCTTTATTTATTTTCATTATTTAGATTGATATATATGTCCCTGTTAAGGCTCTTTCCTTTTATTTTCTTTTTACTTATATATTCGTACTTCATTTTAGACTTTGAAAAATTTGTGTTAAACCTCTTTACCTGTATTAATAAATATGATTAATTAAAGATGAACATCGCAGATTTTCTTAAGCAATTTACAATACTTTTATATTCAAAGGAAAACTGAAAATTTATTATTGATATGTAGAAACTCTATTGGAGTTTGTAAATAATATAATTTTAAAAAATGCTACAGCACAAAGTATAAAGAAAACTCACAAATTTCTGGTCAAACACCGGAAAAATAAACTATCACTTCCTAAAACTATCAAATCACATTGATTCTTCCTAGAGAAAACCAAGTTTATCCACGAAGTCTTATTGAAGAGAATGCAGTCGCTTTAAATTACTAACTTTTTGGTTTAATGCATTCAATTACCCACAAGTCGAAATCATTTACTATCAAGTGGGAGCAATGATGTCTTGAGCACTAAAGAAATTTACAAGCTTAAGTACCGTTACTAGAAAAAAATGATATGTAGCCGGAAATTTCAGGAGTTAACTGACATCTATAACTTCAATATTTGATGAATGTTACATTGTAATTTATGGAAATAAAGATGCACGGGATCCATTCAGCAGTTTTTTTCAAAGATGTCATGTAAATTTAAAAATAAGTAAGAAGTGTTTTGAAATTATTCCTATGATCGGTACAATACTCGGTATCTGATATGTTTTACTCGCTGGTGTTTGTATTGAATTTATATTATGTCATTGTATATGCCATACCATATTCTCTGTATTTTTGTATTGGATCTATTGAATCTATTGGTAAATCTGTATTTATCCAAATACAGATTTTTTGCTTAAAAAATAATACTAAACTGCAAATAATACTTCTCCAGCTATGACTGGTTCTATAAAAGCGAGCAATTGCAGAATTAAAACAAAAATGCAAAGATAAGTGTAATACAATTTTGTATCATTTTAGTTGGGCTTTAAATTTTTAAATGACAGATATGGGCTTAAAATTTATTTGAAATTGTCAATTGCATTTGACTTAAAACTTTTTGATTACAGGCCGGCACTGGCTACTATTTTTATATTCAATCGTACCACAGTTACAAAAAAAATCTTTGTGGTAGATTTATTATGAAAATATCCTAGTATGGCAGAGATTATTTTTCAATCGGTGGTAAAGAATAGAATAAAAGAATAGTCGCTGGGACCTATATATTTCGATCCCGTAATTAAAGGGTTAATATCATCGGCAATCTAATAAATATCTTAGGTATATGCATATCAAAGATGAACTAATCCACTTTATTATACAGAAATTTGATGATATTTTTCCACTTATAAAGTGTTAACGGTTACCTTCAAATTATTACACCAGATTACCATTTTCTTTTAAATCGAGAAATGGTGAATTTGGTTCATTAAAAGGTCATCAACGGATAAAGGACTCAAAGTTTTCAATTTATATTACAAATCAGCTCAATAAACTTAAAGGCAAATTTCATAATGTGACCATGTTATTCGATAGTATTAACATTTTCAAATATAGTTTATTACTTTGCTAAACAATTCTCAAAAAGAAAATTTGTTTAATTTCAAATTATTGTATTACTAAAAAATGAAACATTGGAGTTGAAAATTTTAGGATAGATTAATTAATTTTAAAACTATATGAAAAAGTGAGTTAAAAAGAAGATTTCTTAAATTCAAGTAATGTGAAAATCAATTTAAAGAACTTACTTCACCTTTAATACGAAACTGTTGCTTATACTTTATTATTGCAATTAATCAAAATTCATTGTGATTCGATATTGGAATGGAATTACATGGATGTGGGGTTTCCAAATTTCTATAATCATTTATCAGTCGATCGATTTTCCAAACTATACTGTGCAATTACGCATATTTTAAATATGTACGACACCTTTGCTATTTTAAATTTTACAGAATAACAAAAGGGCGAAAAGATCAACATTAACAGACAGATCATAATAAATAAATACAATTTAGAACATTTAAAGGTAAATAAAATAAATTTTGAAACTTTGCATTAATATATTTTTAACCTGGTTGTATTTTGTATGTACAAATTGTATTCTGTGTAATGGCGTAATATACAGGGTGTATCTGAAATACTTCAACAAACTTAGAAGGATGATAGTACTCATGAAGACGAACAAAAAATGCAATGGAACATGGGGTCGCAAATGACGTTTAACCCTTTCAGGGGCAGTGGTATGTTTATGAAACCACTTAATTTTAATTCCAAACCACCACAATGGCACCAGAATTTTTCTAAAATCTTTTCCATTTAATATGTATGTGAAATATAGCCTTTTTCTTATTTACAAACAATTTTTTTTGTAAATTCCTGTGACAGTATTTATTTCAACATTTTAGTACTAAAAGTACTTTGCCCGTGAAAGGCTTAAAGGATGAAAATAGAGAAAGTGCGCCTGAAAATGGACTGGCACCGAGATTTACAAAAAATAATTGTTTGTAAATAAGAAAAACGCTCTATTTCACATACATATTATATGGAAAAGATTTTAGCAAAATTCTGGTGCCATTGTGGCGTTTTGGAATTAAAATTAAGTGGTTTCACAAACATACCACTGCCCCTGAAAAGGGTTAAACGTCATTTGCGACCCCATGTTCCATTGCATTTTTTGTTCGTCTTCATGAGCACTATGATCCCCCTAAGTTTGTTGAAGCATTTCAGATACACAGCATTTCAGATATATATACATTTTTTTTGTAACGTGGCTTTGGTATTCTTGTGAATATCTTGAAGTTTATAAACCATTCACAAATCCCACGAATTTTTTTTTTTTAGTCAATAATTTTTCTGGTTGTACAGCACGTTTATCCGTTAATTCTGTCACCCTTCTTTCATTCATTGATACTGGTGTAAATCATCCTATTGTTTTGTGTATTGTTATCAAGGCTATCACTTTTCTATATATAATATAATGTTTAAATATAATATATATATAGAATAATATATATAGTATAATTTATATAGTATAATGAATATAATAAAATATGCATATTAATAAATCAAACTATGCTGTCCATATGGGAATGCTAACAATGAGGGGAATTTCTTTCTTTAAACGTGCTCATGTATGGCATTTTGAACCCCAATATCTCTACACCAAAGTAACGATTGCCGTTGCAATTTTGCGGAAAAACTATATCTTGGTACCCTTTACCTACTTGCAAAATTTCGTTACAATGGGTGTGTGGCACTTCGTGAGTGTACCTAGTGCGACCAAAACTTATTGAGTTAGGATACTTTGAATGTTATGAATTTTCGGTGTTTTTTGGCACTAAAAACGAAAAACGCATTTTAATACTAAAAAACACTAAAAAGGCATAAAAATCAAAGTATCATAACTAGCTAAGTTTTGATTTAAGTTAAGAAAAAAAGGCTTTTTTAGATACTACTAGGGGGCTCTGCCCCCTGCTCGCTACGCTCACCAACCCCCGTTCTGATTTCACAGCCTCTTAAAACCTGGTAAATGCAATGTATCCTGTTTTAAAAAGATGAGGATGATGATATCACGAACGGCGATTATCTTCTGTAGTTAGGTTATAATGCTTTTTCATTTAACTGGTTATTATGCTTTTTCATTTAATTCATCTTTTTTGTTTTTAATATTCATGTGTAAACACGATTTTTATGACGTAATTTTCTTTATTCCTGCTTTCAACACGTGATCATTTAATTATTATTTTAAACTTTCATTATTGTTTTTAATAGTCTCGCGCAAATACATTTTTTATTTGAGATAAAATATAATCATTTGCGCTTATTTAGAAAGTGGCAACAATATAAAAAAATGACTTTTTCAATAAAATATTTTTTACTCGATTTTTAAGGATTTTTGGAGTTTTTATTGTCCGACCGTAAAATTTTTTTGAATTTCTGAGAGCTTGTTATATTTTGCGTCTGGTGGTATGATTTTCGAATCCGTAGGATGGCTAGAAAAAAAGTACTCGCTCCTCAAAAAAGTCCCTACTAAAAAAGTGATGAGAATAACCCGGAATATCTACGCAGATTTTCATTGGTCCATTTTTAAACCATTACTTTTTTTATATATATAGAAAGAAGGATAACTAAAAAGTCCCATTGGCCGTATAAAAATTAAATTTGGTTACTTAAAAAATTATTTTGCCGTAAATGAATTTTCATCTGATGAAGCATTTGAAACATGCATTTGAAATTTTTTTTTTCAATTTTAACTATACCTCTAAACCTAACGGTTTGGAAATTAACTATTCAACAATAAGACATCCTTCATAAACGTACATTCACACACACACAAGCACTAAAATTGAAAGAAATAAAAATAAATCTTTTAAAACTGTTTTAGCTACCGTATCGTGGCCTAATTTTCTTTGTAAAAGGAACATTTTTCTATTGAATTAGAAGTCACTTCCATCAATAATATCAGTCAAATCTGACATGAGGTCAGATTATCACATTCATCAAGTGACGGCTTTTGGCACGATTTCTGGGACGGAAATGGAAAGTTTATACTGATCTATCTTGTGAATTTTTCTGTAACTAGTAAATCTTTAGATTAGGGGGTTCAAGGTCAGCCGTGCAAATCACATTTTTATTTAATTATACTTTATAAATTCCATGAGCCGTTTAATTTTTTTTTTTACATTATGTATAAGATATATTACCAGAATTTTCAAAAGTTCAGGAAATGTAAATTTTAAGGACTGTCACTTTAAACACGATTTTACGCAGTGATGTTCTTAGACTTATTGTTTTTGTAAATTTTGTAAGATAAAAAATATCTATCTGAAGTGGGCTCCGCCCCCATGAACCCTCTCCCCCGTTGCCTCATTCATTTTAGATTCATAATTTTCTATATGTGTGCTATTTTAGGATTTTGTATTTTATTAGCACGTAGGATATTTTAATCTAATCCATTAACAATAATTATTTATGTACCAAATACAAAATACCTGCATCTATTGCAAAAATTTAATAAGATCCATATGCAAATGAAGACATAGTATAAACTATCCCTACATAAGACATATTAATCTGGGAGGAACCGATATTTTTTACTTAATCATTTTATACAAGTTAATCTTCAAATATACAATTCGTCTTAGTTAATAAATCATGAAAACAGCCGATATTGATGATGGTACTCTACTGTACTTTATAGAGATTAAAACGTCTACAGTAATTTATTTTCTTATGTGATATTAATGTTTTTTTGTTTTATTAAATGTTTGATTTTAAATGTCTTTTTCAATTTTAAAATTTTGATTCAGACGTAATATGTTTAGTTATTAACCATTGGGAAAATGGTTGTTGTTTTCGGTCGATAATGGACCTCTTGGCGTCGTCACTATATTTTTTTAAGCGTTTTCAACGAAATTCTGTAACTTTAGAAGAATTTTCAACGAAATTCTGTAACTTTAGAAGAATTTTTAACGAAATTCTGTAACTTTAGAAGAATTTTTCGTTGAATAGGCAATAGAAATGCATAAAATCGTTACAAAAATGTTAAAGTTGCAAAAAGGATAGATGCAAACTCTCAGATATGAAAAAAAAGCAAGCCAAATTCAAAAATTGACGTCGGATGAGAAATCGTCTTATAAAGTAAAAAACGTGGTCTTCAACTTTAATTTCCTCAAAATACCGTTAGCTCAGACATCAATCTAAACAAGAGTTAAAATTATTATAGGAAGAACCCGATAAAATATTAAGGTATATTGGTTAGCATTTTCCCTTTATTTGCACGACTTAATGTTAATCAATAGCGTTCCGTTGTTTCTCTTATCAACCTACTCGTTTAAAGAATTCTTCCAGACAGTATGTTGTTAAATATTATTATGTATCGCGCAATGTTTATCGTTTGCTGGTTGAAACATCTGCGACATCGACATGCGATGATGGAATGGCGTATTGCTTACAATCGAATGACGAATATATTTTTATTTTTTTTAAAAGCTTTTGGAACATTTTCCCAATGGTTGTTGTAATTTGTTAAATTACAATTTCTTTTTTGAAAATTAAACATTATTACACTATTAATAAAAGAACAATAACTACAAATAATCTGCCCACAGATTATTAAAATACCGAAATAAATAAAAAGATTTTTTTATTTTATTATCATTATTGATATTCTATTTAGTTGACTTTTAAATATCGTCCAATCACAGGAAATTTGATAAGATTTCTAAAAATTTTTTTCTTTGATACATCAGGAAACAGTTGCTAGGAAACCGCAAAATGAAAAAAAAAATGATTCGACTCATAAAAAATTAAAACATTAAATGTTACATATTTTTAGAACCGATGAATAAAATTAGATGAAAAATTATACAATTATTTTCGAATGCCTGAGAAATATTTTGACAAATTTTCAAACTGATTTAAGATCGTCTAACGAAACTTATTATCCCTGATTTAATATTTAAAAGAATTATCCAAACGTACCCTTACCTTTTCAGTGAATGTTAAAAGTTTAAAATCGTCTGAATCCACATAGAAAAGTACTACGATATGATATTTTTCTCTCTGTATTTTTCGAACGATTAACCAAACTAAATTTAAAGTTATAGATTTATAACATATCTACTCAATTTAAAGCTAATTGGATGTTTTTTGTGACAATTATTGCGAAACAGGTGTACTCACAGATAAACACTGAAAACTTTTCATCTTACTGTAAATAATATTTATAAGCATATATTTTTCATAGATTCAGAAATCTAATTTTTAAGAATTGTTAAATCCTGTTCACCATTAAGCATCATTTCATGCAATGATGTACTTGAACTAGTCTTTTAAATTTCTTATGCACTTGCATTTCAACTACAATATATTCACGTATGTGGAGACTTTTAAACCTATTGAGGAACCATCCATAATCGTGTCCATTGCCATTTGACGTATTTTAATAAGCGTGATTTAGCACTATAAAGTAATTTTTTTGACATCCTTTTATTAGTATCCATATTTAATGTAAATCCTGTTGCTGGTACTTCGTTAAATATTTGATCGACACTGGCTGCAAAACTGATTATGGGGAAATAGCTAAACTGTTTTTTCCCTCATCCTTCTTATTATTTTGTAATCAGCATTATTATAATGATTTTCTTTTTCATGCATTATGAAGGAAAAATATAAAAATAAGTACTTTACGTGACAAATTAGTAAAAGTGAGAAAGTAAAGTGTTTTAAACAGATGCAGAAAATTTCACCAAAAGTAATATAGCTAATTTCGAGTCTATGTCAAATGTATTCACAAAATTTCAAAACAATCTAATTAATTTAAGACCTCCATAGTAAAAAATTAGTATCGATAATTGGACATGTACTAAACCAATTATTCGAATGCATGCTTATCTTTTTTTAATTACTTACTTTTCAATTAGGAAACATCAGCATTTGTTACAAATCATCGTGTAACAAATATACTTATACAAATATAAATTCCTCATATGAGACTTAGATCTAATTTACACGTCCAATTTTTTTTTTATAATTTTCGTTTGGTGATCACTCTATAGTAGTTAAAAGGATGCTTTTATCTGAATAAATGCTCATCTATTTCAGTGGAAAAAGCATACTAAGATCATGCGAAAATAAGCTATTTTGCTAATAAAATATTGCGTCAAAATAGTACGATTTGCTCTATTTTTTTTATACGTTTTGGAATACAGTTGCTAGGCAACAATTAAATGAAATAGGAAAACAAGTAATATAAAAATTTTTTAAAGTCAATTCCTACTTTTTAATCATAAATATATAAAATAAACCCATGCATCATTAATGTCCCACGTTATCTTTATTGAACATTATTTTATAATCATCGTTGCGGTATTTTATTTCTGTGGCAATACTAATTTGAGATAAATCTTTCATTTCATTTATGAAAACAATGGGAGGAATTTTTTTCTCCCATTTAAAACTAAAATTAATTAATTAAATTTAATTGATGAATTAATATTTAAAAAACTGTATTAACATAAAGTGTCATCCACTACAAGTTTAAAAAAATTTATTTGAAATTGAGTGGATGAATAGAAAATATTTTATTAACGATTGAAAATTTGAACAAGATATACATATAGAGAGTGTGAGCTAATAGTAGGAATTTACAAAAAATAAAAAGAAATGCATTTTAAAATTTGTAAAAAATGAGAAAGTAAAATGTTTTATGTTTTTCGAAAATATACGTATAATTTCCCAAAAAGTTGTGCAATTAATTTCGAATTTCTGATAAATGTATTGGCAAATTTTCAAAGCGATCGGATTAATATAAGATCTCCATATCAAAAATTTTGTATCCATAATTTTACGTTCAAACAATTATTAAAATGTGCCATGTTTTTTTTCAGTGAATAATAACATTTTAAAATCGTTCGAATTCCCACAGAAAAGCATTATGACATAAAAAGAAATGTTCGACATTTTTCAAACGAATAAACTGAATTTAATCAAAATCTATACAGTTAATTCCGGTTATCTTACTAACATACCTACCTAATTACAAGGTAATCGGATGCTTTTCAGACAGTTATCGCGAAAAAGACAAACAGACAAACTGGCTAACAAACAAACAAACGGAAGCCAAAAACTTTTCGTTCTCCTGAATATAAGCCTCAACTAGTGTTTTGGCAATTAAAAATTTTATCAAAACTTCGATGAAAAAAAAAGTTTTAACCATAGCAATGTTAAAAGCAATACAGAAAGGTAACGAATAAGAAATAATTAAAAATATAAAAATAAGTTTCTACCGGATTTTTTCTAAATGGAGAAGAATCGAAAGAGTTTTTTTTTTCGTCTGGGGGCTCAGCCCCACTCAACTCCCCATTTAAGATAATTTTTAAACACGTGAACGAAAAGAAAAACATACCTAAATATTGTCTTTCATGGGGAGAAGTCAGGAGAACAGAGCACCCCCTATCGAGATTAGTTCTTTTTTCTTTTGGTGTTTAATTATTTTAAGTCAATTACTGTTTTTTGACCCATCATTAGACAAAAAGAAAATTTATTTAATTAAATTTCAAAATCCAGGAAAGGGAAATGATCTTCACCTACACCCCTTTCTGGTCGGCGCTCATAATGTATCATTATTTTACACAGACTATATGAGAGTTTTAAAATACACAACATCGAGCATAAGTACAGAGCATTCAAACTAATTTTTAACACTTTCCAACCTAGTTGAAAAGTGTTTATGACTTCGGTTTGTCTGGCCGTATGGCCGTGCTCTAACTTCCGTAAATATGCTCGGATTGCCCTGCAATTTTTATATGTTATTGTCTTTATCTATAGCATGTTCCCTATTTCAACGGAAGTGTGTAACACTTATAGTTTTTTTACAGGGACACTCAAAAGAATTCCGTTACATTACGGTCTATGGGGAAAAGACATTTGCGGTTTATTTTATTGATGTTACACAATTTCAAACACATTGTAATTGATATATATCACTAAGGTGCATTACAAGAAGCTTAATATGGAATAGGGGGTGCATAGCACTTATAGTTACTTTACAGGGACAGTCAAAAGAATTCCGTTACATTACGTCCATGGAGAAAAATCGTTTGCGGTTTAAATAAATAATGTTTGACTATTTTAAACGCATTGAAATTTATATATATCACTAAGGTGCATTACAAGAGGCTTACTACAGAATAGTGTGTGTATAGCAGTCATCGTTCATTTACAGGGACACACAAAAGAATTCTCTACTGTCTGTTAACAATAATTCCTGAAAGTGCGTTTTAAGTTGCTGAACACGATTTTAAATTTAACTCACTTTTTGTCTATTACTTGGTGTGTAAAAATTCTGTATTTCATATACAGGGCAGCACAAAAGTTCGCGAACACATTTCCGTTTATTGAAAGGAACTCCAGAAGGAGAATTTAAAACTGTGCTACGCGTTTCCTAACTTAACTAAAATTCAGCATTTTATGTAGTATATATACAAATCTATAGATCATATACAGGGCTGAATAAAAGTATTCGGATATTTTTCCGAATATTGTATATGCTGAAATTACGTTTTTAAATATGTTATGCGTTTTCCAAATTGTTTAATTAGATGTTATCTTTCAGCTTATTAAACGGTAATGATTTGTAAAATTATTTTGGAAGCGTTGGAAAGTGTTACATAATCTATGCTCGACGCATGATTTTTCGTTCTTGTTTAAAATAAAATTACTATATTGAATTAAAATTGCAATATTAATATCAGGGTTCGTACGGATCACGGAATTTTCCAGGAGTTTCACCAGTATTTTTTTTTTTATAGAAAAAGAAATCTAGGTTAAACTCGCGAAACTTCACTTTCTTTTAAGGAGATATTTTCTGTAAGAAAATACTGGTACCGAAGAATTTCCTGGTCGCAAAATTCCAGGAGTCGTACGAACCCTGTAATATTAAGATGCAACTGCATTCAGTTTAGATACAAATGTGCTTATATTTAGTGTATAATATAGACATACTGAATCATCGAATAATCCACAAGTAAATTATAATGTCTTTAACGTATCACGGATTTATCAATTATATCAACAGTTAAAGTTTTACAATATCATACAACTTTACAGCCAGAAGAATTTTCGATTTTCTGAAACATATTATACGCCTTGTTTTAATCACTTATCACATTTTTTTTTTTTTTTGCAGAAAGCATGAAAAAGGAAATTTGTCTCAACACAACTGAATATATGCACTTTCATATTTTTGAATATTAGAAAATTTTGGAAATAGTGAAAAGTAATAGACTTAAGCGTGTTTCGGCTAAAACATGTCAAGTTAACGATTGTTTGTATCTTCACTAAAATTAACCTTAAACCCAGGGAAATTATAAATGTCGAGTAACCTCAGTGGAGTAGCAATTCAAAAATTATAAGAGAGGCTGAAGTATTTATTTTTAAATAAACTGAACAATTAGGATTATTAATAATTAATAAAATATTTATGAGACTAATTAATAGTTCAGATTAATTATTAATGTCGTTATTACAAAATAAGTATTTTAATTATTTTAGATAGAAGATAAGATTTTTGACACTGAAATCCAGGGAATTACGATTATTAAACTAATTCCAAAATGGGGTGGGGGGGGGGTGATGTTCAGATTCGCAGAACTCTCCCTGGTATAATAAAGAGTTTTCGCAGAAATAAACTGTCCTGGGGTATCAATGCATGTAATCGTATTTAATGTTAAAATTATGAAAAGTCAAATAGCCTAAATCTACTTCGTAGTATTAATGGGACAAAGATGAAACTATAGGCTGAACGTTTTCAAATTAAGTAAAAGATAAAAAGGAAAATACGATTTGCAAAGCTGATGTTCAGGCCTCTGATATGCAAATTGACTAGTTTGAAATGTAATTGATATTTATAATATTATTTTAGGCATAGATGATACCTTAATTTTTATAAAGTTGATTTTCAGAAATAAATGATAAAACATTAAAGGGACCTTAAGACTCTTAAACCTTCAAAAAATTTAAATTTTTGAACAAAAATATATATTAAAGAGTAATAATTTCTGAATACTTTAAAACAAAATGAATGGCACTATTAATAGGTGTTAAATATGGAATATTTTCAAAAAGAGAACTTTAAAGTAATTTTTCTCAAAATGGTAATTTTGAGCGCAACTTTTCAATATTTTTCATGAAATTTTCAGGATATATAGTGTATGGTAAGCATTATAAAATAAACCTAACTTTTCATAATTTTGTTGAAAAAATATTTTTTCTTGGTGTTATATTGCTAAAATTTTGAAAATTATATATATGCAAAATACAGTTTTGTTTTTAAAACATAAAAATTCTCTAAATGAACATTTTTTCAGGTTCAGTATAGGTGCAAGATTCTCAAGTATAATTAAATATCAAAGAATTTGTTTTACACGTAGAAATTCTTTTGTACTCATGTGCGCAACCTGTGATTTCAATTTTATGCTCGACAAGTTTAAAAACCCCTATAAAACTAATTTTCTCCATTATGATCTGAAAAAAGGAAATGAAAGAAGGAACATGTATCTATTTATACCATTAAAAATACTGTTTTTGTAATGCATACTTTTTAAGATATAAAAGAACAAAAATGGTCATTTTTTTTTTCACTTTTCGGCGTGTCCTAAGACCTAAGACTCTTAGATAGAGTTTCTGGAACAGCTCATATGACTTTGCAAATTGTCTTCATTTGCATGGAGAGGGCTTGAGACCCACAAGCTCGCCCGTTTATTACGCAAGTGGTTACTTGAGCTACATATGTGACATTGCGATACTACTGTACTGTATCTCCTCTTATTTTACGATATAGAGTTCAAGGCCAGATCGGCCTGTATATTTGAAAATGCTTTAATTATTTCTTTATTGTCGTTCTTATCGAGACTACATTTAAATTACCCCATGACGATATCAACAATTATCATTTCACATTAAATTCAAAACCATAAATTGTTTCTTCAGTCACAGATATCTTGAGTTTTTTTGTTACACAGAAATAACTTACAAGATACATTTTAGAAGAAAAAAAAAAGTCCAATTCTTTCGGACTACATTTTATCTTTATGCAATTTGCAGATGCCACAGCTGCGAGGTTTAAGGAAAACCGATAATAACTAAAAAGCGCAATAATTTCTCATATTTTAAAGACGAATAAAAAAACAGGTACTTCTTAATTATCCCGCCGACCACTTTTCATAACAAAAAACTATCGCCAAACTGTAATGCCAAATAAACGGGAGAACGTTGCTATTGGAATATCAAAGTAAATAAATAAATAAAATATAAGAATTTAAGGACACAATTGTTATTTTAATTAATGAAATTACTAATAAATCAGTAAAACATAATGAAAAATACACGCAAATGTCGAATTAAAAACCACTTGCGGACATAACAAACACGTATAATGCTTCTGACATCAAGTAAATGGGACTGCATTTTTGGCGTTTAATCTTACAGTTTGGCAATAGTTTTTGTTATGAAAAGTGGTCGACGGGATAATAGAGAAGTACCAAAAAACATTATACGAGTTGTAATTTTTCCAACTGAGTAAAAAGTGTCCAGGCTGGATTTTGAACCCAGGACCTTGGCTTAAGCTGCTTACCACTCTACCGACTAAGCTATCGTGGATAAATCCGGAGAACACAATTCACTTCACTCAGGCAACTTTTTGTCAGAGACATCTGATTTGCTATCTGAAACAGCTCGACAGAATCAACAGCAGATAAAGAAACCCCAATAAACGTTGGATACGTAATTACATTATTATTTTTTTAATACAATCATAGTGATTGGTAAAGAAATCATACGAGTTTTAATTTTTCCAACTGACTAAAAAAGTGTTGAGGCCGGGATTTGAACCCGGGACCTTGGTTTAAGCCGCTACCACTCTATCAGTTAACTTACCCTTCGTTTACCTGCGTTTCATTTTGTCGAGCTGTTTCAGATATAAGACCAAATGTCTTTTCCAAAAGGTTGTTTGAGTGAATTGTGTCCCCCGGATTTGCCCAGCGGATAACTTAGTTGGTAGGACGATGGGTCCTCGGTTCAATCCCGGCCTGGACACATTTTTACCCCGTTGGAAAAATTGCAACTCGTACACTGCAAAAAAAAAAAAAAAAAAAAAAAATGTTGATTTTTCGGTATGCTACTGGCATCCCAGCTGCCAGTATTATACCGTGATATTAACAGTGATAAACAGTAAAATAAGCAGTAACACACTACCGCGTATGCGGGTGCGCTAAAGCGTATTACTGCTTACCGTAAAATCAACTTTTTTTTTTCAGTGTAAAGTTCAAGGCTATATCATTCTTTAATTGTTTCTTTATTATTTTTCTCACCGAAACAACATTTAGATATATTTCACGACGATAACAAAAAATACTGTCGTTTCACATTAATAGCAAAAGTACAACTATTTACTGATATTATAATCCTTTTTTTCCGTTTTTCCGAAAGAATTTATTAAGATGTATTAAAAAAAATATCCAATCCTTTCGGAAACTATCCTATTGGAATTCTTTTTATCTTCATGCACTTTGCAGATATCACAGCTGCGAGGTTTATAAGGATAATAAATTTCTCTAAGCCGGATTTTAAAGACGACTAAAAATCCATTAGTGTGAGACCAATTAAGCTGATATAAGACTAGTTTTCTCACGTGGAGAATATACTGCTCCAACATTCGAAAGAGCTTTGAATAACTGATTAACTTTAAAGCTATACCTTTAAAATTGTTAGGTAGAGATTAACTAAACATTATGAACTTTATTTATTTATTTATTTTTGCTTGAAAGATGTTTAAAGAATTAACACTAACATTTAATGCACTAGATGTTTATTCATTTATTAAATACTAGGGGATCCCGGGCATCCCGGGTTACATAATATAGGTGAAAACACACACACACACACACACACACACACACATATATATATATGGATTGCCCACTAACAACACCAAAAATCATTTTGATATGAAAAATATCAATTATAATCCAGTTTTGAAATTGATTATAAACTATACTTCTGTATTACCCGTATGCTCTGAATTAATAGCTGAAAAAAATCGCCAACGATTGGTACTTACTGCAGCCTTTTTGATTCTGATAAATTCAGTATTTAAGCGAGTATCTCGATTGCATGTCTGTAAACTGTGTGTTTTATTTATATTATTTTATTTTTTTATTCAGTTATTGATGAAGTGTTAATTTTGTTATGGTCTATTAGCCAGAAATAAATGCTGAACTATGTATATTGTTTTAAGTGCAAACTTGTTAATCTTTCATAATACGGCTGCACGCGATAGAGATAGATTAATAAAAATCATACTTGAAACTTTTTTTTAAATTCATAACCTCACCAATCTCCAGTAAAATGAGATACAGTTTTCAAACAAACTGCATTTGAAATAACATCCCCCCCCCCCTATTCGACGGTGTAAAATATGAAATTGTGGAATGTTTATAAGTTAAAAATATTACAGTAACAGTTAAATTTATTGGTCATGTGTTGCCACCGTTAATATGGTGTCAGTGTTACTCCCAGACATGTTTATATTTTATAATATAGATTTTGATTAAACTCAATTATCAAGTTAGTTTGCGAATATTATATCAGCAGTGCGAAGAATATTTAATCAAGTTTTTTTTCTTTTACCTTCGCCTTGAAGATTATTTTAGTGTTGCATTAAGGGGTAATTTAAAGGGTTGCAATAAGGTTTTTTTTTTTTTTTTTTTTTTTTTTTTTTTGTCGCTTAAAGTACTTTTTGTATACATGAAAATCATAGTTAGAAATCGATATCGAAAGTGAAAGGGCATCTTTGAAGCTCTAGGAAGTAGAGCGCTCCATAGCCAGTAAACAGTAACGAAACTTTAAGCACATTTCTTACAAAACAGCATTTTCAAAATCGATAGACAATCTACCTCCGACAATTTTCAATCAATCATGTTTTTGAAAATTAATTCTCACACATTTTTCTGGTGAAATACGTAGGATTGTTTTCGAAATATTGATATCTTCTTATTATGTGTAACTTTAAGTAACGAAATTTGTGTTTAAATTTTACATTTTACTTTGAATCGATGCCACTTCTCTAAAAATGCATATATCTATTTTAAAGCGGCTGCGTATTTTATTAGATTTTGGATTAAGAAAAATTAATTATTTTGTTACATTGCTCTAGATCAAGTTACGTGTCCACCAGTTGATCTTCTTTTTTCGAAGCGCTCCTGCGTCCATCAGCTGTCAAGTCACAACTATTTAATAGATCAACTAAACAACAACAAAAAATGGTTTTCTACTTCACTATATGTGTAATAAATTAGTGTAAATAAATTTACATAAACACTTAATATTTATTTTAAAAAAATTCCGTAAAAAGCCTTAAATTTCAGAGCGTCAAAAAAGTGTTATCCTTTAATGCATAAACAACTTTCTATTAGAAAATAATTCATTACGTACACTGTTAAAAATGAATTACACTGAATCTACTGGGAATAATTTATCTTATGTTTAGCACTAACAAGATAAGCATTTGAAAAGTGGTCCCCATTGAGAACCTACTCAAACTTTTGGTGAATTATCACCTCGAAATATGAACACATTTTATAAGTTCTAGGACTTCGTATTTCACGTGACTTTGAGATATAAAAAAAATATTGCATAGAGATTATTATTTTAATGTATGATATCTTGGTTAACTAATCATGTTTGAGAGATAAAACCAACGTTATCTTTTTGTTAATGTTTTGTAGTTTATTGTATCTAATTACATAGTTTTCAAACAATTACATCTGTGTCAAAAATTACTATACAATAAAAATTATTTTTTTTATATAATTTTATCTCAGATACAGTCATTGGACTAGCACAGATGAGCTACGTCCAGTTTTGCTAGTTCGGGAAAATCAAAGAAGAAGTTTTATCTCGTGCATAAAATGAAAACTGAAAACAATACGTGTTTCCTTTTAGGGCTTATTATATACATTCCAACATTACATAAATGTTTTTAAAACCAGAACCGGACATTTAAAATCATTTATACCTACAAAGTCAGTTACCGTAATTTCCAGCCTATATTTCTCGGATAAAAAAAATATGTTTCGAACCAGAAATTTTACTTTGTATATGAAGTCAAATAAGTACCATCGAAGAGTAGCTTACATTATATTAAGTAAAATTTCTGATCTGAAGATTATAGACCAGAAATTACGCTAGTTTAATTATTGTAATTTAAATAATTTAATTAACTATTTCAATAAAAAGTGTAGACACAGGAAATGCATTCAGGAGGAATATTTAACTACTATTTGTACATAGCGCTGCATTTCATGAGTTATTACTTTGTATATGAAGTCAAATAAGTACCATCGAAGAGTAGCTTACATTATATTAAGTAAAATTTCTGATTTGGACATGTGTATTTGATCTGAAGATTATAGACCAGAAATTACGCTAGTTTAATTATCATAATTTAAATAATTTAATTAACTTTAAGTAGGGCTAAAGTAGTGCTTTTTTGTTTCACTTAATATTGGGTTTTCCGTTTCGTTTCTTGTTTTCTGTGTCTTGTTTAAAAAAAATAAAAAACTAACTTGTCTGTGTCAATGTACATTTGCTTAAATTCTCTAAAAATATTATTTATTAGAGAATTTATGAAAATAAGGATTTTTATATTTTCTGATTCTTTTAATAGTTGCAAACATCTATCTATATTCAGGTAGCTATGGTAGTGCCACCTAGATTATAAGAAAGTCTTCTGACTGGTTGGTGATATCAGCAGTACGAGAAAAATATTTCGTATATCTCATTAAGTACAGTTAAAATAATACTATAAGTGATATAATAATAGAGCTCTAAGGCCCATTAAACATCAATAAATTACTACTGACATATAAATTAAACTTCTTAATTAAATTTTTTTAATAGAAAACATATTTATCATCACTTTTTATGATTGCTATACTTTGTAGATATCCTAATAAATTCTGCTAATATCAGAAATGCCTTTCAAAATAAAAATATTTGTAGGCTGCATTAGATAACACATTCTTTAATTAATATAAATAATGAACCTGAAAAAAAAATCTAGTTTGTTTTATTCAAAATCAAATTTTCGGTAATTTGAAAAACAGATATTTTTTTAATATTCAAAATACAGCAAAATTTTTGAATAAATGTTTAAATATTATCTAACCATAAAATATGAAATTGATTTGTTGTATTATTTCTATTGTTATCTAAACATATATATCGTGATGATAACTTCATAACTAAAAAATTTTAGCAGAAACCTATTTATCATCATTTTTATGATTGCTATACTTTGTTGAAATCTTGATAAATAATACTAATATCAGAAATGCATTTTAAATAAAAGTATTTGTAGGCTGCATTGGATAACACATTCTTCAATTAATATAAATAAATCATCTGAAAAAAAAATCTAGTTTGTTTATTTCTAAATCATATTTTCGTTATTTTTTTTTTTCAAATCTTATTTTTATATAATCCCTTTCATATAGTTATAATTTGATATTTAAAATTCTGATTAGAAATTGTATTTTACGAATACAGATTTTGAAACATTTCACTTATACTTTAGAGAGAAATAGAAATAAGACAAAGAATATAGTTTGACAAATGAAAATCATAAAAAAAATTATGAATCAAATAATACAAATTTTTCAAACACTTATTTTCACACTTGTAAATAGTCAAAGAACATGCATTGTTTTAAATAATTTACACAACGTCCAAGAGTGCTTCATTGTAATTGTAAATACAACATAGCTTCATTAAAAAAATATTTTGTTAAATTTTTACTGTTGAGACTACTCATATTTGCTACTTTAGGTGGCGATAACAATAACTTATCTTAAGGAAAGACGAAGAAGCGACTATTATGGTATTGCCATACTGACATTTTTGTAGTTTCTGTGTTGGAATGTCTATTTTATCAGTTTTATGTTTTAATGTTTGCTAATTTTCAAAATTCTTAAATATGGGCACATTCAAAGTTGCTGAAAGTTTTTATATTATTGCGTGAGATATATTTAATAGGGATTTATTTCCCGCAATTAAACTGCTGTTACCATTTACAGGTGTATTTTTATGGATTGCTTCCGGATCTTCATTCTCTTGAAATTAAAATTGGACATCCTTATGGGATAAAACCGAATGTAGGAAAAAAATGGTTGAAAAAAAAAAGGACATTGTTTACCGAGCCGGTAACCAATGCTTGAAGAAAATGCGGTCAAAACAACAAGGGCAAGATTGACTATAATTTTTCTAAAGCTGATAAAGAGTTAATTTTCTTTCTGCAATTTCTCAAATTGTAATAAAGGTAATTTTCATTTTGTCTTTAAATATTAAATCATTAGACTTATAACTGAAATATTCTTAATTACGAATTCTTAATTAACCTCAGTTAAAGTAGTAAAATGAAATATTTGGTTCCTTTTCAAAAGAAAGTATAAACTCCTGTAAGATTAACATATTCATGCGGTCTTACCCCACTGGCGGTGTAAGACCGGATGATTTCATCGCCCCGTTTTTATATTAGAAAAACAGTTATTAATAAATATATGGCAAACTAATCACATATTTATAGTCATGTTATTGCATAAACATAAATGTAGAGTATTTAAGCAAAGTTTCATTAAATTTTGTTGAAATTTCTGACTTTAAGATGTAATCTATACTAATAAAAGAAAGTTTCGCTCTGTGTGTGTGTGTGTGTGTCTGTTGGCGATGGCTAGGAAAATTTAGCGCACCTAGAAGTCTGTAAATTTAGATTTAGGTAGTCCAAACACTCTCCTGGTATACCTGAGCCTCAGAATTTTAAAATTTTGAAAATTAAAGTAGTTATCAATTAAAAACTGATCAAAGATCACAAATAAAAAAGTCATTATTCTGAAGCGAGCTGGCGCATGTGCAGAAACCAATTTCCGTATCTTCCGGAACAGAAGAAAGAAAGCAGAAGACATTCCGTTTTTGTTTAAAGTATTTCTAAATTCGCCATGGACAAACGGCTAAAAATACGGAAAAACCGTCTACATATTCTAAAAGAACATACTTTTACGTCTCGAACGATCTGGTTGGTTTGAAAAAATGTTACATTTAACCCTTTCAAAAAAAAATAATCAAAAAGCATCGAATTCGTGTTTTTTATTTTCTCCCGTTTTCCGAGCCTTGCATCTACCGGAATACAAAAGATACGGAAAAATGAAGGTCACCAAATTAAAGAACTGTTTTTGTCCTTTTCAAAGCCCCCTTTGATTCTAAAAAATACAAAAATTAACCCTTCGAATTTTCTGTATGCCGTTTTGCGATTTTTGCGATTTTGGCAATTTTTAAAATTTTGCATCGGCGATTCAGAGACAGGTACGAAAACTAAAAATACCAGACAATATCTACATTTATTCCTTTTTCGACATATATATTTGTTTTTGAAAAATACGAATATTAACCCTTCAAAAAAAATTCGTGCGCAGGACTCTCTTTTGCGAATTCCGATATTCTGCTATATATTAAATCTGGCATTGGCTTTCTAAAATAACCAAACAAAAAGCAAACACACCTAAAGACATTTACGTTCTATCGGGTTTAGGCAGAAACCTTTAGTTTAAAAAATAAATCACGTTAACTCTTTCGATAACGTTTTTAACCGTAAGTCAATTTCGCTTTTTTAACTATTTCTCCTATCTTTAAAAATCCGAATTGGCGTTTATAAACAAGATACGAAAAACTAAAAATACCGTGCCTAATCTATATCCCTTTGTTTTTTAAAATCTGGTATTCGTTTTGAAAAAATTTAATTTTAACCTTCCGAAAAAAAATCCTTTTCAAAACTCACTCACGCGAATTTCCTTTTTTTGGTCCAGATTTAAAAATCGGCATCGACTCGGGAAATGCAAGTACTGACAAACAGTAGACTCCAGATCATAGACATGTTCATTTTCTTCAAAATGCATCGTTGGGTTTTAAAAAATATCGACATTAACCCTTTAGAAACCGATCGATTACGTAACCCACTTTCGCGATTTCCGCTATTTTGGCAATGTTTACCCGTAGTTAAATTTCAATTCTACTAGGAAATTTGCTTGGGTCAAGTGTTCTGAAAAGGCCTCTTCCAGAACAGACTGCGCCCCCTGGCGGTGGAAAGTGGAACTATAGGAGTATATCTGGTTCTATGGACTCGATTAAGACGGGGTTAGGCTCATTCGACTTGATATCTATAGCCTTAAATATTTTAGCTGCACTTTCGACCGCCAGGATGCGCTTTCCGATCTTGGGTTTTATGAGCCCGATTACGACGAAGTTTGCCTCATTCGACTTGATTTCGATAGCCTTACAGATTTCAGTCATATTCGTATAGAACAGATTATTAATATTTCGGGCCCGGGCAACGCCGGGCGGATTAGCTAGTTAATAATAAGGTATCCGATTTTATCTTACTTTAAATTATTTATAAAATACTCATACGTTCCAAACAAAAGAAATTATCTCTCTAAGAATTTTCTATTTTAGACAAAACATTTTTTAAAACTTACTTTTATCCTCAAAATATCTATCTATCTATCTATCCACACAAACACACATACGCACGCACGCACACACGCACACGCACCCAGCCACTCACACACACACACACACACACACACACACATATATATATATATATATATGTGACAAAATAGGTGCTTTAGATGAATATAAGATGTGGTAATATGGTTTAGCGTAGTGGAAATGAACTTTGAATCTCAGATAGAGCGGAGATGCTGTGCAGGTAGTAAATTAATTATTAGTCATTGATTATATGTTAGGGCGACAGCCCGCTATGACAATGATAACCACGATTTTAGAATAATATCGACGATATTACACAGCTCCACGTATGATGTTAAACCCGGCAGTCGAGTCATGGCACGAGGTGGTTACGTAAGAAACATGGATGCAACAAACCAATGGAATTTTTCCTGAGAGAACAGTCAAATGGGCTTTATCACATTTTATTAAAGCAAAATAGCACAAAAATTGGGGTCTCCTTTACTCATTACTATTATAAATGGATTTAAAAACTAACATCTTCATAATTTAGCATAAAAATTTAAGGAAAACAAATAAGCAAAAAAAAAAAAAAAAATTGCAAAAAAAGCAAGCTATCATCGTTACGGCATTACACATTTCCACAACAATGAACCCACGTATAAGGAAAGGGCAGCTAACGTCAATGGTGGTTAAATTACTGTTGTTTTAGCAAGAAAAACCTGTTTGTTCTGTATGACTCCTACTGTATACATGAGATGGGGCGATTTGATTGGTCTATGTTAATCTGGTCTATGATATGACTGATCTACGCCGCCATGATGATTCCTACAATGATCGCTACGAAAAAAAATGTAGTGGTAGATTGGTTGATGGAACTGTTTGTTTGTAAACATGCCCTTTCCTTATTTAGAGGCAAAGCGAGCTCCTGAACCAGTGCAGGCTGTTTTATTGGTAACGCGCAAAGGTACAGAATTCCATAAAGAGTGCCGTACGCAAAAGGTTCTAAACCAATAAAAAGATAGACCGGTGCTCTCCAATGGTGGAAGGCAAGAGAATGAGTGCTTCCATCCATTTTGGCGGGAGACAAACACTTCGAAGCGTCCCTGGAACTGTAAAACATGCTTAGTAATCAAATGGAATATTCTAAATGAGATGAATTCAGAGACGGGAAAGAAAATGTTACTAGGCGTAAAAACAAAAAGAATTTGAAAGAGGGAAACGAAATAAAAAGTATTTTAAGGTGAAAAATAGGGGATTAAGTGGGGAAAAAATTAGAATATTTAAATATGTTATAAATACATAAAATTTTTTAGAAATTCATAATTTGAATTAAAGTTTCTAAAAAAATCAAATATTTTAATGGGTTAGTTCGTATAGAAATGAATAGGTAAAATGCTGAATCCTTATGATATAGAAATATTATCCTTTTTAGTGAAGCAGAATGTGAAAAGTACATATTCTAATCCTACAACATATAAAATATGGAGAAAAAAGAAACTCTCGTTGTATATAGTTTTCATCCCCAGTTAATAATATCATTTCTAAAAAAAAAAAAGATGATTTATAAATGTGGATATCTTCTTGTAAATATTATTTTGAAATAAGATAGAGTCGGGTTTTTTTTTCTATTATCATGATTTGTTATTGACTTGATTAGAAACTGAATGGATAAATACAATTTTCTCAATTATTAAAAATCTGAATTATAAAGTGAATTTTGACATTAATTTGTCAACTTTAACAATCTCGGTTTGTGCACGGATGCATGCATGTTTACACCACGTTGACCACTTTATCTAGATATAAAACACATTTCTTTGCTGTACGATGGAAAGGCACAGCGAAACGGTCGGTTTAAGAATCGGATAAAAGAGAATAAAATGAAACCTCACATTTATATAGAAATTTTGTCGTACATTTGTTCTGTGAATTATAAACAAAATTTTACTGTTTTACTAAAAAATTTCGAATTGTCTGTTTTAAAAGACCGCGCTTCTCACTTATACTTTATCACCCCCTCCACCAAATTATATTTTTTATTTGCAATTTTAAAATGGCCTGTTTTAGAATGTTTATTTATATGGTTAAAAGTAATTACTTATGGCTTCGAGCCTTCGGCTATTGCTCAAGAAATACAGGGTAAACACAACTTAGTTGGGCAATTTCGTAACTAAATTATTTGTGAAATAGTACTTTTAATGTACCACTTCAATGGCAGAATGTTAGTATTTTATAATAAATTTGCGAATATAATTCTTAGTTCAATGCTGAAATCTTAGTTTAGATTGCTTGCGGAGATGTCATTCCATGGTCACTAGTTTTTTCACGTCACGTCTAGATTTCAGTGTATGGTTGTATTCAAGTTCAAGTTTAGAGTCCACCGCTTCCAAAATCCATTCCGGAATCGAAATCCTGAATCAACACTGCACTTGGTTGGATCTATTTGAAGATGCCCTCAAACATATGGCTAGAACTGATTTTCCGATGGCACATTTACAGAGTAATAAAAAGCAGTCACATTGAACATTTGTAAAACACGTTAATTTTCAATATCTTATAATCAAGGTCGACAGGAGAAAGACCTCAGAACAGAATTTGCTTCCTCAGAACATATCAACTGTGAGAGTTGGGTTAGAATTGGAGTATGTTAAGCCTTGGCGTGATGAGAATTCGTTTGATGCTTTGATTTTTTTCCCCTCTTGTTCTATAACGTAAATATAGTTGTGGCTCGTAGTTAATGATATAAAAAAAAATACGGAAATGTACTTGCAAAAACTACCATATATTAACCCTTTGACTACGGGGTTGGGACATATGTCGTCCCAAGGACTACTTCTTTATTCTGTTCGCACTACTTTTTGAAAAATAATCTCTGTCATACACTTATACTCGGATACTTTCAAGAGAAATATACCGCAAAGAATTTTTTTTTTTTGTAAATTGTTATACGAGTGACTATAAAAAAAGTCGCCTGTACTAGCCCGTAATCTAAAAGTTAAGCAGAATCTTTAGATTTTTTTTTTTAAACAATAAATTATTCGATAATGTAAATCATTATTTATCATAAAATAAAATGAGCTATTTCGTCGTTTTGTTTCATCTTTTTAGTTTTTAAATGATCTAAGAAAAATTTTAAACACGTAAATCCCCTTTCCCACTTTCGCTGTGCAAATGACAATTGTGATTGAAAAATGTTGCTGTGTAACCGTTACAATTCAGATTGTGGACACCAGAGTCACTTTATTTCTTATCTCTCTCCCTCTTTTTTTAAACTAACATAATTTTAAAAAGAATCAAATGTTTCAAGTCCTATTGATATAAAGCTTTTCTAATCTGATATTGCAACATATTTTGCATTTATATGTGTTGTATGAAACTGCGACATAATATCTTTTCTAAACATATTTAAGCCTTATATGCAGTTTGAAAGCGTGTTAAATTATTTTTTTTAATATTTTACTTTTAAGCAAATGCTGTACGACAGGAGACTCTCATGTTTAGCTGTATAACTACGCATCATAAATTTTTTTTTTGCCCAACTAATTTACAGTAGTATTTGCACCCTATATTAATAACGAAATGATGAATATGATAGTAAATATCGGCAATATGGATCATGCTTCTGTTGTGCATTTATACGCTTTTGTTGCATTATACATATAAAACGGCTATTTATTTTCAAAGTACAAACGTTCTTCAATGTAGAGACATATGTACCGTGAGACAAAATATTTTATTGTCAATTTTCACAGATTATATCAGTGGATAACGTCGGTTAAAGAGAAAGGACATGACAAAATTATTTGTGTATGTACAGAGGGTGTTAACCCATTTTTTAGACGATTTTGGATATGTTTTTTAATGTTTAAAATGTAAATATTATTATTTTAATGATAATTAAGACTGATAATTTTGTTTCAGGATTCGAATTCTGCGCCATGCTTTCCATGATAGAAGGTTTTGTAAAATTTAGAGGGATATTGTTTTCCATACCTCTTTAAAAAAATTTCCAGAGTCTATCATTTGTGGAGGTTTTGCGTTTGGAAAGAGCTCTTTTCAACAGACCAAATGCACAAAAAAAAAAAAAAAAAAAAAAAAAAAAAAAGAGTGAAATTTTAGGTGATTTCTTAGGAATATGTTGAAAGGCTATACCTGTGTAAGGGTTTATTTTTTCGACGAATACAGCAGTAGTTTTCTAAGTATCAGCAGTGGCTTTTCCTTTGTGCAGTTTCACTCTTTAAAAGTCGTTGAAAAAAAAAAAAATTTTTTTTTGTAAAATTCTGTTAATAGCATGATGAATTGATTGTAACATTTTTGTCCAATCTTCTATTTTTATTTTCCCATTGTAAGAGAAATTTGCGACAGCCGTAAATCCTTACCCGAAACTGCGTTTTTAGCCTTGAAATAAGGTCTTTTTGTTCATGTTTTTTTTTTTTTTTTTTTTTTTGCACGGATTTTTGGGATAGTCCTTTCCGATTAATAGTGATATTTATTTTGCACTTTTTTCTATACTATTTTTTGCAGAAATTTTTATACTAATTGCTTTAACATCATTTTAAACTTCCAAATAAGAATATTTCTCTTCGGAAAACAAAACAAGAACGAAAAATCATGCTTCAAGCATAGATTATGAAACATTTTCCAACACAGCCAGAAAACTGTAACGAAACTTCACCGTTAAATAAGGTGAAAGAAGATATGTAAGTAAACAGTTTAGAAAACATATAACACATTGAAAATACAGTTTTCGAAATTACCTTCCAGTGTCAAAAAAGTAGTCGAATTATTTTGTGCAGCCCTGTATATGATCAATAGATGTGGATATATAATAGGATAAAATTTAGTTCAGTTTGAATATTCACATTGAGCAATTTTCGCTAATCGATGAAAATGCACTCGAAATCTTTTGTACAGCCCTGTATATTATCTCAAGACTTTTGTACACACCACGTATTAAGCTAAAAGGCAACTTAAAACTCACTTGCAGCAATTACCAAACGTAAACGACAATGTATCTTTTTTTTTTCGTAGCCCTGTATATGAATTTATTTATATTCCACAAACTTCTATTAGTCTACTAAATATAGTTCAGCAGGAAAATGCGTAAACACGATTAAAAACTACCCTTAAGCAATTCACTCCCATAGTCTGTAGTACTTACGAATTTCCTTGTGTAGCCCTGTATATGGTCAACCGAGTTTATAAACACACACGTACTATGGAAAAAAAAGTTAAAAATGCAAACCAAAGTTGGAAACGCACTTATCACACATAGACTGTAAATATCGCACATGTACTGTAACCAATATCTTTTGTGTGTCCCTGTAAATAAACGCAATGCACACAAGAGAGCAATTTATAGTGCACCTCAGTAATGTATATAATTTTCATTATGTTTGAAATAGGGAAATATCACTAAATTACACTGCAGACGATTTTTCCCCATATAACGATGTGTAAAAGAATTCTTTTGTTTGACCCTGTAAATGAATAATAAATGCTTTGCACCCCATATTCTACAAAAAGCATGTTTTAATGCGCTTCCTAATTATATACTAATTTCATTATGTTTTAAATGACGTAGCGTCATCAAAATGCGCTTGAACCGATTATTCCCCATTGACTGTAATGTAACGGAATAATTTTGACTGTCCCTGTAAAAAAACTATACGTGCTACACACTTCTGTTGAAATAGGGAACATGCTATAGTAAACGACAATAACATACAAAAATTTCAGGACAATCGAAGCATATTTACCGGAGTTAGAGCACGGCCAGACCGCATACAAACCGAAGTCATAAGCACTTTTCAACTAGGTTGGAAAGTGTTAAAAAACGTATCGTCCGATTCACATCTTGTTTGCATGCGCCATCTTAAAAGAAGAATAGATTTGAAAGTATTAGACGATAATATGAATTACAAATAATAAGTTGTTGCCAGAATTTTTTCCTTCAAAAGGATTCCATTTTTAAAATCATTTATCAAACTCGTCTAAAAAAATGTGCGAACAGCCTCTGTATTAGAAGCAGGATTAGTTTCAACAAAAAATAAGTTGTGTTTTTAAATGTGATACAATAATTCCTATATTATTAACCGATGTGTATTATTCTTAATAAAATGTGCATTATATAATTTTTTTCTTAAGTATTAAGGTTTCCAAATGCGGAAAAAAAAAGATTTACAAAAGTAAATAAATTCTGGGATTTTGAAAAAAAAAATAAAATAAAAGGATAGACTTTGATAGTTTTCAATGTAGATTGGCAATTAAGAGTAAAGATTTATGAAAACTCTACAGAATTTGAAATGGCTTTAAAGTTACTTTTCTATTTACTTTTTTACGACTCAGAAACGCAATTAGAATGCTAATTTAAAATTGAAACTTTGTACCATAGATGGCAGCACCAAGTATCGCAGAGGCTTCCCAATGAATTTTGAATGTTACCCGTTCGAAAATTTCCACAGATAAACGTTTTGTAAAAATGTCAAAGTTTGCAAGAAATTTTGATAGAAATTTTATGTCAGGCATATTTTATGAGTTTAAATGAATTAATGGAATGAGTTCATTGTGTATTCATAAACGAAAAAAAAAAAAGAGAAAAGCATTTTAAAAAACTGCAGTTTAAATTTAAGAAGATAAAGCATTACAATTATTTTGTTTGTTTTTTATATTAATAGTTAGGTGAAATATAAAATATTTCAGATATCTACATATTTAATAATTTCTATTAAAGCACAAAATTTATACAGTAAAATATGTGGCATAAGCATATTGTAAATAGAAAAATTACATTATTGGTTTTGATGATAAAAATAAATTATATAACATTTTTATTTCATAAACTGAAGAAAATATATTGGTACTTGCGTATTATCCGTGCTTTAAAAATAGAACTGTGCCAATAATACTAAATACAGTAACCCTTATTATAGTTTTTTTTCTTATAGTTTATTTATTTCTTATATATATATATATTATATTTCTATATTATTTCCCATTTTTAACAATGTTATGTATTTAATAATGTTAAATTACTGTTTTGAAAGTCATTGGCAATTATAAACAAGAATGGCAATTGACAACCATTTTTTGCGATCTATCTTCAGGGTATTGATAATACGAAAGTATCAACATAATTTTCTGTGAAACTGAATTTTAATTTCCGATATTTTCTTTAAAAGAACAAAATTAATTTACTTATCTCTGTTCTGTGCGTACCAGATGCGATTTGAGTTGTCTATAAGTTTTTGGCAGTACAGTGACGAATTTAATACTAGTAATACTTAGTTGTAGAGATAAGGCAAATCAGTTTCTAAATAAATTGTAATTAAACCATTTTTCCGGACTTGAATCTTTTTTAAATAGAAATAGAATTTTCTATTTCAGTTTATCTTATTATTTGAAAATAGAATATTCTTATATTTAATTGATAATAGCAAAATTTTAATTATAACCATAGAAAATAAAAATATGAAGATATATTTTGTGTAGAATATTTATTATTTGATTACTTTTTGGAAATGACGAGTACTCAGATTAAAAGTATGAAATATCACCCAATCTTTCATGAACTGCATACATAGTTAAAATATAAATTGTTATTTTATAGATGGCAGCACTACACAAACTTTTCAATACTCTGCTTCTTTTTAGGTTTCCGATCCGTACTCCAAAAGAAAAAACGGAACCCTTTGTTGTTTGTCTTTCTATCAAGGCCGTTTTATTTCAGGAACGGCTGAATGTATCAAGTTGAAATTAATATCAAATAATAAGGTCAGAAAAGTCCGATTGTTGTCCAAAAATTCGAGCTTCAGACTCAATGCAATCAGGGGCGCGCCAGCAGTATCCGGCGCCTGTGTGCAAAACTCCAAACTTTGACTCCAGTTGACGCCCTATGTCGCCCTCCATCCCCCCCACCCCCGGATTTTTTTTTTTTTTTTTTTTTTTTTTTTTCAAAGAGTATAAATGCATAACTGCGAATCTTCTAGGTTTTTTTTTTCCAGGTCAAGTAAACATATTTCAAACTAGAAAATGTATTTAATAAAATGTTTTTTGCTTCTAATCGTTCTTATTTGATTACATTTATTAAATAAAATTTCTGGTTCAAAATATGATTACTTGAATACTTACAAAATGTGATATTAGCTTGCAAAATAAGTAAGGTTGGCAGATAAATAATGTAAATAAAATTTGAAATTCAGTAAAATCTTTGAAAATGAACCTTTCTGTATTGGAATATGGTATTAATCGGAAACATTTTATTGCCTTAGAGAAAATAAGACAATACATAAAGTTTGTCTTGCACCAATATGAAACGTATTTATTTATTTATTCATAATTTTAAGTTTAGAAAACAAGGATACCATAAATGCCACAGATACTGACAATGACAAAATAATACAAAAAGCAATTGTAAAGTTTGGATAAACAGTGATTAATTCTGACCCGCAAAGCGTTTTGCCGGGATCGTGATACAAACCTAAAACATGCCTGTTGAATGATTTTATATTTTTAAACGAAATTCTGTTCAAACGAACCTAATGTTGGGGGGCCTTACTGTCTTTGGCAGTGTACATCTTCGAATTTGTACGATTTTATTATTTTTAAGTGAAAATCCCTCTTTTGATTTCACCGAGAAAAAAATCTCTGACGAAATCGCTAAGTGAGTTCCGGAAAGGAATTTTTTTTTTTAAAGGTTTAGTATTAATATATTTTAAAACCCAAGACGTCGTTATAAAGAAAAACGAACTCTCATTAATTGAATATTTCTTTTGTATTTCGAAACAGGAAAATGAATGCCGATTTTTAAAGACTGCACTCTGCAGAAACAACGAAAATCAAGTGACGAAAAATAAAGTGACTTCCGAAAAATAATTTTTTTGAAAGTGTTAAAATTGATATTTTTTCCAAACAGATTACACCGTTTGACAGAAAAATGAACGTAGCTATGGTTTGGTATATTTATATATATATACTAGCAAGCTATGCCCGCTACGCTGGTCAATTTCTCTTAACGAACTTTTAATCAAACAAATTATTGACATTTCATAATTCACTCTTATATTTTAACAGAATAATAAGACTACTATAATTTGTGACTCGTGCCAATATACACCTCAGGACACGTCGCCCTTATCATTATCTTTTTACCCATGAAGGTTTCGCTATGGTATTCCATTGTGAAATTTGGTAATTTTTTTAAATTCAATATTTGAAAAACGGCATAATCATTAGATTTGAAATTTATATCAAGAAAAATACAATTTTTTACCTTTCAAATGCAGTTTGTCTAACAATTTTCTGACAAATACTTTTCGAGCTATTATTTTTTTCAGTAACTTCAAACGTTTCATTTTCCGAGATTAATCTGTGGCAACAATTAGCGAAAAACCCAGTCGTCAGCAACGCGTAGCTTTTTATTAAAGAGGCTGTTGGAACAGGGATTGTCACCATCAATTTGCCACCATCACTTCTGAAATCGGTTCTGTAGTTCCAGAGATTCCATAGAAATTGTAATTTGGAATGATTTTAGAACGCTTTTCGCTCATTTCACCCTTTTAAATTTCGATTTTTTTTAATTATTCTTAGAGAGCATTTACATCTTATATGTAACTACAATGCCAAATTTCAAATTTCTAGCTCCTTCAGTATAAAAAAGTCCCAATTTTCGAACATTTTTCGCTCCTGCACCCCATTGGGGTTAGTGGCACCGACATAAAATATAACCTATGTTAGAGTAGGGATTGTCACCATAAATTTGCCACCATTACTTTTGAAATCGGTTCTGTAGTTCCAGAGATTCCATAGAAATTGTAATTTAGAATGTTTTTAGAACGCTTTTCGCTCATTTCACCCTTTTAAATTTCATTTTTTTTTAAAATTTGTTCTTAGAGAGCATTTACATCTTATAAGTAACTACAATGCCAAATTTCAAATTTCTAGCTCTCCAGTATAAAAAAATTGCAATTTTAGAACGTTTTTCGCTCCTGCACCCCTCTGGGATTAGTGGCACCGACATAAAATATAGCCTATGTTGGAGCAGGGGTTGTCACCATCACTTTTGAAATCGGTTCTATAGTTTCAGAGATTCCACAGAAATTGTATTTTAGAATGTTTTTAGAACGCTTTTCGCTCTTTTCACCCTTTTAAATTTCATTTTTTTTAAAAATTTGTTCTTAGAGAGCATTTACATCTTATAAGTAGCTACAATGCCAAATTTCAAATTCCTAGCTCCTTCAGTATACAAAAAATCGCAATTTTAGAACGTTTTTCGCTCCTGCACCCCCCTGGGGTTAGTGGCACTGACATAAAATATAGCCTATGTCGGAGCAGGGTTTGTCACCATCAATTTGCCACCATCACTTTTGAAATCGGTTCGGTAGTTCCATAGATTACCCCCTACAAACAAACAAATTTTTACTCCTTTATAATATTTGTATAGATTTTCGTATTTCGATTTCCAGAATTGATGAACATTTTTAAAAAATGTAGAAAAACGAAAAACTCCGAAATGTCGTTCGGAAATGAATTTTTTTTGAATGGGTTAATATTACTATTTTTAAAAACAAATTGCACCGTTGAAGAGACAAAGGTACCCAGATTAAGTGGGTATTTGTTTTCGTATTTCGAATATAGTTAAGCCGATGCGGGCTTGAAAAGATGAGAGAGGGAACAAACACAAATTCAAAATTTCATTTTTTTTTTAAAGAGAAAATATTAATATATTTTTTCAACGGATTGCACCGTTAGAAAGAAAAATGTACGTAGCTATAGTTTGTCATGTTTGTTTTGTTCGTATTTTGATTAGTTAAGGCGATTTCGTCCGGCCAGTGTCAGGCGAATCAGCTAGTAGAACATAAAATGCACGGGAATTTAAAACTATATTTTATAAATCTATATTTTTCCTTGTATATTAGAGCTATTTTTGTAGCTCATAAATTATTTATGTCTAAATTTAACTTTTTCGACCAATTCAGTATCTGTAGCGCCTAAGATTACATATAAATCTAAAATACAAATGTATTTCAATACTTTCAATTTTATGTTCTGAATTCAAATGAATAGATCTGACAATAATCGCATTTATCTATCGAGTTTGTGATGGACATGGGCGTACGCAGGAGGTCGCCAATCTAAATCTTTGAAAAAGTAAAAAAAATTTGCGAGATTTAGCTTATTTTTCCCATTCTACACCCCCTCCGTCTTAACTAAAGTCCTCTGTACACAATGAAGATAGGTTCAGAGTACAAGATAGAATAGATAAAAAATATATGTTTTGCTCGGAGGTTTAAACCCTAATGAGCGGAATAAACACACAATTTTTGTTCAATATATAATAGTTTCTACAGAAGTGATCATTTGTAGGGACATTGAAAAAATATTTATTTAGCCGCTTAAAGCAGACTTTTTTTAATGAGTACTAAAATCGCACTGCGTGAAATTTACGGCATGGAATTCCAAAACCTTCGTAAGCGACTTCGTTTTTATTAATTAAATATTGTCGAATAGTTGACGCCACTCCATCTAATCCAAAATCTCTAGATTGATCAGAACACTCATACAAGTTCTAGTTAGCACACTCATACAAGTTCTAGTTTCACATTCTTTCTCTAAATCACTTATTAGAACACTCGGACGTACAATAAAAACAAAACGGATAAAAAAAAATTATTATAAGTAAATTTGTCTTAGGTAAATCATAATTAAGGTGTCAAGAAAATGTAATATATTTTAGGATAATTAAATTATTATTTTTTTTCTTTTTGAGGTATTTTTTCTCAACCGAAATCTTTGGCGCCTGTGTGCGCCGCACACATTGCACGCCGGATTGGCGCGCCCTTGAATGCAATAAAAAGTTACGGCTTTAAAACAACTTTCCTTTGTGACGTGACAAACTCACTCTCAAAACGTATAGGGTACTTACCATTGTCTTAGAATCTTGAAATTTGGCCCTAAGGAAGGTCTTATAGCACACGTAGAGGAAAAAATCCGGAAATCATTAATTTATAATTCGATATCAATTTAAACGTGTCAAACTCTTCTACGATCTGTCTGTGAAGAACTTTTGATTTCAAGTACGGCTGAAAGTATCAAGTTGAAATTAATATAAAATAATAAGGTCCAGGGCCCCATTGTTTTGTAAAAATTTCTAGCTTCTAACTCAATACAAGAAAAAATTACGGCGTTTAAAATAAAATATCCCGCTTTCTACCAAGCGTAAATCAAAGCGACGAATTTTCCATAATCGTGACTCACGCCAATTAACGTATTGTAACGCATTTTTTTTTTTTTTTGTACAACATAAATTGCAGTCACGAAATTAGGGGATAGAACAATTACAAGAAACATCTAGGTGTAAGTAGGTAGTTCTTATTTTTGTATATTAAACTAGGTACTTACTAAGGTTTAATATTTGTAATATTTTGAAATACTAAATCTATTTTTTTTCTCATAGTTTCAAGAATAAAGATTAAACTTTACCCCGTTGTAATATGAGGAATTTTTCAAAGTTGTAAAAGAAAAATGTTTAATTTTGTTTGTATTTTCGGTGATATGATATAATGGTATGGAACCCTCAGAATGCAAGTCCTACTGGAACTTGTCCTGTTTTATTTTCAAAGTGAAATGTATATTATTCCATGAGAATGCAAAATGATTCTACATGGAATTCAGAATTCTATCGAAGTTGAAACCTCATTTAAAAGACTACTTCGAAATTCTATGGTACAGTCTAAAGGTTTACACTCATAGGCGTAGCGTGACCGAAAATTTTGGGGGGGCACAAATGTTTATTAACTACACACGCGCGGGCACGCACACATTCCTATATATATACAGTGGTAATCTTTTGGTTAAAAACGACCTCGCAGAAATTTTTTACATTGGGTAAAAGGAGTTCAGTTTCGATCTTCTAGCCCCCTAGACCAAAAAATTTATTTTTCTTTACATTTGTTGTATAGTAATTTTTGAATTTTTTGCGAAATGTTTATGTGATTTTTAACGTTTTTTTCGCGTTTTGCGACAATTTCTTAGCATTTGTGTTAGGAATTAAGTTTCAATCTTTTAACACAATATAGTAAAATTTGCCCTCTGCATTTTTTTAAATTTTTTGCGAAATTTTTATGTTTTTTTTTTAGCGTTTTTATCTTTCCGAGGCAATTTTTTAAACATTCGTACGAGAAATCTGGTTTTAATTTATCATGCGATTTTTCGGGTTTCGTGGCGATTTTTTTTACATCCGTAAACGGAATCCAACTTCAATCATTAAGTCCAAGATAGCAAATTTTGTGATCTGCGATTTTTAGATTTTTCACGAATTTTGTATTCAATTTTAAGCGTTCCGCGGCGATTTTCTTAATTATTCGTAAAATACATCTGGTTTCAATTTTTCAGCCAGATATAGTACATTTTGTTCTTGTGATTTCTAAATTTTTCATAAATTTTTTATGTGATTTTATGTGTTTTTCCGCGTTTTGTGGCAATTTTTTAACATTTGTGATGCGAATCTGGTTTCAACCTTTTAACCCATTATTGTAAAATTTGTCCTCAGCGATTTTTAAATTTTTCATGAATTTTTTATGAGATATTTTGCTGTTTTTTCGCGTTCTGCTGAGATTTTTAAACATTCGTAAAAGGAGTCCAGTTTCAATTTTTCAGCCCATTGTACTAAATTTTGAACTCTGCGATTACACTCTAAAAAAAAATCCGTGAAAATACAAAAGATTTTCCGTAAAATTTTACGGAGAAGTTTCATTTTTTCAAAATTACAGTACAATTTCCGTAAATGGCATTAGTTCCGTTAAAGAGATTTCATTCCGTAAATATTCAGAAAGTTTTCTGTAAATTTAATGAATTTTTTCCGTATTTCTTTGAAAACAGTACAATGTCTGTATTTCTTCCAAAATAGTGCAATTTCCGTAAATGACGTTTAAAGGTTGAGTACAGAATTCGTCTTTTTTGAAATGCTAATTAAGATTGTTGTATTTACTAGAGTTCTTCTAGGATACAGGCCTGGCTCGGCTCGATCCTCTGGCCCATTCTAACCGAGGCCATGTCAATTTATTGTGAAAATAATAGTAATATTTATATTTTTTAATGAAATATTTAGAAACTTATTTTATTTTTATAAATTACAATTTTTTTTTTAATCTACTTATTTTTTTCTTGATAGTATTTCAAAATTATGATTTTTTTTTCACTAATTTTTTTTTTAATTTATCTTTTTTAATGTGATGCAATATTGTGATATTTAAAGGTTTCATAACATAATATCTCTGCAAATTATAGCTATGCAAATTGGTATTAAACTAAACTGATTTGGCTTATAAATTTATGAATTACGCTAAAATTTATTATTTTATAAATTATAATTTTACAAAGTTTACAATTTTTTCCTTAAATTTATAAAGTTAGTTAATATTTTTTCTTTACTTTTATAAAATTCAAGTTTTTAATTTTATAACGTTTTTAATTTATTTCGGTAGTTCATATTTTTATAAATTAAACTAATTTAATTTAAATTAAATCAGTTAGTCCATATTTAAACTTACCTATCCCAAGGTCATTAATTTCAAATTTCTCTCTCTCTGTCTCTTTTTTTAAAAAAATTTTAAAACTATTCAGTTTAACAGAACTGTACGCAAAAGCTCTCAGCATAGCTGAAATATAATGATTTAATTAATTATAAAATTGTTTGTTTGCTTAAGTTTTTTTTAAATAACAGATTAAAAAAAAATAATAGCATGTAATAAACAATTCTGATTAAGATAATTGTTGTTTTTATTGGAATTGAAAATTAGAAAATCAGGCAAATAATTTAAAAAAAAAGCATATGGTCGAAAAAAGAAAATGTTGGTACCAGTGTTGAATTCAGGGGGTGGCGCGGAGGGGACATTATCCGAACATTGAAATGCTCCCCACCCCCGGAAGATTTGAGATTTCATACTTTTAATGGTCAAAAAGTGCAATCCCCCCCCCCCCGGAACTCTATAATGTCCCCTCCGGAGCCACATAAATCTCTCCCGGAGAAAAATGTCTGAATTTCACACTGGTTGGTATTGTTACAAAAAGAAGCAATTATTCCTCTTAATGCAGTGTTTTATGCATATAATACATAATGAATTAAAATTTATCTATTATAAGGCACCAAATAATACAGCAAATTATTGAAAATTATGAAAAGAAAATACATTAAAAACATTGGAAAAATCCATCTACAGATAAAACCTCAAGTTTTTGCATCATAAAAAGTGATTCAAATAAGTAGCAGCATTTGAGCGAGCATCGCAACTGTTCATAGTGCGGTGGTTTAAGTCATCAGGTTAGTACACGGGACATTGCGGGTTCAATTCCCGCTTGCGGCAGGGGTTGGGTAATTTCTATAAACTCACTCAGGTATGAGAAAAATAAGCAGAAATGTATCTGTCCGTTATATGGTTGTCCTCGCGAAGCTACTTTTTTTTTTTGGTCCTATAAAGGTTATTTTAACGACATAAAAATTTCTAAAAAATACGGAAGATATCAGTTATAAAACGGAAATTTAAAAACGGAAATTTCAGAATTCACGGAAAATTTCCTGGAATTTACGGAATTATTTTTCCGTTAAAATACGGAAATATTACTGGCGTCTCGATTGCCAGTACAATTTCCGTTTTTTTTCAGGAATTTTTTTTACAGTGTACATTTTGTACTTACTGATTTTAAGCGCGAATTTTTCATGCGACTTTTTGCGGGTTTTCTTTTTGGCGTTTCGTGGAAGTTCTTAACATCTGTAACAGGAATCCAATTATAACCTTTTGGCACAAATTATTTTAGCCCAATATAGTAAATGTTGGCTTCTTTTCAATAATGTTTATTCGGAACTCGTTATAGCGAATTTGTTATGTGAGGTTTAGCGTTTTTTCGTGCTTTGCGACGATTTTTTTGCTATTCGTAAAATGAATCCAGCTACAATCTTTTAAACCAATGTAATAAATTTGGTTCTCTGCGATTTTTAAGTTTTTCGTGATTTTTTTTTCAGTTTTTACGCATTTTGAAGCGATTTTTCTAACATTCTTAAAATAAATCCGGTTTCAGTCTTTAAATATAATACCGTTAATTCTGTCCTCTGAGATGTTTTAATTTTTCTTGATTTTTTTATGTGATTTTTTTATGTGATTTTTTTTCAAGTTTCGTGGAGATATTTTCACATTCGTAAAAAGAATCCGATTTTAAACTTTTAGGTCACTAGAGTAATTATTTTATCTTTTCAATAAAGTTTATTCAGAATCCGTACTATGATTTTAATTTTTCATGCGATTTCAACGCTTTTTCGCGTTCCGCGGCGATTTTTTGACATTCATAAAAGGAATCTAGCTACAATTTTTAAACCTAATGTAATAAATTTTGTTCTCTGAGATTTTTAAGTTTTTCGCAATTACTTTTTGCAAATTTTACATTTTTATGCGTTTTGCGGCGATTTTTCTACATTCGTAAAGGAAATCTGGTTTCAATCTTTAAACACAATATAGTAAATTTTGTCTTCTGTGCTTTTTGAATTTTTCGTGTTTTTTTTTTTTTTTTTTTTTTTTTTTTAGAATTTTTTTTTTTTTCACGTTTTGTGGAAATATTTTCACATTCATGAAAATAATCCACTTTGATATTTTAATCTAATACAGTAATTTTTTTTATCTTTTCCATAAAGTTTATTCATAATCCGTACATGATTTTAATTTATCATGCAATGTAAACTTTTTTTTTTTTTTTTTTTTTGCGTTTTTAACATTTGTAAAAAGAGAGATTTTTAGCATTTCTTTGCATTCTGCGGCGAAAGGAATCCGGTTTATATATATTGTATTAAAATCGCGTACATAAAAAATTGTACGCGATTTTCTGCGGTTTTTCGCGGTTAGCGGCGATTTTTTAACACTTGTAAAATGAATTCGTTTTCAAGCTTTTAGACCAATAAATTATATTTTGTCCTATGCAAGTTTTGAATTGCTCACGAATTTTTTTGTGCTTTTTCGCTTTTTCGGCAAATTTTTGACCTTTTTTTTTTTCGAAACGGAAAGAACTAACTCTATTAAATTTTCCTTTCCTGCGATTAAATTAAAGTTGGAAGAATACAAAATCGTCGTAACGTGAACTACGATGGTCAAAATATTAAACTAATTTGGGTCGAAAAAAAAAATTCAAGATTAGTTTGATTAGAGACCAGATCAGGCGTAGCCTGCACGGATGTACGCTGTTGACAGCAGTTGGACCCCACTACCAGGTTCATTTAATTAGAGGTTTACTTGGAAAAAAACCCGACCAAGTAAATGAGGAAAGCTCCGCTAGATCATTTTATTGAAATTAATATTTTTGTTACAAATATAATATACAGCACCACAACAACTGTATCTGGCGCGTGATGGGGGGGGGGGGGGGGGGGTGCCACCCTTGGTACGGCCCTGATAATAAATAAAATACATTTATCAAACTTTTAAGATATTTGAAATAAGTTTAAACAGCACTTTTAAGAAGTAACTAATCATTTAAGGCATGTGCGCCTGCAAAATTGTATGGAAAATTGCACCTTCGATAGCAACGGTTTTGCTTAACAACGGTATTTCTGGAACAGATTACCATCGTTTACCAAGGTACAGCTGTATATTAACTTAAAACAGCTCATTCAAGAAGACTTACATTAAAAAAAAATCATAACCATTGCATCTCAAAAATGCGAAGGTATAGTAGAAGATTAAGTGCTGTCAATAAAAAAAAAAATATATTAAGTAAGAGAGAGGAACATATTTAATAACTAAATGAAGAAAATATTAATTATTTTTTATAATCTTAGTGATGTGTGGTTGAATTCCATTGGTAAATAATTCCAGCAACACAGCTTGAAAAAGCAGGATATTTATGACTTGATTAAATTATAATTAAAGTTACAACAAATTAAGTTAAATATATATTGCGGGGAAACAGAACTCTCTCTCTGATTAACACAACTGCATTTTATAAAGTCTACAGACGGAATGAGAAGAAAAAAAAAAAAGAACATGTAGATACTAACTGCAGCGGAAAAAACAGCTGACACATTGAAATTGTCCGCAGCTGTAAGAGAGTGATAGTTCAAACTTTCGTTTAATGAATGTTCGTATCAGGGTTTGTACTGCACAACACAATTTTTGCTACCAAATTCATTAATTCAAAGAAAAAGAGCTGAGCTATTTAAACTGATCTGACATCTGATTAAGTAAAAAAAAATGTAAAATGAAAATTAAAGTAGTTATTTCATTTCCATTTTGGGTCAATACAAGACGAGTCTTAATTGACTGTATCATATTTTAGAAATTGATGTTCAGAAAGTTGGGGGGGCACGTGCCCCCTCGTGCCCCCCCGAGGCTACGCCTATGTTTACACATAGTGTTCTGAAATTAATTTTCTGTTGGAAGTTACATTACGAATTTATTCGAATTGTTATTATTATTATTTATTTTGGCATTCTGATCATAGGCGTACAAAGAACTTTCGTTAGTGTGTGTGTGTGTGTGTGTGGGGGGGGGGGGGGAGAGTAAATACTTCCGTCGCAAAACCCAGTTAATTCTAAAAAGAAAAGAAAAAAACCCAGCAATATTTTTAAAAGTATTATATTTTCTAATCTTATCAAGTCCGTAAGCATAATGAAAGATGTTGGGGTGAAGGAACTCTCGCCCCTGAAATAAACGGGAAAGAATCTATTCATATATTACTTTAACAGAAAAGCATTGTAGCTGAAAACCTATAAGGTCACTCCTCCAGCACTCAACAAAAAACCATTGGCTATGGGCTTGAATTATTTTTTACTTTTTTATTGTTTATTATCTTTTCTTGAATAACAGAAAGACAATAGAAAACTAAAATATAAAGATTTTAAACCTCATTTGAGAATCTGTGCATAACTCTCTGCCTAGCTATTGGTAACTCGATGGTACTTGATACTGAGCAATGTTTGCCACTATGATGTCGTACAAAATCCTGAAATTCTTCGATGTAAATTAGTGACGATTATTTCATGTGAGAGATATTGGTTACCTGTATCTGTGAAAAACGGGTACGTATTAGTAAGTAATAAGTATTAGTATGTTGAGAAGTTGTTTTAAAGACAATAAAAACTTTTGCCATGAACATTATAGCAGAAAATCAAACATTTGCTATGAGTATCAGGCACTAGAAAAAACATTTTACCCATAACTGGATAGAAAAGTTCGACATGGATTTTTTGTCATGGAATTGTAGGCCATTCCCAGTGGTGTGCATCCCCTTTTGAAGGATTCTTTTTAAAATGTAGAAAAGTAGTGCACAAAATCACAAAGGCATTATGGGGATGTTTTTTGGAATATATCATATTTGATCTCAATAAAGGATATCACTAGAGGATTATTCTATGAAGAAGTTTCGGTCTCTTAAAACCGTAAGGGAATTGCAATTCTAATATTTGTCTAGGCCTTACTAACGTCGAATTCCAAAGTTAACGTCCTTAAAATAAATTAGTGTAAGAAATTACTTTATCATTCACACACACAAAGTGATAAATCTCGGCGTACTTGTGAGCATATGATGTAAATTGTCCGTGATTTGTCAAAAAAAATATATAAATCTTCTTATTTTGAAATAAAGTATCTTCAGAAACGTTTGAGAACAAATAAAGAGTGTATCTCCAGTTCTCATAACAATCCCAGTAACGTTGCCGCAGTTCGCCCTGCTCTTTTTTGAAACGTCATTTCCAGAGTGAGAATGACAGCGGATGTGATTTTAAAAAATGACACAATTGTACACAATGAAACGTACACAATGAAACAATGTAGCGTCTTTAGCTAACACATAGCTTCCAACTCATTTTTCCAATATTTTTCAAGTCAAAGAAACTTATTTTGAAACAAAAACTTTATTTAATAAACGAAACCAAAGAAACAGAAACAGTAGATTGTTTCGAGGGTATATTTCAGTTGTTATCAACTCTACTCACTTTATATGAGTATTTGTGTATCACATCTTAAAGGAGACATGACAAAAATAGTATAAAAGTAGCAAAAATGCATTGTAAAATGAAAGAAAAGCAGAGGATTTCACGGTCAACTTCATCAGGCAATCCGAAATAAGTAAGATAGCCAATCAAGATTAACTTGCGTAAAGCAGCCAATTAGATTTAATTTGCAGTTTAAGAATGGAAGGAGGAGAAAGAATGATAGGTACCACATAGAAATAAGACATGTTTTATTATATAAATTTTATTATATAAAAATATGTTTATTTGACTCGAAAATCTTCAAAGTGGTCGCTATATTAACGAGTCCGTTAGCTCATTGTCCCGGACACCAGTATGTTCTCTAAACCCTTAGAGTTCTGAGTCAATCCGACCATTTGACCAGGACATGTGCCATTATATATAGTAGGCAGCAGAAAAATTGGCTAATATATAAGTAAGAATAATCATGTTAGGAAAACATTTATTGTAACACAGCTTGCATTGTCGTGTTCAAGAAACTTACCAAACATATAATGGTTTATTTTGTAATATTTTTACTACTTAGGGAAATACACCGTTTTAATCGTCTTTTCACACCAATGAAAATAAGACTACAACTGCATCATAAATTTACAACAGTGAGTTCCCATACCATAATACTAGTTGAATCCTCTCTAGAAAGTATTTAGTTTACTGATAACTGGCTAAAGTTTAATACGGCTGAAGCAGGGTTCTCGCTGCCGATCGTCATTGCGCCAAATCGCGACAAAATTTTCCATCTGATGAGAAAACAAAAGAATCGCCAAATTGAGAGAGTTGACATTTTTTTTCTTTCGGCGACACTATCAATGGTATTATTGAACGTTTGAATGTTTTTTGTGTAATATTATTTGTATTTTGATTTTTTCCAGATTCCATTCATATTTTTCAAAATTTTATTTATATATTTATTTATTTGTTTTCATTTAACCCACTAACATGCTACCCCGAATCCAGAGTAAAATCTGGTTTTGTTTCATAACACTACAGTAATAAACTCTGTCTAAAGCGGTTATCTCGACCGAGAAAATTCCACGTAGACATCATTCTGTCTTAGACTGTCTTAGAGTTTACTATATTGAAAATCGTTCTGCGGGATATTAAAGTCTTTATGTCTTATATAGAGTTCGCTTCAAACAGAGTCTACTGTATTTAAAAATAAATAGGGCTGGCATTTTTTCTAGACATTGCAAAGCATGTATAATACACTTTTTTATTTGTTTCTATAGCCGATAGCTAAATTTAAATCAATAGCCGATCTAAAAAACAATAAAACAAAAATAGAACACATATTGAGAAAGGAGTAACGTCAGGGGTTAAAGAACTAACTTTCAACCATGGTGACTTTGTCTAATTTTTGGTCTCTTGTTGTCTTTAAAGATCTAAAAATTATTGAAATTTTCATTTAAAGAATTTCTATTTTTTTTTCAAGTTTCAAGATATGAATTGTAAATTAAAAAATTCACATTTAGTATTTTTAAAGAATAGTTTTTTAAATTAATTTTTAAAAAGTGGGATAAAGTCACCCTGACCTGGGGTGACTTTGCCTCAGAACTAAAAAATCATCGAATAAGCATTAAAACTTTGTAAGACAATGCGAAATCACTATTATTATAGAACAATAAATCATTATAAAAAAAACTATGTCCAAAAAACCCACAAATTTTGTATGAAAATAAATAGAAAAACAAAAATATATTTAAAAATGACGATTACGCAAAACATGCAAAAACAATAAACAATTAAGAAAAGATAAGATTAATCTTTTTCAAGAGAACAAATTTTTAGATATATTAACTTATTTCAGGCACTGAAAAATACTTCTTTTAGAAGAAGTAGGTCTTGGAAGGTTATTATTAATTTTTAACCTTTTTGCTTATTCTTTAAAGTAGTGATTATAAATGAATATTTTTTGTGGCTTTTCTTTGATTCTCTGCATGTTGTAGAACCACATTTACTGCTTTCTGCAGCGTTTTATCAACATATTTTTTTATAATTACGACTATCTACAGGAGATTTATACATATGAGGCATTATTACACCAGCGCCTTTACAATATATATATATATATATATATATATATATATATATAAACTAAATATAATAAATAAACTAAATTTTTGATGACTTTGTTCTGAGACAATCTCACCCCAAATTGGCATTCACAATGCAAGTTGTGAATAAAGTCAATGTAAAATCTAAAATATCAAATTAATATATATAAATCTCACTGATTTGTAAAGTAAACATATTAAGAAATTAAAAAATGTATTTATCACTTCACAGTAACGAGTAAAAATATTTTTTCCAGTTAAAAGTTTCTCCCAGCCTTTGAGCGTACAAAACAACAACGGAAGCTATACCAAACTCAATTTGGAAAATGCTGAATTATTTAACTTATGTTTAAGCTACTGCTACAATCTGCCAGAATTTGGCATTACTAATTAATTTTATTGTAACAAATTTTATTTATGACACGTTTTGTCTTTATCCGTGGGTTGGGAAAAAGTCACCCCAGGGTGAACAAAGTCACCCCTATTGACGGTACTTTAGAATTAATATCTCACGGCGAATCTATTGCTAACATTATTTTCAGTTGGCTATTGTTTTTCTCTGATGGTTAGCCAAATTGCTATGGTTAGTTAAAAGCCAGTGACCCTGGGCTGAAGTCTGGTAAGTTTAGGGACCATTAAATTGTTAACTTTCATGATTCTCAAGAATTCTTACTATTAGGTACTTTTAAGAAGTCCCTTTAAAAATAACTAGCATCTTTAAAAATTGTACCAGTCGTCCATTGTAAGACTAAATCATTGTTTGCATTTTTAACAGGCTTTTTCAAGCTGTTTTTGGATAAGAAGCTACAAAATACTTCAGACGACGTTGATCACTAGCTTAAAAAATGGTCTTCCGTCATACTCTAGGACTGTAGCTTTTGACTAAATGCCTTTATTTTACTCAAAACTTTTATTTCTGGATTATATGTTCTAAATCAGGGGTTCCAAAACTTTTAGACCGACATATCACGAAATCGAAGTTCATACTTCCGCGTACCACCAGGTAACAAACATAAAGCTAGTATAGAAAAACCCGCAAAAAGGAACCTGTCTAAAGCGAAATATATATCCGGTCTTTTATGTTTCCGCCTTAGCAGGTTTTCCTATACCAAAACACTGTATTTTGATATTGTATGCATTGTTAAATATGAATGATTCCATTACTAAATTGTTACTTAGAGTGACTGCTTTATAATAACATTCAAGTAAACTAGTCGTTGGGGGCCACCGTAATACTTACCCATCATGGAAATGCATAATATAAAATATGAAAATAAAACATGTGTAAGCTACTTACAAAATGCATTGCAATTCGTATAAAATCGGGCTTGATGACGTCATAAACTGTAAATGCTCTATTACTGAATTGCGTAAAAGAAACACCCTTATAACTCCAAAACTAATAATCATATTAACTAACGGTTTATTTCGTCGGATTAAGAGTTGTATTTGCAATTAAAATATATCTTTGAATTGAAATTTGGATGAAATACAGGGTCATGAAAAATCGAAGAGTGTGGAAAATAGGATTACAAATATCTCAGCAACTCATTATCCGACCGACTTCATTCTTTATGAAAAATTTATGTTTTTTTATTGTCTTTTATATTCATTTATTAAAATAAACAATTTCGAAAATTTTTATATACCTTTTATCAGAACGAATATTTCGAGAGTCCGAAAAAAAATAGTTTCTGATAATCGAGGCTACTGAAATTCAATAAGCTTCTTCCCATTATAACTTACTAAGTACACACCCAATTTCAAGTCTCTATCTCAATTTATTCGGGAGATAGAGCGTTTACAGACACACAGTCGGACGGCAAATTTTTTTTTCTAAAAATATGTTTTTCGGAATCTCCAGTGTCTGAAACGTGTAAATCCGTCAATTTTTTTTTTTTTTTTTTTAAACGATTCCAAGATTTACCGTATACTACGTATGATGGGTAAGTAAAAGTATTAACATCATTCATTTTAAACAATGCATACAATATCAAAATACAGTGTTTTGGTATACAAAAAAAGCTACAATACTTAATGATATATTGGCGACTGATTCATATACTGTTATAGTAGGCTGATTGCACTAATTTGCTTCTATCGCTAATGAAATGGGTGGGCTTGTTTTATAAAGCACAGCTTCCTATCCTCATATCTGGCTCAATTTTAGGTAGCATTAGTCATAAGTCAGATTCGATGTTTAGTTTATTCCTGTATTTGTTTTTCATATAACGAAACTTTTTTGAAAATTTCCAAGTTAATAAAGACAAGCGTTTTTGATTCCATAATAATATGCTGCATTCTGTATTTTATTCCACGTATACCAATATCGGACTTCTGCGTATCAGTAGCCAGAACTTCACGTACCAGTACTGGTACGCGTACCATAGTTTGGGAACCCCTGTTCTGAATGGTTTCTAAAAGTATCTCTGTTCTCATTCTAGCCTATCTCAGATTAATAGAACGTTTTCTTTGAAATTGGAGAATGTTTTGCATTGCTATTTTCATAACTTTTCCGTGTAATTATTTCTTTAGAACAAGAATCCTATCTTTACGGAAATAAAATTAATAAAATTATTGTACACTGTCATTATGTTTGCTTATCTAATATATTTCAAAACTAAAAGCAAAGTGGTAATTGCATTATTTATTGAAAAAAAAAATTGCATAAAAAGAATTACTGCCATTTATTTTTTGCTCTGTACTGTACACTGTGAAAAAAGACAAACGTTTCTTAATCTAGGACAATATAATGTAACCACAAATGAAAATATACTACAATAACCTCTTGCGATTTATCCACGATTCCGAAAATCGCACTTTATCTTTAGAAACCTGAAAAACCAATATATTTTCAAGATTTAAAGAAGAATTTATAAAAACTAAATTTTTTGTGCTGCCACTGATTTTCGGAAATGATTCCGAATAGTTTTCATAGTGTATTAATCAGTTTTCTTAACCTGGAATATAGGTTTTACGGATGCTATCAATTTTTAAGTAAACCTTTTCATGTTCAACAAACATAGTTTACAGACAAACATGATAAATTAACAGCATTAATATTAACACTAAAATAAATATTATTTTGTTATTTTTGCATGTATAAATACCGTTACGCAACTGAAAATGTTTAGTTGAGAATTGATAGCATAAAAAAAACGATATTCTGGTTTGAGAAAATTGGTTAATATGCTATAAAAGCTACTCGGAAACGTTTCCGAAAATCAATGGCAGCCAAAGAAATTTTGTTTTTATAATTTCTTAAAATTTGAAAATATATTGGTTTCTGAGGTTCTGAGGATAAAATTATTGTACACTGTCAATCAAGAACGCTTTTCAGAATCGTGGGTAACTTGAAAGAGGTTATTGTACTTTTTCGCACGTGGTTATATTATATTTTCGAAAAGTAAGAAACATTTTTCTTCTTTTTTTACAGTGTACGCACCGCAGGCCTATGATCATGAAAGTGGAATTGGGCACCGTAGGCCACGATCCCATATGGATTACAGCGGCGGGGAGTTTTAGTTTTAAGAGTGGAAAATTAAGGCATTTTGAGTTATTTGTATATTTATTGTTAGTGAAAATGCTGTATTCTGCAATTCGATTTTTACTGTGAAATTTCGGTGTATGTAAGTTGTACCAATGCTTCAAATGTTGTACATTTTATTTATAACTAGCAGTTTACGACCGCTTCGCTGGTAGATTTTTCCAAACGAACCTCGACATATTTTAGCTCCACCTTTCACCGCCAGGGGGCTCATTCTGTTCCAAACAAACCTCTTTCCGAACGAACCCCCGGACCAGGTCCCCGCTGCCTACGGCACCGTATAGCAGACGTGCTGTATTAGTTTCCCTTTCCACCGCCAGGGGGCGCCAGATCTATATACCTTTAACATTAAAGTGATATTTAAATTACGACCGAACTCCCCCTCCCCCCTAATTTAACCAATGACCTTTAATAAAGAACGTACGGTGTAATTTGGCTACGTATCAATTCGCACTTTGAAAAAAAAATCACGAGGTTGTTACGTATGTAAAAGGTAAATTTCTAAATGTCAATCTATATCGTAAATCACAAATGTGTGCGTCAGTAATGTTGACGTCATAACGATGCGGAGAACAATGAGGTTAAAATGAAAAAGTTACAACAATGGAGCTTTAACATTTACAAATATCGGTAACTTTTGAAACAAAAACAAAATAGCGCGTTTTTTGATTTGTCTTCGCGTTTTCTTTTCTTTTCAGAAAGTAACTAGTTTTTTGGAAAAATTAAGAAACAATACCGGCCTATTTTTATAAAAACTGAATTTTCGGATGCAGGAAATTTTTCTACATATGTGTGGTGAGTTTTAAATACCTCAAATACTTTTCTTAATATTCGCAAATTAGTGAAAACAAACCACTCGTTGCCATCGGCAAAAGAGAAATAACCGCTTTTTCGCCACCACGTACCTTAGCGTTTTATATATAGAGATAGATTGTAATTAGATTCACTAAATAGTCAGAGTTATTACTTCAGAATTGCAATTAATTAAAATTCGTCTACGATTCAGAAAAATGTTCGAGTACACCTCAACAAAACGGTACGCTCTATGCGAAAAAGAGAAGAAACCGTTTAAGTCACAATAAAGTTTGTTAAAATTAGATGCATTATTGAAAAATAAACGCGATAATGCGTTACTTTTATTTCGGTCCACGACAAAGCTGCGATCGCTTTCAAAGGATATATCGGAGATTTCTTCTGAATAATACATTAGAATTTCATTTTCTCTTACGCATCTGAACAGTTTCACAAATCTCAGAAATCGTTCTGAGAGCAAGATGAATGGATTTTCCACGATGCGCAAAATATTACGGGGAAAAAAAAACCCACCGAATCTTAGGTGTATTTTTTTTTTTTACTTTAAAGGATCGCAGTACCTTAAAAAATATATACATGTTTTAAAATTTACGGTATGATAATTAAGGGTATAGTAACAAATTAATTTAATTTAAAAGAAAAAATCATTTGCTTCTTCAGATAAATTTAAAGCTAGAAAGAAAAATCATGCTTCAAGCACAGATTACAAAACCCTTTCCAACACATTCATAATACTGTAACAAAAGTTCTCCATTTAACCTCTTAATCTTCGCGCCCTATAAGTGTAGGCTACTTTAAAAAAATTCAGATTGCTTGATTACCACCAGTTTTTTTTAAGTAGAAATATTCACCTTATTTAATAGGCAAATAAAATAAATGCGAGAATAAAGCCAATTACACTATTTAAAAAAAAAAAAACTGGTGGGAATCAAACAATCTGAATAAAACAGGCGTAGCCTACGCTGCCCATGAATGTCTCGGGCACGATGATTAAGTGGTTAATAAGGTGAAAGATGATATTTAAGTAAATAATTTGATAACACATTTGAAAAAAAAAATTTAACCATTTAGCATCTATAGTCGGAAAAGTATTTTGTGAAGCCCTGTATATTATCTATAAATTTGTATATACATAGTATGCTAAAATTTAGTTCAATTAGGAAACGCATAGCATAGTTGTAAATTCTCTTTCAGCAATAAACGTCAATAAGTGAAAATGTATTATTTTGTGCAACCTTTTTATAAATATTATTAAATGATTTTATGAAGAAAAATAATTTAATCAAGAAAAAATGCAATTCTTGCGATAAAATTTGGAAAATTTAATTTTTTAAATAAATTTAAGAAAGTTTTAAAAACCACACTTCTCCTACAATTTTGAACTTTTTGAAGTACTTTTTTGCATATTTCTCTTACAAGTACTTTTCGTACTCTATAACTGCAAGCTAATTAGTTTAAGAAAAAGAAATAAATAAAATGTCATGACATACGTATAAATACAGAAAAAAAAGCTATTTGCTTAACATTTTTATTTTTTTTTTTAAATAAACTATTTATATTACTGAAATTCGATTTTTAATTTTGTGAAATACACCTTAAAGATCATCTATAGAAATGGCGAATTAATTGAAAAGTATTTGTTGAAGTTTTAGCATTTTGATTATACTAATATAATGAGAAAAAAAATGAATTTAAAAATTGCAATCGTAAAGGGTGCAGAAAAAAACTTTTTCGCATATTTCTAATTATTGAATCTATACGGTATTTCGTAAGTAATACTGTAAGAAAGATAAATGTTAGATAATAATTTAATTTAGAAAATGTTAGATAATAGTGCTGGAATGATATTGCCAAGTGTACATTAGGTTACGATTTTAAAAATTAATTTATCATTCCACATAAAAATCAACAAAGAGCTAATTGTAATTTTGAATTTAGCATTAAAAAAATGATCGTATTTATCAAATAAATTCTCTGGGTCATGTAGAGATGCTGAAAGAAATACCAGCATATAGAATTTAAATTAAAGCGTTGTGATTATTTAGTTGAACATGACCTTAAGAGAAAGATGAAGTTAAGATTAAGCTGGTGTCCTTCCATAAATTATTCATCTAGAAAAAAAATCGCTAAATCAAAATTAAATAAAAGAAACTGAGTCATCACCAAAGAGAAGAAAAGTTAAATCTTGAATTTTAACATTAAAATTAGTTTATTCACAGTGTATACAATGATATTTACATTTAATCTATAAAATAAATATAAAGAACAATCATTATCATTAATTACTCGTATACTACTTGCTTCACAAAAAAATGCTATTTACAAATAGCATAGAAAAAAGTTTAATACTTAACATTATTATTTTTGATTGAAGGTTAATCTAATTTTTTTACGATGCAAAATTCCTGGGAGAACAATCCCTGTGTGCATTAGCATGCATCATATTCTTCCCACAAACAATTAAAATGTTATGCACAGTTATTACGAGCATATAATATTTGAGATACCTTTTTCTAGGTAGAGGTCATCCATCGTCCTATCAGCTCCACGTTCTTTTGTACGACGACACAAACACAAATAAAAATATATACTCCTTGCATTACAGTCAAAATGACTAAAGTAAACGTGCATTTTTTTGCACAACCTTCATTCTGGGTTAGGAAACTTCGAACTGAATCTTGGATGAATTTTTCTCTTCCTCTTCAATTCTGAGGGGGCGATGTTTTTTCTCCTCCTCTTAATTTTTGTGGGCCGTCTTTTTTCGTCTATTGGTCCTCCTTGAACAAAACCATGTTTTTCATTAGTCCACCGTTTTGACCCCTACTCTGGTCACGTGGTCTCAGGACTCCTGGAAAACGGATGATGTTTCTCTGCAGCTGTACAAGGCAGATTTATGACTGTCATATATTTGAGCAATAAAATCTGCCAACCTATTTCAGATGTATTGTAAAAGTGCAGACTTATGTCTCCATCTCATTATCAATGTATCTGTTGTTTACAGTGAACTATATATATATATATATATATAGAATAAAAACTTAATTATTTTAATTAAAATATTCTTATAAAATGAATAGGGTTTTGAGAGTCATCTCATTGTTCCAATGATTTCGATATCAAATATCATATTTGTATGACAACTCTGACTGTTTATGCATAATTATATTGTTTAGTGTTCTTTCATAATGAAAGATGATGAGAGGTTCATCTCTCCATCATTCACCCGGTCATTAGAAAAAAAAAATGAAGGCAGAGTCCTTCCTTTGTTTTTTGTCAGATTGATGCTCCTATTCACATCAGAGTTGTTTATTCACAGTACAGTTCAGTATATATCATGAAACAAAGTTCTGATAATTTAGTAGTTCAGAGTAGCAGATAATAGTCTAGCTGAAGTTTGGTTTATAGGAACTGCAGGTGGCAGTAACCTGAAATTGTGTCTTTCATACAACCACAGAACCTTTGGAAAAGTTCTACTTTACTGTAATCGTGGCATGCTGCATAGTTGATTCACTTGACAGGTTTTATATGCTCAATATTTATGTGCATTACGGAATTTGAATAACTTAAAAAACTTTAAGAATGCCAAAATAATTCAAAGCAAAATGAATTTGAAATAAAGTTTACATTTAAATTTAAATCCCAAAATACTACACAACATGGTAACTGGCAACTGATAAAAAATATACAAATTTATATATCAAATACCATAACTATGATTATATATGTAATACATTTCACTTTTTTTGCATACAACAACAATGGCATAAATATTCAACAATGGAATGTCTTTTATAAGCTATACAAGTATACAGACAATTTTGTTTCTACATTTTCTGAATGACAAAAGAAATATATTTGTCTCATTATTTGTTTATAAAACTTATGTTATTGAGTATAGTTTATACAACACACTTGATCTATCATTTATTTTTATTATTCAACAATAAAAGAAATGAAATATATATATATGCTTATTTCATCATTCAAACATCTTTATTTTAACACTACCCGCGTTGAGATTCTCTGTCGAATAAGAGAAGATGCGGAGATAAGGACCTTATCCCGCTTTCATTTTTTCTCCCACCTTTCATCCAAAGAGTGAAAGTGAGAAACACTCTCCCTTTACACCAGATTCTCTCTTCAAGAGATAAATAGTGGACCCTTCTACTTGAGCACGGGAAAGAAGGAAAAAAAAAAACGATTAGTACTACTAATCTATTTTCCTTTATCCCTGATGCCGAAAATGAGATGGTCCTATGGTCAGTTCAAAAACCTGTTTGCCCAGTACGAAGTGTACTTTTCTTGCAAAATGACGCGCGTTTTGTAGTTAGCACAGTTAGCGAACCTTGACTTCTCCTGCTCAAAAAGGATTTTCCTCGTAAAAAAAATTCGCATCCCAATAGAATTACACTATATTTAATCTATTTATTTTTTTTTGTTTTAGATGTCCAACAAGACCTGAATACCGCAAGCTACCACAACGTGTGTCTCCTAAGGTAACAAGGAAAAGAGAAAAAAATGGCAAGTGCTACTCGCAGTGGTTTCAAGCAGGGGGGTGGGGTTTTAGTAATGAATGTTTTTTCCTTCCAGGTTTTACTTCTATATACATATTTACACAATTTACAGTCAGAATTCCGAAAAAGTGATTCTGACTGCACTCTTTGATGAATTAGATAAACGGTTATCAATTCACTGTGTATAACTACGCAGCAACGGTGAATTGACTTCTCTCTTCTACTAAATCCATGGCCTTCTCAGAAAAAAAAATTTCTGAAATTAATTAAAAATAATGAATTATCCCGAATTCTACTAATGTTCTATCGGTGTTCAAATAGTCCCATATCTCATTACAAAATGATGTATTTGCTATCTGACAAATGTTTAATCCAATATCTTTAATTTCCATTATTATTTATATTTAATTGTATCTTACTTTATTAGCAGACTGGATCCCAAGATTTATCTTATGCTTTTGTAAGTACCAAAAAAAATTTTATTTTTGCACTAAATTTCCTTAGAAAGAAAAAAAAAAAAAAAAAAACATGATCTGGTTACAAATCTCCTCCCAGTTACATCAACAACGCGATTTACTAACTAACTGAAGTGTTTGTTTGTTCTAGTGAAAACTGATATCTAATTTCGCTGACACGATTTATCACTTTTGCTTGGATTCTTATCATTTGTTTATTTATGTCTATCCAAATATACGCGATATTATGATTACTTGAATTAATTGCGTGAGATCTCACAAATGTTTATATTCATGCATTATATTAGTATTATTATTCTTAGTATTTGTTTGTTTATAATTTGAAAAATGTTAAATTATCTTGTGAAAAAAATAATATAATTATTATTGAGTTATATAATATTTTTATGAAATTTTTAGGTTCGTACCACTGATTGGAATCGTCGAAAGATGCCCCTGTTTTCCAAAATTCTTTCATGATCCGGCCGGAAAATTGAATTGACTTCGCCAGCGAAACCAAATCGTCATGATTGAAAAAAAAAAAAACCCGGAGCACTCAACATCCGTTTAAAGTACGTACCATTTTCACTTTTAATAATTTGTTTGAATTTTTAAATTTTATAAAATATAATTCTCCATGCGTTTTAATGTAATTCTTTTATGTTTTTATTTAGAAAAACAAGTTTAAAATCTTAAAACATGGTGAATATTTTACATTATTTATCTTATTTTCATTACTTTTTAATGAAAGAAAAATTTTAAATCCGATTTTGATTTAGAAATTAATGTCTAAAACGAATTTTTTTTCCACATACTATATTGAATTTTATATTTAAAATATTTCTAACAAATGGTATTTAAGGAATAATTTTGAATCTTTATTAAAGTAATTCTGTCCTTAAAATCTTAATAAAAAAAACTTAATTACAAAATTTTTGTATAACTTTTATTCGTGAATTGTTGAATAAAACTTACTTGCATGACCGCTTATTTAATTGTCAATTAACAATAATTTAAAAGCAATTAGTTATTATATTATGATCATTTAAAATGGAAGTTTTCAATATTTGATACGGGATAATAAATAAATTTATATTTATTTCTTATTATCTATAAATATTTCAAGTTCCCTTTTATTTATTTCTTTATTTGTTTTGTTATTAATCTTTGGGAATTTCTACTTAGTAAAATAAGTTTGAAATCTATTTATTTGAACTATTTTATTTTTTTATTGCTTCTACTAAAGTTTGTAGTTTTATGAGCGACATGAGAATGAATTAATTTACTTGGAAGAATTATTAATTACGAAATTCTAAATTCTTCAAACAGGATTAAAATCAAAAGAAATTCTCAATACTGTCATAATTTTAACTTTCGAAATAACTTGAATCGAAAAGAATGTTCGCTCAACAACAAATCCTAAATTTAAATGGAAATGTTGTATAAATTATTTTAATGACTGTTCTCTGTACGTGTACACCTTGATATTTATTGCTCTCTTCTTTCAGAGAAAAGAGAAGTTCGCTGTTCAAGTACCACCCTCCTTGGGTTGAAATGAGCTTTACAGGAAATGAGACTCCCCCCAACTTGGCGTCATCCAATTGGTGAGAAAGATTTCATTCATTCCTCTCTTCTTAAATCCAGCTTATCTGCTGTCCCGTTTGTTTACATAGACAACCTGACTGCCCTGAACGAAAAAAAATCTTTTTTTTTTTTTTTTTTTTTTTTTTTTTTTTTTTTATGCACCTTAACTCTAATAAACCAACTGTCAAACTAAATCCTGTATCTTTAAAGAATTTAATTAATATATATTTTTTTTTAAATGACTCTCTGTCAAAATTTGCTCCTGATGGTTTTTTTTTTTTTTTTTTTTTTTTTATTGTCACTTAATTCAAATGACTGTGAAACAGGAATATGATATGTACTAACTGTGGGATTTTCCTTAATGCAACTTGCATCACCCAATATATTTAAAAGATTTAAATTAATTTAATTAAAAAAATTATATTTTCGTGCATAAACTCAGCCTAAACTGAAATGCAATGACCTAGAAGTCACATGCTATACACTCTTTTAAACATATTTCAGAGTACATTTATTTATTCTATATAAATTCTCACATTTTGAATATTTTATTATACAATTATTGTATTTTGTGGAAACATACCTTTTAAGTCTCTGCCTTTTATATTTACAGTGACTTACGTAATTTATTATTTTTTTCTTTCTCTTACAAAAAAAAATTACGGTTATTTGCTCCACTATGTGCTATCCAGTGAAAATTTTGACTTCACTTTGCCTTTTACTGATGGACTGTTATCAAATTATTTTGATGTCCGAGATAGCTGATTTCAGAATCATTCTTTCTTTTTTAAAAGAAAAAAAAATCTATTTAATTTTTGGAATATTTTTCTTTGCTTTTAGCCAATTTATCTTTTGAAACATTACTGTTTCTAGAAAACTGTGGTATTTTTAATAAAATGTAATCTTTTATTACCCACTGACTAAATTTGAATGCAAATATTTTACCTTTTCCTCATTTTACAAATCTTCTCATCGGTAAACAGATTATTCCTCATTAAATAAAAAAAATTCTACTTCAAAATTCTATCTTATTATTGTTATTTTGACCAATATATGTTTTCAGGTGCTACTCTTACTGTATGACTATTCTGAATATTTGATGTTTATATTTTGTCCAATTTTGCCTTATACATAAATTTTGATATTGTGAAAAAAATTGTTTATATATATTTATCATTTTGGGGGATTTATTTGAATTTCACAATTTTGTTAGAAAACATTACTAGAATCAAAACTTCTAATTCTCTACATGAATTAAGATTTGCCACAAAATTTGTTAGATAGGAGAGAGAGACAAAAAAAAAATTGTCCCAATCAAATTTTCATATAAATTTGCACATTTAAAAAAAAAAAAAACAGTTGTTTGTCATATGACACACATTGTTATATTTACAAAAAAATTTATTATTTTTTATTATTTTAAACCAAAATAATATAGGTTTTCTTTTTTGTTTGTCACTGTCTGTGACTTTTTCCGATTTTTCTTTTGAATTTGCGTTTATTATTGGGCATACCCTTTCAAACATTAGTTTTTGTGACCAGATCAAATTTACTTTACACATAAAAATATACAAAATTTTGTTTCACCTTATATAAATTTCAAAAATGAATTCTCACTATTTAAAATATTTCAGAACTATACATACATGATATATTAAAAAAAAATTAACATTTGTAGATACACATAACATTATTATAAAATATATATTGTAATTTCACTGCTTAGAATTGTATACATAGTAAAAATAATTTAAAGCATTTTGCAAGAAAACATCCTATTTCAGCTCTACATTCACTATTTGGAAATACATATTACAGTTGCATAAATAACCTCCAAATTTATATAAATGTGATCAGTGTACCATCAGTTTTATACAGAGTATCAGTTGCCAGATGACCTAATTCAAAATTCTCCCAGGAAATCTCGCATTGATTAACTCTAACTATACTATTGATTATTTGAAACATTTTTCTTTATTATTTTTATAGCTGTTATTGGTGATGCTCATAGTTAATTAAAATTTTATTTTTACTACAAATTAAAATTTTCATTGAAATTTAACTACGTAACCTACAAGATTAAAAATTAAAATAAATGTGATTTGCCTAAATTTTATTTTTTACAAACAAAAAAAAAAAATTTCTACTTATCAAATAAGAACAGCAAATCAATATATACTAGCTAACAAAATTAAATAGCCTTAAGCATTTATTTTTTACATTTATTTTACCACAATAATTTCCAGACTCGCATCCTAGCCAAATAAAAGGCCTGAGTCACGAAACACCATTAATTAGTCTTGTGATCATATGCTGGAATGATATTGCCAAGTGTACATTAGGTTACGATTTTAAAAATTAATTTATCATTCCACATAAAAATCAACAAAGAGCTAATTGTAATTTTGAATTTAGCATTAAAAAAATGATCGTATTTATCAAATAAATTCTCTGGGTCATGTAGAGATGCTGAAAGAAATACCAGCATATAGAATTTAAATTAAAGCGTTGTGATTATTTAGTTGAACATGACCTTAAGAGAAAGATGAAGTTAAGATTAAGCTGGTGTCCTTCCATAAATTATTCATCTAGAAAAAAAATCGCTAAATCAAAATTAAATAAAAGAAACTGAGTCATCACCAAAGAGAAGAAAAGTTAAATCTTGAATTTTAACATTAAAATTAGTTTATTCACAGTATATACAATGATATTTACATTTAATCTATAAAATAAATATAAAGAACAATCATTATCATTAATTACTCGTATACTACTTGCTTCACAAAAAAATGCTATTTACAAATAGCATAGAAAAAAGTTTAATACTTAACATTATTATTTTTGATTGAAGGTTAATCTAATTTTTTTACGATGCAAAATTCCTGGGAGAACAATCCCTGTGTGCATTAGCATGCATCATATTCTTCCCACAAACAATTAAAATGTTATGCACAGTTATTACGAGCATATAATATTTGAGATACCTTTTTCTAGGTAGAGGTCATCCATCGTCCTATCAGCTCCACGTTCTTTTGTACGACGACACAAACACAAATAAAAATATATACTCCTTGCATTACAGTCAAAATGACTAAAGTAAACGTGCATTTTTTTGCACAACCTTCATTCTGGGTTAGGAAACTTCGAACTGAATCTTGGATGAATTTTTCTCTTCCTCTTCAATTCTGAGGGAGCGATGTTTTTTCTCCTCCTCTTAATTTTTGTGGGCCGTCTTTTTTCGTCTATTGGTCCTCCTTGAACAAAACCATGTTTTTCATTAGTCCACCGTTTTGACCCCTACTCTGGTCACGTGGTCTCAGGACTCCTGGAAAACGGATGATGTTTCTCTGCAGCTGTACAAGGCAGATTTATGACTGTCATATATTTGAGCAATAAAATCTGCCAACCTATTTCAGATGTATTGTAAAAGTGCAGACTTATGTCTCCATCTCATTATCAATGTATCTGTTGTTTACAGTGAACTATATATATATATATATATATAGAATAAAAACTTAATTATTTTAATTAAAATATTCTTATAAAATGAATAGGGTTTTGAGAGTCATCTCATTGTTCCAATGATTTCGATATCAAATATCATATTTGTATGACAACTCTGACTGTTTATGCATAATTATATTGTTTAGTGTTCTTTCATAATGAAAGATGATGAGAGGTTCATCTCTCCATCAAATAGTTTAATTTAGAACAAAATAATGTAACCACAAACGAAAATATACAATAACAACTTTCGAGTAATTTACGATTCCGAAAAGCGTCCTTTATCTTTAGAAATCTGAGAAAGTAATATATTTTGAAGATGTAAAGAAACATTTATAAAAACAAAGACTCTTTTGTAGCCACGGACTTTCGGAAACATTTTCGAGCAGTTTCTGTAGTGTACTGTAAGACTGTGTAACACATTTTGAGGTTTTTCTCACATAAGCCCTCTTATAAGTAACCCAAAAATTACCAAACCCTTATTGCTAAACTTTGATATATCCCTTTCCTACATAACGACGTATTTCGCCAATCTAAATCTTTAATATAAATTGAGAAATTTAGTTTAAAGGTATTACATAGTTACCCCATTGGGTGGGATTACTTTGTGACTGTGTGTTTTTGCCTTGAAATGCAAGTGAAACAATTACTGTCACAAAGTTAGCAATAAAATGTTTAATAAAACATTTATTAAAACAATTTTTAAAAAAAATTGGCAGCTTAATCCAGGTCTTTGATTGCAAATAGCCCTAGATTGCCGCCCATTTCGCGTTGGCGGGTCAATGATTAATAAAACTTCTCTTTCTCGTACAAAATGTCATCCGGCTGGGCTGGCTATCTCTAGTGCGAATTAAACCACTCCGTTTCGCTCATCTTATATCCCTCGTCTTAAAACATCGGTCACTTCCAAGGATAAAGCATGTTCTCGTATTTGACCACCACAAAATCGCTCGCTTTGCAAGCACCTTTGGTATTGCCATTAGTGATGGGCCGATTCGAGATCTTTTAAGAATCGATACCTTAGTATTCGAAAACTTTTCAGAATCGAAATCAGAATCGATTCTTTGTATTCAAATGTAGTAGGTATTCAAATGTAGTAGCACTAAGAACTACTCCAGACTTCCTTCAAACTAATAAATGAGGGACGACGTTTCGTCTGTTTCACTCTTCGAATGTTTACTCTACGTATAATCGTTTGCTTTTTTTTATGATCACGTGTCAGATTCACATCAGTGTATTAGAAAAGTATGAGTAGCGCCTCTTTCAGCAAATGAAATGTTTATTTTTTGTGCAAACGCTTCTCTTTTGTTTATGATAACGTTTTATAATTTACAGCTGCAGAACAATTTCTTTTCTTTTTAATGTTTTTGAGTCTTGATATAAATATTACGACTGTCATTAGAGAAAAAAAAAAAGGACAAGAATTTTTTGTCTGGATGACTCTATCCCATTGAACCCTACACCAATAAGATAATTTTAGGTAGATTTCGAAGAAATACTACCTATTACATTCTCCCCTAAATTGGAATTTTTGAAAAAATTTTGCAGATCTACGCCGATTATGACTCCCAGAACCCAAAACCACCCCCAGTTGAAAACGTTATCTATCTATCTATCTATCTATGTCACTTTTTTATGGACATGTTAACTCCCATAATTCTGCACAAATCTCTTCCAAACAAATACATAAAATCAAGGGGCATAAAATCTCGGTCAAGTTCGTTAATGGGCAAAACCGAACCAAGGGGGGGGGGGATGAGGGGACTTTACGTGAAAACAGAAAAAAACCCATAATTTCTTAATTATGAAACGTATCGAATCCGTTTAAAGTTATTATTACTTCTAGGAAAAGGGCCGAAAATTTATGTAGGACATATTTTTGATATCATTATAAATGGCCCCAAGGGGGGGGGGTTAGAAGAAAAAAATTCATAACTTTGTCAATTCTGAAGATATCAAATCGCTTAAATTTATTATAAATCCTCTTAATATTATCTAAAACTTTTATATTGACATGTTTTTTATAGGACCAACCCTTATAGCCAAAAAAAAAAAAAAAAAAAAAAAAAAAAAAAAAACAATCCCTGCCGGCTCCGCCTGCAAACAAGTTAGGTTTCGAAGTGGGCGTTTCCAAATGCCGCATCATGGCAAAAAGGTCATTTCTTCCGCAATTCCCAACAAACAGGTGCCTCACGGTCTGCGCCTTCGAAATCTACCTGTGCCTGTAGGCCGAGCCGTCAGGGATTTTTCAATTTTGTTTTTCTGTTAATGCTCATGTGTTTCAAACTTATCTTAAAAAAAGGATTCAGGGTGGCAAAGCCCTTTGACGGAAAAAAGAACTGCTTCAATTTCCTTTTAAAAAACATGTTGGTAAAAAAAAAATTATTTATATTTAGTATTTCTTAACTGATAAATTCTTGTATTGCTTTTTATATTGATATGTTTAAAAATTATCTTGTATGATAACTCTGACAAAAAAAATCTTAGTTTAGATTATTTCCTGTTTATATTCTGCAATTTTAAAAGCAGACTAGACTGTGGGCCATTGCCACACGTGTTCCAAAATCTTGCCCGTCCCAAGGTATAATTATGCCGACGTCCATGTCTCTTAGTATTGCAAGTTATATCTTATTATTTTCTAAGATTTAGAAGGCGAAGAACCGGCTCTCCCCTGCATATAACCAGGGACCGATTTAGAAATTTGGGGGCCCTGGGCACAGATGTGTATGGGGGCCTCCTTGCAACGATGCCTTGAATAAAAATTATATAATATCGAAAGCAGTACTTATTAAGATAAGCACTATTGACTTTAATTATTTCTTTAAAATATCAATTAAAAAAATAAATTTGATAATCATTAATTTACTTTTAAATAATTGTTTGATAATTATGAGTTTTTAATTGAATTTTATAATAAACTGTGTGGTGCTGATTACCTTTCTCTATGCAAGTCCATATATCTGGAATGATAAAGTATTCAACAACTAATAATAAATTTACTGCAGTACCAAACTATAATTATTTAAAATATTAGCATATCATATTAATCAAATAACTTTTTCTTTCAAATACAAGCTTTGACTGAAAAAATAAAAAAATAAATAAAAATAAATTTATAGAAGTAACTAGCAGAATTACATGGTTAACATTAGAAATTAAAATTTAGTGGTGACAATCGGACCATTTTTAAAAGTAATGAAAAAAAGTAAGTCCATGTTAACCATGAGGGCCTTACATGTAAAATAAATAAAAATGAAATAATGGAATTTTGTACATTCCTGCACATAAATTGTTAAAAGACAATCAGCAAAAAAATGAAGTTACTTTGACAAATCATAGACAATCTGTGACAAACAGATTTTTTTCATTTTAATTTTGTTTTCTGACAGTTAAAACTGTTTTGGTCAATAATTGAAAAATCTGTAGTAGCATTTGGGAGCCCCTGAAAATCGGGGGCCTTGGGCCCGTGCCCCGAATGCCCTGCCATAAATAAGGCACTGCATATAACGCCCGTAAAAGTAAGCAATTTTTCTTTAATTAGCAAAAGCAAGATTTTTTTTTTTTTTTTTTTTACGAACGTACAATTTTATTTTCCACTATGAGTAATTATTTTGATCGTAAAATTAAAAAAAAAAAAAAAAAAAGAAAAAAAATTATATTTACGTTTAGAAAAAAAATTATATTTACGTTTCTTAAATAGAAATTCACAGAATGTTATTCATTATAATCGTTTTCTTAAATTAAAATCCATATGATCGATTTAACTAAAAGTATATATGTATATTAGTTAAATTGATTGTACGCTTGAAAAAATAGAACAAAATTTCAAAACTAAACGAGCGCTGATCATCCTGCTAACCGCAAAATTCCAGAGAAAAGTATCAAACAGCGCCGAGTAGTCTAGCATTCGCTGGCGCACCTTATGAAACCATAGAAAACTCCAGCTATGAGAACTGAATACTGAATACAGTCGAAAACCCCAGTTTTCGTCGCCGATATAGATGCCAGGTGACTTGTATTCGAATACTCCTGTCTGAAATCAAGACCACTAGAGAACTTGGCTGAATCGAGAACACAGACATTTTGTATTCGAATACTCCCATCACTAATTGCCATCTAATTCAAATTTGTGTCTGATCTGATTTAGGAGTATCGACGACGAAACAGTGTCTGCGTCAGATGCATTTGATTCGAGGTCACCGAATTATTCAACGCTGTCATCAGACTCTTGAAAAGAAATCGCTTCACTGCTGCTGTTTGTGTCTTCCTCTGACGTCCATAAAAAGGAAGAATTCTTATGGGAAGACTTTGAGGTTTTGCTAAAAGATTGATTGGCCTCTTTTCCCCCTCTAGAAGCCATCGGCCATAACTTACTCTGACTTCTTAGACGTCAGCTGCATGTCGGTGTATCGCAAAGTAGCCCCATCAAGTGGCTATATTTTTATTATGTTGCTATATTTCACATAAATATCACTTGACAAAGGTTATATTGCTCCACAGTCACCGAAGTATTCAATGCTGTCATCGGACTCTTGAAAATAAATCACTTTACTGCTGATGTTTGTGTCTTCCTCTGACGTCCATAAAAATGAAGACTTCTTATGAAACGACTTTGAGGTTTTGCTGGAAGATTGCGTGGCCTCTTTGCCCCCTCTAGACGCCATCGCCACTTTACTTTCTCTGTCTTCTTAGACGTCAGCTAGACGTCTCGAAATTTCTGAATAAAAAAAAAGGCCAAACTGGCAACCCTGATGAAGAATACTATTAAAATTTAGTGGTGACAATCGGACCATTTTTAAAAGTAATGAAAAATGCCTTTTTTCACATTCGATAGTTTGACATGGTAGCGAAGAATTTTCGTTATTTTTTGCTAAATGAAGAAGAACGAAACCTCGTCATGAAAATTTTCCTGATTTTTTTTGAAAATGCGTTAGAAGATTTTTGTAATCATTAAATAACCTTTTAAGAAATGTTGTCTATTAATTTTAACAAACTTAATAGGTGTTTATAAGGGTTGTGTGGGCTATTTATAAATTCACTCAAATCATTTCTTTAAAATATCATGTTTAATATCTATAGTACAAGCAAAAACATGTCCGTGAGTAACGTTGACGTTATATCGACGCAGGGCTGTAGCTAGAAGTAAACTATAGGGGGTGCTCAAGAAAATGTAGGGGGGGGGGGGGGGCTCATACTATTTCTCTCTCTCTGACACATGCACGCACAAACACAGATATATATGATCATAGTATTATATTAAAAGGTAAATTAGTTCATATTCATAGTGTAGGCACTGTCTTTCTTATTAAATTGTTTCTAATAACTTTATTTGATGCTAAGAAAAAAAAACTGCAGACAGGGATGTAATACTTTCCAGATTATTTTAAAGAGTACCTAATACCCTCTTCCTAAAACACTATAGCATCTACTTTTTAGGGCATAAAAGTAAGCTTTCTGACATAAAAGTAAGCTTTCTGACATAAAAGTAAGCTTTCTGACATAAAAGTAAGGGGCATATTTTAGGGCATAAAAGGGGCGTCATTTTAGGGCATAAAAGTAAGGTCGTCTGACGCGCCCTGCACGTCAGACGACCACCAAACCCAAGTCCTGAGCGATTTATATCGCGCCAGCATGTGTATCTCCCTGCGGCGCTTCGGTTGGTCAGAGGACCGTTACCTACGGACCTTCTAACCTTGAACCCACGTGTCGACGACGTAGGACGTTGCGATAAGCGGTGAAACCATGGGGAGTCACCGCGAGACACTTGGAGACGGGCCGGCGTCCCCCAACAGCTTCGAAGCTGGAAACCCAAAAGGGAACCAGACCCTAGGCCTTAAGACGGGATGTTCCAACCCATACTTGCTCTACCACAACTCGAAGGGTGTGAAAACCTACAGAGGTAGTCACGGTTCCCTCTCGTAGTGGACCTACTTTTTAGGGTATACCCTCTGCCTAAAGCGTATGCCCTATGGTTTTTTTCCTACTACATCACTGGCTGCAGAATGAAAATTTCCAGTGTATAATTATATTAGTGAAATAATAAGTGATGATGTTAAAAAGTAGATAAAAAGCTGTTTCACCTGTTTCAAAAGAGTTGCAACCCTTAATTTTTATCTGAATATTCCCTGCCCTTCAGGATTCTAAAGTTATGTTATTATATGATAAAAAACATTAGAATAATCAAGGGTGTATTTTGCATTTTAAAATTATTTTTGTATCTAGTCAAAAGCTAAACCCACTTGTACTTAAATTGGCTATAACTCATTAGAATAACTTTGTTTTATGCTAATAATGGAAAACGCTGCAAAATGAAAAATTTCAGTATATAACTAATGCAAAAGTCAATGTTTGCATCAGCAAAAGGTTGCTAATTCTGAGTATGTGCAGATAGGATGCGCGCCTGTTGAAGCACTTATTTGCAGTTTTTAAACAAATACTACAATTTAGTATTTATGCAAAACTGTAAAGAGCCCACAAAACTAAGTTCAACTTTTGAACAGAATTTCCTTTAGCGGCCTTGTCAACTTTCCCAGGGAGGGGGGGGGGGGGGGCTCAAAAATTTTCAGGGGGAGCTGAGCCCCCCCTGGCACCCCCCTAGCTACGGCCCTGTATCGACGGTGGAAACACTTAACCAATAAATTTCGCTTTTTCTGCAATTTTTAGGTGCGTTCGTAATTATATAAATACGTAGCACCTATAGTCGTTGTCTGGTCCGTTCGTCTGTCTGTCCGTCTGTCCGTATATAATACCCAACCGAATGGTTTAAAATTAAATATAGTATATAATCGTTGCAGAATTTTGCCGAGTCATTTCAAATTTTATGTAAATCGAATCAAAACTTAAAAAGATAATAATAAAAGTTTTCTTTATTCTACTAGGGGGCTCTGCCCCCTGCTCGCTACGCTCACCAACCCCCGTTCTGATTTCACAGCCTCTTAAAACCTGGTAATGTATCCTGTTTTAAAAAGATGATGATGATGATATCACGAACGGCGAATTTCTTCTGTAATCAGGTTATAATGCTTTTTCATTTAACTGGTTATAATGCTTTTTCATTTAATTCATCTTTTTTATTTTTAATATTCATGTGTAAACACAATTTTTATGACGTAATTTTCTTTATTTCTTGCTTTCAACACGCGATCATTTAATTATTATTTTAAACTTTCATTATTGTTTTTAATAGTCTCGCGCAAATACATTTTTTATTTGCGATAAAACATAATCCTTTGCGATTATTTAGAAATTGGCAACAATATAAAAATATGGCTTTTTCAATAAACGATTTTTTACTCGATTTTTAAGGATTTTTAGAGTTTTTATTGTCCGATCGTGATAATTTTTTTAATTTCTGAAAGCTTGTTATATTTCGCGTCTGGTGATATGATTTTCGAATCCGTAGGATGTCTAGAAAAAAAGTAATAGCTTCTCAAAAAAGTCCCTAGTAAAAAAGGGATGAGAATAACCCGTAATATCTACGCAGAATTTGATTGGTCCATTTCGTTTTTGGCTCAGTTCCAGATTACTTTTTTTTTAATATAGAAGGATTAAATACTATCATGCGTAATCTATATAATAAAAACGCAAGTCATGTGACCGAGGAAAACAAATACGAGCTAACCACTTCTTTTTTCATATGCCAAGCAGCCATTTTTATTAAAAATTATTTTTTTCCAATAAAATTGCATAAAAGTTACATTTTTAGAAAGATCGTTCAAAAAAATTGTTTGCGTGAGAGATAAGTTACATTAAAAAATATATAGATTTTGAGATAACTTCAGTGGAAATTAGGTTAACAACCGAATATCTCAACCCATTAAAGTAAATAAACACAAGAGATTCGCTCATCGTGAGCCATAGAAATGTTAAATCATGGAGGTAATCATTCGCAAAGCGAGATCTCCATGGTGATTTTTGCAGCGCTGTCTGATGTTGAAAAAAAATTCGCATCTGTAAACGTGGCATACGTAATAAGAAAAAAAGGCATATTCGTTTCGCTCATAACAGACGATATAATTCATTTCACTGAAATAATAACGATGATTTTTTTAGATTGTAAAACTAGTTATAGTACGAACGCATCTCATTTGTCGTGTTCAACGTACAATTTACAACTTGTTATTACTTCTAAACATCTCGCAGTTTAAATTTTACACCATCGATTTGAAAATAAAAAAGTTCTTTCAAAATCAATTTGTTTGAAAACTGTATCTCAGTTAAATGATTTTTTTAAACCTTTCAGGAGCAAAGCACTTCCATTGCTAAAATGTTGAAATGAATTAATGACACTGGAATTTACAAATAAATTTATTTGGAAATTTGGAAAAGCTCTATTTCATATACATAATAAGCGGAAAATTGTATACAAAATGCTGGTGCCATTGTGGCATTTGGGAATTGAATATAAGTGGCTTCATAAACTTACAACAGCCCTTGAAAGGGTTAAAATAATTTCAAGCATGGTTTAAAAAAATGTATCTTTATCGCGGGGAGCCCGATTACGAATGATTACCTTTGCACTTAAAACAATATAAATAGTTCTGCCTTTGCTTCCGGCAAATAGTCCAAAACGAACTTAAAACTCCTTAATAAATAAATAAGCAAACATACAAAATAATATAAATAAAACACAAATGTAACAGGCGTGTAATCGCATACGCGCTTAAGCCCCTGAAATAGTCAAAATAAAAAAGGATGCTGTAACTAGCGAAATCTTTGGTGATTTCTTCGGCTATTAATTCCTGGCATGTGGCTATTATAAAAGCATCGTTTTAAATAAATTTCACTTGATAATAAATAATGAAATGGTTGGAGTATCATAGTTGAGATTTTTCCAACAGAGCGAAAATATGCCGGGACCAGGACTCGAACCTGGGTACTTTGGTTTGCCGTACCAACGTTCTCCCTACTGAGCTAACCCGACGATATCCTGGCTGGCATATTTCACTCTTATCTGTTGGACATGGCTGCGAACTGCAGCCCTAATTTCATTCATCCGAGCTATAACTATAGTATTTTACATGATGAATCTGAAATAGCACGGAAACTCTTGTATACAGGATGAAAGAACACCATGGTAAATTCTTAGCAAATTTAGAAGTACATTTTTTCTAATAGGGAACTTATCTCAAAGAATTTTTTAGGGGAAAAAGTTTTAAACGCGCCTACAATAATAATAATAATAATAAATACATGCAAACATTATAAATTTTAAAGAAGGTTACCTTTAAAAATAATTCTTATTTTAAGAAAAGCTAGTTCAGGAAATATTGGAAAGGGCGTCGCGTTGAACAGCCCTGAACTAAAGTATCTATAACTCATTTTCAATTGTATTACTTCCAATTTATATGTTTAATGAATTTTACGTCAAGTTTTTTTAAAAAACCGTTTGGGTCCTAAGGGTTTAAAAGACATAAACCAAATTATCTTCATAAATAAAACCAAAACAAACAAACAAACAAACAAAACCTTTGAAATAACTCACGATGATTTAAAATAATCAAAATATGAAACAGAATGAAAGATAAGGTGGATATAAAAACAAGTAGAAAAAAAAAACCTCACATAAAAAAAATTACACAGGCACTAAACACATTTATTACTAAACCAGTTTTAAATACGTTATAAAAGTCATAAATATATTCAAACACACATATATATATATTCGTCTCCATATGATTTGAAAACGAATTGCTAAAAATATATCATATAAAAGTAAGATAAATGTTTATTTTAAACATTTTCAGAAAAACCACACTCATAAATAACTTCAATATTATTCTAAATATTAATCTAATAAATGTTATCGCACTTATTTATATTCGAATCCATTTCTGTACCAGCATGATGTTTCACGAACTTTTCTCTTATCAAAAAACATCAGCAACGGTCATTTTAGCACTATAAATGCTGGAAATTGATGCGTTAGAACACGATTTTATACTAAAAACTTGTAAAATAATACACTATCGTCGAAAATGACAAAAACAGATAGTTGGCAAGCTGACAAAAAATGTGCACAAAATAGAAATTTCACTTCAAAACGGAAAAAAAAAAAAAATAAAAAAATTAGGAAGTCATTTTCTGAACTGAAGCGAAATAAAATGCATTTTATTTGCGCTTACTTTGAAAGGGAATTGAAATGGCAGATGATGGAGTAGCCTTTTAAATCTTATTGTCATCTATTCCGTTCGTTTTGAGCTGATAGAAAACGACACATTAGTTTCACGTCGCTTGGTTCAGAAATAAATATAAAAACTCTAGAAAAATGTATTTGTTGACACAGGTATTATAAATTATTATTGTAGATTTTCCGATATATTTATTTATAAATATAGGAATATGATTCTATTCCTTATCTTTATTAACCCTCTCCAACATAGTTGAAAAGTGTTTATGATTTCGGTTTGTCTGTCCGTCCGTGCTCTAACTCACGTAAATATACTCGGATTGTCATGCAATTGATATATGTTATTGAGGTTTACTATGGCATGTTCGGCATTGAAAATGAAGTGTGTAGCACTTATAGCTTCTTTACAGTGCCACTTAAAAGAATTCCGTCACATTACGGTCTATACACAGAAAAAATAAAACCCAATTTGGGTCGAAAGATTCTCACATTGCAAAAAATAATTGTTGATTTCACAGTATAAAACTGGCACCCCAGCTGCCAGTATTATACCGTAAAATTAACAGTATTGCGCGGCAGCGTGTTACTGCTTATTTTACTGTTTAATACTGTTAATTTTACGGTATAATACTGGCAGCTGGGGTGCCAGTTTTATACTGTAAAATCAACAATTATTTTTTGCAGTGTACAGTTGATTAATGAAAATTTAATGATCCCTATATATCAAATCCTACATTATCTTTAAATCTTTTCTAGAAGCAGTCTGTTTGTTTACCATAAAAAAAATGCTTTTTCTTATTCCTTAGAGATACTGTGAAGAGTAAAGAAAACTGATCTCAAACTGATATTTTCAAGCAAGTAAAATAAAAAAAACTTCTGGATCATTATTTTCGTAATTAAAACTTTTTGCCCGTTAAGAGAATGTTTTTACCTAATGTTATAATTTTTGGTTACTCAGCTTTAATTTAAACTTTTTCTTACGTACACCAGTTTAGCATAATGTTTTCTTATATATTCCTAAAAAACTTTTTCATTAAAGAAACTTGAATTTTAATTACAAATTCACAAAAAAAGTTTGGAAATAGATCATCAGGAAAAGAATAACAAAGTCTTGAAAATAAACAATGTTAAACGTTGTAAGTGTAAGATAAACATTTTATTTTTGAAACGTATAGCTTACTTTGAAAAAAGTTTTACTGTTGTAAGAAAAAAAAAGTTTTATTGTCAACAAAGCTGAAAAGTGTTTATGAATTCAGTTTGTCTATCTGTGTCCGACTGTCCGTGTTCTAACTCTCGTAAATTTACTTGGATTGCCATGTAATTTTTTTATGTTATTGAAATTAGTATAGAATGTTCGGTATAGAAAATGAAGTGTGTAGCATATATAGTTTGTTTACAGTGATACACAAAATAATTAATAATTCTGTTACATTATGGTCTATGGGGAAAAATCGCTTAAACACAATAAGATTGATGCGCATCACTGAGGCGGACTTCGACATACTTACTCAGGAGTATAGAATAAGTAGAATTTATAATACGTTTACTGGGAAGCACAAAATAATTCTGATACATTATGATCTTATGGGGAAAAATCGGTTGCTTTGTATTTTAATGATGTTATGATACTTCAAACATAATGAAACTAAAAAGGACTACTGAGGTGCACAAAATGTTTTCTATAAATTATGGAGTGGTGTAGCATCTACACTGCAAAAAAAAGTTGTTGATTTTACAGTATAATACTGGCATCCCCGCTGCCAATATTATACCGTAAAATTAACAGTAATAAATAGTAAAATAAGCAGTAATACGCTGCCGCGCTGTGCGGCGAAGTTCCGTTGGTGAAGTTCCGTGCATTAGTTTTTGACATACAGCTATGGCGGAAATCGTGAAAAATGCAGCATAGCAGCGCCACCTGTTGGGCGATGTATACCAAAACCTAATCAGCGTCTATTTATGTCAAGATCAAAGAGAATATGGTTTGATGAAATTCTGTGCATTAGTTCTTGAGATAGAGCTAGATCATGCTAGAATCAATAGCTAGAATCAATAGCTAGATCATGAAAAATGAAGCATAGGAGAGCCACCTGTTGGACGATTCACACTAAAACCTAATCAGCAACAACTTATGTCAACTTGTAACTGAATCTGAAGTTTGAGTTTGATGAAAATCCTTGCATTAGTTCTTGAGATAGAGCTACTGAGGAAATTGTGATAAATGCAGCATAGCAACACCACCTGTAGGGCGATTTTCACCAAAAACTAATCAGCACCAATACATATCAATGTCTAACTAAATCTAAAGTTTCATTAAATTCTATGCATTATTTCTTGAGATAGAGCGTCCACAAAAGTTTTGTCACACACAGACAGAAAACAGACAAATCATGTTAAAGACTGTAAAACATATAAATCAGTCGAAAATCGGAAGTCAAACATTTTCACGAATCTAATGCTCTCCTCTTGTAAAAGGTAGAAGAAAGTAATAAATAACATATCGTGATGTATGTGAAAATACAATAAAAATGACTAATTACTTAATATTGTAATTTTTTTTAAAAATAAACTTTTATATTTTTGAAAATCGGATTGTTAATTTTATGAAATGCAGCATAAGAATCGTTCATTAAAACAAAATAAGGTCGATTAAAAATATATATCTTTGAGTTTTAGCATTTTGATCATATTGATGTATTTAAAAAACACAAACTGAGCAAAATAAATTAAAAAATTGCAATTTTAAATAATTTAAAGGGATATGGAGACATTGAAAAGTGGTTTTTTTTTTTTTTTTTTTTTTTTTTTTGCATAATTTTAGTTATCGGATCTTTACGAACTTTGTCAGAATAAACTACAGATGTCTAAATTCATTTTAATCCCAGACAAAAAAAAGTTGATATTTTATTCCATTTGAAGAGAAAAATACTTATTAAAATATTTATTAAAAAATATTTATTACTTTTATTGTATTTTCTACCTTTTGGTATTTAATCCATTTCATGTATCAATATTATAATTATTGTTATAATAAATATTTCTTGAACAATTCCATCATTAATTTAATTAATCTATTAATCAATAATTACACTCTATAGCATCAGTAATTGTAAAAAATCCATTATATAATCCCGTCTTTAGAAACATGTATCAAATTAATATATAATAAGGATTCAACTTTGTGTATTCATATTTTGTTAACAGCAAGGAGATATCTATTTGATTATATATATTTATTATACATTATTTACAACTGCGGCCAAACGCACCGCTACTTCGTACATACTGGCTTCACTGCCTTACATCTCGTCTCCCTAACTCTCCTGCAAGAGATATTCAACTCCAGACTAGCAGCGCCATCTCTGTTTATAAATGGATACTAATCATCCAGATATGACACCCCTCCCCTCGTAGTTCAAACGAACCACTGGTTTAATCTGTCTGTTGCTTCTTCGAACAGGTTGATTGTCCTTTTCATCAGTCTTTATAGGTGTACTCTTCTGCAAGTCCACATCATTGTTTATCACGGAATTGTCCTTTACATTTTTATCTATAGTATCATCACAATTATTATTCACAACTGTACCTGTTACAATATCATGTGAAGACTGAGATTGGTTAGATTTATCAGCATTCTCGGCATTAATTTGCTCTTTATTATTTACATAATATCCAGAAAACTTATTTCTCTTAACTCTATCATAACTATCGAAATCAGTGTTTTGTTTATCAAACTGACCCGTTTTACTTTCCTCTGACGTTTCATCACTTATTTCTCTGTTGTGTCTCAACTGATTAACATGACGTTTACACATTATTCCGTCATCTCTATTTACTAAAACCCATCTGCTCCCCAATAATTTTATAATTTTTCCCTTAATCCATTTCTCCCCTTTTCCAAAGTTTTTAACAAAAACTGATTCATGAAGATTGTATTTATGTAAGGGTTGCTGTATTTTAGGTTTGGATGGTAATACCAAGTGTAGAGCTGTTCGAACCGACCTTCCAAACATTAATTCTGCGGGAGTCTTACCAGTGACAGAATGTGGGGTAGAATGATTTTCCAATAAAAATCGTGCTATTGACAAATTTATGTCACCCTTATCTAGCTTTTTAAGACAATTTTTAACAGTTTGAACATACCTTTCTGCCTGTCCATTCGACGATGGATGATATGGCGGAATGGGTGTATGTATAATTCCATTAGATTTAAGAAAATCTTGAAATTCATCACTTGTAAACGCACGTCCATTATCACTGACTAATTCAACGGGCAAACCAAATGTAGCAAAAATTCTACGTAGTACTCTAATAGTTGATTTACTATCAGCACTGGGTACCACCTGTACCTCTAACCATTTAGTATAAGAATCGACCACTATTAAAAATATTTTACCCTCAAAAGGACCGGCAAAATCTATGTGAATTCTTTCCCAAGCAAATTCCGATTCCCATTTTAAAGGTTTCATTTTAGGATTATCCCGAGCAAACATTTGGCATCTACTGCAAGAATTAACCATTTGTTCAATTTCTTTGTCCATATTAGGCCACCAGATCACACCTCGAGCTTTAGCTTTCATGCTAGATATACCCTGATGAACGGAATGTAATAATTGTAACATTTTTTCGCGACCTTCATCTGGTATAATTACTCTATGTCCCCATAATAAACAATTTTCTAAACACGAAATTTCCTCACGTCTACGAAAATATGGTTTATATTCCTCGGATTTAACCGTTTTTGGCCATCCATATAACGCCCACTCTAAAATTTGTTTTGTTACTGGATTTTCAGTTGTCCACTTTGAAATCGTTTTAGAAGTAACAGGCCACTCATTACTATTAGAAACGAACATTATTTCCGATGGATTATTTACTACATTTACAGTTTCTGGAAGGGGTAATCTACTTAATGCATCCGCATTTTTATTATTTTTACCTTCGCGATACTCAATTGTATAGTCATACCCTGCTAACATTAACGACCATCTCAGCATTCTGGGTGATAATGTATCAGGTACTTTTTTTACAGGATCAAACAATCGACTTAAAGGTTTGTGATCAGTTATAATTTTAAACTGTTTACCTGCTAAATATTGATGAAATTTCGTTACACCAAAAATTACAGATAAAGCTTCTTTATCAATCATAGCATAATTTCTTTCAGTCTTATTCATTGTTCTAGATGCAAAAGCTATTGGTTTCTCTTTACCCTCAACAATGTGGCTTAACACACAACCAATTCCATATTCAGATGCATCACAGTTTAAAACAACATCTTTGTTTATATCATACAATTCTAAAACAGGCGATTTACATAAAAGTTGTTTAACTTTCTGAAATGCTTTTTCATGCTTCTCTGACCATGTCCACTTTACATTATTATCTAATAATCTATGCAAAGGTTCTAACACATCTGAAATATTAGGTAGGAAGTTTCTATAATAAGAAATTAATCCCAAAAATGAACGTAATTGAGAAACATTAGTAGGAAAAGGAGCATTCAAAATAGCATCAACTTTTTCTGGAATAGGCTTAATGCCTTCCTGTGAAATTTTATGTCCTAAATAGCTAACTTCCGAAACCATAAATTTTAATTTTTCCTTATTTAATCTTATACCATGCTCAGAAAAGCATTTCATAACACATTCAACTCTTTCAGAATGTTCGGATTCAGATCTAGCACTTATAATTACATCATCTAAAAATACACCAACATAGTCAAATTTCTTTAATATATTTTCAATTTTTCTTTGAAAAATACCTGGTGCACATTTTACACCAAAAGCTAGTCTTAAAACGTTAAATAAACCTTTATGAGTATTTATAGTTAAAATTTTACTACTTTCATCATCAACAGGTTGTTGTAAATAGGCATCTTTTAAATCAAACACAGTAAAGAATTTTCCACCTGCTAATTTAGCAAACAATTCTTCCATTCTTGGAAGAGGATAATTATCATTTTCAGTATTAGAATTTACTGTTGCTCTATAATCACCACAAATTCGAACAGTACCATTTGGTTTTGGAAAAATTACTATAGGACTAGCCCATTCAGAATAATCAACAGGTTTTAAAATACCCTCATTTGTTAAGCGTTCCAATTCCAAATCAGTTGCTGTTCTCAAAGAAAAAGGAACAGGACGAGATTTTAGGAAAACTGGTTTTGCATCATTTTTCAAATTTATTGAAACGGGAGGACCTTTGATCGTACCGATCCCGTCAGCAAAAACATTAGGAAATTTTTTTATTAAATCATCTTTCGAAATACTTTTGATCATGTTTACATTCGGCCAAAATAATTTTGATGCTTTCAACCAAGTTTTGCCAATTAAACTCGGACCTTCCTCTTTAATCACTAGCATTTTTAAATTAGGTATACAATTATCATCAATCAAAACATTTACATTTAATTCACCTAATACAGTTAAAGAATCTTTAGTATACGTTTGCAGTTTAATATTAGATTTAACCAAAGGAGGCTTACCTGAAAATAATTTATCGGCAATTTTTTTACTTACGATCGTATGAGCTGCTCCGGAATCAATTTCAAAATTAACTTTAATCCCATTAATTGTAACCTCTTTTTCCCACAAAACATTATTGCACTCATCCCTCATAACATTTAGGGAATATTCTTGAACAGTTTTAATTTTACTGTTCTTTTTCAGTTTTTGATTCACTGTAGAGAAGTTCCGGTTCCTGCAACAAATTTTTAAATGTCCCACTTTGTGGCAAGCATGACGCTCTGTTGATTTAAATGGACACTCAACAGGCTTGTGATTTCTAGCACAACGATAACATGGTTTATCTTTATGACTGTTCCGGTTTCCAGGTGCATCCATCCCTTCTTTCGGCTTCGACGAATACTGGTATACTTTCGTTTTCTCCATTCGGGCATCTTGAACTTTATTTACAGTTGTTCCTCCATTAATCTGTAGTGATTTCACTCCAGCTTCTGCTGTTTCGAATGATTCCGCAATTTCTACAGCTGTTTGGAACGTTAGATTTTTCGTATCCAACAATTTTTGCTGTATTTTCTCGTCTTGAATTCCAAACACTAGCTGGTCCCGTAGGCGATCATTTAAAGTCGTTTCAAAGTTACAGTATTCGGATAACCGACGCAAATCTCTCACAAAGTTGGCTATGCTTTCCCCTTGCTTCCGTAATCTTTTTTGAAACTTGAACCGTTCAACTATTTCACTTGGACAAGGTGAAAAATGTTCTTTCGCCTTCTTTAAGAGATCATCATACTTTATCTCTTTCAGCGAAGTCGGTACTATGATATCTCTCAATATCGAAAATGTTGCAGTTCCAACAGAGCTTAATAATATATTTTTCTTCTTATCCGCATCTTTAATATTATTAGCAGCGAAGTAAAAGTCAATTTTTTCAACATAAATTGACCAGGGCACGACCGAATTGTATTCTTCCAGGCGTCCCAGAGAGATCACTTCCGTTTCAGCCATTTTCTTTTCTTTTCTTCTTTTTTTTTTCAAAAAATCTGCAACATTTATTTAAAATCTTGGGTTCATCCGCATCGTTGCCATTAATAAGGCTTCAAGTTTGTGTATTCATATTTTGTTAACAGCAAGGAGATATCTATTTGATTATATATATTTATTATACATTATTTACAACTGCGGCCAAACGCACCGCTACTTCGTACATACTGGCTTCACTGCCTTACATCTCGTCTCCGTAACTCTCCTGCAAGAGATATTCAACTCCAGACTAGCAGCGCCATCTCTGTTTATAAATGGATACTAATCATCGAGATATGACAATATAAATAAAAACATACACAAAAATTGCTTTGTTTTAGTATCTTATTAGGTGTACGATTCTCTTTTCCATTCTTTCGAATTCAATCAAAACTAATTTGAGTAAAATGATAAATATATTCTAAAATCTTACGTGTGGTTCAGTGTAAAACTATCTAAACAAAATCAATCTGCATTTACGGAACAAATGACATTTAATTACAATAAAACACATAAAAGAATATTAGCGCCAAGTATTCGACGCAACAAATCTAAAATCTACATATCAACAATACAATTATTTCTCTTCAGTTCACACGAAAATATGAGTTCAAACTACGCATGCGCTGGCTAAATAGCTATTTCGCAAATTAGCCGGAACATCCCGCCCGGCGTTGGATGCTGTCCAACATCATCATAAAATGGCAAAGGCACTACTCTAGTAATGTTTCTACGTAATATACCTGTGGATGTCTTCAGATCGATGACGCGAACAAGTCCATCATCACCTTTATAGGTTTTCAAAATTCGAGTTAATTTCCAGTCTATAAATTTGTCATTTCCATCTTTTAACAAGACCAGCTGACCAACTTCAAGATTTAGTGAAGGCTTTTTCCATTTACTGCGGACTTGCAGTTCATTCAAGTATTCTCGGCTCCAGCGCTGCCAAAACTGCATTTTTAATCTTTGAATCAGTGTCCACCTAGAAGAAAATGATAAAGAATCTAAAACATCATTATTTTCATGAATCATTATTTTCAAGAGAGGACCTACAATAAGGAAGTGACCAGGTGTTAGTGGTTGTAAATCATTTATATCTGCAGACAAGGGCGTTAACGGACGTGAATTCATAACTGCCTCAATTTGTGTCACGAGTGTTGTCAGTTCTTCAAAATTCAAGATAGAAGATTTAGTTATCTTCAAGAGGATTCGCTTCATTGTTTTGATATTCGATTCCCATAGTCCGCCGAAATGTTTTGATGCAGGGGGTATAAAATTCTATTGTATTCCTTCTTCTGCACTAAAACGCTGAATTTCATTCGAAGCACAAATTTGATAAAAGGATTTCAAAAGAGCACAAGTACTCTTAAAATTTGTGGCATTGTCACTCCATATAATGGAAGGTTTAGATCGTCGAGCAACAAATCTTCTTAAACAGGCTAAAAATGCTTCTGTGGTCAAGTCTGAAACAACTTCCAAATGAACGGCTTTGGTCGAAAAGCAGATGAATATAGCGATGTATGCCTTTAGTGTTATTTTTTATCTTTTTAAGTTAGGCTTTGTTGTAATAAGACCGGCTAAATCCACGCCAGTCTTCTCAAATGGTCTAGAGGGTACAATTCTATCACGGGGCAAGTCACCCATCATTTGTTGAATAGTTTGATGCTTTGTTCGAAGACAAGTCATACATCTATTTATAATTTGCCTTACTTGGCTCTCACCAGATGGTATCCAATAAAACTGTCTTAATAAAGAAAGAGTGGTCTGAGTACCCGAATGTAGAAACTTTTTATGATAATATTCAATCAATAGGTCGGTGAAATAGTGAGACTTTGGTAACAGTATTTGGTGTTTCTGAGATTCTGATACATTAGAAAACTTCAGTCTTCCACCGATCCTTAACAGTTCATCTGTATCTAAACACACATTTAAATTCAAGATCTTACTGTTGTTTGGTAGAGGGCGTTTTCCTTTTAAACATCGAATTTCCGTTTGAAATGTGGAATTTTGTACAATCTTTATTAGTTTTTTTGTTGCACTTTGTAACTCAGAAGTATCTAAATAATCATGTTTCTTAATTTTTGGTTCTGGTTTACAGTTATTCAGAAATCTCAAGCACCATGCAGTAACTCTTATTAATTTCATAAAAGAAGAATATCGATTAATTAAATCAGTGTTTCCTTCATTTTTATCTACAATAGTTGATTTCACAGCAGTGTTTTTCTTTAGTTCTAACTGATCCTTAGCTTCAGAAATATCTAATTTATCAAATGGTTTTTCGAATTTTGGCCAAAGAGATCTGTCCTGTTTTAACCATTGGGGACCTTGCCACCAAAGATAATTATCTTTCAATTCTGAAACTTTCAAACCTCTAGTAACTAGATCGGCGGGATTATCTTGTCCAGGACCAGAGGCGTAGCGTCAAGGGGGGCACGGACCACTTTACTACCAGTATTTTTATATACTATATTTGTCCTTATTTAATTCATACCGTTCAAAGATTAAATAAGGCTAAAGGTAGTATATAATTATACTGGTAGTAAAATGATCGTGCCCCCCCTGACGCTACGCCCCTGTCCAGGACAATGAAACCAACTAAGTGGATCACTAAGATCTTTTATTTCTTTTATTCGGTTTCTGACGAACATTTTAAATCTCTCTGACTCTCCTCTAATCCAGTAGAAAGTAATGGTCGAGTCAGTCCAAAAGTAGCAAGTTGCAGGAAAAGATAAGTTTTTAACAATTTTATGAGAGTCTAGCAGACAAAAGTGCGCCTAATAATTCTAGGCGAGGTATAGAAACAGTTTTTAATGGGGCCACTCTACTTTTTGCTGCAATAAAGCTGGTAACAACGTTCTTGTTTTTTAATACTGCTCTAAGGTACACTACTGTACCATATGCTTTCTTTGAAGCGTCGGAAAAACTGTGTAACTCAAAATAATCAACTTCTTCGATGGCAATATCTGCCAAATAATATCTGGGAACATTAATACTATTCAGTTCTTTGATTTCCTCGAACCATTCATTCCACAAAATATCCAATTGTTTGGGTAGATTTTCATCCCAGTCAAGTCCTAAACACCAAACTTCTTGGATTAAACATTTAATTCTAATAGTATAAGGACTAATAAAACCAATTGGGTCGAAAATACGACCAACAGTCTGCAATAGATAACGTTTAGTACTAAGTTTTTTCGACAGGAATTTTTCTAAGTTTTGAGTTTTAAATGAAAACTTATCACTGTTTGGATCCGAAGCAACCCCTAAAACCTTGGAAGGTATCAAATGCTGATTACTAAGATTTAAGTATCTGTTACTTCATCAACGTGTAAACCATGTGCTTCCCATTTTTCACGTAATTCTAATGAGTTTGTTTTCCATTTCCTAAAAGTCATACTGGCATCTTGAAATATTTTAAAGGCTTCTTTACTTAATTTAAATGCATAATTAACATCACTTTCACTAGTAATCAGGTCGTCCACGTATAACGATGAATTTAAAACAACAAAAGATTCAGGAAATGTTGTTACATACCTCTGTAAGTGATGTTTGATAGTAGCTGCCAGAAGGAAGGGGCTTGACTTCACACCGAAGAGAACTCGTGTTAATCTGAAGATCTTAAATTCCTTAACTGGATCTTCAACCCATGGCTCATCATCCCAAAAAAATCTTGTAAAGTCCCTGTCTTGTTCATCGATCTCGATCTGTAAAAATGCTTGTTGTATGTCTGCAGTAATTGCTACAGGAAAATTTCTAAATTTGATTAAAAGGCTGAACAGTTCAAGGATAAGATTTAAGCCTGTATATAAACAATCGTTTAGTGAAAGTTCACCTTTAGCATGGGCGCTTGCGTCGAATACGATTATGACTTTGCTAGTCGACTTATCCTCGCGAATTACTGCTCTGTGGGGTAAGTAAAATGTGTTTTCCTCCGATGTGTTGTTCTCAACAGGTTCAATAATATTCTCTTCTAAATAACTATCTAAAATAGCTTTATATTCCGAGAATAACAAAGGATCGTTTGTAAAATTTGTTCTCAACTTCAAAAATCGTCTGTATGCCACTTCGCGATTATTATTAAGAGACATTTTCAAATTAGACTTCCATGGGAATTTAACTTTGTACCGATTATCTTTAAAAACTATGCTTGATTGAAATTCAGTCATAATTTCTTCGTCTACATTACTAACATCTTTAGTTTCGGATTCAATTCCTAAGCTTTCTAATTGCCAAAAATTTCTGATTTGATCCGATATATCTTTTTCTTCAACTATAATTTTCATGCTAAACAATTCGTTGGCTGACCCCATGTAACCCTGTAAACACCAGCCAAAAAGGGTTTCAGTATCTACGAGTTTATCCTTTAATCTTTTAATTCTACCAGTTACAACATTATAATAATTATCTGATCCAATTAACACTGCAATTTTATTATTATTACATTCGTAACTGTCAGCTAGTTGTAAACCTTTTAATTTACTATAAGTTTTACGAATGTATTTATCAGGAGTGGGTAAGCAAGCAGCTGAAATTTGATCTGTCTCGAGGGCTTCAACTTCAATATTTGAAAAGGGATCATCTCTATTTTCTAATTTTACTTTTACTACATTATACGTTTTATCAGTCGCCTTTTCGGCTCCAAAAGCATAAACAGATAAAGTTTCTGTTCTAATAATAGGTAAATTTAATTTTTGTGAAACATCGCGAATTATGAATGTTCTCATACTACCATTATCCAATAAAATACGAATTGGTTCAGTTTTATTATCTTTCGGATCTCTTGCCATCACGGAACAAGTTTGCAAAAAAATGTTGCATCGGGTGTTTTTATTTTGTACATTATTAGTAGAACTGTTATCACAATGTGAAACAGATACGACACTCTTATCCGTATTTACCTTTAAATCATTTTCAAGTTGGAAACAAATGGCCCTACTATGTGTTTTGTTACAAATATCACACATTTTAGTTTTTTCATATTCTTTAATTCTATGTTTGACTGTAAACATAAAAAGCATATTCCCTGCCTTTTTAATATTTCTTTTTTCTGATCTATAGTTAAAGATTGACACATTTAGCTGTTATGATCAATACTGTTACAGAATAAACACGCATTCTTATTTACAGAAGTCATTAATTCAGCAGCTGAAACATTATTCTGTTTAAATACTTTCGTACTATATTGCAATCTCGGTTTATATTTTGATTGTTTGTCAATAAATTTTGATCTATGTTCAATTTTATTATCACTGGGAAATGATTTTTTAACATCTAAATCATGGATAGTTAATACCCTTTCTCTACTTTCAACTTCGTTTTTAAGAAAACTCATGAGATTTTCTATATTCCACATTTCTCCATCATTTAACTTCCGATTGAATTCTAACGTTAAATCTGGGGGTATTAATTTAAGTAATATTGGACAAAGTAATCCACTGTATGTATCTGATTTTACACCTAGTGACTCTAAATTACGAATTTGTACTAGACATTTATCATACAGATTTCTTAAACCCCGAGTGTCAGAAGAACTTTTAAGATATTCCATATTTAGTAAATTATTCAAATGAGCATGTACGAGCATATCATGTCTACCAAATCTTTCTTTCAAAAGGGATACGGCTGCTGCATAATTTTTTTCCGTTAGACTGAATCCACTTATTGTGTTTGCAGCCGTTCCCGAAACTAAGCTTTTCAAATAACTAAATTTCTCAATTTCTGATAGACTTGTGTTTTGATCTATGGCTGTTTCGAAGGTGTTCCAAAATTCTGTAAATTTATCAGGTTCACCAAAAAACTTATTTATATGTAATTTTGGAAGCTTTACCTTTTTCAGTTCGGTAGTAGCATGATCTGCTCGCACTGGATAAACATTGTTAACATAAGCATTGTTATCATTAGAACATAAGTTTTTTATCTTAAAGTTCAGTTTTGATCTATATGATATTACTTTTTGATATTACTTATGATACTACTTTTTACAAGTCACAATTTAAAATTTCGGTTTCAATATGTTTAGCATTAATCGTAGTTACAATGCTGTTATCAAGTTCCTTAATAGTTTTATATTTTTCGTTCAATTTATCAAGAAGCTCTTCTAATTCTTGTATAGAATATTCTGTATTAGTTAAATATTGATCGATACTTTCAAAAATTTTATTGAGAAGATTGCGATGCGTATCACGCATTTTCGTTTGTTTATTTTCAGACATTTTCAAAACAAAATATAATGATAAAATAAACTCACCGATTTCCATAGTCAAACAAAATAATTACTTTCTATTGCGCAATCACTCTCCGAATGAAGTTATCATAATTCTTTTCAAGGCTGCTTGCACCAAAAATGTACGATTCTCTTTTCCATTCTTTCCAATTCAATCAAAACTAATTTGAGTAAAATGATAAATATATTCTAAAATCTTACGTGTGGTTCAGTGTAAAACTATCTAAACAAAATCAATCTGCATTTACGGAACAAATGACATTTAATTACAATAAAACACATAAACGAATATTAGCGCCAAGTATTCGACGCAACAAATCTAAAATGTACATATCAACAATACAATTATTTCTCTTCAGTTCACACGAAAATATGAGTTCAAACTACGCATGCGCTGGCTAAATAGCTATTTCACAAATTAGCCGGAACATTAGGGTTCCATACTTAAAAAGTAAAAACGGAAGCATTATAAGATCACTCCTGTGTCCGAGCTTTTTTTCTCGTAAACTATGGGACGTGAAAAGTTCAAACTTGGGAAAGTTAGAAAAACTTTTTACCCACGTATTTTCAGATTATTAGTCATTCACATATATGTCTATGAAAAATTTAAGGGGCTAATTAATGCTAATTAAGTTACTTGAAAAAGAACATTTCCTTTTTGTGTATCGTGTGAAAGATATCGTAATAGAGAACTCAAAAATATATTCGTTTTAATTTTAGGTATATTTTCAGACATATTGTCGAAAATGCACCGCAAAAATATGTCCCCCCCCCCCCTCTATATCTGAATCTACCAAAACTAAAATTATGAAAAAAATAGGGGTAGTAGGAGATTATTTAAACCTTCCAGGAAAGCTATAGCGATTTTTCTAAGTAACATAGTTTTTGAGAAAAACGTATTTTTCCGTTACACACAAAGTTTAGTTTTCAGACAGTCAGCGGAAGAGTTGACGTGCGCTCGAGGTATTTATAAACGCAGAATCATCAAAGGATATTTAATAGTGATTTTCGAAAAAAAAATGTCTGTAATTAGCCGAGATATCAATTAAGTTACTTGAAAAAAAAAGATTTTTTTATAAATATCATGTAGGGAATCATTCGAAAGATCTCGTAACATCGAACTCAAAAATATATTTGTTTTAATTTTAGGTGTTGGTGTTATATTTTCGGAGACATCGTTGAAAATGAACTGCAAAAATATGCCCTCCCCCCTTCCTATTTCCGAATCTACTGAAACTAAAATTATGAAAAAATTAGGGGTGGTAAGAGTTTATTAATTAATAAATAGTAATAAATAAATTTAATGTACGGAACCGTTTGTATGCAAGTTATACTCCCACTTGGCCGATTTATTTTTAGGATGAAAAAGGATAGCAGTTTAAATTTTTGTGTTCCAGGATAATATTGCTGCACAAATGGATACAGTTATTAATCGATCATTCTCTCGGAATGAATATCGTATTGTTATTTTAAAATATTGTAGGTAAGATATTTGCAAAAGAAACTTTGTGTTTATAAATGCTTGTTTAACTCTGGAAAATAAATTAGTTTCTGAAGCTTCTAAAGATAAAGAAAGCTTTTCGGAATCGTAGGTAACTAGGAAGAGATTATTGTATAATTTTTGTTTGTGGCTATATTTTATTTTTTTAGATTAGATTTCTTACAGTGTAGTAAGTCCTTCACAGGGTAAGAAAATTCTTGGTTTTCAAGTGGACCTTTAAATCTAAATATGACTGGACGGAGAAAGCCCAAAAATACTCAGCACGCCTGGTAGCTAAAAACTTTCTTGAAAAATACGGTGAAGGATGTAACAATACGATGTGCTCCTACGATGTTGCTCCTGTCGTGTCTTACACCATATTAAGAAGTTTTCTCGCAGCGGCCGCATATAAAAAACATATAAATCATATCGATATCCCACAACGAGATTTAAAAGTAATGGTATTCACAACCAAAAAGGTATATTATTCCTGGCGAAGAAATTAAACTAAATAAAGCTATTTGTGGCGTACGGGCAAATTCACATGGCATATTAAAATAAGCGAGTCTCTGTAAAAGCTGAATTTTGTTCAGAGCACCGTTGATTAGTGCTTACAAAGCAAAGGAGAAAACACGACAATATTATAGTATAAGCAAATGTCTTCCTAATCGTTTGAAAAGACAAAAAAAAAGATATATTCTAACCCCTCCAAAAAGAATATGAGTTAAAGGACTTAGGCGTAATCAGCTATTGTTCAGGCATAAAAATAGAAAAAGCAAATGAAGACTATTTCGCTTTAAACCAAAATGAGAAGACAAAAGAAATAGTAAATTTAACTAACAGAAGTCAAAACAATGTCACACTCCCATAGATCCAGGTTACTTTCGATTAGAAAATGAAGCCAATCTACTGACAAATAACACTAAATATAGACAGGCAATAGGAGCTTTATTATGTATCACTACAGTAACAAGATCTGATATATCAGCAGCAGTGTATACATTATTAGCAGGAAAAACGAACAATAAAGGAAAAAGGATTAGACAGCTGTAAAAAGATGGTTGAAATATTTAAACACCACCAAAGATATAAATTTTTTATAAATACTAAAATAGAGCTCTTGCTGATATCTTACGCTGTCATAGGTTGGGCGGGCGGTAAAACAGGCAGAAAATCAGCGAGTGGGAACCTATTTCTGTTAGGTTCAAACCTCATCCAATGGATCATAAAAAGTCAATTATGTGTTGCGCTCTATTCAGCTGAATCAGAATGCATTTATACTGCTAATGCAGTACAACAGACCATGTGGTTAATAAAATTATAGAAGACATAAATTTGCCACAAAAATTGCCAATAACAATGCTTGAGCATAACCAATACCGAATAAAAATGATCTAGTTGGAAAAATATACATCCAAGAAGACTAAACATCCTGACATGAAGTTCCACTGTATCAAACATTTAAGGGAAACCGGCGTTATCGACTTGGAATACTGCCCCAGCAAACAGATGACAGCCGACGTCTTTAGCAAACCCGTGCCCCAATCAAATTTTGTACACTAAACCTATAAGTATTCCCTCACTCTGTTTCGAAGCTTATAGGGAAAATTTTAGAGTATTTATAATCTTCTTAAAGGAAGATAGAGAAATCATGAAATTAATCCTCTCAATACATACATAGAAAAATCTGCTGAAGCAGACATTCCCCACCAGGACGCATGAAACTTTATACTACGAGAAAATTTCAACTATTCTAAAAAAAGGTCAAAATAGTATTTATAAATTATATTAGAAATTTTTAATTTTTAATAACTTGTTTTTTAATTAAAATGCCCAGAAATTACTTCATTATTTAACTAATCTCTGGTAACAAAATGATAGAAAAGTATCCCGTCCCAATTTGAAGTAATTCATATTACTTGAAGGAGATTCAATATTTACAAAGATTTATAAAGAATTGCAACTTGTAAAATTTTCAGAAAGACATACTAAATTGTTTTTACTTAAAAAAATATATCCCAGATAGGTAAAAAATTATTATAAAATATCACAATTGAGTTGCCGCTAAATTATTCTTTTTAATGATTTTATTAAAACCGATTGCTTCAAGAAAATATATTTTTCAAATAATTTGATTTTAAATTTTCTCAAATGAGATCAATAATTTTGCTCGTCCTTTGCCTCATTTAGAAACAGCAATTAAGTTTTCCAAATTTTCAGAAAAATCTTCGTGAATCATGATACAACAGTCACAACTTGGGCCAGAAGTATAAAAAACAGCGTTTTATATTAAGCAGGATGCTTAATATAGTGCTAATAGCAGTGATGCAAGAAAAATGCTATATTTTCTTTTACAGGATCATAACTTATAAACGCCATTGATTTAACTGATGAGCTCTTTTATATTTGTTTTGTACTGAGATCAACTTGGTCTGAAATTTTCATGACATCATCTGAAATTAACGCCACACTAACTTAATCTAACTTATATCCGTTGTACATACACAAATAAAGAATTAATTACTAAAATCCATAGAAATTCTTTCTTCTCTGAAACATGTTTTCTTTTCTTTTTTTTTTTAAATTGGATATACAAATGCACAAAAACATATTAAAATTATAGTTTAAAAAATGTGATCGAAAATAATTTAACTATTCTCAATAAAAAAAAAGCAGTAAAAAATACTTTTAAATAACATTAGAAACTTGAACTCTTAATAACATAATGGTTTTTAATTAAAATCTCAAGAAATTGTTTTATGCAGAACTAATTAATTTCTGCTAAGCAAATGATAGAAATACTCCATCACGATTTAAAATATCTCATAAATTCCTTATTTGAAAAGATTTCTAAAGAATTGCAACTTCCAAACTTTTTTAGAAAGACACAATTACTTTTATTAAAAGAAAAATATCACTGAAATGTCAAAATTATTTACAAAATATCACGATTGATCTGCCACTAAATTCTTCTTTTAACGGAACTAAAATTTAAAACAAAACTAACTTAAAGCAAATTGCTCCAGGAAAATATATTTTTCAAGTCATTTGCATTTTAATACTTATAAAAGAGTTTAATTTTTTTTTCTCTCTTTTCCATTTTTTGCCTCACTTTGAAAAATCAACTAAATTTTTAAAACATTCCGGCAATCGCGATACACTAATCACAACTGATACTAGAAGTATAAAACATACTAGAATGAAGTATTAAGTTCAATGAAAAGTATTGCAGGTACTCCAAATACTATCTTTTTCTTTGCATGCTGATAGTTTATAAACGCTACTGATATGATTGATAAACTCTTTTGATATTTTTATTTCACTGACAAAGGGGGCCACCAAACATGATGCGCATAGATTTTGATGATTTAAGAAGTATGTTGTAAGAGTTATACCCCTAACTATTCAGGTCAAATGATTCCTTCAAATGGGCTCTAGTTTTTGAGAAATTTGGGGTTACAGTTCAGCATGCGTTTCAAATACAAGTTAGTTTCAGCTTCAGTACGTGGACTTCGTGGCGCTACGGTAGAGATCGTGCTTGCTACGCTGGAGATCGCGGGTTCGATACCACCTTGAGCTTTTTAATTAATTTTATATTTTTGGTATGTTACAAGTTTTAAGCAGAAAAAGGAATTCTGAAGCTTTGAACTTTTTGATATTTTTCTAATAAATTATATTTACATTTTTGAATTTTTTATGAAAATTTATATTTTTTCTGTAATTTTAAACTAATATTTTTATTGACAACAATACAAACTAATTTATGGTTGGTTGGTTTATGACGGCTGATTATCTACTCGAGGGATATAGGCCCTAGGAGGGAGTGCCCTCCGTGGGTGTCTTTCTGAGGGATCCTAACCCGTATTTACGGCAAGGTTCGAAAAAAAACCACGGAAAACTCCGAACGGTTAGGTCGATGAGCGCGACAGGGGCTTGAACCCAGCACCTCCCGTCTACCAGCTTTTTGAGAGCAGAACCTCTCAGCCACAAACTAATTTATGTCTAGATTTTTTTAAAATTTATTATTATTTACTTTTTTATATCTTTAACACAATTCTGAAATAACACTTTTATTTATTTTTTTAATTTTATAAAATTTTAAATGAATATTTATTATTATTATTATTATTTGTTTGGTACAATTTTTACAAAATATTTTACACGTCGAATCTTCCCAACAAATTTTTACTAGACGTAAATTTTTAATGTCACCTATATACTACATTTTTTTGTAAAATTTATAGATCATTTCGAAATTTTTTTTTCATTCTAACAAATAAAAACATTGTCGACGTTATACTTAAATATTTAGTCAACTGAAAAATACATTTTTTAAAATAAAATTAAATACATTTTTCATAGAAAATGCAAATATATATATAATTTCATAATTGAGGAATATACACTGCTCAAAACAATTAAAGGATATTGCAGTTTTAGGTGGATTTTGTATCTGGGAAACTTTTTAGCTGATTGATACATGGTCGACAGACATAGTAGGTTATACGAGAATAACTTACACATGTTTGGCAGAAAAAAATGCATTTTATTGCGCATTTGTGTACAAAAGGAAAAAAACACAATTTGTGCATATGAGAAAAAAAGAATAAGAAAAGGTGTTTTCTTCAAAGAAAATCATTTTCAGTAGGGGGTATGGTTTCCACGGGCGGCCAGCAACGTTGAACACATTTGAGGCTTGGACTCAATGAGGCTATTAATGACGAGTTGGGGTATTCTGCGCCACTCTTCCAGAAGAGCTCTTTCCAGTTCTTGGAGAGTTTGTGAGGGTTGTTGGCGGCCAGAAACTCGTCTTCCTAGAGCGTCCCAAACGTGCTCGATTGGATTCATGTCTGGAGAACACGCTGGCCATTCCATTCGAACGATTCCTTCCTCGAAAAGGAAATCCTCCACCAGGTTTGCACGATGTGGCCTGCAGTTATCGTCCATTAAAATGAAGTTATCTCCGATTGCTGCAGCGTAAGGGACTACAATAGGTCATCCCTATATCGGCGACCAGTCAGAGCTCCATCTCGAATGATGTAGAGGTCAGTGCGCCCGTCAATGGAGATGCCACCATGCACCAACTCTCCTCCACCGCCAAATCTGACACTTTCGTGCACGAACGCAGGATTATTCCTACAGCCACGGTCCCTCCAGATGAAAATACGCCTATTATCCGGATGCACAGAAAAACGGGACTCGTCAGAAAACAGAATATTGCTCCATTCATTTCTCCTCCAGTTGACATGCTCGGTTGCCCACTCCCTGCGGTCGCGACGATGCCTTGATGTTAATCTAACATATACCATCGGTCGGCGAGCATACAGACCTACAGCATGGAGCCGGTTTCGGACAGTCTGAGTTGAAATCGTGGTGCCTGTAGCCGAGCGAAGGTGTTGTTGGAGAAGAGTAGCGTTCATGTTTCGGTGTCTCCGAGCTGTTAACGCTAAATACCGATCTTCATTGGGCGTTGTTGCCCGTCTACGACCTTGCCCTGGTCTTCGGCCTGCACATCCATTCTCCAAAAAACGGTTCCAGATCCTGGAAATGACACTTTGTGACACTCCAATGGCTTGCGCTACTTCGGCTTGAGTTTGGCCCCCTTCTAACCTACCAACAATTCTCCAAGCTTCTGAATCTGTCAAATGACTTCGCTGAGACATCGTACTCATCGAAACAAAGCAATCACTGAATGCCGATCATCCTTGTCTTCATTCTCTTTTATCCAGTCGAAAGTCAAATTTCATTCGCTGTCGCTGAAGCGACGTTTTTGACGTCGAACTCAAAATTTGCATACTCCACAGTTTGAAAACCAGAAAAATTTGCATGTGTGATTCTCTTCTTCTATTTTCGGCAAAAAAAATTTCGTTTATATCTTTATTTTATATAAAACTTCAAATATCCTTTAATTGTTTTGAGCAGTGTATATATATATATATATAAACGGAAACAATAATAGTCAGTTTTAAAAAGATGATATATCTAGGCATAAATTAGGTAATAAATTAGGACATTCTTCAATAGCGGAAATACCAGTTTGAAAAATTCATAAACGTAAATTAATTTATTTTAATATAAAAAAGTTCAAAGCTGCATAATTGACAACTGTGCTTAAAATTTGTAACGTGTCAAAAATACAACATTAATTATAAAGGAAGAAAGTCACAAGGTGGGATCGAAACCGCGATTCCCTGCGAAGCAAGCGCGAACACTACCTCAGCGCCACGAAGTCCCCCTACTAAAGGGTATTTGAAACACATGCTAAACTTTAACCACAAATTCCTCATAAACTAAGGTCCATTTGAAGGAAACCTTTGACCTCAATAGTTAGGGTATGACCCCTACAACATACATTAAAATAATCAAAATATGTGCGCATCATGTTTGGCGGTTCCCTTGTGAGATCAACTTAGTGTGAATTTTTAATGACTTCATCGGAAGTCAACGTTACACTAAGTATAATGCAAAAAAAACCCACATCGACCTAGGAATTCCTTCCTCTATGAAACATGTTCGTCTTTTACTGGATATTCGAATACCACAAAAGCGTATTAAAAATGTAATTAGAAAAATTTGATAAAAAATAGTTCAAATATTCTAAAAAAAAAAAGGCAGTAAAAAATACTTTTAAATTACATTAAAAACTTGACTTCTTAATAACTTTTTTTAATTAAAACACCCCTAAATTGATTTATGCAAAACTAATTAATTTCCGCTGAGCAAATGATAGAAATATTCCATCGCGATTTAAACTATTTCATATATTGCTTCCAGAAATTTCATTAATTGAAAAGATTTATATAGAATTGCAACTTGCGAAAATTTCAGAAAGACACAATTAATTATTTTATAAAAAAAAAAAATATATCATTGGTACGTCAAAATTAATTACAAAATATCACTATTGAGCTGCCGCTAAATTCTTCTTTTCAAAGGCGTTACTAAAACACATTGCTTCGGGGAAATATATTTTTCGAATCATTTACTTTTAAATACTCCCAAATGAGACTAATTTTTTTTTTTCTTTTATTCGTTTTTTTTTTTGCCTCATTTAGAAAAATCAACTAAATTTTTCCAATTTCGCGCAATTCAGCGATGACATTTGAACTTACTCCATTTCTCTGTAGAATTTTTTTTTCGCCTCTTGAACTTTATTTGGCAGATTGCCTGAAGGAATGTCTGCCTTGATGCGTTTATTTTAAAATTCATGTTTGAATTTTTTTTAAGAAGGAAAAATTTTACTTGTATCAGCTTGAAGTGCTATTATGCTGAAATTATTCCTATGAATAGAAGTTAAAATGTTTAGAAAGGATTTGAGAACACTTAGAAAAAAATATACTATCTCCAATTTGGAACTGTTTCAAATTGGATTTATACCAAAAAAGGTTTTATGTGTTATAATGATGGGTGCTTGTTAACTATGTGTTAGGTGAAAGATTGTAATGGTGGGATGAAATATGCGATTTTTATTTATTTTTTCGATCTGAAGAAATACATTTACAAATAATTTCTATCGTTTTAATTTCGAAATTGTAGAAAAGCCTGTAGATAATGACAATTGTTTTAAACTTCGAATGTTCCAGTATAGAACAGAATAAAATAAATAAAACCAGTACAGAAATATTTAAAAACATGGTATACATATTGAACTCACGCCGGAATATAAACAAAAACAACTGATAATTTCAGTGCTAAAATTCGCAAAAAAAGCTGTTTCTTTTTTATGATATTTCCTTTTGTTATAGCTTTGTATTTTTAATTACTGAGTATATATTTATTTATTTTTCCAAGTTTAATTCCTAATTTTGCGATTTTCTTAATAGTGACAATATTGCTTGTTATATAACATATATATATATATGTAATAATAAAAAATTTTCGCCCTATTTCTTTAGTTAAATTATTCCAAATTCTTCAATTCTTTTTTCCCTCTCTTTTTAAAATATCTCTTAAATCTATTTTGTATTTTATTCCATAACTTAATCAAAATATTCTGTTATTTATCATTCTAAAAATCTTAATCTGTTAAAAGCTACACGTATTTATTAAAACCTTATTCTCTTAAATTGCAACACTGCCTCTAAACGCACCTGCCTAATTTCTTCTTTTGAGACATTTAATTTTTATTCTTTGGAACTTTTATAATACCATTTTTATTTCTATTTAATTCATTCGGCATCCCATGATTCCAAGCGGTTTTCGCGCCCAAAGGCCTTTTTACCTTTTTAATTTGCCGCTTCTGTTAAAGAATTTTAATCATACGTCAGAGACACGTCTTCGTGGCCTCATTTTTTCATCCATTAGCGAGAAAGCTCCGCCTTCTTTATCCCCCTAGCGCCCTCCGAACATGGATGCGAGTGGACCAGCTTGTTCGCGCGTTTTGTACCTTTGGGCCAAATTTTGAAGTATTTATACGGTTACACTGGCTTCGGAGACAGAATTTACACGAATTAGTGGTTGTCATCTAATTGCCGTCACTGGGGAGTCTACACTAATGCATCGGTAGTATGTTCTTCAAGCTCTGCTAATTCTTCAAGATCTTCAAATGTGTTCAGTTTTTTTTATGAAGCGAAAGTTGGTGGAGTTGCTTTCATCTCTGTGATCACAATAAAGCCACTGCTCATCTATTAAGTTATTAAGTCTTCTTTTTAATGTTTTTGGGAAATTTCTTCTGGATTTCACTGCTCAATTTTTACGACTGCAAATACACTACGATTTCCGATGTGATATACTTCTAGATTTGTCTTCATGGTGAGTGACTCGAAGTGATGCCCTGTCCGGGTGTCATGACTACATTTCAATGATCTCGACTGCGGCTACCTCGATATGATTATCAGGTAATTTTAGTGGTTTCGGACTGAGATGTTCCGATTGTCTGGTGGAAAGAACGTTCAAGTCGACAGCAATAGCGATCGTCTATAATGAGCCAATTTTCGACAGGAATGTATCATATATATATATATATATATATATATATATAACCATTAAATAAACATTACTGACCACCAACAAAAACCATATATATATATATATATATATATGTTACATGAAAGGTAGTGATAATGTGACGAAATACCTCATTTCCATTTCTTTTCTCTTTTCGATATGAGCAAATATACTTTTACAAATAATTTCTATCTTTTTAATTTTGAATTTGTAGAAAATCCTGTCAAAATTCTTTTAAACTTTTAATAAACTGTTGCAATATGTAACAGAAAAAAAAGAAATAAAACCAGTACAGAAATACATTTTAAAATGTTATACATATTGTACTCACTCCAGATAATAACTCATAATTTCAGTGCTAAAACTAACAAAAAAAGTTGGTTCAGTCCAAGTTTCTTTTTTATGATTTTCTATACATTTGTTACAGCTTTTATGTTTTTTAATTTATGATAATATATTTATTTTTATTCGCATATTTAATGCGAATTCCTAATTTTGCATTCTTCTTAAGGGGCTACTTCGCTCAGACGAAAACACCCGCTCGCTAATGTTAATCCTATGGAGGAAATTTTTGAAGATATCTCGTTCGCATTTCAATATTTTTAAATGATTTTTTTTGCATTCGATAGCTGAGGTCAATCTCTATGCACGCTCCTTTCTACTTTTTCGATTTTTGTTGCAGTTTTTTTATTGAGGATACTTTCACTTTCAAAACCGGTTTCGAAAGTGAAAGTATCTTAATAAATAAAACTTGTAATCAAAATCGAAAAAGTAGAAAGGAGCGTGCATAGAGATTGACCTCAGCTATCCAATGCAAAAAAATCATTTAACAATATTGAAATGCGAACGAGATATCTTCAAAAATTTCCTCCATAGGATTAACATTAGCGAGCGGGTGTTTTCGTCTGAGTGAAGTAGCCCCTTAATAGTGGCAAGATTGTTTCTTATATATATATATATATATATATATATATATATATATATATATATTATTTTGTTCCATGGCATAGTATTTTCTAGTCTGGCATTTTGGACCAGCACGTGCTTCATATATTTGAAGTCTGTGTTAATCATCTCCTCTCTCTATTTCACTGGTGAGTTATGCATTTTTATATTTAGTTTTTTTATATATTACAGCTGGATTTTTATTTATTTTATAGATTTATTATTATTTTCTTTATTTTATGGACCTATTATTATTTTCACATTCATTGTTTTTTTTTAATATGCTATAAGGGGCATAATATTGTCATTTTTAGGTTTAACCCCTTGACTGCCAGGCTTAATTTCGCCAGAGAAGGGATATATACCAGGTTATGCGGTGTAAAATGTTTGTGTCATAAATAATTTAATAACTTGCGTGATTTTATAGTAATGAATTTAAGGTTCGTTAAATGATTTACGACATTATCATAATATTTATAAAATAATGTATAAAACTTACACATTATATAAATACATACATTATATACCTACACGGATATACATACATACATTATATACATAAAATTCAGGAATTTATTTTAAAGATTTATGATATTCATTAAAATGAATTCTACTGTACAGTCCTGGAAAATCTTCACAACCAGAACACATTAGCCGAGTATCTTTCTTAACACGTTTAGTTGTACAAATACGGCATCGCTTCTGAGGACGTTTCTTTCAATCTGTTCTTGAGATCTGAACAAGATGAGTTTTAGTTTCGTCTCCTTTACTACTACCAGCAGAAAACATTTCTTTATAACTGTCACTGTATTCTATAAGTATTTCTTCGGAACTGTTTGTAATAAAATCTTTGAACCTAACAAATTCACCACCAGCATTTCTATGAATGACAAGACCATTCAAAAGCCTTCTAGAAGCCATATGAATACCAAACGTTTTAAACCACGTGTACGATTTGCGAGTTGGATTATCTGGGTGCAGTAAATGATCGACATGGTCAACAGATCCCATCATAAAGTTGTACTTTTCAATATGCAATGGTTTATACGTTTATAGAGAAATTGTTTCTTTCCACCAGAACAATGGCGTACTTTTTCACACAGTCCAGCATCATACCGTGATGAGTATACATCTATTTTATCTTTGAATCTTACTAAAATATTGTCACCATTTCGTAAAAATAAGAATGTTTCCTTAACAAGTGGTTCTTCCACAAGCTGCTTTGGTACACCTCTGTTAGTCCGGATGGTTCAAATTACACAAGTGTCATGTTTTAATAAGTACTCACAAAGACGCACATATAGGTATCAATTATCAATAACGATGTGCCTCCGTTCATTGAGAAGATTATGAGCTAAGTACAGTACAATTCTTTCAGATACGGATAAATTCGTTGAAACTGGAATGGCATTTCATAAATATCCTTGCCAATATACAATGAAAAATTCCATGTGTATCCTTGAAATTTGGGATCACTTGGACACAAACAAAAAAGTTTCAAGCCATAACGGGATTTTTTTTATTTTTTGTGAATTACCGGACATGCAGTCGCCCCTTGTACAACAGAGAATTAAATGAAAGGGATCCAGACATTTGAAAAAATTGGTGTACTGGACAAATTAGTTAATGATATGTCCAGTACACCAAATTTTTCAAATGTCTGGCTACCTTTCATTTAATTCAGTCTCTTCGTACCACCCCTTTTTTCTCCTTGTACTTAAAGTCGTCCAGTCTGGCCGGGCGCTTCGATTGGTCTCCTACGTTACATGTGTTTCCTGACTCCGCTGTTTTTTTTAAAAAACTCACCGCCATTCAATCTTGGGTACGTGCAGGAGACGCTAGCATATTTACATGGCTCAAACTTTTGAATCGGTTTTTAATCTTTTGAATTTTGGCACTGAGGATGGAGCTTTAGGGGCTCCGAAACAGTTGTTTTCCAACAGGCCCGAGCCCGGCCCGGCCCGTTTATATTTTCACAGTTCATGGCCCGGCCCGGCCGGTACAGAAATCAGTGAAAACAGGCCCGGCCCGGCCCGGCCCGATATGGCCTGACACAATTTCTGCAATTTCTACTATTTTGAAAAAATTGAGATTTTTAGCATATAATTAAGATTTCTTTAAAGAATACTGCATACATAATATTTATGGGAAAAGTTTACAGTTTATTTTAAAATTGCGATGTGTTCGCAAAACAGAAAATACACAATAGCAACATTAATAATTACTTAGATTCTAAAACTTTCAACATTCAAATAAGGGTTCAAAAACAATAATCTAGTTTACAATAAACAGAAAAAAGGGTTAAATCATCATAACATTTGAAGCTGCATAATAAAAAGTAGATTAATGAAAATATTTCTCTGCCATTTATTAAAGTTTTTCTCAAGTCCAAAGGAGCTACTTTCTGATACATTTCTAAATTCATACCTTTTCGGAAACGCATAAGATTGGCAGGTGTTCTTATTCAGAAACTATGTAATCGAACGGTGTTATCCATTTTTTTGATAAAGGCAATATAGCTTTGAGAAAATACTGTCAAAGTTAGCATTTTTAATCGAATTTCCGGAAGCGACAGCATGGGAAGGGGGAAAAATCTGAAGCCACGTGACAAGAATCTCTTATATATCGGCAAGTAATGTATTTATAAAAAATGGAAAACGCTATTCGATTCCATATCCCTTCAGTAGTCAGGCTTGTCAATTTTATGACTTTACAGTTAAAAATTAGTCAGAAAATGAGTCAAGGTTTCGCGTTGTTGAGTAAGAATTTAAGAACCACCTTTAAGGTATATTTTTAAAGATTACATTAACAGAAGTTCATTATCGCTATTAATACTTTTACAAAACATATTTCCTGCCCTACACATCCTGAAAACAATTAAGTCCAGTTCCGGCCCGGCTCGACTATGTAGAAAAAAAAATGCAAGCCTCATCTCGGCCCGGTACGAGTCTGCTAAAAAAATATTAAGCCCCTATAACTGGCCGGTGTCGATCTCTACGGTGGACAACTTACATTTCTATATTGTGTTGTTAAACTAGCATGGGCTAATGACGCTCATTTATAGCTATTCTTGCGAAAACCATATTCTTTGAAAATAGCTCATATTTTATCGGTTCTGATTAAATATTTATATCGGGCCGGTAGGGCCGTTAAATTTTTTTTTCGGCCCGGTCCGGCCCGGACAGCTCGTTCAATTTTTTTGCCGGCCCGGCCCATTTATTTTGTTTGTCGGCCTGGCTCGGCCCGTTGAAAAAATTGTTCTGATTCAGCCAGCCCGGCCCGGCCCGGCCCGTTTGAAAATTAACCTTCACTCCGCCGGCCCCGCCCCTTGGGCCGGGCCGGGTACGGTCTCGGGCCAAGCCCGGGCCCGTGCAGACCTCTATTTTACGTTGATCACTTATTTTTAACATTACTACTCACCTTCGACCAGTACCCTGTTATACCAGTTGCATGTCACAGGCCAATCCGGTTCAAATATGTAGTGTAGTGAACGACGTCATGGTTGTTGATTACTGAAATGAGAGGACGTACATTCTAGCAGTGAAGGTGTTAATGCTGACAATATTTGAGGAAATAACATATCTTTACTATGAATTATACTTATGATGCTCCTCTGATGAATCCATAAGTTATTCATAGTATTTCATATTTTTGATTTTCATCTTACTGGGGTTTAATTTTGTAGTATCATTTCATTTGAATTTTATACTGTTTCTTTCTTAGTTTTAACTATATATATCTTAACTATATATATATATATATATTGGATGAAAGGTAATGATAATAAGATAAAATACACAATTTTCATTTCTTACATATTTTCGATCTGAGAAAATACTTTTAAAAATAATTTCTACCATTTTAATTTTGAATTCGTAGAAAATCCTGTAGATAATTCTTTTAAACTTTTTATATATTTAGAGTATATAACAGAAAAAAAGAAATAAATGTAGTACAAAACATTTTTTTAAAGTTATAAATACTGAACTCACGTCCATTTGATAAATAAAAACAACTGATAATTTCAGTGCTAAAACTCGCAAAAAACAGCTGTTTCCGTCCAAGTTACTTTTTTTAATGATTTTATGTATTTTTGCTACAGTTTTTACATTTCCAAGTTCTGACTACACTGCAAAAATACACAAATGTTTCATAATCTAGCTCTTATCTTTTTTAAGGTTTACGAAAATATATTATAAGCTCTTTCCAGTTACCCACGATTCCATAAAGCGTTCCAATATCTTCAAAAGACTCTGAAATTAATAGATTTCGGAGATTTGAAAAGAAATTTGTGAAACAAAAGTCTCTCTTTCTGCCTGTAATGTTTGGAAATGTTTTCGAGTACTTTTCACAGTGTATTTATCAAATTTCTCTAATTGGAATATCGATTTTTCAGATGCTATCAACTCTGAAGTAAACATTTTGGGCTGCATAACAGAATTTATACATTTAAAAGTAACAAAATGATGTTAATTTTAATATTAATTTGAATACTAATAATTTGAATGTTAATGTTAATGCTTTTAATTTATCATGTTTGTTGAACATGAAAATGTTTACATGAGAATTGATAACATTCGAAAAAATGATATTTCAGATGGAGAAACTAATTAATACACTATAAAAATTACTCAGAAACTTTTCCAAAAATCATGGGCAGCAAAATATACTTCTGTTTAAAAAGGTTTCCAATGATGGAACAGTGGCGCACCATTTGGGCGATTGTCACCACTAAATTTTAATAGTATTCTTCGCCTTAAAAAAGCTCAGAAATTCTGTCCCTAAATAAGACGAAGACTACTATTTAGAGTTGCAAAAAACAGGTTTATTCCCAAAAGACCCGGTTTATTCCCAAAAACCCGGTTTATTCCCAGGTTTAAACCGGGTTTTTTCTAGCCTTTGCAACTCTACTACTATTTAAATTTAGCGGTGTCAGTTGTTTCTCTGGTGCGCCACTGTTCCATCACTGGATTTCTTTAAATCTCAGAAATCTATTGGTTTCTGAGATTTCTGAGGATAAAGGAATGTTTTACAGAATCGTCAGTAACTCGGAAGAGGTTATATTATATTTTGTGAAACTTAAAAAAGATAAAAGTAAGATTACGAAACATTTGTCTTTTTTTTACAGTATATATAATTTTCTTCGAACTTTTAATGTGAATTCCTAATTCTCAGGTGTGACAAAAGTGTTTGTTACACACATATATATATGCTAGATGAAAGACAATGTGATGAAATATACAATTTTCATTTTTGCCCCTTTTTCGATCTGAGAAAATAGTTGTACAAAAATGGTCTGCCATTTTACTTTCGAGCTATTAAACGCTTGTCAAATTTTTTATCAAAAATTCCTTCAAACATTTAATATATTGATAAAGTATATGGCAGAGAAAAATAAATAAAAATAATTCAGGAAGTTTCTTTAAAAAAGTTATGCATGATATACAAGACTGGGCCATAAGTTTCCATGGATATGGTTTTAAATTTTGTTTATTATGTTTTTTAATATCCTAAAAATGCGTTTGAATAAAGAGCAACGAATTGAAATTACATTGCTGATTTAATTCATATTGCTATTTAAGATATTCATGAATCTAGCATATTATATAAATAAGAATGGTTAAACGTTTATTTTTCCTATGTATAATGAGTCACCCTGTGTAATGTTGTACCTACAATAAATAAATAAATAAATAAATAACCTTAAAAATGAACATAAATGTTCTGAAAGTCATAAAAGTCACAAAACATTTTTTGCACCCAAGTTTCTGGATCATGATTTTTAAATTTTTGTTACGGTTTTTATTTTAACAGACTGGTTACATATTTATTTTTATTCGAACTTTAAAAGTTTCAATATTGGATTTGTACCAAAATAAGTTGGTAAGGGTCATACGAAAGGGTTTCGAAAAACTATGTGTTAAATCAGGGTTTTTCAACCTTTCAAAGCACACTTGAACTTACAATTCAACATACGAGGCAGAATTGCATTTACAGTTGAACGTACAGAGAATGAGAGTCAGACCGAGTAGAGCTTCCAACCTAAGAGGTTTATAGCACCTATATGCTCAACCAGTATTTATTGAAAAAAAGAAGATACCACTTTATATATATATCTATACTATTATATATAGAGAACGCATGACTGACTGATTGATTGGGCGACTCATAAACGCCCAGCTGAAACAACTAAAGTCAGGATCACGAAATTCGGATAGTAGATTACTATTTTGACCTAGGTAAGCAATAAGAAAGGATTTTTGAAAATTCCCCACCGAAGGGGGTTAAAGGGGTGGTTGATCGTTTTAGGTCATTTCTCGAAGTTTTAGCAGCAGTTTTAGGTAAGAACATGAAATTTAAGATAACAAATCTACTAAAAAATGGTTAAACACGTATTTTAGCGATTTTAGAAATTTACCCTTACGAGGGTTTATGGGGGGGGGGGGATGTCGAACGTTTTAGGTCATTTCACCATATCTCAGCAGCAGTTTTAGGAAGAAGCGTGAAATTCAGGATAACAAATCTACTAAAAATGGTTAAACATGTATTTTAGCGATTTTAGAAATTCCCTCCTAAGGGAGTTAAATGGGGGGGGGGGGGGTCCGAACTTTTTAAGTCATTTAGGCATATCTCAGCAGCAGTTTTAGGTAGAAGTGTGAAATTCAGTATAACAAATCTACTAAAAAAAAGTAAATTTGTTATCCTGTTATCCATTTGTTATCGCGTATTTCAGCGATTTTAGAAATGAACCAATCTCAGCAGATATGAATCCAATTATAGAAGATTAGACGAATAAGACAGCTATTGCTGATTTTTTGTTGGATATTTTGCGTAAGACATTTTTTAAAATCATTTATAAAGTTGAGGGATTTAGTACGATTGCGGCAAAATAACATAAGTTTTTCCTGATTGTCATTTTGACGATTTATGGACGAGAATGCGTTATTGTGATTGGCGTAATTTTAGGATATTGCATTTTTACTTATGTTACCAGGAGGGCCAAGGTTAACTCGACCATATCCGGGTGGTTGTGCTATATTAAAATAAACTTATTAGTTTCAATATGTACATAAACAAAAAAAAAATATTTATCACTTTTTTACAAACTTTTATTTAAAGTTCCAAATTTGTAAGTAATGCAATTTTTTCTCATTCTCGCTTTTATCCGATTTAGAATAATTTTTTAAAAGTACTTGCCCATCCCTTCCCTGCATTGTAGTCGACATATTGTCCACCCATGCGAAGCCGGGACTGGCCGCTAGTATATATATATATAATGGGAAAACTCAATTACTTTACTTTACTGAATTACAAAAATTTAATGGTTCTAAATTAATATTATGCTTCAATGTAAGACAATATAATTACAGTATTTACAAAGTAAAAGGCAAATAGGCGGTTTTGCTGAAACATATCAGCCGTCTTAACATCGGAGACAGGAGAGCATGATCTCTGTCCAGACCAACTTCTAGTCGCACTCTGCTGCGTATTTTAACAAATAGTTTTTTCAAACCAGAGTTCCTCAAAAACTATGCACCAGCATATCCGTTTGGGTTGGGTATTTACGTCAGAGTTCTACTTTGGGAATCTGCTTTAACTCATCTTATTGCTAAAGTGTGTGCCGTTGGAATCTCTAACCACAACCACTTATATAAATTACAAACTTTGTAACTATGGTCCCGTAATGTTAAAGTTCAGTCTCTAAAAGGATTGAAACATCGCTTAAAGTATATATTGAGAATAAAGATACATTATGAAAATTATGTTGGTTATTTTCTATTGTTTTGATGCATGTAATTATATTTTTATAACATTATTTCTTTTTAATATATATAGAAACCAACATGATAAACTATGGTCTGATGGTTTCTTTATACGGAATTTAGAGGTTAGGGGACAATTTAGTAAATAATACAGAGAAATTGACATATACATAAAGTGGCGGTATTGTTCTATTAAATTTGAATAAGCAATTTGAAATAGGACAGTGATTAGTTGCAAACAAACATAAATTTCTGTAGTGAAGGAGGCGGTCTTCAGAAACTTTTGGTAATAAATTGTAAGTATATCTCCCCGTAACACCAATATTTCATTCCTATTACCGTTTCTTTATCATTTCTTGTATCAGCTTTTTCTTTGAAAATGAAGGAAAAATTCTGTAGCGAAATATCTATTATTTCTATAGATTCTTTAGCGAGAAGATCTGCTACTTCATTTCCAAGAAAAACCAGAGGCGAATTACCAAATAGGCTGAGTAGGCTGAAGCCTACGGGCCCGACAAACTAAGGGTCCAGCGCTAAGTTTGTGACTTTTTTTTCTCCTAAAAAATATGTATGTATATATATGTATGTGTGTGTGTGTGTGTGCGTGTGTATGATTGTGTGTATATATATATATATATATAACCATAAATGAAACATTATCATAACACCAACTTAAACAATGAAATAATAATTAAGTATGAAATAATTAGTTGACAATGAAAGATTCCCCAATATATATATATATATATATGTGTGTGTGTGTGTGTGTGTATGTTGTATGTCAATGTGTATACATATAGAGCAGGAGGGGGGCCCCAATGTGTTAAGCCTAGGGGCCCGGTAGGTGGTTAATCCGCCTCTGGGAAAACCAGCATGCCTTTTTACACTAGTAAAAAAAAAAAAGTCTGATTTCTGTAGGAATTTGAGTTTTGTATTATAAGGTAGTTTGATAAGTCAGAGAGTTGAACTTACAAAGCACATTTCAAGTTGATAAGTTGCTAAGTTGGAAAGAAAACTCAGTTTTTGAATACCTGTTAGACCTAGATTGAGAAAACAGCATGCTAGTTTTATTTTATTATGAAATTATGGTATAATTTTGTATAACACATATATTTAATTTTATTTAATACACAAACGCACATTTTTGTTTAACATACATATTTTTATTTAACACACACATTTTTATTTAACACATTTTTACTCAATAAATTATTTTTATTTAGCACACATATTTAATTTTATTTATTATATATATTTTTATTTTTATAATACATATTTTATTTAATTACACACACATTTAATTTTATTATAAAACACCATGTTGCCATATGAAGCAAAAATAGCCGAGTTACTAAGCCAGGCAAGAAAATCGCCATTTTGACGCCAGAAAAAAATCCCGCGCGTCTGCGACATCTGTACGGTGTTTTCATTGGATAAAAGTTTATTTCACTCAAAACGACTTTGAGAATGGAACAAACATTTTATAAAAATAATAGTATTTTTCTTTAAATTTAATATTTAAAATTCCACTTTCAGAAACAATGAAACTATAATTTATATACATAAAAAAATCACTTATTATCAATAAAATAAAATATAGGTGCTAAAAGTAATTAAACTAAACATAAAGGCTTAAAAAACCTTTAAAACATAAAAACTATTGTTGTAATTTTTTTTATAAATAAATAAATAAATAAATGCTTATTCTAATTATAAACGCGCACACATTTTAAACCTCAATCAGTTTTGGAGTAGCCTATAATTAAGAGATCTCCCCATTGTTCCAATTTTGTGAAGATTTACTTAATCGCTTTATTCAATACCTTTGGTCGAGGCTTAATTTTAAAATCACAAAAGCCTTCAATTAATGAGTCTGAAACTATAAGTAATCTTTGGTGTAAATCTTAATTAGGATGAACTTTTCCAGTTTTAACTGAAGCTTCTATAATATCAGTATGGTAATATGTTAATTTAACAAATTTTACAAAATGTTGTCTATAAAACGCTATTATATTCCGCAATATACTGCTATTATTAAAAACCATACAACAAATATTAGCATGAGAACTGGGAACATTTGGTTTCTAATAATTTTCTAATGTTCAAAATAATCTTGAAAACGTTTTATGGGTATGCAGGTTTTGCTCTTCAAAGCAAAAACACAGTTTATTTAATTTATTTTACTAGGGGACTCTGCCCACAACGAGCTAACTCGCGTCCAGATCCCGCAAGATTTAAAAACACGCTAAGTTTTTCTGTTTTAAAAATATTACCCGATTACCGAAGATTGAATGATATTATCACGATCAGAGGCGATCTTCTGAAATCGGGTTGCCATTCATTTCCCTTTAACTGGAAGGATTTTTAGATTCCAAGGTCGCATCCAGCGCTGTCGCAACAGCTGATGCCTTATTTCTTGATTCATTAATTAAGATCTATCAAACATTGAAAATCAGATTGTATAAAATGGTTAAGTAAAAATTGTCGCTGCCTGCCAGATTTTTATAATAACGTCCAAAAGAAAAGTTTTCTTTTTAGATGCTGTAATAAAATCGTTTTAAATATGACTTTTAACTATATTGTTTTAAATAGGACTTAATTTTCCTTATTTAATCCTTTTCGCACATAATAATTTATTTATTTTGAAGTTTTCCTTTTCTTTCAATATTTACGTGTAAATAATTTTTCCACTGAAGATGTTTGGCAATATTATTATTTGGGATTTTAAAATATGACGTAATTTCCGTCATTTAATGCTTTTTGCTCTTAATAATTTAATTATATTGAAAAGTTTTCTTTCTTTTTTAAAAATAACGTGTAAAAGTATTTATTAATTGAAAGGAAATATTATTTGTACTTTTTTAAAATCTGGCAGCAACAGGTAAATAAATGACTTTTTCGGAATGTGGAATAAATCGCTATTGAAATAAGGAAATTTTGTATAAAAACTTTAAACAAATAAAAAAAAACTCAAAAAATTAGACAAATTTAAAATAATGATTGGACATTGCACACCGCAAGCTAGTCCACTATGTACCTACAAAAGTTGGTTAAATTGCTATGCATAGTGTTTGAAACTATAAACTTTTTAACTGAAGTATTTTGACCGATTTCAACATTATTAAATAGCTCTTAAAATAATTCTTCGATTAAAAACCTATCTGTTTCAGCGTGTTTATCAAACATTTCTTTATAAACTTACCAATTTTTATATTTTTATATGAAGTCGTCATTTTATATAAGCCGAGAAATAGCTCTAATTATGATAAATTCAATTACAGCAGCGATGGCTTCGTTAGTTATTATTACTATTTTTTCAGAAGAGAGAGATAGTTAGAAAAAACGACTCTGAAAATTCCTCTAAAATTTATATAGGGTAAATCCAGGTTAGATGTCCCATCGGGTTAGTTGCCATAGTCACTGTATTTCAGCTATTGAAAGTGTGGCGGAGCTAGTGATGTTTTTCTACTCTCAGTCGTTATAAAAAAAAACGTAGTAAACGAAGTTACAGCGATTTATTTCTTCAAATAAAAGTTATATCCTTCAAAAAAAGGTAAATTTGGTTTTTGTTGTATGTTCTTGTAAGATAAAGACAAGTAGAAGATGAAATATAATGCACCTACTAGAATCTTTTCATGAAATTTTTAGTATATATTGTTGAAACAGGTGTCGAGTAACGTGTTAGTTATAGGTTGTAGCCATGTGTCCAGAGCTACTGGCTAGGGAATCTATCCCGGATTAAAAGGATACATGCCTCACCTACATCGGGGATATGTGCCCCACTTTTGATTCGGGATAAGACCCCTCCATTTATAATAATTAAATAACTTTGATTCGAGAGAATATTATTTTAAATCTTGAAGAAAGGAAAATAATATAAAATAATAAATAATGAAGTAGAGAAAATAGTAATTACGAAAGGAGCCGAAGAGTCCACTCTTTGCCTTCATTTGAAAAAGAAGAGAATGTGTCAGTTGTTGCATATATTAACGCAGAGGACTTGGTGCTCCCTCCTGTTCTGTTTCTTAAAGGTGTGAGAGAAAGTTCGAGTTATCAAACAATCTCCCTCCCGGATCAAAAATTCACATGAACGCGCGACATCTTTCATTTCTTCCGAGCTTTTGAGTAAGTGGCTGAAGGAACACTTCTTTCCAAGAAAACTACCAGGCAAAGTGTTGCTCATCTTTGACGGTCACTCAGCGCATGTGAGTTCTCTGGAATTGCTGAACTATGCAGATAAAAATGACATAATTCTACTGTGTCCCAACTATAAGCAAAGTTCTTACTAAACTGCAAATCGCCTTCAGCTAAACTCCAAAATTTTCTATGCTGGAACACGTGCAAGCTTTGTCTTCAACAATTGTAAACTGGTCTTGCTATCCTCGAAAGGCAGATCTCGACCCAGATCCGCTCATACGAACTTTTGATCCTGCTTTCACTGCTAAAGATCATCCTGCTAAAGATAAGTCATTCCACACATGCTCTGCAACCTCTTGAAAAGGCATTTTTTAAACTGTTCAAAGTTAACTTCAAGAAAGTAGCGAATCTGTGCTTGAAGCATAACCCCCAGCAACAACATAAAATAATTCATGCTGGCATTGTCATTGGAAATTCATGGAAAATGACAGCGTGTGCTGAGTACTGCATTAATGGGTTCGTGCTTGCGAAATTTTCCCACTTAATCGTGGAGCTATCCCGGAACATTTTTTCGCAATTTCTGACAGATGTCAATCTCAGAATGATGAAAGGAGCACAAGATACTTTCCTTTCTCTATTTCGGATTCTTGTAGAGAACGCTTATTAGATGACTGCCAAAAGAATATAGATTTGATGGCCATCGACATTTTTTGAAGTCAAAACTTACCTGTACTAATTAAAAACAACCAAGAACAACTCCGTCCTTCTATAAGTCAGTTTCCCACTAAATGTTTACAAAATATAAGCCCTGTTTTTTCTTTTGCAATGCGAGAAAGTAGAAGCAAGAAGAAGGCAGTGCTTGACAAAGAGTGCGTCACAAAAAATAAAAGCTCAACTCTGAAGGTAAGTCATTCAAAAAATCAGACAAAGAAAAGAGAACACGGCTGCCAAAAAGTTACAAGTGAAGAAAAAGTGTGAAGAAAATAATGATGAACTGAAGAGCTTACCACCATCGGAAGACATCTGTTTAGAATGCCATGAAAATTATTACAAAACTAAACTTTGTGTGGAGTGGATACAGTGTACTGATTGTTTGAGATGGCTATATGAAACGTGCACAATGTATAATATCCGTTGCAATATTTGCGGAAAAAAAGGAAATAGAAAAATAGAAAAGTGTAAGTAATAAATAACAAAATTCGATTCAAGATTTTGTAATATTTTTTTTTTTTCAAAAATAAAAAAAAGATCGTAAATTTGAAGTAAATGGGATGTTAGTCAAATGCAAATTGAGCTTTTAAATTATAAATGTTAATTACCTATGCTTTCTATTCTTTTACGAATGGATATCTATCCCGATCAAGTTGGGTGTCTAACCCTGAGGTCCGGGATAAATGGTAAAAATCATTAAGTTTTTTGATAAAAATCCCATTTTATCTGGTACTTATATGACAGTAATACTTTTTATGAAATTCTGCATAAAATGTGGAGCAGATAGGCTACATGTGCACTACAAAAATCGTTACTATAAAAAAAATAAAAATTAGTTCTTTCTTAAAGAGGCAACTATCCCAGACGTACCTTATACGCCAGAAAATCTTTCGTATCTTAGATTAGCGGTTGCCAAATTTTATTATTATGCGACCTATTTTAATTTTTTCATGATCCACCAAACATGTAGTTATATACAGACTTTTATTACAACCTATCCCAAGAAAAGGTGTGCTTTAGTACAAAGCTTACAGATGAGAATGTCAGTAGTCGCAACTTTTACGCCGATAACATTCCCGCAACGAGTAATAGTTTCACCAAATTTAAATAAAAGTTTTTTTTAATGTTTCACTACACGACGGCCGTATTCAAGATAAAAATAAGTACTACAGATTTAACATAATTTTCTTTTACGTTTATAGCGCTCTCTTGTAGGGAATAGGGTAACCGAATTTAAATAAAATTTATTATATCACGTTTCTCTGTATGACAGCTATACTGAAGTTAAAAATAGGTTGCACAGATTCAACTCTTTTTTTTTGTATGTATTTATAGCTTCCACTGGTGAATAATAGGGTAACTAAATTTATAACAAGTGGGTAAGTGTGATCGAAGATCGCTCTAAGGTTTTCGTTTAATATTCCTTTCAAAACACTATCCTTTCTTTAATAAATCCAAATAAATTTCATTTAGCAAAAAAAGAAAAAAAAAAAAGTCATGTTTTTTATAAAGTAAAAAATTACCGGTCTATATTTTCTTTTTTTTCGAATATCTAAACCAGCCCGATAGCGGGCGAAGCCCGTTATTGTATTCTGTCATAATAATATCTGTCATTATGTCTGTCATGTCAATAATATCTGTCATGCGGACTAAATGCGATATTTAAAAAAATAATTTCAAAATTAAACATGTTGTACACCTTCAAAATGTTAAAATATGCGAATATTTCCATAATCGGATTTTTATCATGACGCAATATGTTTCTCAAACTCATATATTTACTATTCTCTATTACTCATATTGATACTAGCTTTGTATTATTCTCAAACATTTGAAAAATTCGTTAAACTTCCAATATGACGTCAGATTTTCTTTTTAATTCTTCTCCAATGACGTGATATTAATCTGCTTTGTGTACATACACATACTCATACTCCTTGTATTATTGGGAAATCTTTGAAATTTTCCGTTTTATTACTAATATGAAGTCAATCATTTTTATTTCATAATAATATTTTTTTCAATTGGTGAAACTTTTTATTTCATTTTCATTTTTCACGTGGAAATCGTTCAATAGAAAATTAATTATTGTAGAAAGAATGTCATTGTGGATTTTTAATTTTTGGCAACTGCTTTAACGAAAAATGTTTAAATTTAATAGGAAAAGGCTATTAGAATATATATATTTTTTTAATCTCTATTTATTAAAATAATAAGATTTTTTCAAAATTTAATATTTTGAGCTTCATAGCTGGTATTCAGCCAGATATACACAAAGTTTCAAGTCTGTAAGTTACATAGTTTCTGAGAATGGCTCTTTGACGGACAGACAACAGAGTGTGAGTAATAGGGTTTTGTGAGATGAACGAAACCCTAAAAATAGATTTTTTACTTCCAAATTAACAAATTTAATTGTTTTTTTACGGCTTCTGCCTCGCTCAATTTAAAAAAATGTTTCACGTAATAGTTTTTTTTTTTTTTTTAAATCTAACAGGGGTAGTGCCCCTGTTTGGAATTTGCAAAAGTAAATTTTTTCTCATATGGCAACCATACTCCAAGTTAAAATTAGATATGACAAATTCAACTCAACATTCTTTCATACTTATAACGCTCCTTAGCAAGAAAAATACTAACCAAATTTACATAAAATTGACCTTTTTATGTATCAGTGTATGATAGCCGTACTCAAGATACAAATAGGTTGTACTGTTTGAACACAATTTTCTTTTGCGAGGGCAAAGTTAAACTACGCTTAAATGAAAATGATTTTTTATGTTTTAATAATATATGAATACATTTACGATGAGTACTTTGAATTTAAACTTATTCCTAATGCGAACAAAATTTAACATTATCAACATGGACATAACTACAAATTAGTAATTCATTTCTGGCTCTAAACAACCTGCTAAGTATTACATAAAACAGTCAAACCCAAGATATATGCAATTAATTTGTATGCCGGCCTATTCGTGCATATGCAATTTAAATTTCTTAAAATGGTCTTAAATCTAACAATTAAAAAAAATTTTGGGGGTAGATTACACTGTGTGTTTCCACCAATGGATGAATTAGAAACAAGTTTGCAACGCGCAAGTCTAGTGAAAGTCCTGGGGTTTACGCACAAAGGAAGCAGGTGACAGAGCCCCCTAATACAGATGTATACAATTTATCAAAGATAATGCACAGATTCAATTTATATAAAGTTAGACGACTAAGACTGAAGTCATGTCACCAAAGAAATAAGTTATTTTTTGATTTTAAAATATGTTTTTAACATTATATGCAGTATTTGACTATTAAACTTAAAGCCGACTGTCATGCGTCCAGCAGACAAGTGAAACTTTTATACGAATTAATTCCTGACGGGCATGATTAGTTTTAAATTCCGAAATGTATATCGTAATTTATTTTTCGTTGATATTATTTAAATATTTTGTTTTTATTTATCAACTGACGCTAGTTATTTTCTGTTTTCGTTTTCCCCCCTCATATTGCAATCTGAATTTTCAACGAAATGTGAAAAATGTATTAACAAGTGTAACTTATTATTACAAACAGTTCCATCTGAAAGTATTGTTTATTATCTAATTTTCCTAATTACCAGTTTAGTGACATCCAATAAAGAAACGAATTATTATTTGCAAAATTATTTAAGAACACATTGTCTTGTGCTGATTATTTAATTAAAACAAATATGTTTGTGGTTTTGTTTATCTTGATGTTTTTTTTTACACGCTTTGATTTAATTTCGTTTGTTGTCTGTCTGTCAGGGTCAAATCTTGCAATCTATTGTAAGATTTTGTCTATTACCGTCTAATCATTTTTTCTCAAATTATGTACACAAGTTAATTTATGCAATATTCGTAAATTTTCTAGGCCATACTTCATTAAAGACAGTCTTCAGCGACAAAAACATTCTTTTGAGTTTTTGATTGAAACCACATATTTATTTTGTTTTTGTTTGATATCATATTAAATTTTGAATTAAAAGCGTGTTACTTAAATTTTAGGTTGCCTTTTTTAGAAATCGATCTGTTGCAATTACTTCATTTATCTATCTATCTATACATAGATAATACAAAATTTGGCATCAAGATAACGTCCAAAATACGAAACATATTCCAACCAAATTTGGAAAGTGTATTGATCTTGTAAATATCTTGGATGAGTTCGTTAATCAAAGGTAAAGCAATTTGGTAGTTAGCTTGAAAACAATCCGTTCTTTTGAATATCCAAAGACCATTATGGTCAATAGGGTTGTATTTTCAATTCATTATTATTACATGATAAATTTCTTTGATTTCAATAAAGTGTTTAGGAGTCGTTTACTTTGGTAAGTAAGTCATACAAAAATAATTTCATCGGCATTCATTGAATGGTTTGAGTTCAAATCTGGTTTGAGCATCGAAAGTATCATCTTACGTTATGAACTTGTGTGTCATCACAATAACGTCTAAAATATTGTACCGATAGGAGCACATTTAGGCAGTAGACTGATCTTGCTAATAACTTGGATGTGTTATTATTAAGGCCAATTTGTCATATTGTATTAAATCTGAAGTATGTACTTTAAAAAGAAAAGGAAAAAATCAATCTACTCTGAGCCGTAAAGACTTGTTTTAAGTTATATTTTTCTAACATTTTCAAGACCTGCTCGATATTATCCTTATTAAAATAAGGAAGATTAAATAGTTCATACACGATTCTGTTCTAATTCAGGTCTATCAAACTATAAGAAGCTCTAGATTTCCTTTGTTAGTAATATAAATACAGAAGTGATTCCTTCATAATGACCTCTATTTAATGTGTGTACTTTACCTCTTTATTATAAAATTTCTATACATGTGTGAAATTAACCCTTTGAGCGATAGGCAATAATTTTGAATATCTCTTTAGCGCTTTATAAAATAATATCTAAAGGAAGTACTATTAGTTGGTATTTAAATACAGTGACCTCTCACTTATACGCGATGTTCAGTAATTACTTTTACATACCACTATTTTAGAACAGTAAAATTCGATTTATAAATTCTGCGATTTAATAACACGAAGATTACCTTAAAAATAAACTAGTGCGGAAAAATATTTCTGTGTATCGCGTGTAAGTGAGAGGTCACTGTACTTATTTCTGTTATCTTATTCAACAGTGAAAATCAATATAAATTTCAAAATTTTGCTATACCAGCCTTTTAACACATTCGCGAGCTCAATCAGCATATACGCTGTTCAAAAAATATGTCTGTGTGCCACTGATGGTACACGTCGACGCGAACTCAGTTAATTCGTTAACTGCATAATGAAAAAAAAACGAGCTTAACGCTTACAGAGTTTTAACAAACAGCATTGCTTTTAAAATGTAAAATTATAAATGTAAAACTAACACTAAAGTAAATTGAAACAAAGCATTTTAAAACTTGGAAATTCTTTTTTTTTTTCTATTCAAATGTTATGATTTTAATTTAGATATTTTTAGTGATCTGCTGATTGAAACATTAGACCTTTTTTATTTAATTTTATATCAGATATTTTTAATGATCAAAGAAAATATCTATGCCATTCAAAAGGATAAAAAATAATCGGCATAAAGATAATTAAAACTTACACGTAGAAAGCGAATGCATTTTATTCACCAGTAAATATTCCTTCATAATTTACAAATAACTTGAAAATATTTATGTCTTTAGAAATCACACATGATTTTAAATAATCAAGAATCATTAAATAACAACAATAATAAAGTAGGATTTAAATTAAACCTATTCATCAAAATAACAACGGATTTATTTATTTCCATACTTGGAAAATTACCACAGACTTACTCGTTAAGCCTAAAACAGTTAAGACTTTCACCAATATGTAATTTACGGACTGCGGTTGCGGAAACACAATCAGTTAGAAAAGATAATGTTGTTCTTTTTGGGAGATCGTGACTAAAATGCTTAATGAGTTGAGTTGTTATGAAACCTACTGCAAGTTGGCGAATTCTTTTTATTTCAGGCAACAGTGTAATTCAGTTAATGAATATCCGTTGGCAAATAAATAAGTGTCGATTAAAACATCGGAAGTCATTTATTCTTCATTTATATTTTCTATGGTAAAAAACTATTTTCGTCAAATTATTATTATAGTCACTTTATTAAAACTTGAAGACTTGTAATCTTTCAGCAGTCATAACATCTCCTAATTTTATCAGGAAATTATCACGTGTGCTGCATACAAATAATACAAGTGAAAATAATAAAATAAATAATAAGACATCCGATATTTGGATTTAGCTTTTTAAAGGTCACTGTTCTCAATTGGGAACGTCAGATTGAAAAATCTTTTAAAAATTAAATCTCATTCATTTTGACTAGAAAAAAATAGCTCTTATAACTGTGAACAGCTTGATTATCTTATAGATATACGGTTAAAAAAAAGGGGGGGGGTGAAAGTGAAGATAATCATAAAAACGGCTCTTGCTAATTTTTAAATTGTGTGTAGTACCAATTTTATAAATTCATAAAACATTCTAAAGGAATCTCATACTTCTACAAATCCGAAGATACTTACTCAACCCTTTGTAACACCATGTTGCATATCTGAAACGTACTCAAAAATCGATATTATTTCCAAAAAGAGAATTAAAAGTCGATTTTATTGAATGCTGTTATCTTCCAAAACTGCAGTTAATATAAATTTTTCGTATAATTTCCAGGAAATAGTGATACTGAATTACATTTTTATACGACAGTTTAATTTATTACTTGAGCTGTTTCACCTTGTTATTCCTAAAATAAACCTTATGAATTTAGTGAAATTAAAAAGCTTGGAGACGTCCAGAAATAGATTTTTCATAAAGGTAGGTTTATATAAAAGGTAGGTTTATATACTTTACAAATTTGAGAAAATTTACAATATTTATGTGAAATATTTGTTTCAGATATGAAACAAGCACCTTTTTGACAATATATATATATATATATATATATATATATATATATATATATATATATATGTAAGATATCGACTCTGTATAACGGGCGCATCTCGGTATAACGAACACACATCGATCTCTCTTTAACGAGCGGTCGATCACAGCTATCACACATCCCATTACTAGATATCACGACGTTCGAAGGACCATATTTAGCGCCGTTAAGGTAGTTTCACGGCACTCTTTCGTCGAATCACCGTGTAATTCATAGGCTAGAAGATAAAAGTATGTAGTCGTACGAGTGTAGGCGAAATCAGCAGACATTTTCCTGGGAACTAGCTTTTATTCCAACTAATTACAGGTCTCTCTTTAAGCTAGGCCCAGGGGACAGTTTGAAGAGTCTTTTACCGGGGAAACATCGTCTTATCGTTCATATTTCGGCGAATTGCCGGACTTACACCGGCAAGGATGCCGTCGCACTTCGAAGAATACCGGCCGTAGTTTTTGTGGAGAGTGATTAGAGTCAAAAGCCATGCAAAAAACGTGCTCCTGACATTATATACGGCCGGACCACCGCTAGAGACCGCTTTGCAACTTATGAAATAATGTCATTTAATTGGCTAATTACTTTTGACTCATATCTGGGTAAGCAGCCCAGATAATTAACATGCAACATCTAACCACCGGTAGAAGAGAGATGCGCTAACATCAGCACTTTTAATCTTAACTAGGATTCAAAATTGATATCTGTTCGTAATAAATGTATCGTAAGGAAAGTTAAGTTACAGGGGCAACTAGAAATGAAGGCAAGACTTTAAAATTTTGACACACGATTTAGGGATTTTAAACTTTGAATTTTTATATTTTAGTTTCTGATTTGGAATGGGTTTAACTAACTATCCTTTCATATCAATCCACATTCGTTCACATTCAATATTCTTTCATACTTTTTCACATTCGTTTCATATATATATTAGCAATGTTATGGTTAATATGATGGTGAAACCACACATTTTATTTGTGGTATTTAGGCATTTGGGACTTGAAAATTCTGTCTAAATTCCACAAATTTCATTCATTCAATTTCATACATTCAATTTCATTCATTCAATTTTTAATTTAATTTCTTCTTCTTTTAAATAAGTATATAGTATCTATACTCAGAGTGTTAGGGAACACTATCGTTGTCAATTAATTATTACATACTAATTCATAATTTCATAGTTTTTGTTGGTGTTACGGTTATGTTTCATTAATGGTTATATATATATATATATATATATATATGTTTTTGTTTGTGTCAAACTAGTATGGTGATCTTGCATTTTGAATAATTTGGATTGTTTATAATATTTCATTTATTAGGACTACATTATTTAATTTGTAATTTGACACTGCTATATGGTATTGTGATGTCATTGTGTAGTGTATGGTCAGTTTCTTATGTTTCAATGGTTAATTTTTACATTAAGTTTATATATATATATATATGTCCGACTTAGACTATCTAGGGCCCAGGGGCAAGCATTATTCTGGGGCCCCTTTCTAGACCATAGAATTTTTTAAAAAATAATGCTAAAAGGACTAAACTTAATACATAAATTTCGTACCAGGTACTATTCACATCTGTATAACAGGGTATTATAAGAAAGATGACGACAACTTTAAGAGACGATACAATACACATTTTTTTTATAGGAATATAAGGATTCATGTGAGCCATTGAAATGTAAATACAGGTCTTTTAGGCATTCTTGGCTATTTTTCATAATATTATATGTATGTCATAAGATGTCTAAAAGAGAAATGCCCCTATTTGGTAATGATTAAAGGTTTTATTTTGCCTTTTTGTGAGAATAAAGTCAATATCGAATTTCTTTTGAAAACAACGGACTACCAAGATGTTTCAATAAAAATTTAATTACCAGCTTTCTGATGATGTAGTTTGTTCTTTTTTTTAATGGGGGGGGAGGGGTTTGGGGTACGGAAGCAGGGGTAGAGGGCCACACCCCTAAATCTTTGAAAAAGTAAATATTTTGGCCACTTTTGGCCAATTTTAACGTTTTTCTCCCCTTTAACGAAACTTTTGCGTACGCCCATGGGTGCCCCTCAAATGGAGGGGACCCGGGGCAGTTGCCCCACATAAACCTGAATTTGTCAGGCCCTGCTTGAAGTGATGTATTCTAACATCTGAATAAATGTTTTTCAAATCGGAGATGATTCAAATTATTAAAATGATTCAAATTATTAAAAGAACAAAAGAAATACGAAAAGCACTTGTTGTAATTCCTTAAACTTTCATATTCCAATTGAGAACGTTGGCTTGTAGACGCAAGATTGGCTTTCAATGAAAGTTAAAAAAAAGACATTCAGGTTGCTTTCCATGGAATGCAAGTACGATGAAGGATCAAATAAAACCCGCAATTAATTTGTTTCCGCTATTTTATTGCAGGGATAATGTTTGGTGGTACACTACTTTTCTACATAGTCCCCTCCCCTTTCAATGCACTTATGCCAGCGAATAGGTAGCGCTTAGATTCCGAGTGCGAAGGAGTCTTTTGGTTGGCTGTGTTGCCACCAATGCAACGCAGATTGGACGTCTTCATTAAACCAGAACTTCTGGGCTCCGAGGGGATCCTTTAATGGACCTTTAATGGATATCAACCGGTTTCACGCCTTCACACCATAAAAATTGAGTAATTGCATGCTCCTCTTTGGTGCAACTGCGTAGTGGTGCCGCCATTTTTAATCGGCTGCACCGCACCTCCAACCCTACCTAGAGCTCCTATTATAGGAGTCTTAACCCTACCTACCGGCCGGCACTGCGTCGTATTACCTTGGGAAGATTTCACGGATCGTGTCTGCCAATTTCCAACCACCTAGAACGAAAAACATAATTTTAGAGACACTTTTGCGGTTTTCATTTGATCCCCTGTCGTACAAATATAAATTTTATAATTCTTTGTTTTTAAAAAATATTTTTATTTCTAATTCATATACGTGCTTAAATTTAAAAATAAATCTTTAAAAATGTCTTAATACTCTGCTTATTACACTCATGAACACCAATTAAGGACAATTGAAGTATATATTTTCTAGTTGCAATATCTATTTTCTAATTGCAGTATAATGTAAAGTTTCACCCTGTAAAATTGCACTCTGTAAAGATTTCGAAAAGTGGCGTTAAATTTGGTTAAAAACTCTGCATAATATAAACAAAAAACTTTGCATTTTTTTACCAGAAATTTTTTTAACTTCACGAATATACGCGCTATTCTTACACAAATGTATATAAATGCTGTACATGGACCACATACACTGTAAAAAAAAATTCGGAAAAGTTTCCGGTAGGAATAGGATTTCCAGTTGCCCGTATAGTACAGGAAACTTTTCCGAAACAACACGGAAAAAAAACCGGAAAAAAACGAAAGTTTTTTCTTTCCGTCAGGAAACTTTTCCCGTTTGATTCAGAAACTAATCTTTAGACACAGAATAAATTCCTGGGTCTTACGGAAATCTTTCCATTCACATAAAGAAACGTTTTGGAAGAATGGAAGAATAGATAGAAAGTATTCCGTTTAAAAAAGGAAAACTTTCCATTCACATAAAGAAACGTTTTGGAAGAATGAAAGAATAGATAGAAAGTATTCCGTTTTAAAAAGGAAAACTTTCCATTCACATAAAGAAACGTTTTTGAAGAATGGGAGAATAGATAGAAAGTATTCCGTTTTAAAAAGGAAACTTTTCCGAATCAGTCAGTAAACTAATCTTGAAAAAATTAAAAATTCCTGTGTAGAATAGAAACTTTTTCTTTGCTTTACGGAATTTTTTTTCATTATGATCGGAAAATTTTCAGTATTGTAAAGAAACTTTTGTTTTGAAGAGTAGGAACATTAACGGATAAAAATATTGCTTTTGGACACTGTTTTGATTTCCTTTTATCTCAATTAAATATTATTAAGAACTTTTTTGAATACATACACACATTTTAAGTATTTGTTATCGTAAAATGCATTACATGTAATGCATTTTATGATAACAAAATGCATTTTATGATACGAAATGTGTGTATGTATTCAAAAAAGTTCTTAGTAATATTTAATTGAGATAAAAGGAAATCAAAACAGTGTCCAAAAGCAATATTTTCATCTGTTATTGGTCCTACTCTTTATAACAAAAGTTTCTTTACAATACAGAATCAGCTTGAAATGTTATTTATTTGTTACAAGTATACTGATGCGCTCATATAACTAAATATTCAGATGATGCTAAACCAGTGTTGAATTCAGAGCCTTTTCTGCGGCTCCGGCGGGGAGGGGGGAGGAATTATATATTTCCTTTTTGGAAATTGCACTTTTTAAAAGCATAATATCTCAAATCTTCTGGGGGGGGGGGTTTCAATGTTTTAGGGGGGGTCCCAGCGGGCCAACCCCTGAATTCAATACTGTGCCAAACAACTGTTCAATATTACTAAAAAAAAGGGACAAGCCTGTATCCTCAAAAAGCTCAAATTTATTCCACTGGGTGTAGCACAAGTATGAAACATGTTCTATGCATATGAGGTGTATGCAACTACTTTGAAGTTTATTGTTGCTGGAAAGAATTTCTATAGCTATATTTCTAAAACAAAGGACATACAAAACCTATCTTTTTAAATCATAATATTGCCCCACCCCTCCTTAAAAAACAGAAATAGCCATATTTGACTGAAAATTATCTTCTTCCAATAATAGGTTTTAAAAAAATAAGCTTAGGGGGTCGTCATCATTCTTAAATTGTACCAAACTCCAACTTTTCAATACATACACCTAATTTTGACGTTATACATTTTTTTTTCTGTAAATTTCTCCCAAGGATACGAAACAAGAAATCACTTGGTCAAGTGGTTTAAGAAATATGAAGGTTTAAAATTTGGAAGTCTTAATGTGAAATTAATTTGCAATTGATGAAAAACAAATTGCAATGCGGGTAGCCTTTTAAAGCATAATTCAAAAACTACTTGACATAATAATTTTGGATTCGCTTATTTGAAGATTTTCAAAATCTATTTGTTAAAATTGTATAGATGATGTTTAGTTCTCTCTTATTAAAAAAAAAAAAAAATGTATTTTTAAATTCATTTCAAAAAAGAAAAAAAAATAACCTATGAATTTTTAATAGAGGTGGAGTTCTGGAGGCTTCAAATATGCAAATCCAAAATCACAGATAGTTGGTAAGTAGTTTTTGAGTTATGCTTAAAACATAGAATTATATGAGACTTATTTTTCAATTTATCAATGTATTTATCAATGCTGTAACTATTTGAGTTTTCACGATAGTTCACTGGTCTTTTTATATGAGTTGCCCTATAGTATTGCTATCAAATTATAACAAAAATGTTTGCTGTAGTTTGCGCATGCGCAGTTAAAATTAATTTCATAAAAATACCTATATCTCATCAAATATTCAATATATTAATATTTTAATCACAGTATACTATTTCTACGATTCTTTGTCAAGTTTTTGGAAAGTGGTGTTAAATTTGGCTGAAAACTCTGCATGTTATAAAAAAAACTTTTGAATTTTTCACAGAAACGTTAATATATTCACGAATATACATGCTATACTTACAAAAAATGCACACAAATGTTGAACAGAACCTACATAGTCATTTACTACAGTGACAGACCATTTTTAGCATTTTTCGTTACTTGGGTGATCGAAAATATTATTTTATTATTAAAGTTATTATCCCCCCCCCCATAGTTGTCCTCGCGATAAAATATTCACTGAAAAACATCAAGTCAAACATGTTCTTTACATCCTCAAAGCTTAAGGGCATTCCGGGCATTTACTCACGAGTTTCAGTAAGATAATTGACGAAACGTCTGAAATCGGTCACTGCCCCTTAATTTCTGGACACCAGTGTAATATTAATAAAGTAAATCTAAAAACTTTTGAAGCCATGTAACTTATAAGAATATATATACAGAATTCAGCTAATCCTAATAAATAGCTTGATGATAAACAAATTTATGAAGCCATGCAATTTGAAAATGTACAAGACTTTGAACTTGAAGCTCAACTGAAAATTATATAACAAAAAGCCTTGCTAAATGAAAATCCTTTTTAAAAACAGGGTTCGTGATTTTACTTATTTATTTAATCAAAAAATCATATATGTTTTTAATTATTTAAATCAGCTATTTTTTTTAAATTCAAAATACAATTTTAAAATTATACATTTTACAGTAAAATAAACTTTACTAAATAATTAAAATTAACAATTAGAAGTGTCCATTTAAATATATTTGAAATTAAAAAAATATATAGAAACTCATTCACTTGGTTAAATTAAAATATTTTAATCATATAAATAGTTAAAAATATACAGTTTAAAAAAATGGAGCTACAGAAAAAGATTTAATTTAGAAATGTGAATTATCTTTTACTTTTGAAAACATGAAATAAATAAAACAAATTGTCTTGTGTCATCACTTATTTACAAAAACTGCAATTTAACAGATATCCTATTCTGTATAAAATACATATACCACCTTGAATTACCCCTTTGATAAAATAAAAAGCATATGCACTCTGCATTACTAAAAGCTAAAGCTTTTTGTTCTGACCAAATTTCTTTATTCATTTAATGAATTTAGAGCATATATTAAACACACTTAAGATGGTTATGATTATATTTTATAAATTTCAATGGATATGAAAAAAATATTCTTTGTTATTAAAATGTTTGAAAAGAAACACCAATTTCCCAGCTTTATGAGTTCCTAAGCGATTACAGAGTTTACAGTGAATTAAAGTTTGATTTATTTGAATTTAAAATAAAAATAATTAAATCAGGCCTTTTTTTAAGATTTTAAAACTTTAGTTGTTTATGAGTTTACATTTGCAAGTAATTGAAATTGTATGAAAAAAATATATATATAACATTTCAAAGTATATTACTTACCATGCAATCTTTATTTTCCGAATCTTTCCATAAATAAATTACGTTGGAATATTGAACCATTTGTTATTTACATGTGCACAATGAAGTCATGAGATATCTACATAAATATCAATAAATATACTGTTGACTGACCTATATTCATTTTACTATATTTATGAAGTCTAGTTGCCTATAAAAATTTATGTATATTTAAAGTCAGAATTTTATCATCATTAATGACAAAGAAAGAAATGTTTGTGAGTCTTTTATTCTTCAATGGCAGATCACTTAATAGAAGAATATTAAAAATTACAAATAATTCAGGAAAAATATATAAAAAATAAGTGTATATTTAATAAAAAATCTGACTTCGCAAATGTGGTATGTGCTGTTTTTTTTTAACTTAAACTTAGTAAAATAAATCAATCGCATTTAATCTGCACAAACATTAAATTGCACATACTAACAAAATACTATTTAAAAAAATATATATAAGTTACTCGATTTTTTTTTTCTGGCTAACTACAAAAGACAGAAAAAATAAAACAAACATTTATACTGAAAAATAACATTTATTTGCAACAAAACTATAAATCAAAATGTTATAATGAATAAAAATTACAGCAATACTGATATTACTTCCATTGACAGTTCTTGCCTTCGAATAGCTGCACTTAGTAAAAAAGTAGGCCTAGATTCTTTAATTTCTTCCAGGCCTTAATTGATTACACAATATGAGGCTACCAAAACAAAATTGTCCTAGGACATTTCTCCGAAAAAACTGTCAAACCATCAATATTATTCGAGAACAGCATGATTTCCTTTCTTACATCATCATTCGCTATTAAGCAAGGATGATATGCTCTAGCTGGAATGCGACACTGATCACTGCAGAATTATCCTGCAATAATAACAATAATAATATTAATATATTTTTATTTTACTAATTTCTAGTGATCATGTATATTTAATGGGACAAAAACAGCACAACAGCAATGAATGATTAAGAGGACTCTTCGTCTTCAGCGATAAGTATTTTTAAGAGCATAAAATTTGAAAATTTTCCTTTCAGTAAAAATTTCAAATTTCATAAGTTTTTAAAATACTTAAAAATTAAGGAAAATTATTAAAATGTACAATTTAAAAATGTTAATTTAAAGATGCACATTGGACATCTGCTTCCTGCTGGTGAAAGCTATATTTTGATAATTGTATAAGGGAATTTACTACCTCTTTAAAATTTACATAGGTTACCATGGGATTTCACGATCAGCATTAAATGAAAAAAAAAATGGTGCCACAGTAATATAATAGAACTAGTGGGTAAGTGTGATCGAACATCGCTCAAAGGGTTTCGTTTAATATTCCTTTCAAAACACTTTGTCCTTTCTTTAATAAATCCAAATAAATTTCATTTAGCATCAACAACAAAAAAACTCATGTTTTTTATAAAGTAAAAATTTACCGGTTCTGCATGAAAACCCATTTCTTTAAATTAGGGGGTGGAGAATAGCCCCGTTCCCTCTCTTTATACTTCACCAATTAAACTTCAAAACTGATCAGGGAAGCACCTTATCAAACTGAACCTATATACAAAATTTGAAGCAAATCGGATAATTCTGTATGAAAAACCCATTTATCTAAATTAAGGAGGGGAGATTAGCCTCCCGATCCCCCCTTTATACTTTACCATTGAACTCCCAAAACTAATCAAGGAAGCGCCTTATAACAATGAACCTATATACAAAATGTGAAGCAAATTGGATAATTCTGCATGAAAAACATATTTATCTAAATTAAGGGAGGGATTGGACCTTGTTCCCCCTTTCTATACTTAACCAATGAACCCCCAAAACTAAACAGAGAAGCAACTTGTCACATTGAACCTATTTACAAAATTTGAAGCAAATCGGATAATTCTGCATGAAATACCCATTTATCTAATTTAAGGAGGGGGATTTGCCTCCCTTCCCTACCCTTTATACTTAACCAATGAACCCCCAAAACTGATCAGGGAAGCGCCTTATCAGAATGAACCTATATACAAAATTTGACACAAATCGGATAATTCTGCATTAAAAACCCATTTATCTAAATTAAGGGGGGATTGGACACAGTTCCCCCTTTATGCTTAATCAATGAACCCCCAAAACTGATAAGGAGAAGCGTCGTATCACAATTAACCAATATAAAAAAATTGAAGCAAATCGGATAATTCTGAATAAAAAAAAAACCATTTATTTAAATTAAGAGGGGGGATTGGCCCCCTGGTTTCCCCTTTATACTTAACCAATGAACCCCAAAACTAATCAGGGAAGCGACTTATCACAATGAGCCTATGTACAAAATATGAAGCAAATTGGATAATTCTGCATTAAAAACTCATTTATCTAAATTAAGGGGGCGATTGGACACCGTTCTGTTATTTATACTTAATCAAGGACCCCCAAAACTGATATAAGGAAGCGTCTTATCACAATTAACCTATATAGAAAATTTGAAGCAAATCGGATAATTCTGCATAAAAACCCATTTATCTAAATTAAGGGGGGGGGAAATTAGCCACCGTTCCCCTCTTTACACTTAGCAAATGAACCCCCAAAACTAATGAGGGAAGCGCCTTATCAAAATGAAGCTTTATACAAAACTTAAAGCAAATTGGGTAATTTTGCATTAAAAACCCATTTATCTAAATTAGGGGTGATTAGCCCCTGTTCCCCCTTTATACTTAACCAATGAACCCCCAAAACTGATCAGGGAAGCGCCTTATCAGAATGAACCTATATACAAAATTTGAAACAAATCGGATAATTCTGCATAAAAAAACCCATTTATCTAAATTAAAGGGGTGATTGGACACCGTTTCCTCCTTTATACTTAATCAATCAACCTCCGAAATTGATATGGGGAAACGTCTTATCACAATTAACCTATATACAAAATTTGAAACAAATCAGATAATTGTGCATAAAAACACATTTATCTAAATTAAGGGGGGGGGGATTAGCCACCGTTCTCCTGTTTATACTTAACTAATGAACCCCAAAACTGATCAGGGAAGCGCCTTATCAGAATGAACATATATACAAAATTTGAAAAAAATCGGATAATTCTGCATGAAAAACCCATTAGCCCCCAGTTCCCCCCGTATCTTTAACCAAAGAACCCCCAAAACTAATCAGGGAAGCGACTTATTAGAAGGAACCTATATACAAAATTTTTAGCAAATACAATAATTCTATATAAAAACCCCATTCATCTAAATTATGGGGGGGGGGGGGGATTAGCCCCCGTTCCCCTCTTTATGCTGAACGAAATAACTCCCAAAACTAATGAGGGACGCACCTTATCACAATGAAGCTATATACAAAATTTGAAGATAGTTGTGTAATTCTGCATGAAAAACCCATTTACCTAAATTAGAGGGGATTAGTCCCTGTTCCCTCTTTTATGCTTAACCAATGAACCCCTAAAACTGAGCAGGGTACCGCCTTATCAGAATGAACCTATATGCAAAATTTGAAAAAAATCAGATATTTCAGCATGGAAAACCCATTTATCTAAATTAAGGGGATATCAGCTCCCCGTTCCCCCCTTTGTACTTACCAATGAACCCCCAAAACTAATCAGGGAAGCGGCTTTTAACAATGAACCTATATACAAAATTTGAAGCAAATTGGATAATTCTGCATTAAAAACCTATTTATCTAAATTAAGAGGGGATTGGACACCGTTCCCCCCTTTATACTTTATCAATGAACAACCAAAATTGATAAGGGGAAGCGCCTTATCACAATTAACCTATATACAAAATTTGAAGCAAATCGGATAATTCTGCATAAAAAACCCAATTATTTAAATTAAGGAGGAGGGTATTAACCACCGTTTCCCTCTTTAAACTTAACTAATGAACCTCCAAAACTAATGAGCGAAGCGTCTTTTCACAATGAAGCTTTATGCAAAATTTGAAGCAAATTGGGTAATTTTGCATGAAAAACCCCTTTATCTAAATTAGGGGGAATTAGCCCCCCGTTCCCCTTTATACTTAACCAATAAACCCTGAAAATTGATCAGGGAAGCGCCTTATCAGAATGAACCTATATACAAAATTTGACACAAATCGGATAATTCTGCATTAAAAACCCATTTATCTAAATTAGGGGTGATTAGCCCCTGTTCCCCCTTTATACTTAACCAATGAACCCCCAAAACTGATCAGGGAAGCGCCTTATCAGAATGAACGTATATACAAAATTTGAAACAAATCGGATAATTCTGCATAAAAAAACCCATTTATCTAAATTAAAGGGTGATTGGACACCGTTTCCTCCTTTATACTTAATCAATCAACCTCCGAAATTGATATGGGGAAACGTCTTATCACAATTAACCTATATACAAAATTTGAAACAAATCAGATAATTGTGCATAAAAACACATTTATCTAAATTAAGGGGGGGGGGAATTAGCCACCGTTCTCCTGTTTATACTTAACTAATGAACCCCAAAACTGATCAGGGAAGCGCCTTATCAGAATGAACATATATACAAAATTTGAAAAAAATCGGATAATTCTGTATGAAAAACCCATTAGCCCCCAGTTCCCCCTGTATCTTTAACCAAAGAACCCCCAAAACTAATCAGGGAAGCGACTTATTAGAAGGAACCTATATACAAAATTTTTAGCAAATACAATAATTCTGCATAAAAACCCCATTTATCTAAATTATGGGGGGGGGGATTAGCCCCCGTTCCCCTCTTTATGCTGAACGAAATAACTCCCAAAATTAATGAGGGACGCACCTTATCACAATGAAGCTATATACAAAATTTGAAGAAAATTGTGTAATTCTGCATGAAAAACCCATTTACCTAAATTAGAGGGGATTAGTCCCTGTTCCCTCTTTTATGCTTAACCAATGAATCCCTAAAACTGAGCAGGGTACCGCCTTATCAGAATGAACCTATATGCAAAATTTGAAACAAATCAGATATTTCCGCATGGAAAACCCATTTATCTAAATTAAGGGGATATCAGCTCCCCGTTCCCCCCTTTGTACTTACCAATGAACCCCCAAAACTAATCAGGGAAGCGGCTTTTAACAATGAACCTATATACAAAATTTGAAGCAAATTGGATAATTCTGCATTAAAAACCTATTTATCTAAATTAAGAGGGGATTGGACACCGTTCCCCCCTTTATACTCAATCAATGAACAACCAAAATTGATAAGGGGAAGCGCCTTATCACAATTAACCTATATACAAAATTTGAAGCAAATCGGATAATTCTGCATAAAAAACCCAATTATTTAAATTAAGGAGGAGGGTATTAACCACCGTTTCCCTCTTTAAACTTAACTAATGAACCTCCAAAACTAATGAGGGAAGCGCCTTTTCAAAATGAAGCTTTATGCAAAATTTGAAGCAAATTGGGTAATATTGCATGAAAAACCCCTTTATCTAAATTAGGGGGAATTAGCCCCCCGTTCCCCTTTATACTTAACCAATAAACCCTGAAAATTGATCAGGGAAGCGCCTTATCAGAATGAACCTATATACAAAATTTGACACAAATCGGATAATTCTGCATTAAAAACCCATTTATCTAAATTAAGGGGGGATTGGACACAGTTCCCCCTTTATGCTTAATCAGTGAACCCCCAAAACTGATAAGGAGAAGCGTCGTATCACAATTAACCAATATAAAAAAATTGAAGCAAATCGGATAATTCTGAATAAAAAAAAACATTTATTTTAATTAAGAGGGGGGATTGGCCCCCTGGTTTCCCCTTTATACTTAACCAATGAACCCCAAAACTAATCAGGGAAGCGACTTATCACAATGAGCCTATGTACAAAATATGAAGCAAATTGGATAATTCTGCATTAAAAACGCATTTATCTAAATTAAGGGGGCGATTGGACACCGTTCTGTTATTTATACTTAATCAAGGACCCCCAAAACTGATATAAGGAAGCGTCTTATCACAATTAACCTATATACAAAATTTGAAGCAAATCGGATAATTCTGCATAAAAACCCATTTATCTAAATTAAGGGGGGGGGGAGGAATTAGCCACCGTTCCCCTCTTTACACTTAGCAAATGAACCCCCAAAACTAATGAGGGAAGCGCCTTATCAAAATGAAGCTTTATACAAAACTTAAAGCAAATTGGGTAATTTTGCATTAAAAACCCATTTATCTAAATTAGGGGTGATTAGCCCCTGTTCCCCCTTTATACTTAACCAATGAACCCCCAAAACTGATCAGGGAAGCGCCTTATCAGAATGAACCTATATACAAAATTTGAAACAAATCGGATAATTCTGCATAAAAAAACCCATTTATCTAAATTAAAGGGGTGATTGGACACCGTTTCCTCCTTTATACTTAATCAATCAACCTCCGAAATTGATATGGGGAAACGTCTTATCACAATTAACCTATATACAAAATTTGAAACAAATCAGATAATTGTGCATAAAAACACATTTATCTAAATTAAGGGGGGGGGGGATTAGCCACCGTTCTCCTGTTTATACTTAACTAATGAACCCCAAAACTGATCAGGGAAGCGCCTTATCAGAATGAACATATATACAAAATTTGAAAAAAAATCGGATAATTCTGCATGAAAAACCCATTAGCCCCCAGTTCCCCCTGTATCTTTAACCAAAGAACCCCCAAAACTAATCGGGGAAGCGACTTATTAGAAGGAACCTATATACAAAATTTTTAGCAAATACAATAATTCTGCATAAAAACCCCATTTATCTATATTATGGGGGGGGGGGGATTAGCCCCCGTTCCCCTCTTTATGCTGAACGAAATAACTCCCAAAATTAATGAGGGACGCACCTTATCACAATGAAGCTATATACAAAATTTGAAGAAAATTGTGTAATTCTGCATGAAAAACCCATTTACCTAAATTAGAGGGGATTAGCCCCTGTTCCCTCCTTTATGCTTAACCAATGAACCCCTAAAACTGAGCAGGGTACCGCCTTATCAGAATGAACCTATATGCAAAATTTGAAACAAATCAGATATTTCCGCATGGAAAACCCATTTATCTAAATTAAGGGGATATCAGCTCCCCGTTCCCCCCTTTGTACTTACCAATGAACCCCCAAAACTAATCAGGGAAGCGGCTTTTAACAATGAACCTATATACAAAATTTGAAGCAAATTGGATAATTCTGCATTAAAAACCTATTTATCTAAATTAAGGGGGGATTGGACACCGTTCCCCCCTTTATACTTAATCAATGAACAACCAAAATTGATAAGGGGAAGCGCCTTATCACAATTAACCTATATACAAAATTTGAAGCAAATCGGATAATTCTGCATAAAAAACCCAATTATTTAAATTAAGGAGGAGGGTATTAACCACCGTTTCCCTCTTTAAACTTAACTAATGTACCTCCAAAACTAATGAGGGAAGCGCCTTTTCACAATGAAGCTTTATGCAAAATTTGAAGCAAATTGGGTAATTTTGCATGAAAAACCCCTTTATCTAAATTAGGGGGAAATAGCCCCCCGTTCCCCTTTATACTTAACCAATAAACCCTCAAAACGGATCAGGGAAGCGCCTTATCAGAATGAACCTATATACAAAATTTCAAACAAATCGGATAATTCTGCATAAAAAAACCGTTTATCTAAATTAAGGGGGCTATCAGCCCCCGTTCCCTCCTCCTTTATATTTAACCAATGAACCTCCATAACTAATCAAGGAACCGCCTTATCAGAATCAACCTATATACAAAATTTCAAAAATTGAAATCGGATAACTCTGTATGAAAAACCTATTTATCTAAATTAAGGGGATGGCGAATTAGCCCCCCTTTCTGGCTTTGACAGACTGGGAGCTAAAAAAGGTTTCTATTACAATGATATTTCGTGTTCTGTAGACTCCAAAAGTAGCAGAATTTTCAATTTTTGCCTTACCTCGGGTTCTGCAAACCCCAAAAAGCTGAGTGAAAAGACTGTATACTAAATGGAAAATATCAACGAGAGTTTTTAATTAAAAACAGTTTTCATCTATGCGGTATATAGTCCCAAAATAAAAATAATAATTCAGTTTATAAATTTAAAATCACATATAATTAATTTAATTTCACTTTGAATTGTCCAAAAAACAAGCTAGAGACTGAGTCAAGTCGGCCAGTTTTTTAGCGACACAGAATCTTCCCCCCCCCCCCAAAAAAAAAAAAAAAAAAAAAAAAAACGTGCCTGATTATACTCAGACTCCACAGCCCTGGTAGAAATGATTGGATGAGGACGTATCACAAAAATTCTAAGCTTTGAGATTACTTAAGAGTAGTGCTTGGAAGGGACGCAAAAATGCTGTGCCTAGGACTCTGAAGTTTAAAGTTGGGTTCTAGTGACATTTATGATTTATATGTTGACATCATGACTCTTTTGAACATTTTTTTTCCTTGAAATTTGAACAGTATTAACACGTGCATTTAAATACATGACAAGATTTAGTTAAATGAAAGCAGAAATATGAAATAAAATCAAGTAAGAATATTTTTTTGCTAAAACACCACATTTTTTTTTTTTTTTTTTTTTTTTAATGAATGAATGAAGAACTGAAGCTTTATATTTTTGAAGTAAAAAAAAATTCAAGCCTTTTGAGGGTTTATTCTCCCTGAAGCCCATTCAATATAATTTTTCAAGACATGAGCACGAAATAAAAATCAGAACAAAAAATTGTCTTCCTTTCCACATGTGACATGATGTTCAGCAGTGGAGATCTCCCCCATCCATCTCTACTGACAAATATTCCCTGTTTGCTTTTTTTCTTTTTCTGTTTATTTTAAATTATTAGAAAAGATTAAATGTCATTTTTTATTTTCAAAATAATGTAAGAAAAATAAAATTTGGCCAATTAAACTTGAATATCCAGGGCGAGGCAGTTGATCTCTGCTGCCCAAGATGTAAGCTTCTGCATGCAAGCTTTTACAGCATGAATATAGATAATATCAACCTCAAGATATTCAGCATATTCAACTTTACGTTTGTTACAACTAAAATTTTGTCTGATATGCAAAGAATACTGAAATTTATTTTACCATATACCAATACAAATTTCATTATATCGTCCTAACATAAAAATCTCAATTTATTAATTAACATTATAGAATTTAAAGGATTCCCCTTTTCAATTGAATTTTAATACACTACAAATAATTAGGAATGTAAAGAATATTCGACCACTATTCGGTATTCGGCTTAATGGGCCCTTTTGCCGAATATTGAACAGATATTCTGCCGAATACCTGTAGCCGAATATATTTAGATATATTGTCGAATACTTGCTTATTTGGCCGAATATTCTAAGATATTTGGTTAAATAAGTTCCAGAAAAAAAAAATGTGATTTTAAATATTTTTAACAAACAATATTAAAGAATGATATCTAAATAGATTAATTATTATAAGAAAAATAAATCCTAATACTTACTCAATTTTAAAGCTTCATGACAACTTATAAATAACTGTATATAATGAAATTAAAAAATATTTTTCTTGCTGCATATTTAGGCATCATATGAATTTAAGTAAGTATTGCAACATTAATTTATTTTACATTAAAATGCAAAATATATACTGCATTTAAAGTTTAAATCTCTCTCTCTCTCTCTCTCTCATCAGTGAATTAAAAAAAATTCACTTTATATCTATTTTTTTAATCTGATTTATAATGATGATAAGTTTCTTAAACAATAAAATTCATAAATATTAAAAACAAATATTTTACTGTCTTGTAAAAATGCTTAATCTTTCACAAATTAAATCATTTTTCTAGCTTTTAGTTTTACTTTTAAATAATAAATATATGACTATATAATTACTTTACTAATTAAAAATTAAACATTAGATGTTGATTAAACGAACTAATGAGTTTGATACATTCAAAAGAAAAAAACTATTACCTATACTGAAAAAACATTTAATGAGTTACTTCAAAATAACATACAGGGGTAACAAAATTATTTATCACTGTAAAGCCTGAAATTGTGATGCAAAAATAACTTTTCAGCATTTTCAGGAAGAAGTCTGTTTCGTTTGGTTTCATATATATTACCAGCTTCAGAAAACAAACGTTCACTATATACCGTGCTTACATACATTCAGCTGTCATGATTTTTGAACACTCAAACAAAAAATTTATTTCAATTAGTCCTTAATTTAATTTTTGATTTTAAAATTGGAAAAAAAAATAAATAAACAAATAAAATAATTTTTTTTTAAAGTCAGTATTCGGCCGCCGAACATTCGGTATTCGGCTAAAACTTGGCCGAATATTCGGTATTCGGCTATTCGGCCAAATCACTATTCGTTACATCCCTACAAATAATAAAATGTAAAATTGATTCTATAATAATGCAGTACCTGAAAAAAGACACAAATGATTCTGATATAGCATCGAACATAGAAAAATATCGTCAATTTATTTTAAGATCATAGGTATGTTATTGATGTCTTCAGTGTTGAATTCAGACATTTTTCTCCGGGAGGGATTTCTGTGGTTTCGGGGGGGATATTATAGAGTTCCGGGGGGGGATTGCACTTTTTGATTATTAAAAGCATAAAATGTGAAATCTTCCGGTGGGACATTTCAATGCTCCAGGGGGGACTGTCCCCCCACCCCCTGAATTCAACACTGGATGTCTTACAGAATTAAAGAAATAAACAAGGAATTTAATTTAGAATAAGTTAAAAACTATTTAAAAAAACAGCCTACAAAAACTAAGTTTCATTAAGATAATATCTAAGTTAGAAATTTCTGGCACATCAAAATATTTTTTACTTCGGGGATATTTTTCTCATAAAAAATAAACTGAGCGAGAAATAAGATAACATGCATTTTATTTCAGGCTACGCAGCTCCTTAAACATGTTATTCGATTTGATAATCATGCACTATAAATATATGTACATATCAAATCCAAAATATTAAAAATCACATAAATTTTAGTACTTACCATTGCGAAGTTGTTGTTGTTGTTGGTTTGGCCCATGGGCCCGGTGAGCAGCTTTTTATTCCTATACAGCTGTCTTACTCCGCAAAAACCAGACTCCTACCAGAGGTAAAACTATTGCGAAGTTAGAAGTACGTAGAGCAGTTGTCCAATATTTAAAAACATGGCGCCCATCTTCATCCAAAAACTCGATTCTGTTCTGTTATCAATCACGTGACGCAACGCCTTTCATACGTCAGCAGAGAACGAGACTGCGCAGTAAGTCCGGAGAAAGCTGTTTTCCATCCGTTCGGAAACTAATCCGATATAAATAGATTATTTTTATGACTGTAGAAAACCTTTCTGTTGTGATTCGGAATAATTATTTTATCGGTTGTTTTCCGTATCGTAAAGGAAATTTATCTTTTACGAAACGGAAAAGGGTTGGAAATTTTTTACAGTGTAGTCATTTCCTACAGTGACAGACCATTTCGAGCATTTTATATTACAGGGGGACAACAAATGTTATTATTGTTATTCAGTTTATTGTTAGACCCCTAATTAACTTCGTGAGTAAATATTCACTATAAAATATGAGGTCAAACATGTTTTTACATTCCGGAAGTTGAAGGATGATTCGGTAAGCGTTTCTGTCGGTATTCGACAAATGAAATGTTTCCGGTCATTATCCTTAATTTATGAGCATGAGTGTATTTAAACTACTCCTCACTACATTCCATTTTTTAAATACACTGTAAAGAGAATAAGAAGTTGCCAATGTCCCCAAGTGGGAACACCATATTCCAACAAAACGTCTAAGATCGAAAGTATCAAATTCATTATCCTTAATTTATAAGCATGAGTGTATTTAAAATACTCATCACTAGATTCCAGTTTTTAAATCCATTGTAGAGAGAATAAGAAGTTATCAATGTCCTCAATTGGGATCATCATCAAAATCATATACACCTTTTTTTCTGTTTTTCTTCACATTGTGATGATTAGTAGCTGAAACATTATAAGACGAAATATGCATAAAAATTAAAATATAATTGTAAAGGGTTAATATGCGTATACATCTATTTTCACAAGCAAACGAATTGTAATCGCAATTTAATACTTTTTTATAATATGAAAAAAATTGCAGATAATGTTATAATTGAGGTGTTTCAGTACCAAAATAGATAAAGTCTATTTTTTCGTTCAACCAAACTGAAGATGAAATCTTGTTCTACAGACAATAATTAACACGGTGCCATAACAAACCAAATATTAGGTTGAAAGTGTGAGAAACAGATGGCAGTCACCTGTCATTCTGAATGAAATACAGGAGAACTCATTAATTCTAGCTCCAAAAAACAGTGGATATGGACTTGATCCACTTTGATTTTGTCTACCCCAATTCTTGACGTAACAATGCATTTGAGATAAATTGTGGATTTATGAAAAGGGTACTCTCATTGGTCTTCCAGAAATTTAAAAATATAAACATTATAACTTTAGATACGAGTATTGTTTGGAAAAATATTACTACTGAGTAAATATATTTATGTAATAAAAAAAATATATATATGTTGTAAGTAATATTTTATACAACAATCCTTTACAGAATTATGTGGAGTTTTAATTTCATTATACAACAGTCTCTCGTTATATCGAAACTATCTGCAGGCAAGAAAGAAGAGCGATATATCCGAATGCGTGATATGCCGAGGGTATTAAAAATAAAGTAACATTATTATCTACAAGTAATATTTGGAAAAATATGACTACTGAGTAAATATATTTCTGTAATTATAAAAAAATAAATGCTGTAAGTAATATTTTATAGAACTATACTTTATAGAAGGGTGTGAAGTTTTAATTTCATTACACAGCAGTCCCTCGTTATATTGCAACTGCGGGAGATAAGGAGAAAGCGCGATATATCCGAATAAATGATATGCCGAGGGTATTAATGAAGCAAGAATGTAAGTCAATGTTTTATATTTCCCCCAGAACGTTAGTTTACACACATATGGCGATTTTCTTAATAAAATTAATGATATAGAATTGTATTTGTTGTAACTGACATTATATAAAGTTACTGAAATGTGCAGTGTAGAAATATTTTTGGGAAGACATGAAAAAAAAGAGCGATAAATACGAATGAGCTTTGTAACGAGGCGTGATACACCTTGGGGTTACTGTACTTATTGACTACAAATATATAACCTGTTTATTTGTTAATTGGAAGTTTTAATTTAAAATAATATATTTAAACGACTATCGTTGAATAAAGCAAGTCAAGTATCATGTAAAAGTTATCTTTTTGAGAATTCTGCTGTTATCTTCCTCAGGAATAAAATACTTTTCGAGTTGTTTGATTATCTCAAAATGCGGCAGTTATCATTGCTGGGAAAGTATCAATAAAATCATATTATACTTTAATCTTTTAAATTTGCATAGTTTGAGTTCAATAATAGTTTTTACAGTTTAAGTCCCCCTCTTCCTCCTATCAGAATTAAATAGTTTGAAATTGTGTACATTTTTTAAGTTTAATATTTCTACAAGTAAATACATATAAAAAGTTGTTCCTTGTTTAATTGTATAGAAATGATGCATATTACCTAAAATTTCAAACACAATTTTGCACTGTATTTAAAATAATATTGAAGAAAGAATATTATCAAAGAGATTATCAATCTAATTTAAAACACTAAAAAATCATTGATTATGTGTAACGAAAAAATTTTCATATGTATCTTTCGACACGCTATCTCTGATAAGTTAATATTCGAAAGATAATCAGCAAATTTTCCTTTTATACCTTATATTCAAGTGCAAATATTTTTTTCTTTCAGAGAAAATGTTTTATTCATCTATTTAAGCTGTTATTTAAATGTGCATAAACAAAAGTATATTTGAGACTAAATGTTTCCTTTATATATATATATATATATATATATATATTTATTTATTTATTTTTAATAGAAAAAAAAATAGGTTTCTTTTTTTTTTCAAAGCAGAACAACGAGTTTTATTCATTCTTTTCCAAAATTAAATAAGCATAGTTTATATAAGATAAATACTTTATTTTAAGTATACATTTTGTGAAATCTTTTCTAAAATTAAACTGTTATTGTATATAAAATTTAAACCTTTTTTTTTCCTATTTTGTTAATCCCGGAACATGCAATTTTCATGGGATACAAGCTACACATGAAATATCTGTTCAGTTAAAATGATTAATCATGTTTTCCAATGTTTTAGTAAGAAAAAAATGCAAAATATTTTTGGGGTTTGAACCTGAGAAATCATAAAGCGATTAGTTTGAGGCGTAAGATGATAACTGTTTGAAAATCTAAACGTTTAAATGAAAGTTCAAAATTAAGTGGTAAGCATAGAGGAAATTTATAAAGAATTTTTTAAACTGAATTTAAAACAATAAAGGATTAAAAACTACACCACTATCAACTTAATTGGCAAAACTCAGTAATAATTAAATATAAAAAATTAAAAACTCTGCATCTATACTGTTTAAAATGCTGTTAGTAAAGAAACTAAGCGTTCAAAGTTGATCAGCATTTTTTTCAGCTCATACTTAAGAGCAAAAATATTTTTATTCTGAGAAAAAATTTCTCATTCAAGCATAAAAGCTGATATCCAATTGAACACAAACAAAAGTAATTTTAAAGTTACATGTTTCCTACTTTTATATATTTATTTGTAATAGAGAATTAATAGAACTGTATTTTTTATTTACCTTACAAAGAATTTTATTCATGTTTTTCTAAAATATTAACCACACTGTTTATATGGTTAAAATCCTTTTATCTCTGTTCTGTTAATCACGAAACATACATTATTCAGGGGAAAAAGTCTAAAATAAACAAATCATTTCAGCTAAAAAAACTGATCATGCGTTCCAAACTTTTACTAAGAAAGAATGTTGAGAATACTTCGGTGTTTTGAACATGAGAAATCACAAAGTCATGATCTTATTGCATAATTCATGAGGCGCAATTTCAAGTGTGCATCTATACCACTGATAGCCTAACTGAAAGAACTCAATAATAATTAAATTTATGAAACTAAAAACTTTGCACACGTTGTCTCTGTACAAGTGCCTTTAAAAATGCTATTGCAAACAAATTAATATTTGAAAAACAATCAGCATACTTTCAGTTCATACTTTATACACAAGGGAGAAAAATTTTGATTATTCAAAGAAAATGTTTAATTTAAGTATAAATGCCAATATTTAAAAGAGCATAAACTAAAGTATATTTGAGCTTAAATGTTTATTTCTTAGGTATTTTTGATTTATTTATTTGTCAATAAAGTTAGGTTTCCTTCCTTCAATAGCATAAAAATGAACTTTATTCATTCTTTTCTACAATTAAAGAAACATTGCATATCTTAAGCTATTTATTTCTATTCTAACAACGATTTTTACTTTCTTCTATCTTCAATAGAAAAAAGTATTGTAATCGAAATTTTTTTCCGCTTCCGGTTTTTGACGGATTTACACGTTTTAGGGGTCAGAGATTCCGAATCGGCCTTAATCCAAGGATTCCAGAGCATTTTTTGTTTTGCCTGTATCTTAAAAAATGACAGAGATATAGCAGTTTGAAAATATAGGGTGGCTGACATTTTGAAACAATACAGCAGGATTCCTCCATAAACGGGTAATTTTCGTTAGTTGTTGTAAACATTGTTTCAACACTTACACACTTAAGACTATACATTTATATTCGCCAACGTCAAATTCTTGCCAAGCTTGACGACAATTGACAAAATATCGCCATATTTGGCGACAAAAATACGTTGCCGTATATGAAGCCAACTTGGCTATGTCTGTCTAATTTGGCGATATTCTCATTCAAATACAATATTGACGAGAACTGGGAGTGACTCTTCTGTAATAGGGATCCTCGCATTTTTAGCTTCGTGTTTTTTAGTAAAATTAGTTAAAATCTCAAAACCAAGCAATAGGGAGACTATCTTTGCCGGTACATACAAGAAGGACTTTTCGTAGTTTAATATAATACACCGGTGCTCGCATCCAAGTAACCCGACGATTCGGAAACAGCTAACGTACAAGAGAATGGCGAAAAATGTTGATTTTTTTTTTTTTTGGCGATGTGATGGCGAATTTTGAAGCATTATCATGTATGAGATAGAAGAAAGTTTTGGGATTGGAATATCCGCCTAGTTTTTCAGTATTTTCTAAAATTAAAGTAATATTGTTTATATAACTTAAAACATTTATCTTTATTCTAACAACGCATTTTACGAACTCTTTTTTTAAAATTTAAGTGTTATTGTTTATGTAAATTAAACCCTTCTTAACACTTTCCAACATGGTGCAAAGTGCTTATGAATTTCGTTTTTCTGGACGTCTGTCTAGTTTACCATGAGGGTTTACCATTGAGGTTAACAGTGGCATGTTTGATACTGAAAATGGAGTGTGTAATATTAATAGTTCGTTTACAAGGGCACTCAAAAAATTCCGTTACATTATGCTCGATGGGGAAAATTGTTTGCAGTGTATTTTAATGATGTTACACTATTTCAAGCATATTGAAATTTTTATACATCACTGCGGGGAACTTACAAGATGCTTACTACAGAATATAGTGTGCATAACGTTTGCACAAGCATGTTCTGAAATTTTAGTAAAGAATAATGCTGATAATGTTTCAGAGGTTTGAACCCGATAAATCCTAAAATCAAGATATTGGTGCGTAAGATGCCATCTCAAATCAATATTTTTAAAAAGTATTAATGAAACTTAAAAGTTATCTTATTCAGAGAAAATATTTCAATGAAAAATAGAAGCTTATATTCAAGTGAGCACAAACAAAAGTAACTTTAAACTTTTCATGCTCTTTCATTATATATTTTTCTTTCTTTCGTTATTTGTAATATATAATTAATAGAAGTAAATTTATTTTCTTAACAGAAATTTTTTCCCTTAGTGAATTTTATTCACTTTAAAACAATCAACACAACATTGTTTATATAGTTAAAATCCTTTTATCTCTATTCTATTAATTCCGAAACATGCATTATTCATGGAAGAGAGCCTAAAATAAACCATCAGTTCAGTTAAAAATCATGTGTTCCAAACTTTTTAGTAAGAAAGAATGTGAAGAATGTTTCGCTGGTTTGAACCTGAGAGATCATAAAGTCATGATTTTGTTGCGTAATATGCAATCTCAAATACCTATCTCTAGAAAGTTTCAATGAAAGTTCGTAACGCGGAGGTCAACCCCAACCCTCCGGTAAGGAACGCTCTGACGGTTTAGAAAGATGAAAGGAGAATTTTTACTTTTTTTTTCTCTTTCATTCTCTCTTTCTATGTCTCGTTGCTTCAAGCTTCACTTATGATTATTGGTGTCATAAATTATTTGAGACTGATGTCCGTGGAAATTCTCATGCAGTCAGGGAATAATCAAGTCAAACCTGTCCGAAGACTGACCTTAGAAATCACAGGGATGATGAGAGAGACATAAAAAATAGTTTTGTACTCTCCGGGAGGTGCTGCTTTAAAAGACATTATTTATGATAATAGTTGGTAGCACGCAGAATGTGGAAGTTGTGCAAAAGACTTTTTTTTACATATAATTATGCGGAAATTTCCTCATTTACACCGTCCCTTTCATAGCGCCCAAAGCACGACCTTAGATTACTTGCGTGAAACATTTTGAACTCCCTTTCTTTGTTCCTATTCCACGAATCACTTCAAATTTAATAACTAATTATAACTAACTAGCTACTGAAAAATTCTTTGTGTTGCTTATAACAGTGAGAAGAATTCAGAGTTGTATGTGAAGAATTTCGTGATTCATTTTATTTTAATGAAAGGTTTAAACCATTTATATATACTTTATATTTTTCTTTTTATATCCATTTCTTAATTTTTCTTATATATAAACTTTTTGATGATTATAATTTATTTTTACCAATTGAAAATGATTTTTCTGCCGTTTAATGATAAGTTATTATTAACTTTTTTTACAAAATACAAAAAAATATTTTATTTTTGTTCATTTTATTTCAATGAAATTTTTCAACATTTATAACCACTTTTTTTTTTTTTTTTTTTTTTTTTTTTTTTTTATCTATATATTTCTTAACTTGTCTTATATATAAACTTTTTGATTATTATAATTTATTTGTACCAATTGAAAATTATTTTTCTGCGGTTTAATAATAAGTCATTTTTCACCTTTTCTCAAAATACAAAGAATATTTTCGTTTTCCTCAATTTCTATGATGTTAATGAAATTAAAGAACAAATATTAGCGTATGCAAACATTTTTTAAATATAAACTGGATTTGGAACTTAACAAGAACGAAAACACATGCGTGAAGCATAAATTATGAAACACTTTCCAACACATCCATAAACCTGTAACGAAACTTCACCGTTAAATAAGGTAAAAGAAGATATGTAAGTAAACAGTTTAGGAAATATATACCAAATTGAAAAATACAGTTTTCAAAATTAGCTTCCATTATAAAAAAAAGTAGTCGAATTATTTTGGGCAGTCCTGTATATGATCTGTAGATTTGGATATATAATACATAGCATTATAAAATTTAGTTCAGTTAAAAAATTCACATTTAGTAATTTTCGCCAATCGATGGAAATGAACTCGAAAATTTGTTTACAGCCCTGTATATTATCTGAATACTTTTGTACATAGCACATATTAAGCCAAAATTTAATTCACGTAAAAAACGTACAAAACAACTTAAAACGCACTCCTACCGTCACTTATCAACCGTAAACGAAAATGTACTTTGTTCTTTGTGTAGCCCTGTATATGAATTTATTTATTTTCCACAAACTGATGTTAGTCCACTAAATATAGTTCAGCAGGAAAATGCGTAACACAGTTACAAACTACCCTTAAGCAATTCACTCCCATAGTCTGTAATACTTACGAATTCTCTTGTATAGCCCGGTATATGCTCAACCGAATTTATATACACCATGTAATATGAAAAAAATTAGTTAAACTTATCAACGCAAACCAAACTTGAAAACGCACTTATCACTCATAGACTGTAATTATCGCACGTATACTGTAACCGATATCTTTTGTGTGTTGATGTGTGTGGTGTGTAAATGAACGATAAACGCAATGCACACCATACTTTTAAGCGAGCAATTTATATTGCACCTCAGAAATGCATATAATTTTCATTATGTTTGAAATAGTGAAACATCATTATTTATTTTCCCCGTAGAACAATGTGTAACAGAATTCTTTTGTTTGATCCTGTAAATTAAAAGCTTTACACCGCATATTCTATGAAAAGCATGTTTTAATACGCTTCATAATTATATATCAATTTCATCATGTTTCAAATGGCATCATCAAAATGCACTTGAAACGATTATTTCCCATTGACTGTAATGTAACGAAAAACTTTTGATTGTCCCTGTAAAAAAGTATGTGTGCTACACACTTCATTTTCAATAGGAAGCATGCTACGACAATAACATACAAAAATTTCAGGGCAATCTGAGTATATTTACACGAGTTAGAGCACGGACAGACGGCAGACAAACCGAAGTCATAAACACTTTTCAACTAGGTTGGAAAGTGTTAAAAAGGATGATTATGTAAAACTTAATATACACTGTTAAAAATTTGCAGCAAACTGTGCAGTCATTTGACCGTTTAGAGAACATGGTTACATAATCTTAATTTAACTCTATTCTGAACATAGTATTGTTCATATTTAATAATATTGTGACTCAATCATGTAACACATTTTTAATTTTTGCTGTTCATATTTATGAAGGTTTTTTCTCCTGATGATGGTTATAAAGATTAACCGAAACGTCGAGGTTTGTTTTCTATATATGTAGTTTTTAAAGTAACTCATATTTATTAAATGAAATTTACGTTGGAAGCAAGTGTTTGATGAGTATGTATTGTTCATATTTGGCCAGATAAGAGTTAAATTACGGTTATGTAACCGTTTTCTATAAAAACGGTGAAATGACTGGACAGTTTGCTGCCAATTTTTAACAGTGTAGTTCCTTTACTGCTTTTTATTTTACAGGATTTAATGAAACTTATAGACAATTTTTACAGTGAATAATCAAGAAATATCTGTCCGAAGACTGACCTTAGAAATCTAAGGGATGATGGGAAAGACATATAAAACAGTTTTGTACTCTACCGGAGGTGCTGCTTAAAAAATACATTTATTTATGATAATAGTTGGTAGCACGATAAATGTGGAAGTTGAGCAAAATACTTTTTTTTTTTCAAATATAATTATGCGCAAATGTCCTCATTTACATTGTTCCTTTCATAGCACCGAAGGCGTAATATATTTTTAACTTCTTTTATTTGTCCCGATTCCACGTAGAACTTCAGATTTAACAACTAATTATAACTAACTAGCTACTGAAACATTCTTTGTGTTTCTTATAAAAGACAGAAGAATTCGGACTTGTATGTGAAGAATTTCTTGATCCACTTTATATTAATGAAATATCCCAACATTTTTATACACTTTATAATTTTCTTTTTATCAACATTTCTTTGTTTTTCTGATTTTTGAACTGTTTGATTGTTATAATTTATTTTTACAAAATTAAAAATATTTTTAGGCGTTTTAATGGTAAATAATTATTAACTTTTTCACAAAAGGCAACACGTGTTTTCGTTTTGTTCTTTATAGTTTAATAAAAGGTTTCAACATTTATGAACACTTTATATTTTTCTTTTTATCCATATTTTTTAAATTTTACTTTAAATTGTTTCATTTTTATAATTTATTTTTACAAACTTAAAAATATTTTTCTGCGGTTTAATGATAAGTTGTTGACTTTTCACAAAAAGAAAAATATGTTTTCGTTTTATTATTTTTATTTTAATGAAAGGTTTCAACCTTTATATACACTTTATCTTTTACTTTTTAGTTACATTTCTTTTTTTTTCTTAATTTGAAGCTGATTAATTGATATAACTTATTTTTATAAGCTAAACAATATTTTTCTGTGGTTTAATGATAAGTTAATATTAACTTTTTCACAAAAGGCACAAAGTGTTTTCGTTTTGTTCATTCTATTTTAATGGAAGGTTTCAACATTTATGAACACTTTATCTTTTTCTTTGTATCTTAATTATTTTTCATTTTTTCATTTCTAAACTTTTTTATTATTATAATTTATTTTTACCAATTTACAAATATTTTTCTGCGGTTTAATGATACGTTATTTTTCACAGTTTCTCCAATAGCCAAAAAGTGGTTTTGTTTTCCTCAATTTCTATGACGTTAATAAAATGTAAAAGTAAATATTAGCATATTCAATTAAAAAAAAAATATATATATATAAACAGTATTTGAAGCAGCCAAAAAGAATGATTAGGCAAAACTTAGTATAACTTTTTCTGACACTTTATTTTACAGGATTTAATAAAATTTAAAGACAATTTTTGGAGGGAATAATCAAGAAAAATCTGACCAAAGACTAGCCTTAGAAATCACTGTGATGATGGGTGAGACAATAGTTTTGTACTGTCTTCCCATGAGGTGCTGCTTAAAGAACGTCATCTAGTTATTATAAAATCCGAATTCAAGAAAGTGTCTGTAACCATTCCGGAAGGGACCACTCTGGTCTGCGAATCGACCTTAGTTAAATGCCATGTTAGGCTTAATGAAAAACCTATGCTAATATATGACAGCTAAATGATAGTATCTTCTACTTGAAATCATGTCTGTTCAGCATATTTTCCCTATAAAACATGTATATCATATCATATTATAATGTTTTAAGGTCTTAATTAAAAATCCAGATTAAACAACGGAATTCCAGATATAAACAAACGAACACTGTTGCAAACAATATTGTTTTGGCGCCATCTACCGGTTTTAAAAGGTACTTTTCTACAATACAAACCTTTCAATAATAAAATCTTCATGCTATTTGTTTGTATGAAGTCTTATGAAAATGGAACGCAGATCAACAATCCGTCATTTTTGACGGGGGTTATGTACTAGTTTATAATAATAGTTGCTAGCACAAAGGACATGAAAGTTGTGCAAAAGACTTTTTTGCATAATATTATGCGCATATTTGATCATTTTCATTATTTCTCTGGTAGCGCCCAGCACTAACTTGAGAGATATCCTTTTGAACTCCATTTTGTCTTGCTATTTCTTCATGTTCAATAACTATTTATGACTAGTTACTGAATTATTATACTAAATAACAATTAATACTATATGTTTTGTTAATATTCATTTTACTATAGGTATAAAATTCTATTACTTGTAAAAGAGTAAAGAATTGATTTTTAGAAATGTTTAACATTTATGGATCTTTTATATTTATATTTATATTTATATTTATATTTATATATTTATTTTTATTTTTATTTTTTATTTCTAATCTTTTTTACTCTAACTTACTATCTTTTTTACTTTACTTTTTTTTTTACTCTACTACTTTCTAATCTTTTATTGTGTTTTATTGGTACACTTCATTGTATTTACAATGATCTTGAATGTTTTCTTTCTAAATACAACGCTTAAATATTTTTATTATAATTTATTTTGACTTATGTAAAAAAAAAAAAAATCTTTTCCTGTTCTTTTATGATAAGATATTTTTCATCTTTATCAAAAGACGAAAAAGTGTTTTAGTTTTTGAATTTTTTATGCGGATTAGTAAATATTTGTATATAAAAACAGTTTTTTTTTTAAATTTTCTTTAAAACTACAAAAAAAAGGATAATTATATAAAACTTATTTTATTTCTTGTTTTATGCTATATGTTTTATGATGTACAATGAAGTCATTTTGTTTATCTTTTATACATACCTCAGTTATTGTAATAAGGAAAATAAAATAAATTAATCTAAAATATGCATGAAAACTATCTCAACGCTTCCTTGAACATGCATTTTAAAATAAATCCGCATCATAAATCACGGTTCTAAGTTTACATGGACATAAATTTGATGGAAAGTCCTCCTAAATTATTTATTCATATCTGTTTTATTAGACAAAAGATTTTACGGGAAACTCTTAGCATGTACAGTTACTCTCAACATAATTTCAAATTTAATAGCGCCTCATCCTTTGCAGCCTTCTTTAACAATGACTGACAACACAACTTTACTGCTTAGGTAAATATTTGAGTTTGCTTATAAATATCCGATATTTCACGCACTAGAGGTACAAAAAACACGCAGATTATCAGGGATGGAAATAAAACCGATAATTTTGGGGAACAAACCTGGAAACGTGGACAATATTGAAGGTAATAATTTGAGGGTGAATATTTTGAGGGTAAATAAACTCAGTAATTTTTCATTTTGAAATTAGGGTAAATACATGGAATATAACAAACTAGTTTTAATGCAGACTTCATTGTTTCTGATTGTTGCTACTATTCATACTCTTTAATATATTTTCAGAAGGAGATAATCATTTATCGGTTTATTTTAATATTGTTTTGCTTGATTCTAATCTCTTTTAAAGTTAGGTATGCTTTATTTAATTTAATTACTTATATTTAATACTGAAAATTGCGAGTTTTAAAGTAATGTAAATGAATTAAACGTGTCTCTAAAAAAATTATTAACTTAAATCTCTAATTCTTATTATGTTTTATTGGTACACTTTCATTTTATTTACAATGAACTTGCATGGTTTTTTTTTGTAAATACCTCGCTTAAATAAACAAGCGATACTGCATTAAAAATCCATTTTAAATTCAATATTTTTTTAACTTCATAAATTGTTAAAAAATATTTACAAAATGCTATTTCTTGAAAAATAAATTATTTTTAATATTAATTAAAAATGCTTTTGATCTTGAATAAGGAAAAGAAGGAAATTTTTAATAAAATGAAAATTCCTAGAAATTTTCAAAATTTTCCAAAAAAAAAAAAAAAAAAAGGAAATAAATTTTGCTTTTCTTTTTTCACTCTAGGTATTAACACACTGTTATCATAATTTAATCTCAGCTATGGTCTCTTTCTACTCTGACACTATAAAGCTAGCATTGTTATAAATATGCCTTGTGTAAACATTTTGCACATTTTCGCATATAAATTTCCTTTTCTATGTTTCTTTTATCTACTAGTTTTAAAAAAAGATCTTTTATGACCCTCCCCTTCCCCAACCTGAATTACTCATGTAAAGATTATGCAAAAGAACTTCAAGACCTGTGCTTCAAGACCTGAACTTCAAGAGTTCAAGACCTGTTTCAATTAATAATCTAAAAGACAGTGAGTGATTCTTCAAAAAGTAATTGCACAAAGACAAACGATTATATTTTCATATTAAGATTATAGTGTGTTGTGTGAAAATGACAGTTTGCTTGGAATACTTTACTACAATATTATTTTTTTTTTTAAAAAAGGCCAAAATAACAGTAAATACAAGAAAACAATTACATAACAGATAATTTTTTTTTAAAGTTTTTAAATAATTTTTGAACATTAGGAATCGGAGTTCATACCAGGAAATGAAATCATATCGTATCGTTGTTTTTTAAATATTTGAAATTGCTAGTAGATGGTTGCTATTTTATGTACTACATATGAAAATACCATGTCTATAATTTAATTTCAACGCTCAGCTCTTTCTACCCTAACTGAGCTTCACTGTAACAAAAAAAGTTTCTTAATCTATGAAAATATAATATAAACTATAACGAAACTATACAATAACCTCTTCCGAGTTACTCATGATTTTGAAAGTGTTCTTTATCTTTAGAAACCTCAGAAACCAAGATATTTTCGAGTTTTAAAGATGTATTTATAAAAACAAAGTTTCTTTTGCTGCCACTGATTTTCGGAAACGTTTCCGAGTAGCTTTTATAGTGTATTAACCAGTTTTCTCAAACCGGATATCCGTTTTTAGTATGCTATCAATTCTCAAATTAATTTATGCATGGGAGAGCAACAAAACCGTATTAAACTCAATATTGAAGTTGTTAAATCATTATGTTTGTCTGTAAAAGCCTGTTTCTTGAACATTAAAATGTTTACTTCAGAACTGATGGCATACGGTAAACCTATATTCCGATTTGTGAAAACTGATTATTCTAATATATAAAAATGAAAATTTGTCTGTCTGTATTTCTATACAGATCCACAGTTTAAAAACAAGAATTGTAAAATTTTATGTACAGGTGTATTAAAACACGCCAGAGGCAACTAAAGTAATACGAAAAAGAAATAATTTATAGTTAATTTTTAATTAATAAAAGAAAAAAAAAACAGTAATGTAACACCCATTTCCTATAAACTGGAACCAATTTTCGTTATAACTTGTTGCCAAAAATTTAAAACTCACAATAAATTTCTTTCCACAGTAATTAATTTTCAATTGAAAGATTTCCCCGTGAAAAATAAATGAAATACAAAGTTTCAAGAAGTAAAAAGAAGATGAATATGACGTCATACTGGAAGTATAATGGACATTTTCAAACATTTCTCAATATTACTAGGAGCATGAGCAGGAGTAAGTACAGAAAGCTGTTTAATATGACGTCATTAGATAATAAAAAACAAGATGAATATGACGTCATATTGGGAGTTTAACGGACTTTTTCAAATATTTAACAATCATACAAGGAAGGTATCAATATGAGTAAGTACAAAAAGCAAGTGGATATGACGTCAGCAGGTGAATATAATGTCATTTGAGCTTGAGGAACGTATTGAATCATGATAAAAACCCAATTATGAAAATATTGACAGATTTTAACATTTTGAGGTTCGTTGAACTCTTTTTTACTATCTTTAAATGTCTTCCATATGTATATGTGTGTGTATGCATGTATATTAGAATTTTCACAAATTTGTATGTCCCCAGATCTTATTCTTAGTGAAGAACTGAAATAAAGATTTCAGATTTTTTTAGATAAAATGTCAGGTATGGGATGAAGGCACCATGTCACACAAGAATAGTTTGCAGGCCCTCAATCCGACACTTCAATTTTTAAGAGACAATGATTTACTAATGGATGGAGTTAATGTTGCATTGTCTGGAAATTTCCAACAAACATTGCCGGTCATTAAAAAAGAAAAAAATGGCGGATGTAATTAACGCATGCCTTAAATAGTCACATCTTTGGAGGCATGTTCACAGTTTGCGAATAATTGCAAATATCAAAATTCATCTGCATTGAAAACTATTGGATGGTCAATTTTCTGACCATTTATTAAATATTAGTAATGGATTAATACCACTTCATACAGTAACTGGTCTGTTCAAAATCAGGGAAGCATTTGGTAACACAGTTGTGTCTGTTGAGGAAAGAGACGAAACAATTTCCAAATATTCGACATTTTACAGATCATAAATGGTTTTGAAAACGTGCGATTCTTGCACTAAAAAAATTTAATGTAAACAAAATCATCTTGAAGATTCAAGAAGAGTTACATGGAGAAGTTGTATTGTACAAATCAATAGATACCGTTGTTGAAGCAAATGAACTTTGAAGTAATTGTTTTTCGCAGTTTGTTCCATCATGTAAAGTATAAAGACAGTTTAACATTTTGCTTCTTTAGCTTTTATTGCTCCAATGATGAATGGAAGCAAGCTGATTTATAGCTGAATTCTGCTGAATTTATTATATAAATTCATTTATTTTTATATTGGGTTTTCATTAAATCCATGTGTATAACATGCTGACTGCATTCTTTTATTATGTATTTTATACTGTATGTTTAATTTTGAAATTGATTTTTCTAAACACACATTATTAAAATCCCTGGCAACGCCGGCTACTTCAGCTAGTAGACTATAAAACAACTAGAAAACGTTTCCAAAAATCAGTGACAGGAAAAGAAACTTTGTTTTAAAAATGCTTCTTCCAATCTCAAAAATATATTGGTTTCTGAAATTTCTAAAGATAAAAAACGCTTTTTGGGATCAAGAGTAACTCGGAAGATGTTCACACGGAAGATGTTCTCGGAACATGTTATCTTCGTTCGTGGTTACATTATATTGTTGTAGTTTCAGATTTTTTTTTTTTTTTTTTTTTTTTTTTTTTTTTAAACACTGTGTCTAAATAACTTCTTAGTTGCAATACTTTAATACGATATCTTGTGTTAAAAGCAAAATACCTTTCCCCCAAGAAAACCTATATACCAGTTAATTTTATATTTCGGAGGTGTATAAATACTTTTTGAACATGAAAAATCTGAGGTTAATGCCAGGAAATGAAATCCAATCGTAGCTGCTTAGATAAATATTTCAGTTTGTCTGTAAATAGTTGATATTTAACATTCTACATATGAGCCATTTCCATAATTTCATTTCAACTCTTAACTCTTTCTTCTTGACTCAGCTAATACTTTAAAAACTAGTCGTTGGGGCCACCGTAATACTTCCCCATCATGGATGTGCATAACATAAAATATGAAAATAAAACATGTGTAAACTATTTATAAAATGCATTGCAATTCGAATAAAATCGTGGCTTGATGACGTCATAAACTTTAAATCGAGGCTAACGAAAAAGAAAGGCTACCGCGGTGCTTTACGCGTACCTTTTTTTACAGACCGCCGGAGTCACGTGATGTTCGAATGCACCAATGAAGGTGTCCGAAAAGAGCATCACGTCACTCTAGCGGTCTGTAAAAAAAGATAAGCGGAATGCACCGCGGTAGCCTGTCTTTTTCGTTAGCCTCGCTTTAAATGCTCTATTACTGAATTGCGTAAAAGAAACATCCTTATAACTCCAAAATTGATAATTAACTAACGGTTTACTGCGTCAGATTAAGCGTCTCATTTCCAATTAAAATATATATTTGAATTGAAATTTAGATGAAATACAGGGTCAAGAAAAATCGAAGAGTGTGGAAAATATGATTACAAATATATCGCCAACTAATTATCCGATTGACTTCATTATTTATGCAAAATTTATGATTTTTTATTGTCTTTTATATTCACTCCTTAAAATAAACAATTTCGAAAATTTTTATATAGCTTTTATCAGAACGAATATTTCGAAAGTACGAAAAAAATAATTCCGGATAATCGAGGTTTCTGAAATTCAATAAGCTTCTTCCCATTATCATCTACGTGCATACCAAATTTCAAGTCTCTATCTCAATTTGTTCGGGAGTTAGAGTGTTTACAGACACACACACAAACACACACACAGACAGACGGACGGCAATTTTTTTTTCTAAAAATATGTTTTTCGGAATCTCCAGTGTCTGAAATGTGTAAATCCGTCAAAAAAATTTTTATTTCGATTTTCAAAACAATTACAAGACTGACCCTATACTACGTATGATGGGTAAGTAAAAAACAAAACTTGAATCATTTATGTGGAATTTCATGTAAAAATTACTCCAAATACTTTCTGATCTGACTAAGCTGTTATAATTAATATTCTTTGACATAAAAGACAGCGATTTTATCTTATTGTCTTTATAATATGACGGCGCAAAGACAAAGAATAATTATTTTTTAACATGATGGTCATTTACTGCGTGTAACTAGTGGCTTGCTTGGAATATTCTAATACGATATTAATTAAAGAAAAGTTAATAATTTTGCTTTTAAGAAGTATTTAAATAACTTTTCAACACCAGCTATCGGGGGAAATATCAAAAAATGAAATAGCATGTAAGTATTCAACAAAATATCTTGTTAAACACTGCTTTAAAATATAAGTTAAAATGTTCAAGAAATATACAGCATTTCGGGATTTTTTTATTTTTATTTCTGATTTTTTTTATTTCTTTCTAATGTTTTTATTTTGAGTTTATCATTATATTTATAATTCAAAATGTATAATTATTATTTATTTATAATTTATTGTTAACTGTAAAAAAAAAAAAAAAAAAAACCTTTTTTTATAAGACATATTTATATCTATACTAATATTATAAAGGAGTAAAGATTGTTTTTTTGTTTGTTTGTAGGGGGTAATCTCTAGAACTACCGAACCGATATTTCAAAAGTGATGGTGGCAAATTGATGGTGACAACCCCTGCTCCAACATAGGCTATATTTTATGTCGGTGCCACTAACCCCAGGGGGGTGCAGGAGCGAAAAACTTTCTAAAATTGCGATTTTTTGTACACTGAAGGAGCTAGAAATTTGAAATTTGGCATTGTAGCTACTTATAAGATGTAAATGCTCTCTAAGAACAAATTAAAAAAATGAAATTTAAAAGGGTGAAATGAGCGGAAAGCGTTCTAAAAACATTCTAAAAACATTCTAAATTACAATTTCTGTGGAATCTCTGGAACTATAGAACCGATTTCAAAAGTGATGGTGCCAAATTAATGGTGCCAACCCCTGCTCCAACATAGGCTATATTATATGCCAGTGCCACTAACCCCAAGGGGGAGGCGCAGGAGCGAAAAACGTTCTAAAATTTCAATTTTTTGTATACTGAAGGAGCTAGGAATTTGAAATTTGGCATTGTAGTTACTTATAAGATGTAAATGCTCTCTAGGAACAAAATTTAAAAAAATCGAAATTTAAAAGGGTGAAATGAGCGAAAAGCGTTCTAAAAACATTCTAAATTACAATTTCTATGGAATCTCTGGAACTACAGAACCCATTTCAAAAGTAATGGTGGCAAATTGATGGTGACAATCCCTACTCCAACATAGGCTATATTTTATGTCGGTGCCACTAACCCCAATGGGGTGCAGGAACGAAAAATGTTCGAAAATTGCGACTTTTTTATACTGAAGGAGCTAGAAATTTGAAATTTGGCATAGTAGTTACTTATAAGATGTAAATGCTCTCTAAGAATAATAAAAAAAATCGAAATTTAAAAGGGTAAAATGAGCGGAAAGCGTTCTAAAATCATTCTAAATTACAATTTCTATGGAATCTCTGGAACTACAGAACCGGTTTCAAACGTGATGGTGGCAAATTGATTTAGACAATCCATGCTCCAACAGCCTCTTTAATAAAAAGCTATGCGTTGCTGACGACTGGGTTTTTTGCTAATTGTTGCCACAGATAAATCTCGGAAAATGAAATATTTGAAGTTACTGAAAAAAATAATCGCTCGAAAAATATTTGTCAGAAAATTGTTAGACAAACTGCGTTTGAAAGGTAAAAAATTGTATTTTTCTTGATATAAATTTCGAATCTAATGATTTTCAAATCTTGAATTTCAAAAATTACCAAATTTCACAATGGAGTACTATAGCGAAACTTTCATGCGTTAAAAGATAATGATAAGGACGACGTGTCCTGACATGTATAATCTTGCAAGTCTCAAATTATAGTAGCCTTATTATTCTGTTAAAATATAAGAGTGAATTATGAAATATCAGTATTTTGTTTGATTAAAAGTTCGTTAGGAGAAATTGACAAGCGTAGCGGACGTAGCTTGCTAGTCTTTTATAAAATAGCTGAAAACTGTTTAAGTTTTTTATATTTTTCATATCGTAATAAAATTCAAAATTAAATATTACCAAATACAAACATATAAAATATTAATCCTTAAAAATGAAAATATTTATAATAGTGTAAAACTAAATCAGACTTTGTTTTAACTTTTTATTCATTTGTGTTTAAATTACTTATGTTTATACAGTGTGCCCGCTAAAGTCCGTTGTCACCCCAATAATTTCTGAACGGCAACAGCTATAGTCATAAAAGTGGGGTTTAGATGCAGTAAAGTTGTCATGAGCTACGCAAGAAAAATAGAGATCCTACATTAGACTTACTCTAATGTAGGATCTCTAAAGAAAAACCGTTTACCTCGCCACCTGGTGGCTAAATTTGGAGTTAGCTGTCTTATTTAAAAAACGCTAAGAGATACGGGAAAAAAGTCAATTACAAAGTTGTTTAGCATCATCGATTTAGTAAGAGAAGACACCTTCCGTAAAGTAATGTTAAAAGCAGAAGGCGTAAAATACATATTTATTTGGTTCGAAAGTCCCAAAATTGTAACGTGACATAATGCGGAAGAAAAGAGAAAAGGTCACGCTCCAGAGTTTCAATTGTCAGTAGATATACAGTATTCATCTTTACATAAATAAATATTAATACCACTTACCGTGAAAAAGTATTTTTTTCAATTTTCTATAAATGGTGGGGATACATGAAACAGCGAGAGTATGCCCCTCCACCAACATTGCAAGAACTTGGAAACCATATTACGGATGCTTGTGCCAGCGTGTCAGCTGCCATGCTGTACAATGTGCAGCGGGAAGTGCAATCCCGTGCCTAGATGTGCATTGTTGCTGAAGGGCACCATTTTTTGAGTATCACTGATAGTTGACCCTCATTTCCGATAAGTGCAGTTTTGTACAATGCAATTAAACTCATCAGCGCTTTGTGCTTTTCATTTGCATAATTTTTGAGAGCAAGATGTTTTTTTGTACTAAAGCGATGAAGCTGAACAACTTTGTAATTGTCTTTTTCCCCGTATCTCGTACCGTTTTTAAAATAAAAACGCTAACTCCGAATTTAGACACCAGGTGGCACTGTATGTGGTTTCCTTGCATAGCGCATCGCAACTTTACAATACCTAGACACCACTTTTATGACTATAGCTCTTGCCGTTCAGAAATGATTGGGGTGACAACGGACTTTAGCGGGCACACTGTATACTTACTCATATTTTATTTATCACATACGATACGTTTGTTACGATTTGTGCCAAATTTATTCATTTTAGGAATTTATATTGCTTTACTATTTACATATGTCCCCGATTGGTCTAATAACTAATCTGGGAATGACTGCAATAAATAAAATCTAACAAATCCGTCTAAAATATAAATCAAAACTATCGCCACGTTTACATGGAATTGAATTTAAAAGTAAATACCTATCATAAATTGCGTAGGTTCTAAGTTTATGTAGACTTATATATTTGATAGAAAACTCTCTTAAATTATTCATTCATACCTATTTTATTAGTCGAAATATTTCACGAGAAGATTCTAGAAAGTATAACTACTTTCTACACGATTTCAAGTTTAATAGTGTGTTATCCAGCAGGTTTTCTTCAACGAATAAAATAAGTATGTTACCGCTTACTTAAATATTTGAGTTTGTCGGTAAACATTTGATATTTTAGATACTACCCATGAGAACACCATTCCCATAATTTAATCTCAACTCTTACCTCTTTCTGCCCTGACACCATAAAATTATTATTTTTAAATACTTGTATTGTTTAAACAAATATAACATTTTCTCGCATAAATTTTATTTTATTTATTTTTTTTACATGTACTACATGGAAAACAGATATTTCTAAAAAAACAGAAAAAAAAATTGAATTATTTATGTGAATTTCATACAAAAATTACGTGGAAGATATTTGAATGTCATTAGCTGTTTTAATTAATACTAGACAATTGAATCTAGGCTATTCTGATTAAAATACCCGCACTGCAAAATAAATAAATAAATAAATAAACAAATAAATAGATAAAGAAACTGTTGATTTTATGGTATAATACTAGCACCCCATCTTCCAGTATTATACCGTAAAATTAACAGAAATGAACAGTAAAATAAGCAGTAATACACTGCCGCGCATGTACTTCTTATTTTACTGTTTATTACTGTTAATTTTAAGGTATTACAGTAATGTGGAAGCTGGGATGCCAGTATTATTGCGTAAAACCAACATTTTTTTTTTTTTTTTTTGCAGTGCGGTATACTACCCGATGTACAGAATATAGGTGAGAATCTTTTTTAATTGAAAACTTAAAAAGATTTTTTAGACTGCCCACCAACTACAGCAAAAAGCATTTTTGGTACTTTCGTATTAGCCGCATGCCCGTGATCAATAGTGAAACATTTCACTATTTATAACAACCTTTGTGATACTGATTATTTCAGTGTTTAAGCGCGTAGTTCGATTACATATCTATTAAATTTGTGTTTTATTTATTTATTTATGTACTTGTGAAGTTTAAATTTCATTTGGCAATTTACGAGGGTGGTCCTAAAAGTTCTCGGCCTGATGATGAAAAAACAAGATTTTTGATACAATTTCATTTTATTTTTGAATGTAGTCCCCTTGCAACTCAATACATTTAAGACACACTCTTGTGTGCGAATTCTTTAGTGCGTCCCAGTAGTTATGGAATATTACACGAAAACAAACCAATTCTGAATTAAGTATATTGTTTTATTTTCAAACATGTTAATCTTCTGTAAATGAGTTGCACGCAGATTTAAAAATATTCATGCTTGAAAGTTGTTTTTAAAACCATAAACAATCTGTAAATTAAGATACAGTTTTCAAGTAAACTGCATTTGAAAGAATATTTGTTTTTTTATTCGACGGTGTAAAAACTGAAATTGTGCGATGTTTAGATGATACAAAATTTGAACAAAAGCAAAATTTATTGGTCAGGTTGTTGCCACCGTCAGTATGACGTCAGCGTTACTCACGGACATGTTTTTGCTTTATAATATAGATACTCTGATGTAAAATACACTAAACATTTGGAAATCTGACTACGCAAAGACAAAGGGTTGTTATTTTATAAGAAGACTATAATATTTCTATGTGTAAATATCACTACGCTTGAAACACTTTGACATAATATTAATATAATAAAAAACAAACATATACGGCCTAAACATCGATCTTTAATAATTATTTAAAGCATTAGAAAATATAGGATGAGGCCAATGAATGAAATAACATGTAATTATTCAACAAAGTAAAACAATGTTCAAAAACATACCTTAAAATATTCAAGAAATATATCTGCATTTACGGATATCTTTTTATTTTAATTTCTTTATCATTTTTTTAAACCTTTCCGATTATTTTAAACCTGTTTTATCTTTTTTTTTCTGTTTTTGATAAATATTTTTCAAACTTTCATTAAAAAAGGGAAAAGTGGTTTTATTTGTGCGTTTTTATCATGTTAATAAAATTTCAAAAAACTGCTAAAAAAAAAAAAAAATGTAAAGATCATGCTTTTATTTTTCATTTCTGATTTACTTGTGCTCATATCTTTTTCATATTTTAAGTATTATATATTATATTTTTTGTTATGATTTATTGTGTACTTATTTATATTTATATTTAAATTCTTTTATTTATATTTTATCATATACCGGTTACCACACTAAGAAAAATCCCAATAAATTAATCTAAAAATATACATCAAAGTTATTGCTACCATTTACTTGAAACTGAGTTTTAATATAAATGCCTATCATAAATCGCGTGAATTCTATATTTATGTCGACATAAATTTGATGGAAAGTTCTCCTAAATTATTCATTCACATCCATTTTACTCCTCGAAGTATTTTATGATAAAATCCTAGCAATCAGAATTACTCTGTACACAACTTCACTTTAAATAATGTCTTATCCTTATCAGACGTCTTACAATGAATGAGATCGTTACAACTTTTATAAATATTTGAGTTTTTCTGTAAATATTTGATATTTTACAACATACCACGTACGAACACATCATTTCCATAATGTAATCTGAATTTTAACTCTATCTGTCTGACACTATAAAACTATTACTTTCAAAAAACATGTCTTGTTTCTTAAACAAATATCACATTTTCACACATAAATTTTTCTTCTCTTTAAAGCAGATTTTTTTTTTAGAAAATAAAATGCTTGAATTAATAATGTGAAATTTCGTACAAAAATTACGCAGGGGATATTCTTGCCCCATTAGCTGTTTTAATTAATACACTTTTACAGAAAAGACACTGAGCATTTGGAATATAACTGCTCAAAGACAAAGAATTATTATTTTACTAGCTGCTACCCGTGACTTCGTTCACGCAACATAAAAAGAAGAATAAATACATTAATTAAGCAAAATATTTCACTCCCAATAATTAAAAACGTAAATAATTAACTAACTCTTTATCATATTTCATAGGAGACATTACGGTATTTTTGTTATAGGATTTTGACATAACTCAGTCTTAAAAAAGTGAAATTGTGTGCCAAATAATCGCGAAAATGAAATTGCAACCAATGCAAAAAGGAGGGCCAAATAAAATCGTGGAAATAGACGAATTGGGTAAAAACAAATGTCAATTTTACGTGATAAACAATTTTACTTTTAACGCCACTGTGAAACGTTTTAACAGCCAACCTTCAAAAATAATTAATTGGAAATAACACATGCTTTTTCTTTAAATTCAATTCTACTTGTTCAATTCTGACAGTTTGTGAGACATCTTTGGATCAATGATTACCGATGTTAATTAAATCGCATTGCGTTAGATAGTCTAGGTGTAGTTGCGAAAAACAAACACATGGTCAAATTTTAATATAATAGATTCGTGTTCATTATCCTTTTCTTAAAACTGTGATGTGATTTTTAGCAGAAAACTCTCATCTGTATATAACGGATACTCATGCTTAATAATCAGTATAGATAAAAAAATATTTAAATTTTTCATTTTAAATATGGCATGAAACTCGTCTACTTTCTATACTTACTGATCCTTGTATTATTAATGTACGGAATTGATTCACACTCCTTTTAAAACATATTGGAAAATTCCCGTTTTGTTTCAAATATGGCGTCACTTTTCCCCAGAGAAATCCCTTTTTAATGACATAATTCTTATTAATTTTCTTTTCCAGGCAATCAGTACATAAATTTTAGCCGAGAGCTCAAATTTGTATGTAAATGATATTCAAGCTTATTATTAATCAGTATCGATAAAAAAAAATATTTCAGGTTTTCATCTTAAATATGACTTTCATTATATATCTATTTTCATTATATACTGATATTGATGCTCCTTGTATTATTACGAATATTTGAAAATGCATGCTTTATTTCTGACGTAATGTTTGTCCAAGCCAAGGACGATCCTTTTCCTAGTTCCATGGTCCAAGCGAAATCTTTTCTTAATAAAATAATTATTGTTCATTTTTCCTTCTACTTATAACACAGTCTTTGACAGAAAATGTCTTCTCAACCTAACCCATATTCATACTTCATGTATAATAATAAATACTCTATATTTCCGTTTCAAATATCATGGAAATTCATCTTTTGAATTCTTTTGAATTTTCATTTTATACGGGGAAATCGTTCAATTGAAAAATAATTGTTGAGGAAAAATTATTATTCCATATTTTGTATATATTGGCAACGATAATGCTTAGCAATGTAAAATGTTTAATTAAATTTTACAGAAAAAAATATTCATTGATTCTCTAAGAAAATTATAAACTTTTTAATTATTAAGAAAATTATTTTGACCGAAATTATTCTTTCGAATATTCTTTTGAATTGAAAAAAATTGAAACCTTGTATTATTATCAAAATCTAAAAAAAGTACATTTTATTTCTAGTAATGTTATTTAATCTTCTTTTTAATGCTTAAATTTTTTATATTTCATTTTCATTTTTCACGTGAAAAATTTGGTGTAAAAATTATTATTTCGGTTTTTAATTTAGTGTTGGCAACGATAAAATGTTAGCAACTGTAAAGTAAATTTAACCATTTTAAAATATATAGCTGCATAGAAATAGAAAGCTGCAAAACCGGGCCTTTGGGCCAAACCAACCAACCATTTTAAAATTTTATAAGGAAAAAAATGTCCATTTATTCTCTATGAAAATAATGAAATTTTGAATTATTAGGAAAAATATTTGAATAAAATAAACAAAAATCAGCTTATGTTCATTCCCCGGTTATAATCAACCTATATGCAAAGATACAGGGTAATTAAATTCTCCATTTTGACGCTGGCTTCAGCCTAACATTTGCACACAATCGGATTTATAATATTATTAGGATTAGGATAACAAGATTACCATTTCTTTATGTAAATAATGGATTGCTTGGAATACTCAATTTCAATATTAATTAGAGAAAATTCAGTTATATACGGCGTAATTTTGCTTTTCTGAAGTGTTTAAGTTTTTTTATTTTTTATTTTTTTTTAAGATCGGGACTTGGAGAGGGGGGGGGGATACCAGAAAATGAAATAACATGTAAGCATTCAACAAAATAATTTATGAAACACAAGTTAAAATGTTAAAGAATTGTTCCGTATTTAGGCACTTTTTTATTTTAATTTATCTTTTTATCTATCTATTTTTTTTATTTTAATTTATTATTTAATATATCTTCTTTAAACTTATAACACATTTTCTCACATAAATTTCATTTTGTATTTTTTGCATCTCAAACTTTAAAGTTTCAACACAGATTTAAGAAAAAAAAACTTCCTTGAATTATTCATGTAGAATTTCACAAAAAGATTACACGAAGGACTTTCTAATCCCCTCAGCTGTTTTAATTAATACGCTTTGATCTAAAAGACAGTGAACCTTTGAAATATAAGTGCACAAGGAAAAGGATTTTTATTTTATAAGACTGTCATTTTCGAGTGTAAATAATGTCTTGCTTGGAATATTGCAACAACAACAACAACAATAATAATAATAAAATAGTTATATAACATTCATAATTTTGATTTAGAAGTGTTTAAATAATTTTCGGAAATCGAGGGAAAGGTTGGGGGGGGGGGGGGGGACAGCAAGATAATATCAGGAAATAAAATAACACGTAAATATTCAACAAAATAACTTGAAAGAAACTGCTGCGAAATACGCAATAAAATGGTCAAGAAAGGTTTCAGCATTTAGGGACATTTAATTTTTATTTTTTTAAAATTTATTATTTATTATTTTAAAATTATTTTAATTTATTGTTATAGTTAAGAAAAAAAGTTTCTGTTCTTTAACAATATATTATTATTATTATTATTATTATTATTATTATTACTTTTTATCAAAATATTGGCAAGTGTTTTAGTTTTTATATTTTTATTATGTTAGTAAAATTTACAAGTAAATATTAGCAGATTTAAATATTAAAAAAAATGAGTACTTGAAACGACAAAATTTGATAATTATGAAAAATCCACTTTTGTTTATATCTTACTCATATTTTATTTATATGTATATCTTTTGTTAGGATATATTTATATTTTTATATATATTTAAATTATCGCTTTTTTAACTGTACCCAATTAACCGTACTAAGAAAAACCTAATAAATTCATTTAAAATATACAGGAAAATTATCGGTATCGCTTACCTGGAACGCAATTTCAAAATGAATGTGCATCATAAATTACATTGGTTCTAAGTTCATGTAGACATCATGTAGACATGCGATGGAAAATTCTTCTATTCTTCTTGCATATACATTTTATTAGTAGAAATATGTCACCAAAGCAAGTAGAACTACTCTGCACACAGTTTAAAATTTAATAGCATCTAATCTTTGGCAGTCTACTTACAACGAATAAGAACGTAACTGCTTAGGTAAATATTTGAGTTTGTGAATGTTTGGTATTTTAGAAGCTACTTATAAACACATCATTTCCATAATCTAATTGCAAATCTTAGCTCTTTCTACTCTGACAACATCAAATTATTACTTTTAAAATCATGTCCCTTTTTTAAACAAATATCAAGTTTTCTCACATAAATTTAATTTTATATATTTTTTTGCATCTACTACTTTAAAATCTGATTAAAAACAACAACAGCAACAATAAAATTGAATTAATTATATTCACATTCATAATATTCATACAAGAATTTCATACAAAAATACTACAACTTTTAAAATACATTAAAAAAAGAAGGAAAGAAAGAAAGAAAATACTTTGTATCAGTCATGTGGAATTAATAATAAAATCACGCGAAGATCTTCTAATTGCATTAACTGTTTTAAATAATATAGGAGAAGGCCGGGCAAAGTGGCCTAGGTGGGCAAAGTGGTCACTCAATATAATGACGTCACCAGAGCACTGGCATTGCGTGGTTTGTGGTCAAACTATTTCGTTTGATGGCAGTGAGTAACCAGACAATCGTTGAACAATGTGGTTCCATGCTTTATAACTTTAGAGCGGGTTTTCCAGTTTTTGAAGTTTGTGATCTAAGGTAAGTGACTTATATTACATACAATTAACAATAACTTGTTTTACTTGCATTTATTTAATGAATGTGTAAGGAAAGAGCATGTTTTCAGCTTCACATTGGTGGGTGAGTGGTCGCTGACTGTTCATTAGTTTCCACTGTAGAATGTATTTTCTGTCATGGCTCCGAACATTTGTTTTAGCCTTTTCAAATAAATTTCATCCATTTCCCCTGTAACACCAATATCATAAATGAAAACTGTAACACCATCAATACCACTTAAAATTTGTTCAATTGTTCTTTGCCAGATAGCTGGAGAACTAGGAAGACTCATTGGTATGTTTAAAAATTCGAATAAGCCCTTAGGAATGTTTATAGTTAACAACTCTTGAGTTTTCGTCTACGGGTAACTGAAGATATTTTTGATTTAAATCAATCTTTGTAAAATGCAAACCATCACCTAATGTAGCGAGCATGTCCTCTAGCTTAGGTAAAGGATATTTTTCAACCTTCAAAAATTTATTTACTGTAACTTTAAAATCCCCACATAAACGAATTTTACCATTTAGCTTAACCACTGGAATTATAGGAGTTGCCCCCTTACTACTAGTGACAGATTTTATAATACCCTCTTCTTGTAACATTTAGATTTCATCATTTACTGCTTCACGTAGAGCATAAGTAACTGTTCTAGCTTTGCAAAATATGGGTTAGAATCTTTTCTAGATAAATGTCTGCTTTCATATCCTTTATCTCCCCAACTTTATTTGTAAACAAATAAAAAAAACATTTAATAATACTTTCAATTTTTCAGTAGAATTTGCAAATTCATTTACATATACAGATTTAAAATTAGAAGGAAACAAATTAAATGCAGATACCCAATCTCTGCCACATAAAAGTGGAAAACCATCTTCTTTATTCAAATACAATTTATGATTTTTAGTTTTATTTTCATAAGAAACTTTCACATTTACATACTCAACAGGTGTAACACAACACTTCACCAGTTGCAGTTCTTAACTGAACATCTGGCGGAAAAATTTTATTATTCGGAAAAATTATCTGAAAACGTTTTTAATCTAGCAGCAAAATCTTGTATCGATTCATTTTTATTTTGATAAGAATTACGAAATTTTATTCATTGACAAAATTTATTAGGGGCGGGGCTTAAGTGCTTTAACAGAATATCAACAATTTTCTCATATTTCAAAGATTCAGCAGCTTTAGGAAAAGATAAATCGCATAAAAAATTATACAATTTTGGACCCATACACGATATAATTGCAGGAATCTTCTTTTCCTCTTTAACATCATGAAGTACAAATGACTGTTCCAGTCTATTAACATAAGCTTGGAACGTCTCAATTGAAACATTAAACTCTTTAAAACTTTGAAACATTATAGTACTTTCTTTTCACTTCAGAAAAGGAAAAAAATATAGACCTACCACCCTCAAAAATGACGAACTTTGTGCCGAAAATCAATTTATATCACAACTTTAGCAGTATGAAACATGACGTACTTTCATAACGAAAACAGAAGTCAAGCTATTTTGTTCTCGACTCGGAATTTGTTTTTCAACTTTTTCCGGTGAGAACATATCCGTTTTTCTTTTCCTCCAACGACGCCAAATATAATATGCCTTTAAGATTAAATAAATATAAGCAGATGAGGTGGACGAATAAATTACTTTTACACATTTAATTAACATCACAAGACATCACAACATCAAGTCATACAGATCTGCGAATACATTCCATGGCTAAAACAGTAGAAAAAAACTTATTAATATAGATGGCGTTGAAGGATGGACTACAATTATTCTTGTGATGCTGCCATCTACGGTTTATTATTTGAAGTAAAACACCACAGTCTCTATGTAATATTCTATAACTAAATTTCCTAAAGAAATTTAAACTTTGGAAATAAATAAATAAAACATGAATTTAAGAGATATACAATCAAACTGTTCTCTTAAATACCGAAATAACCAGAATCTCAAATGTTGCTATAAATAGTGAAATGTTTCGCGATTGATAAGTGGCATACGGCTAATACGAAAATAATGCTTTTTGGTGTAGCTGGAGGGCAATCTAAGAAAATATACTAAATGTAAAAAATCTTTTAAAGTTTTCAATTAAAAACAACTTTCATTTAAGATCTGTACACCGTACACTGGAGTATTTGAGGTAAAATCTTGGCCAAAATTAATTTTCATGTGTTTTAAAGTTAAAACCATTGTTGTTGACTTACTATTATTAGTAAATACATGTAATTAATGTTATACATGCATAAATGTATGTATTTATTTAACTAAATAAATATATAATACAATGTTTAATTAATTGTTTACTGTTTATAAGAGGAAATTAATTTTTGATAGATTTGTTTTATTTACAAGTAATATTTAATTAAATGTGGTTAATTTTACTATACATAAATGTTTAATTATTTCTAAAAAACAATGCATATAATATATACACAGGGTGACAATTATTGACCTATATGAAATAAAACGTAAATTATTTAAAAACTACTGAGTGCACAAACTTTATTCAACATGTAAACGTCACTACAGATATTCGGATTTAGGTTATGAGATATTCGATATGGCTGCCATCATTGGCTTTGATGTGGCGCAGATGAATAGCAAAATTCTGCATGACCCGCTGAAGTCTCGGAACATTGATGCTGTCGATGACCTCCTGAATGGCAGTTTTCAGCTCAGCAATGGTTTTGGGGTTATTTCTGTACACATTGTCTTTAATGTAGCCCAACAAAAATTAGTCACATGTGTTCAGATCCGAAGAATATGGCGGTCAAGCGAGTCCCATTACAGTGGCCCCTGTGTACCCCAGAGCCAGAATGCGGTCCCCAAAGTGCTCCTCCAGGACATCAAACACTTTCTTGGTCCGATGGGGTTGAACTCCGTCTTGCATGAACCACATCTTGTCGAAATCAGGGTCACTTTTGATAATGGGGATGAAACCATTTTTCAAAACCTTCACATATCGTTCAATAGTCATCGCGCCGTCAACGAATATCGGACCAATTATTCCGTGACTGGACATTTTCTATCGAGAAGTCTCCCCACCCTCAACGGGTGACTGTGTGGTGTGCAATGTCTAGTGCAATGTCTGGGACATTTTCACTTGCAAATGGCCGAGAACAACAAGTTGCGTGCGCATGCGCATACTAATTCCCATCATGCCCTGCGGCCAACCACGAAGTTTGAACTTCATCACGCAAACCATTCAGAAGTTATGACGGTTTTATTTCATATAGTTCAATAATTGTCATCCTGTATTACCTCTATTTAGTGTTACCAAAGTTGAGTCTGTATAGTATAGAGATGCTGTTTTTTAAGTGTTTTTAATAGTTTTTCAGTATTCCCAAAAAACATTGATATCTAAAAATGGCAACAATATGCGGAACATTTTTTAACAAAAAAATTGCCTTCAAAACTATAACTAATACGATTATAATTCAGAAATGGTTTGAAAAACCCCGACACAGATTTAAAAAGCTTTGAATATATTAGATAATATATTTCAAATAATATATTTCAATAAATTATATCTAAAAAGGCTTAATATTAACCCATTTTCAAATGTAATTATTTTTTATTATATGAAAAGTAAAATTATTTAAACGAATATGTCAAAGTATACCTTTAAACACAATAACGAAGCTGCAATCTAACAAAAAAGTATGTCTTCTCACACAGAAACTTTCACTTCAACTTAGGCTAGGAGCCGCGGATATGACTCATACTCCTAAAATACACACAGATCAATGCAACAGTTAATCAGCTGTTATAAAATATGCTTTTTACGATTGTTTAGAAAATTTTTATTTCTGCCTTTTTGGCCAGGATTTTGTATCAAACGCTCCACTGTGCACCGGGTAGTATGTCGAACAATCGAACCTAGGTAGCCCGGGTTTTGGACTGCCTTGTTTGCATAATACATATGTTACTTTATTTTTCCCATAAACATGAGGAAAATTTATGTTATTTTTTTCCCTAACATATTTTACCTAACTGTTATTTGAATTCTACCAAAAGATATTTGGAGTAATTCAAAATTATTTTCTCACATATGAGAAACTCCTCAATATAAAGGGCTGGAACATAAGATAACGAACAAGAAAAGAAGACGTAAGTAGTGGAATAAACTAGACAGTACTTTTTGAAAATTCATATAAACAGATAGGCTTGACAGTGTCGTATGTTCTCACTTCGCAATTGCTCATTTTTCAATTTAAGTTTTTTTTCTAGTTATTATATATTTTTTTTATGTTCCTTATTGTATTTTATTCAACATGCCGCATGATTTTTTTTTCAAATGAAGGAGTACGCGTTATACAGCGAATTTAACTAAAAATAGGAAACAATAACCTTAAATCATGGGTGCGTGTTATAAGCCGGTATATATCTATCCTATATATATAAAATACTAATGAAACGAATGTGTGTAACGATTTAATACAACGATTTGAAACAACCGATGAAACGAGTATATGTTAAATGCGGGGTTTGTAGAACGCTGACAGTCATGTCATTTTAGTATGTTGTTACAGTGACGTACAGCATGTTTTTTCTTGACGGACGTGTATATAGCATTTATAGTTATTGTACAGGGCCGCACAAAAGAATTCGATTACAGTACTATCTATGGGCGGTAATTACTCAAAGTGCATTTTAGAGTCATTTTGTAATTTGAAACTCAAGGAAATATGTATATGCTACTAAGATTTACTGTGGTATGTTCTCCATTGAAAAATATGGAATGTAACACTTATAGTTCTTTTATAGGGCAACACAAAAGAATACAGACTCATTAAACGTTATCGCCAGTTACTGTTGGAAGAGCTATTTTCTATGACATTTATGTAACTTGTGATGTTTATTGTATCTCTATGTGCATAACTGTGTCTTCAACTAACTTTTCGAACAGATTTTAAGCTCACTTACCGCGAATGAATATCTCAAAAATCTTCAGAAATAGCTTTAGCTATTGTCAAATGTATATATTGATACAATTTTTCTCATTAGTATTTTTACGCTGGTAGCTTCTCAGGCGGAAAATTGCATAACTAAAATTTTAAAATGGATTTTTTTTATGTTTTCTCATAGGGAATCTATACTCAAGTTAAAATTAGATAGGGTAATTTCGACTCAACTTTCTTTTACGTCAATTACGCCACCTAGCGAGAAATATATTAACCAATAATATAGTTTTTACTTCACATTACCTATTTAGAGACAGTAAAACAATTTTTCACACATAGAACTTACGTATATGTCATTTGTTTTAAAAAAGATATACTTAACTTTATTTCAGATAGGAGAAGTCATTCCTTTAAAACAGTCATGTGTGTCGTAAAAAATATTTTCACCCTACCTTCTTGGGCATCTTCAGTTTACTGATATTTCTTCATCGCCTCTTGATTTAATTCGAGTTTTCACAGTCTTTCTAAAATTTAAAAGATGGTGCCATCTGTTGCCGATTGTAGCGTGCAATATATCATTTTAAACCTCTGTTTTTTTCTACATCTCAATAGCTTCACACATTAATGCGTAATCTAAATTGTTATAATTTGCTAGCTTCTGTACTTCTTTAAAATTAATCTGTATTAGGTATTTATTGTTTAGTCGGGTTATTGCAGTAAATTCTTTATTTAATTTTTCTTTATTTAATTTAATTTTTATATCTCTTTCGTGTGCTCTTTAACTAGCTCCTCTATTTTAAGTTTAGTCATACCTATATATGTACCCTCTTTACCTTCATTGTCATTGAATATTATTTATATATTCCTGAGGTTGTTAAATAGTTGATTATTTCTCTTATTTATTTGAATATTGAGGTGTCTGGGGTTATAGGTATATTTATTCCAAGTTTTTTAAATTCTCTTTTTCATATATTGTATTGAACTTGTAAATTTCATATCTTTTAGAGCTGATTGTATTGTGTTATATCTTGATATTGCGTTTTCGATTAATTTATCAATTGTGTTAGTAGGATATCCTACTTTTTTGGTCATTTCTTTAATCTTATTTATTTCTATACTTAAAAGGTCTTTGGATAAACAGATTTTCAAGGCTCTATGGATGCATGTATTGATCGCTGCAATTTTATAAGGAAAGGGTGGATATTATGTAAGTATTTGAATTTTGAATTAAGTTTTCGGAAAACTGTTGTTTAAAGTTGTTATCTGTACGTTGCACTTGAACATCTAGGAATGCTAGTGAGCTGTTTTTCTCTGTTTCAAACATAAATTGAATATTTTTCTCGTATGAATTTAGTTTTTCCAGCAAAGGGGGGGGGGGATCTCGATGAATTTATTAGTAATTATAAATATGTCGTCCTCATAACGAATCCATATCTTAAATATTTCATGAAAGTTTTTCATAATAGTATTTTCAAATATTCTCATTTTCAATTCTGCTACTGCATTATAAATAGGAGATCCCAATAGATACGCCCTTTACTTGCTTATATATTTGATTATTAAATCTAAAATATGTTTCTCTCAATACAAGGCTCGTTGCGCTTTATAAAGTATTACGGATGTTGTCATCATTGTATATTGTATAAATTTTTGAATTTATAATATCAGCCATATATTTGATATTTATTGATGGGTAGAGGCTAGTTACATCTAAACTTATCATAAAATCCTTAACGTTAGGTAAGGCGATTTTTGTATGAATTGGTTTGTTGAATTTATTGATATCTCTGATGGTAGTAGCAAATTGACATAATAGTTCTTTAGGTATAGTTCTAAGTCATACGTTGGGCTTGACCGTTTAATTACGATAGGTCCCAGTTTCATCGAATTTCTGTGGTCCTTCAATTTGTCAAAAATTATGGGGGGTGTTCGGAGTAAAATATTTCTTCGTTGGTTTTCGGTGTTCCGACCATTTTCTGTTTCTCCTTAACTCTTCACATTTTCTATGAATTCTATTTTTAGGGTATTTATTTTGTTTTTCTACACCAATGTCTTGTATAGTCTCTTTCATAATCTTTACGTAATCTGCGTTATCCATTACAGTCGAACCTCGTTAACACGAAATTGAAGGGACTGGGAATTTTTTTCGTGTTATCCGAAATTTCCTGTTAACCGTCATAATAGTGGCGCCATCTATGTTAGATATAAAAACTAAATAAATTAACCTACAAATATATCCCTGCTCAAAAAATCATAAATTAATAAGAAATGGTAAATTTCATTAACAAATTAACTATCGTTTTTTAGGCAATAAACGATTTATTTATTAGCATGTAAATTTTATTTACATGCTAATCATATTTTTAAATAGTCCATTATTGACTTTGGCTTCAATTTTTGTAGAGTACTTTTTTTAGCAACGTATGGACCTAATCTAATTTGTCCAAAGCTCAGGAAGTATCCTCTTGATCCATAAGGAAACGTTGTACAGTTTTAAATGCTGCGGTAGATTCATTTATTGACACTAAATTTTTCCGTTATTTGTCAATTTCTTCTTCTTCTTCCTCGTCTGACACTTCAACGGTGTCATCTTTATTTTTCAGCAATTATTTCTTCATATGTCGTCACATCCGAAGTCAGCACATCTTCATCTATGCAAATGTACTTGGAAAAAATCCCTGACGGCTCGGCCTACAGGCACAGGTAGATTTCGAAGACGCAGACCGTGGGGTGCCTGTTTGTCGGGAATTGCGGAAGAAATGACCTTTTTGCGATGATGCTGCAGTTGGAACCGCCTACTTTGAAACCAAACTTGTTTGCAGGCGGAGCCGGCAAGGATTTTTTTTTTTTTTTTTTTTTTTTTTTTTTGCTATAACAGTTGGTCCTATAAAAAACATGTCACTATAAAAGTTTTAGATAATATTAAGAGGATTTATAATAAATTTAAGCGGATTTGAAATCTTGGGAATTGACGAAGTTATGAATTTTTTTCTTCTAAAACCCCCCTCCCCCCCTCTTAAGGCAATTTTTAATTATATCAAAAATCTGTCATACATAAATTTTCGGCCCTTCTCCTAGAAGTAATAATAACTTCAAATGGATTCGATACGTATCATAATTAAGAACATATGGGTTTTTTTCTGTTTTCACAAAAAATACCCCCCCCCCCCTTGGTTCGATTTTGCCCATTAACGAACTTGACCGAGATTTTATGCCCCTTGATTTCATGTATCAGTTTCGAAAAGAAGCGGGAGTTGGAACCGCCTACTTCGAAAAATAACTTGTTTGCAGGCGGAGCCGGCAGGATTTTTTTTGTTTTTAATTTTTTTTTTTTGCTATAACGGTTGGTCCTATAAAAAAACTTCTCAATATAAAAGTTTTAGATAATATTAAGAGGATTTATAATAAATTTAAGCGGATTTGAAATCTTGGGAATTGACGAAGTTCTGAATTTTTTTCTTCTAAAACCCCCCTTCCCTCCCCCCCTTAAGGCAATTTTTAATGATATCAAAAATCTGTTATACGTAAGTTTTTGGCCCTGTTCCTAGAAGTAATAATAACTTTAAACGGATTCGATACGTATCATAATTAAGAAATTATGGGTTTTTTTTCTGTTTTCACAAAAAGCCCCCATCCCCCCCCCCTTGGTTCGATTTTGCCCATTAACAAACTTGACCGAGATTTTATGCCCCTTGATTTTATGTATCAGTATCGGAAAGATGCGGGAGTTGGAACCGCCTACTTCGAAAAATAACTTGTTTGCAGGCGGACCCGGCAGGGATTTTTTTGTTTATTTATTTTTTGCTATAACGGTTGGTCCTATAAAAAACTTGTCAATATAAAAGTTTTAGATAATACTAAGAGGATTAATAATAAATTTACGCGGATTTGATATCTTGTGAATTGACGAAGCTATGATTTTTTTTCTTCTAAAACCCCCCTCCCCCCCCCCCGCCTTGGGGCCATTTTTAATTATATCAAAAATCTGTCATACATAAATTTTCGGCCCTTTTCCTAGAAGTAATAATAACTTTAAACGGATTCGATACGTATAAAAATAAAGAAATTATGAGGGTTTTTCTGTTTTCACAAAAAGCCCCCCCATTCCCCCCCCCCCTTGGTTCGATTTTGCCCATTAACGAACTTGACCGAGATTTTATGACCCTTGATTTTATGTATCAGTTTGGAAGAGATTTATGCAGAATTTTTCCAGCTATCGTGGTCAGAAAAAAGTGACATAGATAGATAGATAGATAGATAGATAAAGTTTTGGGTTCTGGGAGTCATGATCGGCGTAGATCTGCAAAAATTTTTCAAAATTTCCAACTTAGGTGAGAATGTAATAGGTAGTATTTTTTACGAAATCTACCTAAAAACAATGTCTAAGAAAGAATTTACCGATTTTGGCTACATATCTTTCTGCAGACAAGTCTATGACGCTATTTAAATCTTGTCAGTCATCCGTTGGAAAATATGAAATCGCTCTCACCGAGAGCATCAGCAAAAGCCTCTGCTTCATTTTGCAAAACTGCAAAAGTTAAAACAATGTTCTGGCTTACTGCCTCTTTTATCCACCGCAAGAGAGCAATTTCAATTTATTCATTCTTTCTTCTACACATTCGTTTTCTTACTGGTTTAAATTAACTCACAGCATAAACCACTTCAATCTTCTCGCGATTCTTTAAAATTGTAGAATAATTGTAGATATCCCATACTTCGCCACATTTTGTGATTATTTCAGCACTTCGTTTAATATTTTTGCTTGGTTTCTTAAGATACTGCTTGCTGTTTTCGACTCATCTTTCACAGAATTCTACAGAGCAACGGTGAACAGCGTTTCCATTATGTTAGGTAGTGAAGTAGAGATAGTCACTTCTTTCACTCACAGATAGGAGAATTCAGACCCCCGGTTTATAGTTTATGTTACTGTCAATACAGTCAACCGAGTAATGAACAATCACTTTCAAAAAAAAGAAATTCCTTCCCCAAACTTTCATTGTGACTAATCTATTGCTCATATGGTTAATGTGGGAACACTTGCGCATATCAAGGTGCGTTTTCACTGGTCGACCCAACTACCTAAAAATCCCAGCGACCCAACACCTTAACCTAAGAGCGTTTTCACTGGTTACAGGGAAGCACTAGCGCTAACCAATCATGAACAAGGTTTTACTGCGCAAGCGTCATATTTACGGATCGATATCAGCTGTGAATGATTATAAACATACACAAATAATTATTTGTTGTCCTTATCTTGTTAATAACAAATGTTTTGCGTGGAAATAATCCAAAGTTTTGGCTAGTTTTCGCTATTAAAGGGTCTTAAATAATGCCACACAAAAATATTAATCTTCCGTTAATAAATCAATGATAACTATTAATTTTTTTGTGGTTTCAAAAAATAAAACATATTTTTTTAATAATGACGATCGTAAATCATAAGATTTCGAAGTCACTCAGAATACAGTGAAAGCTCATTTTATCTGAGAATAATTTTTATTGCATATGACTTGTATATCTAAAATTATATTTCTGCTTTTCACAAGTTAAATTAAAAGTCTAAATATGTTTTTGATATTTACTTCAGTGCTATATACAATTTATTTGTACATGCATATATCATTTTTGTGCCAGTGCAGTTATACTTTTGAAACAAATAGTAATATTTATCATTTATTTAAAAACACCTTTCAGGATTGTCATTATACAGGAGGCTTCTCCAAGGTACATGCTAATAGCATGTATCAGTTGATCACACTGGCAGCTAGTTTTATCATATAATCACTACAATGTAGAATTATAGAATGTAGTTACATCTACTTTTTGTGACACCCCCTATGGTAAAGATACCATATATATTCTTTTCAAAAAATTAAAGCAATCTATATTTTATGTATTTTATCAAATATATTTTCCCCTTTATGCATTATCGTAATTCGTATACATTCCCGGCTGTTAAAAACGCGCATCCTTTTTATCTTTCTCTTTCAACGAAAGACTTTTAGTCAAAATCATGCATATTGTTTTTAAATTATCATTAACGTACTTATTCGGTCTCCCACATATCAAAAGAAATGAAATTATACAAGGCATAAAATGTTTTCCTTTTCATGGTCAGCTTTGTCTCGCATATTGTTCCAGATGTCTATAACATTTAAACGGCGCCTTTGCTGCATTCCTCGAAAGCCCTGTTCCCAAAACAATAATTAACGGTAAAATTCTTAATCTCTCTTTTTAGCCAAAGTGCAATCTTCGCCAAAAGATTTTTCCCTTCCAATGACGTCAATTATGAAGTTGATATGTATATAAGTAACGGTTACATTTCCCACGCAAAAAAATGCGATTCTCTTGGCTTGAAATGTATCTCGCTTGGCGTGTTTTTCCTTGCGCCCACTTTCATATCGGATAGAACACTTGCCCTCTGATCTTCATCTCATAAACATCTAAAAATGTCTTGGCCCCTTTGGCCACCCTTTGGTTTTATAATGAAAAATCCTCTTGATGGCTTAAAAACTCTTTGGATTACGTGAACTTGATCGGACCTGTTCAACAGCATTTCTGGATTATTCTTTGGATCGCGTTTGTGTTCTTCACCCCTGACTTTAAATTTAAAATGTCACCTCACCAATATTCATCAGATTCATTTAAAAATCTGAAACTTTGATTGATCAAAATCTCACTATTATGGAAGATTGTGAATTGTGACATGTTTCTCCAATTAAAGGCTATTAACTCTAGTGATGTGATTTTCGTCTTCCTTGCTTCACCATACAAAATAAAAGGGAAAACTACACTCCAGTTTAGTACTTCAGTACCCAGGAAACGCACTCTGCGGATTGCCAAAACAACCAAGTGCCACTATACCTTCTTGTTTTAACAAATTGTTTCACTCCGTAAAAGTAAATCCTTTAGGTCTTTTCAAAGGATTCGCCAACTTTGACATCTTCTCAATAATCACCCCCTGAACTTACTTCCCACGATAACTCTTCTATATGCATAAAGGAACACGATAACTCCCCCATATAAATTATGGTGCCTGACTTTTGAACTGGATGTGATCTTTTTAGCATGACATTTTCTAAAGGGTGTGTCATTGGGGCCACGAAACGAAAAAAAAAATTCCTATTAATTTGCAACTTTTCTGACTATATTTTTTCATTCTGAGAATGCTTTGTTGGAGCCTGCCTGTATGATATGAGAATCATATATTAAGTTTTAACAAATCCTATCCTTTATTTAATTTATATTTTCCCCCTTCCTTTGTCAAAATTTAATCGTGTTATCTTTAACTTCAAACAATAAGCCCGCTGTAATTTATACCCTTTCCCTTTTTCATTTTCACTTATGCTCGATCACTAATATCTCACGGCTTTTCGATTAAAATAAAAAAAGAAAAGAATTAAATCAGCACAGATGCCTTTTCGTAATTTTACTTTCCGTAACCAAGCTTATAACACAATATGTTCATAGCACATTTTTGTGGCTACAAAAGTTATGCGAATCTTCCATTTGATGTCAAGTCATTTTATTGTAAGATCACCATGAGGATGTCAAGATGGTCGCGGACAGAAGAGGGGGAAACAAGAAAGGCCGCTCTTAAGCAGTCATTATTATGCGGAGACAGAAGGCGAAGTGAGTTGTTTCCACGATACAAGTTGGAATTGCACTGACAAGAATCTCGCCAAAATAGGGTTGTTACAGAGTGGCTAGGCGTAAATACTTTCAGACAGAGATAGGCATAACCAATGGTATTTACCCAGCAGGGTCACCAGATTTTGGCGACAGGATGAATTTTTATTCAAAAATTAATATCACCACGGCAACACTAACCGACAAATACCTTTCTCATGAGAACGGATTTTGGACAGACAAAATAGTATATGCCTTTAACAATGAGAATATATTTTTAGACATGGGTGTGAGTGATTGCGTTCTTACCACTACCATATAAGGGCATGCATTTGGGCCAAATGGAAGATTCGCATAACTTTTGTAGCCACAAAAATGTGCTATGAACATATTGTGATATAAGCTTGGTTACGGAAAGTAAAATTACGAAAAGGCATCTGTGCTGATTTAATTCTTTTCTTTTTTTATTTTAATCGAAAAGCCGTGAGATATTAGTGATCGAGCATAAGTGAAAATGAAAAAGGGAAAGGGTATAAATTACAGCGGGCTTATTGTTTGAAGTTAAAGATAACACGATTAAATTTTGACAAAGGAAGGGGGAAAATATAAATTAAATAAAGGATAGGATTTGTTAAAACTTAATATATGATTCTCATATCATAGCCTGTGACTGTGGTTTTTACCTATCATCGAAAGTTGCTGATGTGGTGTAGCGAGTGTTAATTTCAAACATAAACATTCACGCACAGCTAAACTAATAAAGAATCCACTGGATTCAATTAAAAATTATTTAATTAAAAAAAATTATTCTGTACAAGTTCTTTGTGATTTACAATTTAATCGTGATCTTCATAATCACCGCAGAACACAGCGGAAAGCACTAAAAAAAACATCTCACTCAAACCGGAGCTGTTTACAAGCGAACCTCATCGCTCGCTTTCCAACAACAGACTCCCCCCTTCTCTACGTCTACGTGTACCCTGTCCACTGGGGGTAAGGGCGGAAGTTCTCGGTCATTGCTCCAAAATGACCAACCCCCTCCCCACTTCTGCGAGCATCTTCTAACGTTCAGAAGGAAACAAGCGTTCTTTTGGAGAAATACTGCACCCTGCAGCCGTTGTTACAGCTCCTTCCCCCTAAAGAATTTTCATACGGTGCATACACCTATGAAAATGTAAATTTGAATCAGGTACCGAGCCCCTCATTCTTAACACACTAAATCTGAGAGGTCCCAACACCTAAACTCCAGTTGGAAGTGCTAAGGAAATACCTTAATAACTTTACCTTAATACTTTTACCTTTTACCAATACCTTAATAACTTTATACACTTTAATTTTTCTCTATACAAGGTTCATACAGACGCACGCATACTCAGTTTTGAAAGACTCATGATAATCCTAGATTTCACTTATGAATTTCCATAACAATTCAAATAATAAAAACATTTTCGTAATCAAATCTAATATAACAGATGAGATATTTATCTGAGTTCAATAACTGACACAGTGCGATTCCTTGACATTAAAGAAAATTCTAAAAAAATACTAAATTGCACACAAAATATATACAAGTGATAAATAACAAAAAAAAAACAATAACTCGTAAATAAAAATTATAAACAAATACTAATTCGGGAAACAAGTAAAGAAATTACACTATTCGGTCCTACTTAACCCATCTGCATTCCCGTGAAGTTTCCCAGGTTTGTGTTCGATTTTGAAGTTGAATGACTGCAAATACAATGCCCACCTAGTCAATCTCGCATTGTTCCCCATCATAGTTTTTAAGTACGTCAGAGGATTGTGATCTGTTTGGACTACAAACCGCTGCCCGTCCAGGTAGTGATTCAGTTTTTTCAGACCGTACACAATAGCGGCCAATTCCCGTTCAACAGTGCTGTAATTCTGCTCTGCCCTGGAAAATTTTTTACTCAAGTACAGAATGGGATGTTCCTCCCCATCTCGTACCTGTGACAGGACTATACCAGCACCATATAAACTTGCGTCGGTCTGCACAATAAACTCCTGACTATAATCTGGGGCGTACAATACGGGACTCTGGGTTAACTTCTCTTTTAATTCCTGGAAAGCCTTTTCGCACTCCTCACTCCACTCTATCTTTTCTTTTTTGATCTTCCCTTTCAAAACATTTGTTAAGGGGACTGCAATTACAGCATAATCCTTTATATACCGTGAATAATAACCCGTCATTCCCAGAAATGACCTCACTTGCGTCTTAGTGGAAGGCGTTGGAAATTCCTGGATAGCCTTCACTTTTATGTCACTGGGAGACCGCTTCCCCGAACCTACCTCGTGACCCAAAAACCTCACACTATCCTGTGCAAATTTACACTTTGTGGGTTTCACTGTTAGGCCGGCCTCTAACAATCGCTTCAGAACCTCAGCGATGTCCTGCATGTGACTCTCCCATGTAAGAGAGAACACCGCAATGTCATCGATATATGGCAAGGCAAACAATTCAAGCCCACCCAAAACACTTGCGATTAATTTGCAAAAGTAGAAAGGTGCGTTCAGGAGACCAAACATCATGACCTTGGGTAAAAATACTCCGAAAGGTGTCACAAACGCAGCGTACCTTTGGGCCCTTTTGGTCAGTGGTATCTGGAAATAACCTTTGGTTAAATCCATTACCGTGATGAAAGTCGCCGAACTCACTTTTTCTACGACCTCCTCTATATTGGGGAGTGGAAAAAGTTCCGTTCGGGTCTTCGCATTTAATCTGCGATAGTCCACACAGGGACGAGGATCCTTTCCCGGAACCTCTACCAAAATCATGGGGGACGTAAAATCAGACTGCCCTACTTCTATCACTCCTAATTCCAATAGTCTCCTGATTTCCTCTCTTAAAATTTCGGTCTGCCTAGGTGACATTCTATAAGGTTTCGCCCTCACCGGAGATTCATCTGTCAACTCGATATCCATCTCTACCAGATGGGTACGTCCAGGGTCTGAAGAAAAAACTTTTCTATTTCTCTCTATAACCTCCTTAAACAAACTTATTTGGCTATCTGTCACTTTTTTCTCTAACTCGCTGTTATACACAACTTCCCAGAAGTCAATTTGTGTGGGGTTTGGCAGGGGATAAGGGATCTCAGCATCTTCTTCCACCTCTTCCGCATCTATGTCAATCAGCAGATTAACAAATTCAGGCCGCTTGTAATAAGGTTTCAAAAGATTCACATGGTAGATAGTCGCCTTATTGCGCCTCTCTGGCAAGTCAACTGTATAATTTGTTTCCGAAATCACTCCAGTGACAGTTCCCGGCCCGACCCAATTTACGGCCATCTTATGAGGCTTTGATGTTGCCAAAACCAACACCTGGTCACCAACTTTGAATTTTCTAGTTACCGCATTCCTATCATACCATGTCTTCCTTTTGTCCTGACATTCCTCCATACGCCTAGTTGCTAAATCCTGACACCTTTTCAACCTATTCGTCAAGTTCAAAATGTAATCAACCACATTTTGATCCGTGTTACCTTGACCCATCCAATTCTCATAAACTAACGTGTGCGGCATGCGCAAATTTTTTCCATGAACCAGCTCGGCAGGACTAAACCCAGTACTTTCATGCGTCACAGTTCTTAGAGCAAACAACGCCATAGGCAAAACCTCTTCCCAGTCTCGACCTGACTCTAGACATAAGGCTTTAAGTACTTTCTTCAAAGTAGAATGCATCCTTTCCACGCTGTTCGACTCCGGATGGCAAACTGAGCTATGCGACACTTTGATACCAAATACATTAAAAAATTCTGATGTTAACTCGCTGGTAAAAGATTTTCCTAGGTCACTTTGCACCTCTCTCGGATAACCTGTCTTAGCGAATATCTGTACCAAAGCATCAATAACGGATGTGGAAGTGATGTTTTCCACCGGAATAGCATCAGGATATTTAGAAGCGAGGCAAATGGATGTAATTAAGTACTTGTTGTTTTTATTACTAGTTTGCAGGGGACCAACCGCGTCTAAATTTATTTTGGTAAAGCATTCCGAAATTATCGGTACTAACTTCAAAGGGGCCTTTTGCCTATCTCGATTGCTACCTACCTTTTGACATGTATCACAAGTCTTAACATAATTCTCAATATCGTGATAACAGTTTGGCCAAAAGTAACATCTCAGAACCCTATCCTTGGACTTAGTCGTACCCAAATGCCCTGACACCTGCTCATGACACAATGCTAGAACTTCTCTACGATAAACTTCCGGCACACATAACTGCACTTTATCATCACCTCTCCGTGACTGCGATACCCGCACAAGCTTACCATCTCTAACACAAAATTCTTTTTCGTTAGGTTTACTGGCCTTCTCCCACAACTGCTTAAGTGAAGCGCAATTTATCTGCTCTTCCTTAAATTTCTCTGCGGATACCTTCTCCAAACCCGACTCTGCCTCTAACCTTTCCGGAATAACTATCCCATCTACTTCCTCACCGCTACTAGACTCCCCTTCATCCGGTTCTCCATCCTCCGAACCAAATTCACTCTCAACTTGCACAGCGGACATTTCTCTCTCATGTCCCCGCCTCTGACTGCGCGTCATTACAGCATTTACCGGTACAGGATTACCCCTCGACTCCTCAATAAGCTCAGCCGTTTTGTTTCCTAACAAATAATAACCTTGTTCTAACTCGATAGGTTTCACAGCTGCCTTAGTGACCACCGTTCCAAAATCTCCTTTAATTGTAACTCTAGCCAATGGCAAACATTTACATTCATTATCCAGGGGTTGTTTAATCCAAGTGACTTCACCAATCAAATCCTCATTATCAATCCAGCTACGGTCACAAAGATCAATGCCAGCCCCAGTATCCCGTAAGTAATCCCGTTCTATTCCATTAATTTCTGCCTTTTTGAAATACGGTGCAAAACACTCTCCTAAACTAACATCTACACCCAGGTGACTAACTACATCTCCAGAGTCTTTACGTTTTAAATCTGGGCAATCCGGTCTGATATGCCCTGCACGGTTACACTGGAAACAGACAATAGGTTTCCTTCTATCAAACTTATCTTTATTCCAAGAATTTATACTTGCGTGATCCTTTTTATCAGCCCCTCCCGACTTTACTGCCTGTTCCCCCTTACTCTTGAAGTTATCCTGACCGTTCCTGTCCCTACCAAATGACTTATTATTCCAAAATTTATTTTCCATTTTCTTAAAATTCCCTCTCACACTCTCATATTTATCGCATTTTTCTGCTAAATAGGATGCTGTCTTCATCTCATCCCATTCGTCTAAGAATTTCTCTTTAATTTCAAAAGGGACTCTACGTTTCACCTGCTCTGTGAGTATAAGTTCTTTGAGGGATTCGAAATCATTCACTTCAACCGTTTCCAACCAGTTATCCAAATACCCTCTCAGCTCATACACAAGTTCAGACCACAGTGCACCTGACTTCCTTTGATGGTTTTCAAATTTAGTGTTAAGGGCACCAGCTCCTAATCTAAACCTTTTTAACAAAACGCTTTTGATGTGCTGATAGTCATCCCTTTTCTCTAGCGGTTCCTTTACAATAATTTCCGCAACATCTACAGGCAACAAGGGTATAAGCTGTGATACATAATTAGATTCATCTAAATTTTCTTTTAACGCCTGACTCTCAAAAATCATAAAAAATAAAGTAATGTCAATGGATTTAGGGTCAAATTTTGGGACTAAATCTTTTAAACTTACTTTTTTATCTTTACTTTCTGCCACTACAGAAACAGTGGAAGCTACAGAGGTAGTATCTACATTGTATTGTAACTTCGCCTTCTCTAACTCCAACTGTCTATCTTTCTCGCTTTCTGCCAATTTATCTAACCTTTCTTGCTCCGCTAATTTGTCTGATCTTTCTTGCTCTGCCAGTTTTTCCCTCTCTATTAATATCCCTTCCAACATATCTTTAGCCATTTGCTCCTCATAATCAGAGGCACGCAAAATTGCCTGAATTATCGCTACCTTTTTACTGTCCGCAGGTAATTCTGTATCAAAATCGGCCGCGAGCAATAGCAGAACGCTTTTATTTTGTTTATTCAAGAAACTGGCCATAATTAAACACAGAAAATATCTCAACACAAAATACAAAAAAGCACAATAATTTTCCCGAACATAATTAGCAATAAAAAAGCAAAGAAAATCAAGGATCTACTTTTCTTTTCAAAACTGAGTAACTCCCTAAATAAAACACCATAAATGATAAGATAAACCCAAAAAACACTCATAAAAATACTACACAGTAAAGAAAAGACTTAGTAGATTAATTTAAACAAAATTCCTTTCTACTAGGAATATGAATTTATTTTAAAAATGAATTCACAGTGATAATTTTCATTAATTCAATCTCCTACCTCTAAACAAATGCTTTCACACTGTAACACATATTGTTTAGCTGCATTAGCACTCTACATGTGCATAAAAAATAATTTAATCTTTATACTTATCACAAAAGAACAAAAACACACATAAAATAAATAACCCGCCACTTCTGCAATAAATATTTACCTGAGAACATTAGTACAATAACCAGAGAATATAAAATAACTTATAGCTATCCCGTACGCATGAACCTTGAAGTAATAATAATAATAATAAACCCTACTTCAAATTACTTAGCCCAACATTATTTCTACTAAATTTATGTACATGTATATATAACAATGGGACCTCCCAAAATTCAGCATGCACGAGAAATATAGGGGCTTACCATTCCATATTTGATGTTTACGCTGGGGGACACATAGCAAATTCCAGGCAAATTCCAGGGTCGGCAGATAAACAGTCCAACAGCAATGAAGCTCCACACCGGATCTTTATCGATGGTATCCACTCGCTCCACTTCACAAGAATGAATCCTTGACCTTCCGGACAGAACACTGATTCTTCTTTACAGAGACTCCAAATGTCAGAAAATAAAACTCTGGATACTTGGCCGTTCCAAAACTCGTGGAAATCGTCGACAAAGTTCTACCACAAAATGCGTGCTTATACGATAACTGCACGACTTTTATAATTATAATTTTTTTGCAGAAGGTGGCTAAGGATTCGTGGAACTAATTAATCTAGTTCCAACATCCCACCGAGCACTGCCACCATTAATCATAAGCTGTGGTGTAGCGAGTGTTAATATCAAACATAAACATTCACGCACAGCTAAACTAATAAAGAATCCACTGGATTCAATTAAAAATTATTTAATTAAAAAAAATTATTCTGTACAAGTTCTTTGTGATTTACAATTTAATCGTGATCTTCATAATCACCGCAGAACACAGCGGAAAGCACTAAAAAAAACATCTCACTCAAACCGGAGCTGTTTACAAGCGAACCTCATCGCTCGCTTTCCAACAACAGACTCCCCCCTTCTCTACGTCTACGTGTACCCTGTCCACTGGGGGTAAGGGCGGAAGTTCTCGGTCATTGCTCCAAAATGACCAACCCCCTCCCCACTTCTGCGAGCATCTTCTAACGTTCAGAAGGAAACAAGCGTTCTTTTGGAGAAATACTGCACCCTGCAGCCGTTGTTACACTGACTTCAAACTTAACCATTTTTGTGTGAGATATACGATGTGATTTTCATCGAAGTAAATTAATTTATTTATTCGTCGCAAATTATTCAGCGTCGGAGCACCATCGAATTATTTCATCTCTGTGTTTTAGGCTGCATCGTGTTCTCTGAAAAATGATATTCAAAAAGCCCTAATGCAATCTGTGATTTTCAACATGTGGTTTTTCTTCAATGAGTGAGGTTTTCATTCATAAAATCTGCGCCCGCACCTACATTCAATATCCTATTTTATCGTGAACTTCTACTGTGTTCTTTTATTTATTTTCTTCTCAGTCATCGAAAAAACTGATTTTCATCGCCGTGCAACAATTAAAACACAAGAAATAAATATTCTCTGCATCTAATTCAATGCTGCTTTCTGACCTTTAGTGTTTAGCTGAGTGCCACAATTTAGCGAACTCTTGTGAACTTTGTTTTTAGACAATCCTAATTAATTCAGCTACAAGATAAAATTCACGTTAGGAAAGTAACATATTTCTCAATGAGCGACCACATAGAAAATTTTTGTTTTCGTTTTTGTTAGTTCTTCCAGTGACTCAAGGTTTATCGATTAGGATCCGACATATTAATTTAAATATAGTATTTTGTGCTTTCTTTTTCTATTAATATGTTTTGCAAAAAAAAAAAGCGCTATGGATATATTTTATAGAGGTAAGTCTTTATTTTTGTAAACGGTTGATAAAAAAAGGAAATTTTCAATTTTGCTAGAACTTTTACATTGATGAAATATTATTTCCGTATAGTTTCAAGTAATGTTTTTATATTTTTAAGAGGATCTAGATATATAATATGCGCAATATATGTTTAAACGATTAGCACTCATTGAATTTTATTTATTTAATAAAAGATTTTTTTGCTGTAGATGTTTAAAAAATAATAATAATGTTTTAAAAGGTATAATTGTGTTCAGGTAAGACAGAATGGCTTTTTAACATTCATAGACTTTCAAATTTTGTTATTTGTAAACATTTCATTTTATTGCTAAAATTTTTCATGACGGAAAACTATATTTTTCTCCATGTTATATTTTGGTATATTATATTTATTTTTGTAGTTCAAACCACTATTTATGATTTATAGTTAATTTTTCTTTAATACTTCTAAGATTAAATATTTAATGATTTTTTAAATAAATTATCAAGTGTGGTTTGTTTAAAATTGTTGCTTTTTTTATTTTCTTATTTTATGATATTTTACCTGTGTCTAAAAAAAAAAAGTTAAACTGTTAAGGTGATATCATCATGGCTAATTCTAAGAATTTTGAGTACGTTGTTGATGATTTTTACGGCGACCCCGAATTACTTAACCATTTCTTTAACCAAATTTTAACTTATCAGAAAAGTAAGGAAATAACTAATGAGCAAACCGTCGATTATCTTAAAACTAAACTGAAAGGTCCCGCAAAAAAATATTATTTGGAAGACCCTGTACTATATAACGCACAAGATTTTGAGTTCATTCGCGATCGCATTCAAAAATTCTTTTCACAGAATTCTTCGGCTACAACTTTAAATGATTTAAATTGTTTAACAATGTTACCACAGGAGACAGTAAAAAATTTTGCTCATAGACTCAATGTCCTCGTATCAAAGGTATATCCCGACATTCATGACAGGGATGCATTAAATAAAATAAAATACGTTAAATTAATGCATTGTTTACCTTCGGACATTAAAATTAAATTGCAAGAAGAAGGCATCAACACATATGATAAAGCAATTGACAGGGGACAATCTCTACAAGAGATTTTCATAAATAACAATGTTTTGTCTGCTAGCAGTTCGGCGCATGTAGAATGCAATCAATTAGAAAGTAAAATTAAGGAATTAACGGAGAAAATTAATAACTTAAATTTTGCTCAAACATCAAGAAAATCGGAGTCTCCAAAACAATGTAAACATGTCAACAGACAAAACTTTCAGGCTCGTTATAAGTCAAAATTTCATAGAGCGCCACAAACTAGACAAAATAATTGGGCCAGAAATAATGATCGTTGCCAGTTATGTTTTCGTTTTGGGCATATAGCGCAGAAATGTTTCAGATGGCAAAGAGCGAACGCGCGTTATGATCAAAAATTTAGTAAATATAACAGTGATAGAAATGACAGGTTTCCACAAAACAAAAATTTAAACCCCTAGAGACGTATGCTAAGGCTGACCAGTGTATGTCTGCATGTGAAAATGAGTCAGCACACAGTGATAAATGTTTTTACATTGATAATTCTCTTCCAAAATTGTCGGCTGAGAGACTGGTTAATTCAACAGGTTCTCAAACTTCTCAGCATATTTCCATTGCAAATACAACAGCTGTACAAACTGATTTTCCCCATAATTCTATTGATTCTCACAGTGTCACTGATACAACACCGACCGGTAATTCCTTTCATGAAATTCTTTTGAATGTCAATAAGTACTCTCCCACACTTCCCCTTATAAAGGCCTCCATCGCAAAACAAGATACCTTTTTACTTGTGGATACTGGAAGTACAACTAGCCTCTTATCTGTACAGTTATTTGATAAACTTAAACATGTGCTTAAGTATAAACGTTTAGGGACTAATGTAACTTTAACTACAGTTAATTCTAAGATAGATTTTACAGCATGTATTCGAATTTCATTCAAAATTGAACAAAAACACTTCGCATTACTTCTACATTGTTGACATTCCTAAAGAGTATAAATTTGATGGTATTTTGGGATTAAATTTTCTTGAGAAATTTAACATCACATTAGATCTAGGTAACAAAATAATGCAACTTGATAATCTGAGAATTCCCTTTATCTACATAGATGATAACTCAGAATCAGCGGAATGTCATAACATAAATGTACAAACTGATATCTCTCATAATGTTTGTCTAGTAAACAAACTGGTTATTTCTCCAAATGAGGTAAAATGTATTTCTGTACGCGCAAAACAAATTTCTCATGATACCCCATATTTATTTCAGAATGACATGCTTGTAAAAGATATTCTTGCTTTTGATTCGATTATTCAAACTGATAAATCAAACCCACATGAATTTAAAATTTATGTAAAAAATATGACAACTAAAAATGTTCATGTAAATAAAAGAGCAAATATTGGTTTCTTAACGCCAATTGACCAGATTGTGGAAGATGCCCAACAGCTAGAGGCTGTTAAAAGTAATTTCAAAGAAGAAACCAAACAATTTGTAAATTTCATTCAGGCTTCTACTGATATTTTGAATCAACGAAAACGTGATCTCTCACAAGATGACTTTAATTTACAACACTTACCGAATACTGAAGCTAAACTATTGAAAGAGTTATTATTGAATAATTCTGCTGTTTTCTCAAAATCTATGAAAACGTTAGGTCATACTGATAAATTTAAACCAAACATTAAATTTATTAACGATTTCCCAATTAAAACACTTCCTTTTCCAATTCCTCAAGCACTTCAAAAAGAAACATTAACACAAATAAACCAATTAGTTGATGCAGGTATCATTGAACGCTCATGTTCGGAATGGTCTTGTCCAATCCTTCTTGTCAGAAAAAAACCTGATGGATCAGGTACACAAAAATTTCGTCTTGCCTTGGATTTACGGATGTTAAACACAGTTGTACAATCTTCTTCATACTCTCTCCCTAAAATACAAAATATTATTTCCAACTTATCTAAATATAAATTTTTCACGTCCCTTGATTTCCAACAGGCCTACCATCAAATTGACCTTCTTCAGAATATCAGGATAAGGTCACTTTCACGTCTATGTTCGGTTCATTTAAATATAAAAGACTCTGTTTTGGATTAAAAAATGCAAGTGCATATTTTCAAGCCCTTATGGATAGTTTATTGGATGAAATGCAGTTAGAAGGAATTTATGCCTATCAAGATGATTTAATTTTTGGCTCTAACTCATTTCAGGAAACGTACGATAAACTAACAAAAATTCTTGAAATCTTAGGAAAATACAACTTGACTTTGTCACCTTCTAAATGTTCTTTTCACAAGAATAATATTGATTATCTTGGTTTTCATATTCATAACCACACTATTTCTCCAATTCAAGCTAATATTCTAAAAATTAAGTCATTTCCTGTTCCAAAAACAAAAAAGCAGGTAAGAAGTTTTGTAGGACTAGCTACTTTTTATAAGAGTTTAATTCCAGAATTTTCTAAACTTATTCAGCCTCTCATACACTTATCAAAACCATCCTCAACTTTTAAATGGACAGAGGTGCATCAAAATGTGTTTCATAATATTCAAAAAATCTTTTTTCAACCACCAATGGTACGTCTACCAGATTGGGACAAAGAATTTTACGTGAACACAGACGCTTCGGGTATCGCTATTTCTGGTGTATTATTACAAGAGCATAATAATCAGTTGCTTCCTGTCTCATACTTCTCAAAATCTCTCAAACCCTCCGAAAAGAAATATCCAGCTTTAAAATTAGAACTTATGGCCATTGTAAAATCTGTAAATGCTTTCAATTACTATATCTATAATCGTCCTTTCATAATTTTATCGGACAGTAAACCTCTTGATAAATACAAAAAAACCACTAATCCGGCAGATATCACCACTCGCTGGCTCATGCAGCTATCAAAATTCACTTTTACTTTTAAACATATTCCAGGTGTTTCTAATGTTCTAGCAGATTATTTATCCCGATGCGAATTTACTGAAGAAAATATTGAAACTTTGAATTCTAATCCTAATCTCATTTCTGAAGATAAACAGGCATTACCTATTGTTGAAAATGATTTTGAGGAAAATAACAACAACAAAATTGTGAATTGCTTAGTCATTAATAGTAAAAATAAAAAAGATGCTTTGCTTGAAATTTCTAATGAAACTTTTGTCCAAGAACAATTAAAAGATTCACAATTAGCTCCAATATATGAAGAGATTTTAAAATCAGGTTCTTCAAAAAAATTTCCATCTTATTTCATTCATCCTGATTCTAAAGTTTTAATGTTAAAAAAAAGTAATGTTGCGGATAATACTTTCGTGTATGTAATTATGGTTCCCAATTCTTTAAAACCTAAAGTTTTAACAATATCCCATCTATCTCATTTTGGTTTAGCTAAAACATGTGAATTCCTCTCTTCACGGTATTGTTGGAAAGGTATGTACACCGATACTTTAAATTATGTATCTTCTTGTTTATTATGTCTTCAGGCTAAACATCATCATATACCTAATGCCCCTCTTCAACCAACATATACCCCTAAACAACCAGGAAACACCATTTCAATTGATCTTGTTGGTCCTTTTAAAAACGGTCAAACTATTCTCACAGTTACGGATCATTTTTCTCGACATATTGAACTGTACCCTCTCTACAATACAACTGCACCTAAAATTGTAAAGTGTTTATTTGCCTATATGACAACTTTCGGGCGCCCTGCCTGCGTATTATCAGACCTTGGGCCCCAATTTCGTTCTTATGTGTATAATACTTTAAATAATACTCTAGGTATTAAAATAAATCACTCTTCTGTCTCACACCCAGCTAGCAATTCTATAAGCGAGAGGATAAACACATCTCTTAAATACTCAATCAATACTTTAATGAAAGAAGAACATTCCTTTGAAAATGCCATTGCTATTCATAAAAATCTCTATAATGGTTCTAAACATTCTTCTACTTCTTTCTCTTCGAATCTTTTACATTTTGGACGCGAATTATCTCTAATATTTGATACATATGATTTAAATGCTAATCAACCCTTTCTAGACCAAAATGTAGACTTTTACAATCTCCTTCATGATTTAAATGGTATTTACAACAAAGCTTATGACAACATAAAAGCATCTCAAATTAAAAGAAACGTATATCATAAAAAAAAGGCAAAACTCAGGCCAATTACTGAGAAAGACATTGTATACCTAAAATCATCAGATAAATTTAAGCCAAGGTATACAGGACCTTATGTAGTTGTAAAGAAACACTCACCTGTTTCTTTTTCAATTCAACAACTGAATTCTCATATTAACAATTCAATTTTCAGAGTTCATATTGACAGACTTTTACTTGCACCTCCTAGAAATAACCATTTATTTGACTTAAATTATCATAATGTTCATAACAATACTCCTAGTAATAACAATATTGAACAAAGTGCTCATTCCTATAATTTACGTCCTCGAAAGGTGATAAAATATTAATATGAATATAAAATTTTCTGTTGCCAGATTCATAAATGCTCCTTATCCATGGTAACAGGTGTATTTATGCATGCATGTTATGTAGTATTGTATTATTTGTTTTTATTGTGATATGGCTGGTCCATTGTTTATGTGTTATGTAGCAGTACTGCAGAACTTGTTTATTTGGCAAAAGATTTTTTTCCACCCATATTCTTGTTTAGCAAGTTCGTATAATTTAAAATCCTGTTAAAAAAATAAAATAAAAATAAAAATAAATAAATAAATAGATAAATAAATAAATAAATAAAAATAGATAGGTAATATAAATTAAGAATAATAGGTATTGTTATAAATTTAAACATTTGATAATTCTATTAACACTCTCTGCATTTGTAAGTATACTTAGCATTTTGTAAAAAAAAAAAAAAAAAAAAAAAAAAAAAAATCAAATTAATTATCTCATTTGAATTTAATACTCATTTTCCTTTTAATTTAATCTTTGAATTTTTAAATAACTTAAAATAAATGAATTATTTTGAGAATTTAATTTTCGAAACAATATATATTTATCCCGAATGTGACTTTATGCTCTCTTCACTCTAGAACGTGTCTATGGAAGGATTTTTAGGTTTTTGAACAAAAAAAAACTTTGATTTATTTTGCATTTTTTTTTAGTTTTTATTCGCCCTTGCGGAATAAGCCCCGTTCAAAATTATTACCCATGTGGGGGTCTTTATTCCATTGTGTATGAGAGCAAAACTTTGTTAAAATTGGTATACCCAATTTTACTATTTTTTCAAACCCGTAGATGAACCCGAGTCGCTCCAATCATAGGCGGAGTTTCCAAATATGTGCGGAGCAAGGGGGGTTTACCAAAAATAAACCCCTCTCCCTAAATACGCCCTGTCCCGAATATGACCAATGTCCTAAACTGCGGTCTCTTCCTTGTTATTACAACAAGTTTAAGGGGAGATATTTTTTTCGATGCCCATGTCTTGCATCATTATTATCTCTCCTGTGTCTTTACACGAAAACTTTTTTTACGTTTAATATTTTATATATGTATCTTTATAATCTTTATAATCTCTATATTATCATTGTATAATTGTAATTGTGTTTCTTTTATTTTGAAATTTTTGTATTTACATTTCATTTAAGATTTTTAATAATATAGTGCAAACTTGTGAACTTTTTAAGCAAATTCAAAAAAATTTTGTGCACTAAAGACTCATTTATCATGCTCATGTTTGTTGATAAATAAAATCACGTGAGAAAACCTTCAAAGAAAAATGCAGCTGTAATTTTTCATTCTTGAACTCTTTTTAAGGACTGTGTAAAAAGAACAACGAAAAGTTCATTTATATAGGTGCACCATTATATTTATAAAATAAACAAAAAATATGTTTGCAGCTAACAATTGTACTAATATGGATAAAAGACTTTTCATAGACTTTAAAAATATATTTTGCTGCAATTTGAAAATGTATGGCCATTTATTATACTATTATGAAGATATTACTGTAGTACTACATATTATTATTTACATTATTGTATGCATACTTTTTTTTATTTTTATTATTATTTTTCTGCTTTGATATTTTGTATTATATTTACAGGGTGACATTCTAAATTTTTCAAAATCTTGTGAAGGGGTGATATATATATGGTAAAGATACCATATATATTCTTTTCAAAAAATTAAAGCAATCTATATTTTATGTATTTTATCAAATATATTTTCCCCTTTATGCATTATCGTAATTCGTATACATTCCCGGCTGTTAAAAACGCGCATCCTTTTTATCTTTCTCTTTCAACGAAAGACTTTTAGTCAAAATCATGCATATTGTTTTTAAATTATCATTAACGTACTTATTCGGTCTCCCACATATCAAAAGAAATGAAATTATACAAGGCATAAAATGTTTTCCTTTTCATGGTCAGCTTTGTCTCGCATATTGTTCCAGATGTCTATAACATTTAAACGGCGCCTTTGCTGCATTCCTCGAAAGCCCTGTTCCCAAAACAATAATTAACGGTAAAATTCTTAATCTCTCTTTTTAGCCAAAGTGCAATCTTCGCCAAAAGATTTTTCCCTTCCAATGACGTCAATTATGAAGTTGATATGTATATAAGTAACGGTTACATTTCCCACGCAAAAAAATGCGATTCTCTTGGCTTGAAATGTATCTCGCTTGGCGTGTTTTTCCTTGCGCCCACTTTCATATCGGATAGAACACTTGCCCTCTGATCTTCATCTCATAAACATCTAAAAATGTCTTGGCCCCTTTGGCCACCCTTTGGTTTTATAATGAAAAATCCTCTTGATGGCTTAAAAACTCTTTGGATTACGTGAACTTGATCGGACCTGTTCAACAGCATTTCTGGATTATTCTTTGGATCGCGTTTGTGTTCTTCACCCCTGACTTTAAATTTAAAATGTCACCTCACCAATATTCATCAGATTCATTTAAAAATCTGAAACTTTGATTGATCAAAATCTCACTATTATGAAAGATTGTGAATTGTGACATGTTTCTCCAATTAAAGGCTATTAACTCTAGTGATGTGATTTTCGTCTTCCTTGCTTCACCATACAAAATAAAAGGGAAAACTACACTCCAGTTTAGTACTTCAGTACCCAGGAAACGCACTCTGCGGATTGCCAAAACAACCAAGTGCCACTATACCTTCTTGTTTTAACAAATTGTTTCACTCCGTAAAAGTAAATCCTTTAGGTCTTTTCAAAGGATTCGCCAACTTTGACATCTTCTCAATAATCACCCCCTGAACTTACTTCCCACGATAACTCTTCTATATGCATAAAGGAACACGACAACATCCCCATACCCCCAACCCCTCCCCACAAAAACAAAAAATAAGTCTTCACAGTAAAATGCAAATTAAATGTATTTAAAATTGTAAATTTTACTGTATGATTGATTTCACATCAAAGTTTGATGCAGATTTTTTTTCCCCTTCTCTCTCATGGGTATTTTTTTTTTAATTATGTTTTGCGAAAAATAAAATGATGTAACAAAAAGTCAAATCCAGTTACTCTTAAATTCAAACTGATATATATATATATATATATATGTTAAGTTTACCTTTTTGGCGAGCTTATTTTGTTTGCAAATTACACATTTTAAATCCCAACAATTTTTTTACTTTTTTAAATGTAAAGTGTTCACTTTTATAAAAAAAATAATTTTGTGAAGGTACTTCTTTTATTAAGAATAATTTTGTGAAGTGGTCCCAATTTTTGTCAGAAGCAGTCACTGATTTTTCAAATAGATCACAAAAAAAAGGTACTTTTATGTTAGCTGGGCCAATATTATATTATCTTGCCAATATCTTTTTTTCCCCTCCAGCTATAGCACCGTTTATTTTTCACTTGCTTAGATTAGAAACAATGGCTTGATGTTGAAATAAAATATTTTGGTTTTTTGTATTATTTATTTATTATTATTCTTCTTTTAAATAAATGTACTTTAAATATATGTGATATGTGTATTTTAAATGAAAAATTCATATTTTAAATAAAATGAATGATAAGTCTATATTTCAGAAGAAATTAATAGAATACGAATAATGGTAATAACAACAATATTTAACGATTAATCTCATGTGCTAGGCTGACATAAAGCCAACATTGCATTTGGCAAAGATTCAGATTTTTTGTTGTGATAGTTCGTTAAATTTAAATAGTTTTACATCATTGTTTTTTAAAATGTATATACATAAATACTTTAAAATGTGAAAAAATAGGGCAGGTATATGAATTTTTATGCAATATTGCTTAAATAAATGCATAATTTAGTCATTTTCGGTGGCATGGATGCCATAAATGGTGGTTTATCGCTCTTTTCTAGCGATCGTGAAAGTGTTACATTGGCGATATGTTTATGGTGGTTTATCGCTCTTTTCTAGCGATCGTGAAAGTGCTACATTGGCGATATGTTTTTTGTTTATTTTGTAATTACGATTAATAATGAAGGGGCAGATATTTGTATCAATCACACAAGTCAGATGTATGTTCCCAATAAAAAAAATAATAACGAAGGCTTCTCTTAGTATTTGATTAATCTAAATTGTTTAAAAATCAATACTAAAAGTTATACAGAAGAGTAAACAATATTTAATTTGTTCCTAAATGTAAACTTAATATGTCATTTATTTGTATTGTTTTATTTATAACATATTATTTCTTTCGTTTAGATTTTTCACTTGAAAGTTAAATCAGATTTTTTAAATTAATTATCCTTACCAAACTTAATAAGCTTAAAAAGATTGTTATAAAAATAACAATGTTAATAAACTTAAACTGTTAAACTTGCATTTATATTATATTAAGCTTAACTGTTTACATTAAACTTTTTCTCCTCATCGTTCAAAATATCTTAAACGTTTAATTGTAAAATTTAAAAATAAAGTACAGTTGGAAATTTTTAATTAATAATCAAAATAACTGTTGAAGATTTCAATTACAAATAATATGAGGTTGTGAATCAATATTTTATTTTCAATATTGTCACAATAAAAAATAATTTAGACTAATGAAAAAAAAAATCACTCATTTACATGAAACTATTCCAACGTTCTACTACCAACAACAAATTATAGTGTAAACATTAAAATTTCAAAAATTAGGGATATTACATCAAATATGCTGCAGTCAATCACTTAGTCTTATAGTTTTTTCACTCTAAATAACAAACAATAGAACCTAATACTATACTAATTTGTGCTCTAAATAGCGTCACAAAAAATAGAGTGAACACTAAATTCTGCAAATTTATTCACAGAATAAACATAAAGAAGTATTTTGTTTTCTTATTAACAAAGGTTTTAAAATATTTTAGTATTTGATTTCAATAATAAATAAATAAAAACCCGTTTTTATATTTTTGAATGTAGTTAAAAATAAACATAATTTGAGAATAGTAAATATTTACTGTGTATCGCACTAAATAATGTTACAAGTTTTTGAATGCATCTTTACATATATGTGTCTAAAATATATAATTTTTTTTTCCATACAACTATGGTTGTTGTATTTTTAAATTGTAGTCAGAATAAAATAAGAAATAATGTAAATAAATAAATACTCTATTTTTCGCGAAACCTTGAATGTTATGTGTGTGTATTTCATAGATTTGACAGCATCAAATTTGTAAACAAACAAATTTCGCCAAGCAAAGGCGCCAAAAGTAAGGGTTAACTTACCGGAAGTAAAAGGCAAATGTTTCTACATTAGTGTCCTCGGCTTGAGGTTTACAGAAAATTCAGTCTATAAATAGCTGTCAACTATTCCACTTTTTTGTTACCAGTACTTCCGAACAGAAGTCTTCGCCTAATCTTGACATGGTTTAATTGCAGAATTTTGCAATTAAATAAGGTCAATATTACTATCCAGATTTAGTAGCAACACAGATAAGGATTAGTTGGCAGCTATGCATATATATAAAGTAAAATCTAATGAATGAACAAATAGCAAAAACATTTATAAAAAAAATTTCAGAAAATCTTACTCGCTAAGCATTTTTTTATCAACCAACAATATAAAACATACACGAATGTCCTGGTAAGTTGTGGTGCACAATATTTATAAGCTCTGGCTATATTTAAGTATTCACTGAAAACAAAGAAGTACCAGAGCTGAGCTCCATCATAAATTAAGCACTGATTGCTAGATATCCAGTATTCACTTATAAAATTCTCGTAAAATAAATATTTCAATAATATTGAACACCTGGTCCAATTCAAATCCATCAAAGCAAAATAATCTGATGATTTAAAATTATAAACAAGCATCTTTGACTGCTCAAGTGTACAATTCTTAAAATTAAAAATAACGCTAAGGGGCAATTCAAGTATTACGTAAGCAGTAAGGAGGAGTTCAGGGTTTGATTATTTTTGCTGACAGGGAGAAGAGGGGAGGGGGGGGGGGTTATGACAATTCTTATGAATGCATTAGACAACGCAGCAACAACAAGAAAAAATACATGATGGGAAATGAGTATTCTGTAGTCTGCTCGGAACTTCAAACACGTAACATTTCTATGATTCCTGTTAAAAATTTTAGTTATGATGACTAATTAAGTTAGGGCCTATTGTTAAGTTTTATTGTTCAATGCGATAAACAACAATATATTAAAACCATTTTGCATTATTTTGATACCACAACCCCTATATATGCCTATTTATATAAATTTGTAAGATTAATAGTGTAAATTAATGGTAACTGTTTTTTCCTGGCAAACAGTGTTGACGTACAAAATGTCATACATAAGCAAAAAAAAAGGAGGGGGGTTACTATTTGCTTATTTTTTCTGATAAGGGAAGGACGGGGTATAAAATTACTAAAAATATGCTTGCGGGTATACTTGAACGACACCCTAAGGTCACTTGAGAGATAACATCACCATATAACTTTTGTTTTATTCATGTTCGACGAAAAATATCTCTTCTCTGTCAGAACCACCAGCAAAAGGGAAAAGGTTGCTAGAATTTACCAGAAAATGCATATCGCCAAAATTTCACAACTTTTCGATTTTTCTTAGCAGGAAAATTTTCCTTTTTTTTTTTTTTTTTTCTTTTTTGCAGACAAAAGCATTAATTTCAAGCTTAAATTGATTATTTTTTTTAGATTTGTGTGATAAATGGGCCATATCAATGTATATTTTAAATATTAATACTAGTTGGCGTTGCCCGGGCCCATAATAATAAATTAAAAAAGAAACATGAAGTTTTTATTATTTTATATCTTTAATCAGATTTTGTATGACATATTTTAAAATGAAAAATATTGATATTTAGTGATAAAAGTGCTCATATTCTTGTTTACGCAGGGTTGTTTCATAGTTTTAAAATAAAAGGTCTTTTTGTCTGAACTCTTTGAAATCTTTATTGGTGATAAATAAACGGTTTTACAACCCGTGTAAAAATTTTGGGAAATATAGCAATAACAAAATAGTCTTCATTTTCAAAACTCTCTGACATTTCAATCGGTTATAAATATAACTGTATCCAAGTTCTCTTTAAAATTTTGTCTGAAATTACATATTAAAATGAAAAAATTGGTGAAAAAATATTAATATTTATTTAGTGATGTACTCATTTTCTTGTTTACATAGGGTCGTTTCATAGTTTTAAAATAAAAAGTTCTTTTTGTCCGAACTCTTTGAAATCTTTATTGGTGATAAATAAACGGTTTTACAGCCCATGTAAAAATTTTGCGAAAAAATATTGTTATCTAGTTGTAAAATAAATGTTTTCTTCTTGCTTTTTTGTTTGTTTGTTTTCGTGTCGGCTCTTTTAACATAGCAATAAAAAAAATTGTTCTCATCTTCCGAACTCTCTGACATTTCAATCCGATATAAATATATAACTTTATCCAAGCTCTCTTTAAAATTTTATGAAAAATATGCATATTTAGTATTGGAACAATGAGTTCTTAAAAAAAAAAAGCTTCAGCTTTCAATCTCAGAGCAAAAATATATTAGAAGGTCTATGCTTAATGCAATGGTGAGGTGACTCCATCTGTTTGCAATCAACCCTTTTCAATTTCCCTAGGCTAAACAGGTGAGGACTAATACATCAGGTTTCCCCTTTCTGAGGGGAGAAGCCTTCAAAAAACGTTGGCGCATGTGCAAAGAGACTATATTCGTGTGAAAAATTTGACAGAATGCGCTTTTAATTTTAAATATATAGATAAGCCAACTAAATATATTGTTGATCACTTTACATAATTTATCATTACAATAGATATTAGACATTAAAAAAATGTATGCATGGCTTTTTTCTGTGAGATGTGTGTTGGAGGCGAGTGGGTGCATTCTCCTAAACATTGTGTAAATCTAAGGAGACAAAAAATTTAAAAGATACTTCCTCATTATAGTGACCTTCACAATTACTATTATCCCACAGTTGTAATGATTTTGCCAATCTTATAAAGTAGACTTCCTTAAATCTATGTAGCTTAAAACCAGAGGTTATGCAGATTTTTGGTCACTGTTTTATTTACATTTTTTAAACAATAATTTGAATTTAATAATGCACTGAAAATTATAATGAATGCTTACAGTAAAATAAAATAAAAAAAAATTAAGAAAATTTAAAAAACATTTAAAATATAAAAGTAAAGGTCAAGTAAATAATTATTAATGCTTAATTAAATATGATAATGATGAGATATTTTTTTCTTAAATTATTCAGTGAAACTCACCTTATAAATGTACACTAATAATTCACATAAAAATCTTAAAATAACAAAGTTTTCTTTCATGTTCAGCCGTGCTTAATAACCAAAAAAGCTTGATTATACAAAAATTATTTGGTTAAAAAAATATATATATTGCAATCGCCACTGATATCAGCAGTATCTAGATTTTTTTTCAGAAATAAATTTATACTTTCTTCATGAGAAAACACGAGTTGAATCATATCAAACAGAATTACATATTAAAATGTGTACAGAATGATATAAAATTTTTAAAAAACTAAAATTTTACACTTACATCTTAATTGTAAATTACATTTTTTACATCAGGAACGATGTGCGGATTTTAAGAATTTGCAAATTTTAGGGTGGTGGATTTGAGGAAGTATACTGTATATATGTATATCCTAAATGTACCCAATATATATATATATTTTCATAATATTTACGTCTAAAATATATATACATCATAAAATGTCAATATGATTTTAATGTCATATATGTAATATAACTTGGCGATACATTTTAGTCGCCGCTATCTATATCAAGGAAATACCATATTAAATATTTTATTACATTTTAATTAATTTTTTGATAATTATAAAATACTCTGGATAGAAATTACAGACTTCCCAAATGGCGATTTTCTTGTGTCAAACTGTCCCCCTAAACTGATTTAAGAAAGGACAACACGGACTGAAGCCCCATGAGTTATGTCACAAATTTAATACAACCTTTTTTATTAAGTATCATAAACATCTTACGGAATATTAATAAAAATGGGATAAATTATTACAATAACAATAAACGCTTACTTTTGGTAAAGCTTTCTCCCTGCTAGATCAGTTGCTAGTGAACACAGCTTTTCCCATTTTACAGTCGAAAAAGCATTGCTTGCGTATTGTTGCGTAAATTATGTATCAATATACAGCAAGCAATATTTATCCAACTATGCCACAATGCAGCAGTAGTTCTCACCAGAACATGGCAGCTAAGTCGCATCAGATGTGGTCATTTCTTCCGAGGATGGCTCTTGGGAATGCCATGTCACTGTTATAGACTTGCACAAAACGTTAGCGGTGTGGAGAGTCCTCTCACTTGGAGGTCAATAGATGGAAGAGAAATGCCAATCTCGTGGCAATTAGGCCATGTGGTATCTCGTGAAATAAAAGTTGCACATGTGGGTGAACCCAGTTCCTTTAATCACATTGATATCTACAGTTGTCCAGGATACAACAACAAAATTGGCTCTAAAAAGAGAGAAGATTTCAGATTTTAAAATTTTGGTTAAAGTAAAAATTAGGCTAGAAATATTTCATAAAATTTTCTGTTTAATAATATATATTATAGTATATATGAAGTATAGATAATGATAATTTGTGGGCTTTTCCAAAATATACATTTATATTGGCACAGATGTCATATACGCACCATGTTGGTGCGATTCCCCACCCCCCCCCTACCAATTTGACGAAAAAAATAAATTGTTGTTATTTGCTTTTAATTCTATAAATAATTTGCTTTTAATTCTATAGGTATATCAATATTTAATGGAACAGATGTCATATATGCACCACATTAGCACAATTTCCCCCCCCCCTGCCAATTTGGCGAAAACTTTGTTCTTGAATATTAACATTACAATGTACATTAACGTTTATAACACTAACGTTATAATGTATATTAATGTTATAACGTTATTTTATTTTTATATTGAAATAAAATATCACATGCTATTAGTAACTAATATTCAAAAACAAAGTTTTCGCCAAATTGGCGGGGGAAAAAAATCGCGCCAATGTGGTGTGTATATAACATCTGTGCCTTTATATTTTAGACTTATTTAAAATTGACTCACTCAAAAAATTTTCACTTTTAAATATTAATAATAAATCATAAAATGTTTTCCTAATCTATTATTAAAACAATACTTAATTATCTTTAAACATCTAAAAATTAATGGATTTGTTTTTTCACATTGGTAAGTTCACAGCACTACTGTCAATTTGCAGATAAAGAATTTTATCATCTATCTCTCAGACATCATTACACAAGCATAAAATTTCAAATAACAGAAGTTGCATAATGCAACATTGTATCAGTTTAAAAAAATATCACTAGAATATTCACTAAATTTTGTTTTCTTAATTAAAATATAGTAGAAACCTAAACTGACTCAATAACATTTATCAGGATATAACAATCATCTTATAACTGATACAATATAAATATAACTATTTGTAAAATGCAGTAGAAAATGTTACATAAGACTAAATGAAATACACCAAACTACGTCTAAAACAGAATCGACCAGGACCGAAAAAATTTTCCATCATAGATAATATTCTACCTTAGACAGTGTATAACTCTATTAAAATGAGGACTTTAAAATCTTTTAGCATTACACAAAGTTTATTGTACACATAAAAGGTCTAACCTAAATCATAAAGTGGTTTCTGTTATTCTAATGCTAATTTGTGAAAGAATACCTTACCATTAAAAAAATTTTTAAACATTATTTGCAATGTACCAGTTTGTTTATTTAAGCTTAGCATGCTATTAAACATTTTTTTTTTTTTTTAAGTTACATGCCTTATAAATGATTGTTTATTTCCAACCTAATTCTTAAAATTTTCCTAAAGAAAAAGATAAACACAGACTTGGAACTAAATTTCTCCTTTTTTCTACATTCATAATATTAAGAAAATAATAAGACTGAAGAGCAATCAAAGAATCCAAATCTAATAACTTTTATATAATATTAAACCTGCTGCTTTCTTGTTGACCAAATAAAGTACATATAACAAATTCAATGGGATAACTCTCAGATTACTTGGATAACTTGGAGAATACAGAATATTTTTTACACAAAAAGAGCATTAATTCCGATCAAAGTTACAGGATTTGTGGATTAAACTATGGTGAAGTAAAAGTTAAATGCCATTCGAATTGAAATATCACACGAAAACATTGCTCAATTAATAACAAATCACACATGATAATGTGTGCCAATTTTTGGAGATGTCTGTTTAAAAAAGTTGTATATGATTGCAATTGATTTAAATTTCATACAAAGTTTTAAATCTTCATAAAAGTTTCAGCATGAATGGAATAACAAAAAAGATTAAACTCAAATATAGTACATCTGCAGGTGAAATGCATAAAAAAACAAAAATTAAACAACAGAGTTTTCTTTATATAGCAAAGTTAACAAGTAAATATCTGAAAAGGCAAACTGTTTTGAAATTAGTAATACATATTTCACCTTTAAAAGAGAATATGATAATACAAAATACACTGGCTTATTTAATTTAGAGAAAGTTTGTTTACATGTTTGAATAAACATGAATGTTCAAGTATTAACAAAACTGGATTGACGTTTGTCTTTAACTAATTTTCAATTTAAATACCAATGGGCTGGGCTACAGTAAGCAAATCTTTCTTAACTTATAATTATTTTAAATGAGAAAAGAGAAATTTAATTCTAAATTGCCGAAAAACACATTATCAAATAAGGATATATAATAAATTAAAATCAATGAAACAAGTATATTTAATTCATTATGAGAAAGAAATATCCATAATCATAATATATAATATTTTTATTTACTTTTTTTTTTGTATTGTTAACATTCAATCATAATAAAATAATTTTGAGAACTGCACTTTATGTATCCATTATTACATCAGAAACGAACTATATATTTAGTATTTTAATATTGATAAAAAGCATCTGATTCATTACCAAAAACAAGAGATATTTATCCTACAAAAAAAGTGCAATAATAAGTACTGTACTGGATTGCTATTTACTAAACGGAAAGACATTAATAAACGATATAAACTTGTTAAGAAAACTCACTATTTTGCTTCAATCACAAAAAATTGAATTTCTTTTTGCAAAAGCTGAATAATTCCAAATTAAATATTATTTATCGCCGCCATTATGTATGAAAAAGCTCTTTTCTAATTGGCTGGGCTTGGGTTAGATGGGCTTAGGATTGAGTACTGATCAAACCTTCAAAATCACTACCTAACTGCCTAAAATCTTGGGTTTAGGTCGAAAGTTGGGTAAGTTAGGCCTTGGGTCGACCAGTGAAATCGCAGCTTTAGAGATCAAAGAACAGCAGGGATTATTCAGGAATTGAGTATTTCAGAATTTTCTGAAACCCTTTTTCATTTTAAATCGTTTTCAAACCATGAGAAAATTCCACATTTATTAAGAGTATGTGACATTTAAGTTTGAAATATCGAAAACATTGCACAAGGAATCATGTTTTGACTTTAAAGCAAAAAAAAAAAAAAAAAAAAAAAAATTCGCCTTAAGCGGGATTTTCCGAAGTTCTATTTCGTGTTAAACGAATTAATTAACATTGATTTTCAGACTCATCTGACGGGACATGAAAATTATTTCATGTTAAGCGAAATTTCGCGTTAAGCGATTTCGTGTTAACGAGGTTCGACTGTATTGCTATTATTTCTGTTTTATCTGTTTGAATGAAAGTTAAGTTTGGTTTATTTTTCAGATTTCAGATTACTTTCTTATTTTTGTCCTCTGTTCATTTAGATTTTTGAAGTTTCACTATTTCTTTTTGAGCTAACTTTCATATACGACTTGCGTCTTCATTTGAGGTGCATTTCAAGGCATGTTCAAATTTCGGTATTGTATCTTTTAAGTTTAATTTTTGTTCTAGTATATATTTAGGTCCCAGTTTTAGTCATTTATCTTCTTCATTGGTTAGGTTATAAGATGAAATGTTTATATATGGTACTTTTGTTATGCCGGTTTTTAGATTCTTAGTATTATTGGATTTCTTTGACCAGAAGTTTATTTTCTTATTCAGATTTTGTTCATGTCTATGCATTACACTATCTCACATACTGAATATGACATACATCACTGAGGTGCATTACAAGATGTTTACTATAGAATATGGTGTGCATAGCATTTATAGTTTATTTACAGGGACACACAAAAAAATTCGTTTATTTCCAACAATTAGATATGACCAATATTGTCAATGAGAAATAATTGCTGGAAGTGCATTTTCATTTGTGGTACGTGTTTTTAAATTTAACTAATATTTTATATATTACTTCGTGTGTATATTTTCTATAAATCGTATGCAGAACTCCACAAAATAATTCACATACATTTCCGTTTATTGATGGAAATTGCTGAAGGAGAATTAATTTTCAACTTTGCCATGCGTTTCCTAAAATGTTGCAAACGCTATAATGTAAATGCAAATCTATAGTTCTTTTATTCGGGGCTGGACAAAAGAATCGAGATATTTTTTGACTATACATGGTAATTACTGAAATTGGGTTTTCAAATGTGTTATGCGTTTTCAAAGTTGATTACTTATACATGATCTTTCACCTATTTAAACGGCGAAGTTTTTTTTTACACTATTTTAAATGTGTTGGAAAGTGTTTCATAATCTGTGCTTGACGCTTGATTTTTCTTTATTTTTTTATAAAATACTTTAAATGCAATTTCCATTTTTTAGATTACATGAATGAAAACTCTTATATTTTAAAATGTAACGCTGTTTAGATATTTTTTTTTCAGTAAATAATGTTACTTTTTTTTTAATATAGAATAGTGACTTTTAAAATTTGTAAGAGAAAGTAAATAACATCATATTTCTTCTTATGTAGTGATTTACAAAATATTTATTGTTGAAATTTTCTGCATGAATTGGCAAAGAATTTTAATAATGAAATTCACTTTTCAAATAAACTCGTTGAAATCGAACTTGAATCACTGTACCGTTAAGCATACTTATCAGCACTTCTTTTCTGGTATTTAAGGACGTCACCCCAAAGTGTCATCATAACCAATCATGCATTCAAAGCTTTCCCGTTCCGAGAAAAATAAGATATTATCTAAGCAAATTTGGAAAGTGTTTCCGATGCTATAGAAAGAAAAATTCCGCTAAAACACTCAATTAATATGTTTAAACAATTTTCTTCCCGAAAATTCTGAAAAGAAAAATATTATAAGCACATTATGACATGTTTTCCAATCTTAGATTTTATGCATCGTTGAAAAAATTACTTGAATGTAATAATTCGAATGTAATTTATTTAACACTGTCCAACATATCTCAAAAGTGTTTATAAATTCGGTTTGTCTGTATGTCTGCCCGTCTATCCGTGCTCAAACTCTCGTAAATGTACTCAAATTTACATATACTTTTATATGTTTCTGAGATTTCCTATAGGGTGAAACAGCCAGTAACTGACACTTAAGGATTCTTTCTTGTTCAAATGACTATTACAAAATTAAAAATTTATTTTATACTTACCTTTGTTTTTGAAAGGATAGTGGAGATATATTAAAAAATTACTGTTCGCAAAATTTTGAAAAATTATACATTTTATTATTAAAAATTAATTTTATTCATAAAGATGGTAAAAAACTCCAGTAACTGACACCGTCCCTATTTCGAAAAACCAATAACTGACGCAAAGTAAACGAGTGACTGACACTTTATTTTAAAAGATTAAAATGCTTTAAAAAAAACTTTATTCTTTATTATAAAAACAAAATACATTAACATTTATTATAAAAAGTGGGATTTAGTAAGCTGTACTGCATTATTAGTAATGCAGAGTATATAGTAAGAGTATATAGCAGTAATATTTAGTACTGCATTATTAGTAATGCAGATATCCAATAACTGACATTTATGAACCAGTAACTGACATCTCCTGTCAGACACTGGTAAAACAACTTAAAATTTAGTGGTGTTTACTACAAGATAAATTTAATTTATTATTATGCATTTTTAAACTGTTTAAGTAATATATTTCAATTTTCTTTAATATAATCAATAACTACCTCTGTCAGAGACTGGTAAAATGAAATTCTAGGAACCAGTAACTAACACCCCTCATTAAGCTAAATTAAATAACTATAAACCCTAAACCATGGCCCTAATATATAACAAGCATCTTTAAAGTAATTTTTACTAGTATAACTTTAAGAAAAATGTTTAGGATGGTTGCATTACAAATAGATTAGAAAAATACTTCCTTAAATTTAGAAATAAGATGATTGCTTCAAAATGGGCCTTTTTGTATTCTTAAAAGTTTCTTTTTCATTGAATTTCCTCTAGTGGTGAATAAATGTAGTCCAAAATAAAAATAAGTGTCTAAGTTATCACTAGATGACATTACTTTGTAGAATTTAACAGCAAAATGCTTATTTGAGTTAGATTTTTGCTCAAGTGTCAGTTACTGGTTAGGTGTCAATAACTGGGGTTTTCACCCTAGAACGTTTGGTACTGAAAATAAACACAAAATAATTCCGTTACATTACGGCGTATGAGGAAAATTGTTTGTGGTGCATTTTACTCATGTTACGGTATTTCAAACATAATGAGAATGACATATACATCACAGTGGTGGACTACAGAATATATTCTCAAGAGTATAGAATAAGTTTCATTTTTAGTTCGTTTGTATTTACGCACAAAAGAATTCTGTTACATTATGGTCTAATGGGAAAAATCGTCTGCTGAGCCTTTTAATGATCTTACGAGAGTTCAAACATAATGGAATTGAAAAGGATCACTAAGGTGCACTACAGGTTTTCTAAAGAATATGGAGTCCGTAGCGTTCATTTACAGAGACGCACAAAAGAAATCGGTTACAGGACTGCCTATGATTGACAATTACTGGAAGTGTGTTTACTGCTGGGGTATACATTTTTAAATTTATCAAATTTTTAGTGTATTATGTGGTGATCACATACAGGGCTCCACTAAAGAATTCGCACATAATACCGACTATAGATAGCAATTGCTGAGAATGCCTTTTCACTGTGTTATGAGTTTTTCAAGTTGTCTATTTAGATATTTTATTTTATTTTATGCGAAAATTAAATTTCTTAACAGTATTCAAATACTGTTGAAAAGTTTTTTCATGATCTATTACTAATGCATGATTTTTCGTTCTTGTTTTTAATACAATTTTATCCAAACAATTTCATAACATACTCAAACATAAGTAACCATTTGTGCTATTTAAACTTAAATTTGTCCGAAAATATAAACATATTATCGTGTTAATCGAACTTACATAGTATAGATTTCAAAGTAAAATATTTAAGAAATGTGTGCATATACAATTTGGATATAGGTTAAATGCTGAAAGTTGTGCAATTCAAAATTGACAAACTTTATCTTATGATAAGTATATTAAACGTGCGTGTGAATAGACAAGTTTCACACGCACTAATGTAGAAAAAAAAAACACATTCAAAAGTTTTTATAATCACGTTTGATCTGTTGACTCTAGTTACAAATAAAAAATATGGATATTTGTTTCTTTTATCTGTTTATGAATTAAAAATATTGCATGTCTTAAAAATAAAAGTTAAACGAAAATTAAAATACTGTCGCACATTAGCTCCACAGAATGGAAATGATACGAGACGGCTATGATACTAAAGTGAGACACCATTATTTTTAAGTGGTTGTATTAAGAAAATGAGAGTTCTGTAAAAACGTCGTCCCAGATTTAATGTTTCAGCTTTATTATTCATTTTTTTTAAAGCTTTCATTTAGCTTGAACTTTGAAACATCTTTCATGCGTCCACTAGAATGCGGATAAATACCCACTACAATAAACCCCTCCATAATTTATTACATGGTAATTTACGGTATAAAACTAAGAAAAAAAAATTATTTGAAACACGTAAACGATAATTTTTAGAGGTTTTACAAATAAATTCACAATGGTATAATGACACCAGTTAATGTAAAATAAAAAATATAAAATGTAACTTATGATCTTGTTTGATTGAATTAATAAATTGTTCATAAATATCTAGACAGCTTGTAAAATTATAAATAGTTTTCCTGCTATTTAACACTAGAACGGCAGGCAATTTTGACATCCTAAAACAGTCGCCAATGTCATTTCGACACCACTAATTTAATCATGCAAAATGAAAGCTATAAGTTCTAATTTAACAAACAAAAGAACGATGATTTATTTTACAGAAAAATATTTTAAATCAAGTTAAAACTAGAATGGCCAACAATTTCGACGTCTTGAAACAGACATCACTGTCATTTCGACATCACTAATTTAATTATACAAAATGGACGCTATACATTCTAATTTAACACTATATTTCGTCATTGAACTTTAATTAAGCTTATATCCTTAACCTTTCATAAAAGAACGATGCTTTATTTTACAGAAAAATACATTGAATCAAAACGGCGGACAATTTCGACATCCGAAAACAGCCGCCGGTGTCATTTCGACACCACTAATTTATTTATGAAAAATGGACGCTATATATTCTAATTTAACACTATATTACATCATTGTGCTTTAATTAAGCTTATATTGTTATATTTTCACAAAAGAACGATGATTTATTGTAAATTCTGCTTGGTGTCGAACTAACATCAGCGGACGTTCTAGTCAAATTGGGCTGTAATTTTTTTAAAAATCGAATCACATAATAAAAATTTCGACATTGTGCTTATTATTAAAAGTCATACAATTTGAAGAATATAGGTAAAAAAATGTGATAGAGAGATAAAGTTAAATTCGGTTTCATGTCGAAATGACGGATGTTCTAGTGTTAATGTGGTTTCCAGGAACGGCAGGACAACAACAGTATCCGTAGTGTAAATTGTAAAGATTTCACCTTCTTTATACACGAAGTCAGTCCTTAAATTGATCGTTTGAACATCTCAAATCTTGGACTGTTAACTCTCCTTCGTCTTCATCTACTTGGTTTATAAGACAAGCGTATTTATAGTGAGTAGACTTACTAACTCTTTTTTTAACGTCATCTAAAACAAAAGTTCCTTTTTTAATATTATTTTGGAACATTGGCCGTTTCATAGGCAACTGGAAATATATTGGTCTCCCCTTGTGGCATTTGCATTGAAATCTGTCCATGATTCTTCATCACTATGATGCAGATAAAGCAATTCTTCACTGTCTGTGCTGTAGAATTTAAATAATTCATCAACACACTTCCCTTTTCCTTTATTAGGTTTTTGTATTTTTACAACTCCTTTATTTATCACAATTTTATTAATAAATGCTTTTCTAGGAAATTTCAAATTATCCGCCCATGAATATATTAATCTTATAGGAAATGAAAGAGTTTAGACTTTCTTTTGAAAGGAACAAAACATGTTTTTACAACATTCACTAAGGAACTTAACTAACAACATTTCAACTATAAGTCTAATGATTTAATATTTAAAGACGAAAGGATTAAAAAATTACAGAAAAAATATTTAACCTTTTATGAGTTTTAGAAGAATCATAATCACTCTTGTCCATGTAGTTTTAACTGTCTTTTCTTCAAGAATTGTTTACAGACTCTCCAAGCATTGTTTTCTAGTATCCGGTTTTATCACACGTATCATATCCGGTCTTACCCCCCAAAATGAGTCTCGGAAAGCAATACGTAAAAAAATATTTTACAAATTCTAGCAACAGTTTCATTATGGAAAATAAATTCTCATGAAATATGCTACACTCAATACTATAAATAGTTTCAGTAACTGTAAAGGTGTTCATATTTTAAAATATTGAAAACTAGCAAATATGAAAACAAAAAGGATATCTAAATAAGCTGTTCAACACAGAAATTACACAAATGACAGTATGCAGATACCATAATGGATACTTCTTTTTCTTACATAGAGTTAAGTATTTCAACCACTACGCACTAGAGGGCTGAACAAATTGAGTCATAAATGAGATATCTGGTTTCTCCCGCCTATTATGTTACTTCCCTCTAACATGTCTTATAAAATGGGTGTTCCCAACATTTATTCTAAGAAAAAAAATATCACATATTTCAATAGCATATTTATAATTATCTTTAAAGTTTAGAACTTTTACTGAAATCAAAGTACGCATTAAAGAAACTAAACGAAAACTTTTTATCTCTTGTGGAGATAATTAATTAAATACCCTTTGAAAATTTATATTTATACAATTTACAAGTTCGCTAGAGAATTTTTTTTTATAACTGATGAATTTGTTCATTAAGTGTAAAATTCATTCATTAATCATAATACTCAATCATTTTACAACATGCTGATGTATTTATTGTACATGTCGTAACTAGTTTTGATGCTTCATAACATAGTGACAACAACTGTTAGTCTTTTTTTTCTCTCCTTCGTCCTTTAAACTACATCTAAAATAAAAAATATAAATACTTAAAATATCAACACTTTTTCACATTTAATTTCAAAAGTAGAAATTATTATTTTTTCAGTCATTTTTTAAATGAAGGTCCTTAAATTAATATTAAAAAAGAACGTATTGAGGAATTCATATTAATTCATGATAAAAGACCTGCAATAATTATTCTAAAAGAACTTTAATGATCTTCTTGGTAATTTGAAAAGACGTTTGATGCCCAGCTAAATTGATGTGATTTAAAATGACATGGATTGATTAGATGGGTCAAAATGATTTTCGTTCTTTTAAAACCTGCTAGAGCCCTTTCTTGTTCAGTTGATTGTATCCTATTTAGTAAAAAATAAAAAGTTTTTCATTTGATATTAGATGAACATAAAATATTTAAGTAAGAAACAGATTGCTTTCCAGTTCCGTTTTGAGAGCAATTTTCTTTAAGCATATTAAAGAAAACTTTTGGAAAAGAAAAACCCTGCATTAATGGCAAATTTTATTTACACGTCAGAGAGCAATTAAAATTAATAATTAATTTTATTAATTTTAAACTTTTAAATTTTTTATTAATTATTTGAATTAGCTTGATGCTGAAAAATCCTTACTTTATTCTTACATACATATATCTTGCATATCTTGCATACTTATATCCATCTTACATGTTTATCTTTACATCCACCTTATATAATAACATATAATTTTTAGCATACTTATATATTTAGAGGGATAAATTTCAATACTTACAATAGCTACAATAATCCTGTTTTTAAAAGATGAAAGTAATAGAGGCTAATCAGGAATCATCCAAAATCCTAAGCAAAAAGATCGAGTTGTTTTTATCATAAATGATACGACGTTTTTCTATCGATTGAAAACAATAAGCAACTGTGTCGTTTAAAACAAACTCATTTTTTTAAAAAAATAAATACATTTTAGACACACATCGTGAAAAAAATAAATTTTGATTATTATATTTTTTAAAAAAAAGGGTTTAAAAGTATCTGAATACCTTTTCTAGCGAATTTTCTTCAATGAAAATTGAAAAAAAAAAAGCAATGAACAATTTAATAATTCATGATAAAGACTTACAATCATCATTCTGAAGGAACTTCATTGATCTTGATTCATGTTAATCGCGGTAATTTAAAAATTATTTGCTGCTCTTTAAACTGGTATAATTAAAAATGATTTTGTCTTTTTACTGTTGCTAAAATACTGTTGATTTTTTCAACTGATTGCATCTTATTAAGTAAAAAATATATTTTGTATTAGATATTATTCGCTGAAAACAAACCACTAATTAAAAGTCTGAAGTAGATAATATATCAACAATTGTTTAATTCGAAGAGTAAAAATTATTACTGTGACTACATTTTCTAAAAACGAAAATCCTTGAATGAACATTGAAAAGAGAAAAGTATTGAGAAAACCATTAGTTCTTGATAAAAGACCTGTAATCATTATTCTGAAAGATATTTAATGATCTTCATCAATTTTCTTCTTAGTAATTGAAAATGTATTTAGTGCTCAACTAAACTGATGTTATTTAAAATGACATTTGTCGAGAAGATGGTTCAAAATGAAATTTGTTTTTTTTTACGACTGTGAGAGTTGTTCCTTGTTCAGCCGATTGTATCCCATTTAATAAAAAAATAAAAGTTTTTCATTCGATATTAAAGGATGAAAATAAAATATTTAAATAAGAAACATATTGCTTTGTCAGTAGAATTCCGTTTTCAGAAGTAATTTTTTTTTTCAAGCACATTAAAGCATTCCGAAACAGAAATGAAAAAAAAAAAAAAATTAAAAGAAATTCAATTCTGATTATTTTGTTGAACGGAGATAATATTTTAAAGAACCGAAGATAGAATATAGAAATAGAATATGGTGTGTCCCAAAAATGACTCATGGATTTTGAAAGTCAATAAATAAATAAATAAATAAATAATAATAATAGTAATTAAAAAAACCAAAACACACACACACACACACACACACACAAAAAAAAAAAAAAAAAAAAAATGGAACGCGATAGAAATGTATTGTTTTCGGCCTTAAGTTTAGGAAATCAAGAAATTTGCAAGTTTAACATTTTCGCCTAAAGGTAGCATTGCAAAATAGCGGTGGCACTCCAAAAGAAGAAATATCCGCTGTACCAAAGAGTAAACCACTTTCAACAGTGTATACTCTTTCAAAAGCACTCACTAACAGATTGCTTAGCAAAATATCGAATGAAGATGTGACGGATTCAATTTCTCTGCAACTCTCGCATACATGCAGCGCCATCTTTCGGCAAAAATGTTAACTAAATTTGTAAATTGGTGGGATAAAATTCCCTGTTTTCCCAAACATAAGGCCGCAAATGATATATTTCTATAGCGTTCCGATTTTTTTTTATTGACTTTCAAAATCCATCAGTCATTTTTGGGACACACTGTATATGCACTTATTAGAGACATATATATATATATATATATATATATATATATATATATATTTTTGATTATGATGCACATAAAATATTATTTTTCTTTACAGTACCTTAGCTTGTACACTGTAAAAAATGACAAATTCTTCTTAATGAAGCTCTTACCTTTCTTAAAGTATACAGCAATATAATGTAACCTCTTCCAAGTAATCCGCGATTCCTAAAGGCGTTTCTTTATTTTTCGAAGCATCTGAAATCAATTTCCGAAATTTAAAAAAGCATTTCTGAAATAATTTATTTTATTTTTATTAATCAGTTCTCAACCTGGATATTTTAGTCTTTTTTCGGATGCTATCAAGTCTCAAGTAAATATATATATATATATATATATATATATATATATATACATACAATGGTAACAAAATAATAGTAATGTTAATGTTAATGTTAATGTTAATGTTAATGTTAATGTTAATTTATCATGTTTGTATTGAGCATGAAAATGTTTATTAAGAATTGATTGCATCCGAAAAACCAATATTTCGGGTTGAAAAAACTAAACTGATTAACACACTATAAAAGCTACTTGGAAACGTTTCCGAAAATTGCGAGCAGTAAAAAAAAAAAAAATGTTTCTGGAATGCTTTTTTAAATCTTGAAAATCAATTGGTTTCTCATATTTCTTAAGATAAAATAACGCGTTTCGGAATCATCGGTAATTCGGAAGCGGTTATATATTATGTTTTCATAAACTTTAAGTAAGATAAGACCTAGATTACGAAACATTTGTCTTTTGTTACAGTGTTAAGTTTAATCATAAAAGTAGAAACTGTTAAGTATAAATTTACTGTTTTTTACGAAGATTCTTCAATGAATATCGTGAAAAGACAACATTAAAAAATTCATTACTTCACAATAATTTACTCCAGTACAGGTTAAGTCAAAATGAATATAGCGATTACAAACGGCTATAACTATTTAATGGAAAAGAATTTATAGATAAGATTAACACAGAATGTAGACGGAACTTCAAAATTTTGTATACATACGTCATAGATGTTCTATGTGACTCCCCTTGGTCACACGGACAACATCTAGGCGGTAGTCCATTTCACGCCATACATTCTGAAGCATTTGTTCAATCACCGACGCAAGCGCATTACAAATGCGTACTTTGAGTTCTTCAATTGTTTTGGGCATGGGAGGCACATACTTTCACATACTTTCACATGTCTTTCACATAACTCCATAGATCGGTCGAAGTGGAGATGTCGACGATGTCTTCTGCTCTTGGCGACCGAGATCTCTGGATTTGACACCCTGCGATTTTTTTCTATGGGGTTATGTGAAAGACGTGCCTCCCATGCCCAAAACAGTTGAAGAACTCAAAGTACGCATTTGTAATGCGCTTGCGTCGGTGACTGAACAAATGCTTCAGAATGTATGGCGTGAAATGGATTTCCGCTTAGATGTTGTCCGTGTGACCAAGGGAAGTCACATAGAACATGTATTTCGTATGCATACAAAATTTAGAAGTTCCGTCTACATTCTGTGTTAAATTACGTTTACGCTACATAAAGTGTTAAATTACGCTACATTAAGTTTTTATCTTATGGATAAATTCTTTTCCATTAAATAGTTATAGCCGTTTGTAATCGCTACATTCATTTTGATTTACCCTGTATTTGCGATGATCAAACTTGCCTTTTTTCTGTATATTAATTTTGGGTTGTTTTCACTGTCTAACAACATACACTGTAAAAAGTAGACAAATGTTTCAGAATCTAGGAAAATATAATATAACCACGTACGAAAGTGTAAAATAATCTCGTCCGAGTTATCGATTTTCGGAACGTTTTAGAGTAGTTTTAATAATTTATTAATCAGGTTTTCTCGACTTGAAATATAGGTTTTCTGATGATATGAATTCTCAAACAAGCATTTTCATGTTCAACAAACATGTTTCACAGATAAACATGATAAATTAACAGTATTAACCCTAATATTAAAATTAATATTATTGTGGTACTCTTGCATGTACAAATTCACTTACGCAGTTGAAAATGGTTTTGAGAAAACTGATAATTACACTTTAAAAGCTATTCGGAAACTTTTTCCGAGCATTAGTGACAGCAAAAGAAACTTCGTTTTTATAATTGTTTTTTCAATCTCTAAAATATATTGGTTATGGAGGTTTTACAAGATAAAGAACACTTTTCGGAATCGTAGGTAACTTGGAATATGTTACTGTATATTTTCGTACGGGTCATTAATTAATCCGATTTAAAATTTTTGATTAATTTTTTTAATATCCTTTTTATGTGTTTTTTAAAGTTTTTTTTATGTTTGGAAGCGATTTTTTATGTTATTAAAATGAATCTATTTTCAATATTTTAGCCTATTATAGGGTAGTTTCAAATGACGTCACAAATGGATCTTTGGAGGGAAGTTGTGATTGGTAGCTGAGAGGATTGTTGTCACGGCTAGAGGTCAACCGGGCAGTTGTGATTGGTGGATGAGAAGGTAATCAGCTCAATGCAACTTCCCAGTAGTAAATTTTGTCCTCTTTTCAATAAAAAATATTCTGAATTCGAACAGTGAATTTTTCGCGATTTTGTTTTATACGATGTTTAGAGTTTTTTCATGTACGTGATGTCATTTATGTATTTGATTTCAGAAATTCGTAACGGTAACTTACTGTATTTTTATGTCAAAACAAAACAGCCAAAAAAAGCGTCATTTTTTTTCTGTTTCAAAAGTTAACGATAATTCTTAATGTTAAAGGTCCTTGATTTAATTTCAAAGGGGGAGGGGGATGTCCGGTCGTAATTTAAAACGTTGAGTGCCATGTGTACCGCCGACGGTCACATTTTATTTTTATTAGAGTGCCGTGTGTACCACCGGCGTTGGCGGTCATATGTAAATCTAAATTTAAAGAATATAAATTTTGATTGCACTCCAGTAACATACATTACTGTTGTTCTATGGCACCTAGATAAAGCATTTTTTAAAAATAATTTTTAATCTTATATTTCAGATAAGTATAGAAGGAATAAAAAACATATTTTGGTTACAACTTAAAATTTTATTTCTTCACTTTCACTTTTATCAGACTTTTTACGTTTTTCATTAAAAAAAAAAAAAAAAAAAAAAAAACTTGGATCTATTTTATTTACCCATCATTGTAGGGTAAGTCTTGTAATCGTTTTGAAAATCGAAAAAATTTTTTTTGACGGATTTACACGTTTCAGACACTGGAGATTCCGAAAAACATATTTTTAGAAAATTTTTTTTGCCGTCCGTCTGTGTGTCAGTGTGTCTGTGTGTCTGTGTGTCTGTAAACGCTCTATCTCCTGAAAAAATTAAGATAGAAACTTGCAATTTGGTATGTACTTAGTATGTAATAATGGGAAGAAGCCTATTTCATTTCAATAACCTCGATTAACCGGAACTATTTTTTTCGGACTCTCGAAATATTCGTTCTGATAAAGGTATATAAAAATTTTCGAAATTGTTTATTTTAAGAAATGAATATAAAAGACAATAAAAAAACATAAATTTTGCATGAAGCATGAAGTCGATCGGATAATGAGTTGCCGAGATATTTGGAATCCTATTTACCACACTCTTCGATTTTTCATGACCCTGTATTTCATCCAAATTTCACTTCAAAGATATATTTTAATTGGAAATTTGACGCTTAATCAGATGCAATAAACCGCTAGTTAATAGGATTATTATTTTTGGAGTTATAATGATGTTTCTTTCAAGCAATTCAGTAATCGAGCCTTTAAAGTTTGTGACGTCATCAAGCCACGATTTTATTTGAATTGCAATGCATTTTATAAGTAGTTTACACATTTTTATTTTAATATTTTACATTATGCATATCCATGATGGGTAAGTATTACGGTGGCCCCCAACGACTAGTTTATTACTAATTCTGGTTATGACTTAAATAAAAACAATATTGGTACCGTTATAAATTGAAAAATTTAAAAATTCTATATATATATATATATATAAATTACTTGCGTGACAGCCGGTGGTCCATAAAACAGATTTTTTATAAATTTTACTTACACTTGTAATAAATATCACTAAAGTTATTAGTTTATCACTAAATGTCATAACAGGGTGGTTACAGATCAGGGAAAAAACACAGTCGAAAAAAGGGAATGTATCAGTATTTTCTTATAGGAAAATTCAACTTACTTATCGTTGAAATAAACAATACGAATTTTTCCATACGAAAATACTGGTGTTTCCTCTTTTTTAGACTGTGTTTTTCCCTGATCTGTCGCAACCTTGAATAATGCAGTGATGGAACAGTAGCGCAGCAGAGATCAATTGACACCATTAAATTTAAATTGTACTCTTTGTCTTATTTAAGGACAGAGTTTCAGAAATTCTTTAAGGCAAAGAATACTATTAAAATTTAGTGGTGAGAATCGCCCAGCTGTTCCATCGCTGAATAATGGCATCCTATTAAAGCTTAATTCATATATATGGTGGCACTCAAATCGCCTTCTATACGGCGTGAAGAAAAGATATTGCAGCGCCACGTCTGCTATATGGTGCCGTAGGCAGCGGGGACAAGTGACGGAGTTTTATTCGGAAAGAGGCCTGTTTAGAAAAGAATGGGTGCCGAAAATGGCTGTTTTTATCGAAACCGCAAAAGAAAATAGCAAAAGATAATCCCAGACAACGAAATATTCCGATTTTCATTCATCCTCAAAAATTAAGACAACTATTGGAAGTATCGATTCGAAATTCACAGAATGTACGTAGTTTACTTTTCTGATTGCAAAAATGCAAATTTTCTGAAAATTGGACGAAAACTTTTCTTAATTTTGGCCAAACACTAACCCGCTTTGATTCAAATGACACAGACATTTGAGGAGGTGGAATTGAATTTACTTCCGCTTCGGGGTCCGTCTCTCTATTTAATTTCCGAAAGATTAAAGGATTTCCAGAGGAACGGTTTCGTGCAACGATTTTTAGAGTGATTTCGCTTTTCGCGCTATTTTTTGATGGGACCAGGCAACGGCGGGTGGATCAGTTAGTTGAAAATAAAACTAAATTAACTATATCGGTCTAGAAGATTGAAACCGGATTTCGTTTGCTGATATTGAAAAATCCCTGTAAATAGCGAAAAAACGCTAAAAGGCGCATAAAATATTGCTAAAATTTCAAAAATCGCATAAAACAAAGTTTACTATATGGGGGTAAAAGATCAAAACAGCATTCCTTTTAGGAATATCGGAAAATTGCCGCAGAACGCGAATAACTCTAAAAAAAATAAAAAAATCACTGTATAAGAATTCTGAATAAACTTTATTGAAAAGAGGACTAAATTTACTATATTGGGCTTAAAACCGGATTCCTTTTACTAATGTAGGAAAATCGCTGCGAAACGCAGAAAATAACCGGCTAAAAATCGGATAAAAATAGCAGAGGACAAAATACACTACAGTGGGATAAAATATTGTAACCGGAATTCTTTTAAGAATGTAAAATATCGTCGCGAAATGCGAAGAAACGCTGAAAATCGCATTAAAAATCCCAAAACTTCAGAAATCGATTAGGACAAAATTTATTATGTTAGGCTAAAAGTTTGAAACTAAAAACATTTTACGAATGTCCAAAAATCACCACGGAAAGCGAAAAAATGCTAAGAATCACATTGAGAATAGCATTAAAAATCGCAAAAAATTGAAAAAAGTGCAGGACAAAATTTATTATAATAGGCTAACCGTTTGAAAACGAATCCATTTTACAAATGTCAAAAAATCGCTAATCGCATTAAAAATCTCTAAAAGATGAAATGTTGTAGAAGACAAAATTTATTATATTAGGCTAAAAGTTTGTATCCGAATTCCTTGCACGAATGTCAAAAACTCGCCGTGGTACGCAAAAAAAAAAAAAAAAAAAAAAAAAAAAAAAAAAAAAAAAAAAACGATAAATATCACTAAAATTTCAAATATCACATAGAACAAAATTTGCTACAGTAGGCTAACAGTTTGAAACCGAATTCCTTTTATGAATTTTAAAAAATCGCCACGAAACGCGAAAAAACGCTAAAAATCGCGTCCAGAATCGCATTAAAAATCGCAAAAAAATCAAAAATTGCAGAGGACAAAATTTACTAGGCTAAATTACGTTACTACGTTAGGCTAAAAGTTTGAAACCGAATTCCTTTTACCGATGTAAAAAAAAATGCTGCAAAAAAAAAAAAAAAAAAAAAAAAAAAAAAAACGTTTAAAGAAATTTGCGAAAAGTTCAAAAATCACTGTATGAATTTCAAATAAACTTTATTGAAAATAGAACAAAATTTGCTGCTAAAAGATTGAAACTGAATTCCTTTTTCTAATGTCGAAAAATCGCCGCAATACGTGAAGAAACGCTAAAAATCTCATAAAATAATTAAAAAAAATTACTATGCATTTCTATGCATTTCTATGCATAAGCTGTCAAAAAATTTTTTTGAGAAAAATGCATTTGAAAAACATCATAATATGTTATTTTTATTACTTATACTTTATAAGATATATGAAAATATCCCTTCTGTCAATTGTATGACAATATATTCATATTTGTTAAATTTTAACAATCAATTTTATTGCAAAAAAAAAAACCGTATTTCTGACTTTTTCAAAGTTCATCTTCCCTTTAATGTAAGCATATATATATATTTTTTGAAAATAAATCTCTTAAATAAATATCGAGAAGAATAAAAAGGCATCGAGTAATTCATTAATTCATGATGGAAGACCCGTAGTCATTATTCTGAAAGAATTTTAATGATCTTCGTCAGTGTTCTTCTTTGTAATTTGAAAAGATGTTTAATGTCCAATTAAATTGATGTTATGTAAAATTGCATTTATTTAGAAGATGGATCAAAATGAATTGTGCTCTTTTTAAGACTTCTAGAGTTCTTCCTTGTTTAGTGGATTATATTCTATTAAGTACAAAAATAAAAGTGTTTCAGTCGAATTAATAGGATGAAAATAAAATACTTAAGTAAGAAACAGACTGCTTTAGAATTGCATTTTGTGAACAATTTTTTTTTCAAACATATTAAATAAAGCTTAAAAAATTATTTTATGTGTTTAAATGTAGTAGGTTGATTCCTTTAAAAATCGATCTATTGCAATCACTTTGTTTATATCTACTATACTAATAAAGAAAATATGCCTCAGTGTATGTGTGTGCGCAATGTTAAGGAAATCTATCGCACCTAGAGGCCTGCAAATTTAATTTCGTTGAGATAAAGACACGTTCAAATGCATTTGAGTCACAGATTTTTAATTTTTTTGATTCAATTTTAACAGCCAGATATAGTAAATTTTGTCCTCTTTTAAACAACCTTTATGCAGAATTCATACAGTGATTTTTGAATTTTTCACGATTTTTTAAAGAAAAGTCTCCATTTCACCGAAAATGAGAAGTTTGTTTTTTATCTACCTATATTTATTTGATACCTTATCCACCCAATCTTTTATTTTATGCCCCAGTATGGAGAAGACTGTCGGGAGTCGATTAAAAAAGTAAAAATATATTAATAATTTGACTTCATATGAATTTAAATTAAAAAAATAATAATAAAAGAAAAGTTTTTGACTACCAAATGAAGTTTCGAGAGAGGAATGCCAAAGGTTACCTTTAATCGTCAAAAAGCTTATTGTTTTGGCTACAGTGTTCCTTCGTAAGTGATTATCTCATATGACTTTACGGCAGTCTAAATTTTCAAGTTAGTTTTCTTTTCTTTCTTTTCTGCGAAGACATTTTAAATTGTTTATTTTTAAAAAGTTATGTTATCGATTTCAAAATGCGAGATATATTTAAACTAATCCCGGCAGACGGAAGGTTTTTTTTTTTTTTAAATCAGGGAGGGTGTGCCCGGTTATAATGTGCAATATATATAAAGAAAACTGTCCTAAAATGAGATACCCTAAGGTAAATATGCTTCTATTCATACAAATATGTTCTCATGACCTTTATTTTTTTACAAACTAACTTTGCGAAGTATATACAATGCAATGGTGTCTTTTAAAAAGTCACAACGTCATAAAAATTATTTATATAAAATGCTGCACTCTGTCATTTTATCACAAATAATTTTTTTTGCACACTAAGAAACACCGTCACATTCACTATGTATCTACTTTGAACAATTAACAAATTTCATCCACTTCTCCTTCGGTCTTGAATGACTGAATAAATCATTGTAATAAAGACAGGCTTCATCATTGGATGTAACAAAGCGAATGTCAGGTTTCCCTGGCAGCTGCAAGACTTAAAACTATTCTTAAGGGATTATCTTATTGTATATGTATCTGCTGTGTACTGTTAAAGGCTTTCTTAAGAAAAATCTTAATCCGTGGGGAGCGACCTGAATGTGAGTGGAAGGAATGTTTATTATCGTGGAAGAAGTGTTTCCTTTGTGATTGCAAAGGTATAGATAAGACAGATATTTCACCCATTATTTAGGAAGACAGAACCATCAAGAGGGGATTAAGTGTTGTCAAGGAACCCTTTGGAACAGGGGAGGAGCCCCGTAGAGAGAGGGGGTTCTCTGGTGAGTGACGAGAGAGTGAAGTTAGTTTTAACGTAGGAGCGAAGCCGAAAGGTCGAAGAGAGAATGATCTCTGAGACCGGTGTATAGTTGGAGCGTAGGATTGAAACGTGTTGGTTGTTCAGAGAGGAGCTCTGGGCACATGTATGGAACGAGATCTCTTGAAAGGAAGAGAGAAAGCGGGTGTGAGATTAATAGAAATATCGGTTCTGAGTGAATTAACGTAGCCTAGCGGTACACAGAAAGTAGTTTTCTGTATTTTTTTGATTTAATGTTGAACCGGATAAGCTACATCCGAGTTCTAAGTGTAAATATTGTAAATAAAGTGTTAGTTTAAGTTTAATTGAAAGAGTTAGGTTCCTGTGTTTAATATACATCACGTAACGTGTCCGATATCACGCATTCATATCGGTGGTGGCAGCATATCAAAGACCGGATTATACTTCGAAGTTGTGTGGACGGAGAGGGGAATCCGACAGCGAATATTCTTCTTAGTCTGTGGAGCTGTACGTCTTGAGTGTTAATTATGTTACTCAGCAGCTTTTGCTTTCTCTTCGGTAATATTAGGACTGCTAGTCAGAACTTCCACACCTTCTTGCTTCCTTTTTTCAGAGGATGATCTAACAATAAGTGCACAAGCAAGTGGAGATACATCAAGTTGCTTGATAAATGAAGATGAACTTGAAGATGCTGCCGGTTGAAAAGATACACAAGTCTTCGGAGTATCGTAAACAGATGTTGTCGGCTCTGGAAATGGCGGAAGTGATATCGAAACTGAAAATTGACGGAGTAGGTCCTGATAAGATGTTATCTGTAGAACTTGTGTTGCTGTGTTGCCGTTCTTATTTTTCGGTGGACTTTCTGTCACAACGGAATCACAGAAAACATGATCGAGAAAGGTGTCTGGCGCCATGTCATTTTACCTACAATCACCATATTGTATATACAAAGGCAGTATTCGAGATCACATGCATTTACAGAAATTAATCTAAAAAGGCATAAGTACTCACCTTATACTTCAGATATGTAATCACTGAAATGAAACAGACCTAAAATAGTCCCAATAAATTTTTGACGTTATAATCATTATATTTGTTGTTTATCGTTATAATGCGGTGCTTATCGTTGCCAATCGATTCCGCAACATAACTGAGTATCGTTAAGGGCTGGCCTCTAGCGACAATATTAAGAAACATAAGGTATGTCATTTTAGCTAAGTATGTCATTTTGGGAGAGCTTCCCCTATTTATATATAATGCAAAATTTGTCATTCCGCTAACATTCGAAATACTGAGCCAATTCGAGCCTAATTGGAGCAACGTATTAATCTTGTAAGTATGTGGGATGAGTTCGATAATCAAGTATGTAGCTCTTATAGTTTGTTTACAGGGACATACGAAAGAATCCCGTTACGTTATGGATGGTAAAGAAAAATCTTTTGTGGTGTATTTTAACGATGTTAGATTGTACAAGTCCTTCCGGCGAAGAGTAGTTTTTTTTTCTTTTTTTTTAAAGAAAAGTATTTTAGATGAGTTCGTTAATCCTAAATATTCGGTAATTAGTTCGATAATAACGGTCTTTTGAAAGTCCGAATTACATGGCGAATGTGGAAATATTTTCCATTCATTATTAATGCATGTTAAAATTCTTCAATATCAATAAAATTTTTAGACGTTGATTACTTTGTTACGCGATATAATTAAGAAATTTTCGATTACATTTACTGAATGGTTTGAGTTCGAAACTCGTTTGAGCAATGGAAATATAATATGGACAATGGGCGATTTTCAACATTTAACATGTTTGAAACCTCATATTCATTCAATTACATTTGGTAATCAAATTAAAAATTTCCCTACAAATTACCTTTCTTGTCAAACGCGAATTTAGAAAGAGCAAGAACAATTAGTTTCATTTGTATTAAATCTGATGTACATTCTTTAAACAAAGGACTCAACATAATCTTCCGACTGAGCTGGAAGTACTAGTTTTATCTATATTATAAAGCAAAAACATGTCCCTAAGTAACGCTGACGTGATATTAACGGTGGCAACATGTGGGCAATAAATTTCGCTTTAACAGCAATTTTTTTTTTTAAACTTCTAAGCATTATACAATTTCAATTTTTACACCGTCGAATAGGAAAAGAAATGTTCTTTCAAATGCAATTTGTTTAGAAACTTTCTATCAATTTACTGGTTTTTTATGTTTTTTAAAATAATTTTCAAGCATGATAAAAAAAAATCTATATCACGTGCAGCATGATTACGAAAGATTAATTTGTTTGCACTTAAAACAAATATAAATAGTTCAGCATTTGCTTTTGGCTAAAATTCCATGTCGAAATTTAAAACTTTATCAATAAATAAATAATATAATAAAATAATATAAATAAAACGCAAATTAACCGATATATAATCGAAATAACACTGCAATAATCAGAATGAAAAAAGCTACTGTAATTGGTGAAATCTATGGCGATTTCTTTTGGCTATTTAGTCCATCCATGTGACTGATGCGAAAGTGCTGTTTTAAAAAATGAAAACAAAATATTTGAATACATAATTGGTATTTTTCTTATAAAATGGATTTTTGGTGTTGTTACACTGTTAAAAATTGGCAGCAAACTGTCCAGTCATTTGACCGTTTTTGTAGAAAACTGTTACATAACCGTAATTTAACTATATTCTGACTATAAAATGAGCAATAATACGGTCAGAATATAGTTCAATCACGGTTTTGTAACCGTTCTCTACAAAAACGGTCAAATGACTGGACTTTGTTACCAATTTTTAACAGTGTAGTGAGCAATTCAAACAGCATATAAATGTGTGTGTGTGTGTGTGTTGAACGTAAAAAAAAAATATATATTGCAGTTTGCAATTAAAAATGGTTTTCACATTTGTTCTGTAACCTGGGTGAGCCAGGGGATCCAGGTTGGATCCCCTGGTTTTGTTAAAATTCAAATTGTTAGGCACATATGTAATTCTCGTTACTATATTACATGGGGAAAAAAATAGTAAACGTATATTAGAATTCTGATATGCATATATGTAGCTGTTATAAACACGTGGGCATGTCTTAATTATCCTCTTTAATAAAAAGCTATGTGTTGCTGACGCCTGGGTTTTTTGCTAATCGTTGCCACAGATTAATCTCGGAAAATGAAACAATTGAAGTTACTGAAAAAATTAATAGCTCGAAAAGTATTTGTCAGAAAATTGTTACACAAACTGCGTTAGAAAGGTAAAAAAATGTATTTTTCTTGATATAAATTTCAAATCTAATGATTATGCCGTTTTTTAAATATTGAATTTCAAAAATTACCAAATTTCACAATGGAGTACCATAGCAAAATCTTCACGCGTAAAAAGATAATGATAACGGGATTGTGTCCTGACGTATATATACAGACTATAGCACGAGTCAAAAATTATAGTAGCCTTATTATTCATTTAAAATATAAAAGTGAATTGCGATGTCGCGAGTGCATGATTTTTATTTAATTCTCGATGAGTAGCATATTTTCGTCCACCTCAGTGTGGCATATCATTTTCATTATATTTGAAGTATTGTAAATTGTAACTTCATTCAAATCCAATTTGAATCCAACGGAACTGATTTTTCCGTTTAACACCATATAGACACCATAGACACCATAATTTAACACAATTATTCATTTTTTTAATGCTGACCTATTCCATAATCAAGTCTACAGAGAATTGGCCTAATTTGTCCTTAATACCCCAAATTTTGTCTGACACATTAAAAACGTAATAACGCAATAGCGTTCGTATCGTTTTCAGAAATGAAGAAGGACATTCCAAGTAAAGATCCATAGGGTCAAATTCAAAGTCAATATTTCACCTGATTAAAGGTGCGTTAAGAGAAATTGACCAGCGTAGCGGGCTTAGCTTGCTAGTAATTTATATTAGATATAATTTATTTTTTACGTAGGAATTTCTTCATTGTGAAAGTAGAAACTATTTAATATAAACACATTTTTTATGAACACTTTCAAATGGGTATTGAAAAAACCCCTGAAAAACTGATCAAATCACGGTAAAAAAAAAAAAAAAAAAAAAACCTGTAATTATTCTCCTAATTGAACTTCTTCATCAGTGTCATTCTTTGTAATTTGAGAAGGTGTGCAATGCCCAACTAAATTGACATTTCCTAGAAAAAAACTCGGCAATGGTATTTTTTCAGAAGATGGGCGAAAATTAATCTCCCTTTTTTTTAACACTTTCCAACCTCGTTGAAAAGTGTTTATAATTTCGGTTTGTCTGTCCGTGCTCTAACTCATGTAAATATGTTCGGATTGTCCTGAAATTTTTGTATGTTATTGTCGTTTATCACAGCATATTCCCTATTGCAAATGAAGTGTGTAGCACTTATATTTTTATTACAGGGACAGTCAAAAGTATACCGTTACATTACAGTCAATGGGAAATAATTGTTTCAAGTGCATTTTAATGATGGTACGCCATTTGAAGCATGATGAAATCGATATATAATTATGAAGCGCATTAAAATATGCTTTTTATAGAAAAGTGTGTTTTAAAGCATTTATTATTTACTTATAGGGTCACACAAAAGAATTCTGTTACACATTGTGCTACGGGGGAAAATCGTTTGCAGTGTAATTTAATGATGTTTCACTATTTCAATCATAATAAAAATTATATGCCTTACTGAGATGTACTATAAATTAATCACTTAAAAGTAAGGTGTGCATTGCGTTTATCGTTCATTTACAGGGTCACACAAAAGAATTCTGTTGCACATTGTTCTACGGGGAAAAATCGTTTCAAGTGTAATTTAATGATGTTTCACCATTTGAATCATAATGAAATTTATAAGCATTACTATAAATTGCTCACTTAAAAGTATGGTGTGCATTGTATTTATCGTTCATCTACAGGGACACACAAAAGATATCGATTACAGAATACGTGCGATAATTACAGTCTATGTGTGATCAGTGCGTTTTCAAGTTTGGTTTGCGTTTTTAACATTACCTAAATTCTTTCATATTACGTGGTGTGTATAAATTCGATTGATCATATACAGGGCTACACAAGGGAATTGATAAGTATTACAGACTATGGAAGTGAATTGCTTAAGGGTAGTTTTTAATTGTGTTACGCATTTTCTTGCTGAACTATATTTAGTAGATTAATATAAGTTTGTAGAATATAAATAAATTCATATACAGGGGTACACAAAGTACAAAATATGTTATCGTATACGGTTGGTAATTGCTAGAAGTGAGTTTTAAGTTGCCTTTAGCCTTTTTTTTAAACTTGAATTAAATTTTAGCTTAATATGTGGATAGTGTTTGGATAATATACAGGGCTGTACAAAATATTTCGAGTGCATTTCCATCGATTGATGAAAATTGCAAAATGTGAATTTTCTAACTGAACTAAATTTTGTCATGCTATGTATTATATATCCAAATCTACAGATCATATACAGGGCTGCACAAAATAATTCGACCACATTTTTTTACAATGAGAGGAAATTTTGAAAACTGTATTTTTCAATGTGGTATATGTTTTCTATAAACTGTTTACTTACATATCTTATTTTACCCTCTTTAACGGTGAATTTTCGTTACAGTTTTCAGGATGAGTTGGAAAGTGTTTCATAATCTATGCTTGACGCATGATATTTCGTTCTTGTTCTAAGATTGCTGAATGTTTTCCTTGTTAACATAATTGTATCACTAAATTGTATGTAATTGTTTACATAGCTATGTGAAAGTAAAATATTTAAGTATGAAAGACTAACTTTGTAAATAGAATTACTTTTTCAGAACAATTATATTTTGAAGCCGATTAATCAAAGCCTATGAATATATATATATATATATTTTATTTAGAAACATATTTTATTTTGTTGAAATGAGTATTTCTAGTTACACGCTTAATTCTGATTATTGTACCAAGCGATTTAAAAAAAATATATATGTTAGAATACTGATATCCTTATCTCATGCTTTTAAAGACAGAAAAAAGGATTATAATAAACATTAAATGCAATTTATTTCTTTACCTCTTTTCCCTATTACAATAGAAATTATATAATGTAAATACCATTTTTATTAGAAAGGTTTTTCAATGAATACTTAAAGGAGTCTTGAATAATTAAATATAGCTACACGATTAATTCTGATTATTGTATTAATCCTTTTTTTTAAATATGTTAGAATGTTGATATCTATATCTACAACTTAAAAAAAATTCTGATCATAATACAAATTAAGTATAATTTTTTTCTATTCCTTTTTTCTCTTAAAAGTAGAAATTATTGAAATCAAATACTATTTTTTAGGACGATTCTTTAATGAAGAATGAAAAATGCACTGAAAAATTCATCAATTCACGATAAAAGATTTATAATCAATATTCTAAAAGAATTTTAATGATCTTCCTCAGTTTTCTTTTTGGTAATTTGAAAAAAATGTTTGATGCCCAACAAAGCTGATGTTATTTAAAACGGCACTTAGCGAAAAGATAAGTCAAAATGAATTTTGTTCTTTTTAAGACTTGTACAGTTCTTCCTTTTTGTATACTATTAAGTACAAATTAAAAGTGTTTCAGTCGAATTAATAGGAGGAAACTATAATATTTAGCTAAGAAGTATATTATTTAAAAATTGTATTTCGAGATTAATTTTTTTCAAACTTATCAAATAAAGCTTAAAAACTATTTTATGTGGTAAAATGTTTTTTTTTTTTTTTTTTTTTAAATTACTTAACTTTAAATACCTTGTTTTTATGAAGAGTTTTCTATGAGTATTGAAAAGAAAATATTGAAACATGTATTATTTTACTGAAAAAGAAAAAAAGCAACCTGCAATTATTATTATAAAAGATTAAAAAAACTTCCTAAAACACAAGAACAGTTTTCTTTAGTAATAATGTATATTAAATATGATTTATCGTTTACGTAGTACTTTCTTTATATATAAAGAGTTGAAATTATTTAATTTAAATACCTTGTTTTACTTAGTTTTCAATGAATGTACAAAATAATATAGAGAAACTCATTAATTCACGCAAAAAAAAAAAAAAAAAGAAAAGAAAAGATAAAACTGCAATTATTATTCTAAAAGATTAATGATCTTCACCCTTCTTCTTCTAGGTAATTTAGAAAGATGCGCGATGCTCGACTAAATTGATGTTATTTAAAATGACTTTTATTGAGAAGATGGGACAAAACGAATTTCGTTATTTTTAAAACTGCCAGAGTTCTTTCCTTTTCAGTCGATTGTATTCGTTTTAAGTGAAAAATAAAGATTTTTCCATTCGATATTGTTGAATGAAAATATAATATCTAAGTAAGATACAGATTGCTTTAGAATTCCATTTTGAAGACAAATTTTTTTTCGAGCATATTAAATAAAGATTTCGAATGAAAACTAACTGAAATGTATTTTATTTTGTAGATATGAATCCTTTTGGAAAAAAGATGTCAGAACTAACTTTTCTGATTTTCTAACAATGCTGATTTCAATATATACACATTGAAAAAAAAAAAAGACAAACTTTTTTAATTTACGAAAATATAATATAACCAAAAACGAAAATATATAACCTTTTCCTAGATACCCATAATTCAGAAAAGCATGTTTTATCTTTAGAAACCTCAGAAACCAATATATTTTCGATATTTAAGAAGCTACTTCACTCAGGCGAAAACACCTGCTCGCTTATGTTAATATGATACTACGGAGAAAATAATGTACGCTATCTCGTTTCGCATTTTTATACTTTTGCATGACTTTTTTGCATTGGATAGCTGAGGTCACTCTCTATGCACGCTCCTTTCTACTTTTTCGATTTTTGTTGCAGTTTTTTATATTGAATATACTTTTACTTTCGAAACCGGTTCCGAAACTGAACGTATCTTAATAAAAATATTTGTAATCAAAATCGAAAAAGTACAAAGGAACGTGCATACACTGTAAAAAATGACCAATGTTTCTTATTTTATGAAAATATACTATAACCACGAACGAAAATATAATATAATCTTCTGAGTTATTCGAAATTCTGAATAGCGTGTTCCATTGTTTTTTGAATCCCCAGAAACCAATACATTTCCAAAATTTAAAGAATTATTTATAAAAACAAAGTATATTTCGCTGCCCCTATTTTTCGGAAACGTTTCCGAAAGATTTTTATAGTGTATTAATTAGTGTCCTCAGCCTAGAATACCTGTTTTTCGAATGCTATCAATTCTCAAGTAAACATTTTCATGCTCAAAAAATATGTATAACAGACAAACATGCAAAATTAACAGCGTGAACAATAACATTCAAATTAAGATTATTTCTTTACTCTTTCACGTATAAATTAACTTATGCGGCTGAAAACGTTTACTTGAGAATGGATGACATTCGAAAAACAGGTATTCCAGGCTGAGGACACTAATTAATACACTATAAATATCTTTCGGAAACGTTTTTGAAAAATACGGGCAGCGAAAAATACTTTGTTTTTATAAATAATTCTTCAAATTTTGGAAATGCGTTGGTTTCTGGGGATTCAAAAGACAATGGAACACGCTATTCGGAATTTCTGATAACTCAGAAGATTATATTATATTTTTGTTCGTGGTTATAGTATATTTTCATAAAATAAGAAACACTGGTCATTTTTTACAGTGTAGAGATTGACCTCTGCTATCCAATGCAAAAACAGTCATTTAAAAATATGGAAATGGGAACGAGGTAGCGTAAATTATTGCCCCCATAGGATTAACATTAGCGAGCGGGTGTTTTCGCCGAGTGAAGTAGTCTCTTAAAGAAGTATTTATATAAAAACAGCGTTACTTTTGTTGATACAGATTTTCGGAAACGTTTCGGAGTTGTTTTTAGAGAGTATTAATCAGTTTTATCGAACTGGAATATCTGTTTTTAGAATACTATTAATTCTCAATTAAACATTTTCAGCTGTGTGACTGAATTTATACATGCAAGAGTAATAAAATAATATTAATTTTAATGTTAACGCTGTTAATTTATCCTGTTTATCTATAAAACATGTCTGTAAAATATTCCCTGAGTATGAAAATATTTACTTAAGAATTGATAGCAACCTAAAATCTTATATTTCGGTTTGAGAAAACTGATTAATACGCTATAAATCTAATCGGAAATGTTTCTGAAAATCGGTGGCAGTAGAAGAAACATTGTTCTATTAAATTATTTTTTCAAATCTCGAAAATAGATTAATTTCTGAGCTTTGTAAAGATAAAGAACGCTTCTCGGAATCGTGGGTAACTCGGAAGAGGTTATTGTATATTTTCGTCCGTGGATACATTATATTTTCCTAGATTAAAAATCATTTGTCTTTTTCTACACTGCAGTTAGTATAGACACAAAAATGTTTTTCTAAGTAATAATACATGTTAAATATGATTTATTTGATTACTGTATTTTAATTTATAAGTTTAATTTTAAAAGTATAAATTATTTAATGCAAATACACTTTTATTGAGTACACTTCGATGAATATCGGAAGACTCGGTCATTTATTATAAAGACCACTGACTGTTATTCTACAATAACTTTGATGATGTTATTGCTTGATGTGTATCTCATGTTGTGTGTTGTGTTCCTTGGGGTAGAAGTTGTTTACTTCCCTCTACATTTATGTAATTTAAAACAATATTAACAGAGAAGGTAGTCCAAATGATTTTCTTCGCGTTTAGCAGGATTATTAGAGTTTTGTTGAGAGTAGAATTTGTTCAATTGAAATTATCTTCTAAATTATAAAAGTGTTTTCCATTGATATTGTTACACATAAAGAAAGCATTTTCACAACAAATAAAAACAACAAATAAAATTGATTATTAGAGAATCATACTATTTTATAGTAACTGATTTTTTACTTTCTTCTATGCACAAGAAGAAAGTATTGGATTCGGGAAAAATTTGGACTTCTGATTTTAAACATCCTGAACACGATGTCAAATTTTTTGGAAAATTTCTGTTTGTGAGTCTGTCTGTATGTGACACGAATGTTGTGGACTCTCTAATTCCGGAACTACTCCACGGAATTGTATAAAACTTCATATTCATTTAAACCTTGACATAAGTTGGTGCTGATTAGGTTATGGTCTATATCGCCCAAAAGGTGGCGATACTATGCTGCATTTTTCACGATTTATAAAATAGCTATATCTCAACAGCACGGAATTTAATCAAACTTCATAGTATGTTAGACCTTGACATATATAGATGCTGATAAGTTTTGGGTGTATATCACTCAACTAGTAGCGCTACTATGATGTATTTTTCATGATTTCTGCGATGGCTATATCACGAAAACTAATTCACAGAATTTCATCACATATTCTGCTAGACATTGACATAAATAGATGCTTATTTAATTTTGATTTTGATCAATCGACAGGGGGTTCTTATATCCTGTAATTTGGGAAACATTCCTAATCTTGTTCACAAGCAGAGAAATGATCTACACCTACACCTACACCAAATTTTATCGGCAATTATTTCTTTGGGGTAGACTTTACGGTTCGAAGGTACTATACAAGAGCACGCTTGAAGGAAAAGATGCCTCTCAACTGTTAGGATTCCTTTGTGTCATTTCGTTTCAATTTTTCATCTCGTCCTTTGAGTTAGAAGTAAAACTAATGCAATAGTCGTTTTCAACATACAGCAGACGTATAAAAGTTGGAAAATTATACAACGTATTTTATACCAGTACGATTTGTCCACAAATACTTTACTTTTCTACTTGAAATGGAATGTGTCAGCCGATATTTTTCTCGTGTCTATGAAAAATTACTTTCCCAAATTTTCAAATCACATACAGCTTTAAACCGTCCATGGATATACAAAAATACATAAATAGAACGATATCAAGCTACATTCATTGATTCACAAGCAGTTTTCTTTTTCCACGTTATGGGAAAACCTATCAGTAATCCTGGCAATTCTAGATATCATGAGGATTATATACTATTCTCAAATTGCACGGATTTTTGTTTCACCGTCAGTGATGTATCTGGTTATATAGCACGTATATCCTTTAAGCCTTACTCTTCTTGCATTTGTTGCTCCTAGTGTAAGTTATCATATTGTTTTATTTATTTCTTGCAAAACCATCACATTTGAAAAACGTATGAGTTCTAGACATTCCTAAACTTGTGTAGCCGTCACCGTTGCATTAAATAGTTTACCCAACATGCTATCGCATAATAAATAAGTAATGTATATACAGGGTTAGCGAAAAAATAAGTTACCCACTTCAGATGTCTCTTGAGGTACAGAGTACAGATAATTAAAATGATGCGCTTGCCTTTTGTTAAATAGAAATTACTATTGCAAAAAATCATCGAAAGATGGCGCTGTAAAATTCAAATAAGTGTTTAGTAAGCTTATATAATTTAATGCCTAATACGACTTCACATAAATGTTTAACATACTTATAATAAATGCTCAGCATGATCTGCCTTCATTATTAACAACACGCTGTAATCGCAGAATTATTTTCCCTATAACTAAGTGCAGTAAGTGCATAACAAATATCCAAAAGACATGGTGACGAATGTTTTCTTTCGTAGCTGTACCGATACATTTATCGGTCAATGTTTTAGCTAAAAAGTTTTATTTAACATATAACAGCAAATAGTTTGGATAATCTGTAGCTGAAGTTTAATTCAATTCGGAGCAGTTGAACGACCTCTGGAGCCCTTTGAAATGGATGGCTTGCTAACCCTGTGGTGCAACGTATATAGATAAATAATGTAAAAATTATAGTAAGTAATAAAATAAACCATGCTGTTTATACAAGAATGTTAACAATGAGGGCATTTTTTTTCTTCAAACGACTCTTCTATGGCATTTTTTAACCACAGTATATCTGCCTCAAAATAACGATTGCTGTTAAAGTTTGGTGGTGGTGTATATCTTAGTACCCTTTATCTTCCTTTATCAGCATTTTTTTTCGTTACAATCGGCATGTGGCGCTTCCTGAGTATTCTATGTGAGATTTAAACAGTTTATTCCGCCAACTTAAGACCCCCGATTTTTTTATATTTAAAAATGATATGCAGTTTCATTATTCAGAATAACTAAGATCTGAAAGGACAACAGACGAAAATGTGCAAGAGGAGTTGATTTTGAGATAAAACTTGGCGACATTGGTGTTGGAATTCAATCTATAGCATTATTAGGTGCGTTCGTAATTATATAAATACGTAGCACCTATAGTCGTCGCTTGGTCCGTCCGTCTGTCCGTCCGTCTGTCTGTCTGTCTGTCCGTCTGTCTGTCCGCCCGTCTGTCTGTCTGTCCGCATATAACAACGCAAAAACTACCCAACCAAATGGTTTGCAATTTAAAATATATTATCTTTGCAGAATTTTGTCGAGACATTTCAAATTTTATTAAAATCGAATCAAAACTTTAGGAGATATTAATAAAAATATTTATTAAGAAATTTGATTTTTTTTTAAAAATCGGTGCTTTTTTGTTATAGAAGCTTCCGATGGATGTTAAATCGTTAAGCGACCGAGTTACTTATTTTATTACAGAAATTAATCTGCAGACGATATAATTCATTTCACAGAATTAAAAATCATCAAGATCTGAATATTTATATAACTAGTTAAGATATTTGTATGAACAGTGTCATAAAATATATACTTAACTAGCTGTTTAACCCGTTCTACGCACGGGATATCATGAATTTAATTCTAAAACGTGCGTACGAACGCACCTCGTTTGTAACGTTTGACGTACAATTTCCAACTTGTTGATATTAAATTTAAAATGGACTTTCAAGCGTATCACCAAACCTTTATTTTTATGCAAATAATTATAGCAACAATCAAAGACTTTATTCATAACAAACGAATAAAACGTATTATTTCAATAACATTTTTTTTTAACTGTTCAAGTCACTGATTAAAGGGAATCGTAAATTGCATCTATAAAAAATAAAATTAGTTGGGTAATGCTTGTATGAATGATGATTCTTAATCTCAATTTGATTTGATTTGCACTAAGTTCTTAGATATTATTTAATACTTAAAAATGTTTAATATTATTAAGCAGAGATTTGTATAAGTGGCGCGCCTACTGTACTCTCACATTAAATTTTACTTTCTTAACTTAAAAAAAAAATAAATAAATAAATAAATAAATATCGAGGGAAATGAAATAACACAAAATATACCTTTCGGTATTACACCAAAAATTAATACCTAAATTATATTTCCGTTAGCAGAATCTGTCACATAAACTGAACAGCTAAACTACATATTGTTAAATATAAACAGATAATTTATAATCCATAGCATAACTTTACGAGCAATCATTACTCTATAATTCCCTCTAATCTCTATTGTTCTCCATTCTGTTCTCACTTTGTTCTTCCTTTTTGTTTTATGTCCGCTGGGCATAAACCTTTAAGAGCAGTCATTTTTAAGGACTGGAATTTTCCTTCATGAGGACGAAAGGGTTTTAGGGTCCATTGTCAAGGTTGGGTCGTTGACCGACCGCTCTACCTCCCTCGTGATCCTGTAGGTAAAGTAAACCTGTTCTGGCTATCATCTTTCCGGTTTCCCTACAATAAGAACAGAACGAGTATGTCAGTACTCCTGTAAGAGACATAGATATCATGTTAGAGTTCAAGGTATGTTGTAAGGAGATTATTAAAAATGATGAAAAATAAACGTATTGCATTTTGATGAAGGTTACCCGAAGACTTTCGCAATAAAAGGTTATAAAAGCTTAGCTTTGCATGCATTTATATTTCATATGTTGAAAATAAAAGTCAGACAGTTAGGTCATGGGTTAAATTTTTTTAATTTTGTTTTTGTCTTGAATGTTTATTATGGTGGTAAAATAAATTTACTTTATGGATTTCCTTATTTCGTAAAGAAATACTCTGTAGAAAACTTTAACAATACTTTTAAAATATTTGAAAATTATATATTACGAATTTTAAGAATAGTAAAAATATTAAAGAAAATAGTTTTAAATGGCATAAAATCATTCTCATAAACATTAGTAGCTTTACTTTATATTTCCTTCATACTATTTACTCAAGTTAATAGCGGTTATCCAAAGACTTTCGAAATAAAAAATTAATAATAAAGATCACCTTTGCATGCATTTATTTATAAGTTGAACAATTTATTATGGCGATAATACATTTTCTTTAAGCATTTCCTTGAACTTTCTTAAGAAAATTAATAGTTCAATAAACACTTATTTAAATAAAAGTCTTATATATTCACGTTATATCATTTAATATTACATTAAAACATAAATAGCACACAATTGTGCTTGTTCTTTGCTACAAACAGTGTACAAATACAATAATTAAAAACTTAGTTAAAAATTATCCTCTAACAGTTTCGGCTTACAATTTCTCAGCTATCATCGGGGAGACCAAAGACGCAAATGTTGAATTTTACTTCCTGAGATGATAGACTCGCAGCGTTCTTAACATTTTGAATCTTTTCTACCAGCATTTAAAAACCATAAATTTTATGACAGATTTCAGCTGCAGATGTTACAAGAAATTACCACGAAGATTTATATTTTGAAATAAGCAAAGGTACAAAAATTTAGGTATGCCGCAAGCCCTGTAAATAACACCATTCTTTTACCATAGATTGCAAACACTTTTTAAGTACATGTGTATATTTTACACTTTTCTGTGTTAGTAGAAAAATATTAAACGTTCAACCAACAACTATTACAGTTTTTGTTTTCAAAATTAATATTAAATTAGATGAATAACACATTATCTTAAGGTATCATATAATAATATAAGTAAAAGAGCTTTATTTTAAAGCAATGGTTTTTAAAAAGACAAATACTGTTCATTCGGATATTATTGTGTAACCGTCATTGTCGGGATGATGGTTTGGTAATTGAAAGTGTTCTCAGATCATTAAAATCCGTTAAAAAAATACGTTAAATACATTAACAAAATATTAACGAAAGAAAAACACAAGCAGTCGGAATAAATCTATCATTCAGCTATTTAAAAATTTAAAGTAGCCTCTGCACATAGATACAAAAGTTATCGAATCCATTTAACCCAATCCGCATATCAAGTAATTATATTTAGAACCAATAATTCTGTGTAATAAAATGTAACTGATTCTTTTATGATACCTATTAGACTTCACTTATTAAATAAAATTCTTGGGTTCTTGATTCGCGGATTATAAAATACTACATTCATTCCGGATAGCTTTAGATCGCCCGACGTATATTGCTGAGGCTGTTATCCGTTCTTTCTTGAGTTTTAAATACAAAAAAAAAAAAAAAAAAAAAAATGATGCCTTGAAATAGACCATTTAGTAAAGTTTGTCGTAGAACTTATTAGCATTTGTTATGTATAATTTTAAAAATAAGTGTTGTCTGTCTGTCATAAGAGTGCTTGCTATATGAGTACGAAGAACTTGGATCTGATGTAATTGAATATAGTTCTATACGGTCAGAATAGCGCGACTGTTTGAATATTAACAGTTTATCTAATTTGCCAGTTGATTTTAATTACATTTACCTGATAATTTAAAAGGTCTGAGCTCAGAATCTTCTGACGATTCTAAGAATTTAACATCGTCTGAAAAGTTTGTTAGCAGAATTTATACAGAACTTTGTTAGGCAAAAAAATCATTATTAAGATTACTTTACTCGCATATACAACCTGTGGCCAGAAAGTTCGGTGAAGGAGCCTGTAGAGGTGACAGATGGAGACAGAAATTTCCTGAACAACATCGTCACAGGCGATGAAAGTTGGTGTCTCAAGTGTACGACCCCGAAAGCAAACGACAAAGTTTGGAGTGGCGAAGTCCTTCGTCGCCTAAAAAAACCAAGGTACGGTCGGAAAAATCGCGCATAAATACAATGCTCATCGCATTCTTCGACTCTAAGGGGTCTCATTTACAAAGAATTCCTCCCTGAGAGTACCACATTGAATGCTGTTTCCTACGCCGATGTTCTGAAGCGTTTACTGCAACGGATCCGTCGCATTCGCCCTGAGTACGCCACGCAAGGCTCCTGGACTCTTCTCCACGATAATGCCCGACCACACACCGCCTTGGTTGTACGGCAGTTTCTGGCCGCGAATAGAGTTGTGACACTTGATCACCCCCTTATTCACCTGATTTGGTACCTGCAGACTTCTTCCTCTTCCCCAGATTGAAGTCAGCCCTGAAGGGAAAGAGATTTACGGACATCACCGACATTCAACGCAACGTGACGGCCGAGCTGAAAGCCATTCCGAAAGAACTGTTTTACAGGAGTTTCCAGGACTTATATGCTCGTTCCCAACAGTGCATTACCATCCATGGAGATTATTTTGAAGGACAGTAAATTGTATTTAATGCTGTACAATACTGTATTTGAAATAAAAATTCATTCACTTAACTTTCTGGCCACAGGTTGTATTTTCTAACGGATACTTCATTAAGTTTTACAAAGCTTTTATGAACTGTAAGTTGTTATTCCGTCAAGGGTTCCACTGAAAATGTACGGAAACACCTTTATTGTTTAATTTATTTCATCTAAAATAATTAATTGTAAATCTGACATTTTACAGACTTCCAGTATCTTAACCCTTCTTTGCATGAGTTTTTCTTTTACAATTGTGTTTTTTTATACATATATTAAATATTAGACACCAGAAATTTTAAGATAAATTTTTAACTTTGTTCAGCAACATAGTTCACGGGAAATTTACTGGATTAATATTTCTATATAAATATAGTGGTGGCGAAGAAGTTAATTTATTTATTAAAAGTTAAATAAACAGTGATGGAAATTTACATCACTATGCAATTAAGGGTTAATCTATTTCTTTTTCAAGTTTGAATGGTGTGTGCTACAATTTTTTGCGATCATTTTACTTTTAAACACCGATAATTTTGATAAACGCCAGCAATTTTCTTTTGTTAGATTTCAAAGTCATGACATCAATGTTATATCATTTGGAATAACCATGTTTAACTATGCAAGGAAGTAAAACAGAGGGTCATTATATCGTGCACGTGCGTCCTTACAGACATGGTCATATAAGAGGTTTTATGATTTTTTTTCTTCTTGCATTTCTTTTATTTATTTTTTAAGATTCTTCTACTCGTTTGCTGTTGTTTCTCAACGTAAAACTCGGAATCACGGAAGTAACCCTTTCTGGCAGAAGCCGACAACAATGAAATGTTTTCTCTACCCCCACAAATTCTTGGTTCGGCCGTTTGCCAGGTAGGTGATTCTATTTCATCATCGTCTGTCCAATCGTAAACTATAATTTGCCTCCAGACAGCGATGACCTCTGCATGGAAGCGCAGAGGAAACTCGCAAATAAAATGAACCATTTTGATTTATTGTTCAGAACTTCTTTAAAGAAGTTCAGCCTTATTAAACACATTTATGCTATTGGGTCGAACTGTATCAAGGGAAAAGTAAATGCAAATTTATATGATATAAAAACAATAATTATCTGGAATTTTTATTGTTTATTCTCTATAGAGAAATAAAATGACAAAAGAAGTGGATTTATTTCGAACTTTTAAAATGGTCGTACAATGACATATTATTTATGAGTCATTCAAGTAAAATAAAATTACATACGCAAAATTGCTTACTGTAAACATAAAAACCTTTTAATTAACAGATAAGTTTCGTACAGACAATCGATGATATTCAAGTTCAGTAATGATAAAATAAGCTATATCCGCAAAACAAAATATAACAAGAACGAAAAATCATGCGCCAAGCATAGATTATGTAACACTTTCCAACGCTTCCAAAATAATTTTACAAATCATTACCGTTTAATAAGCTGAAAGATAACATCTAAGTAAACAATTTGGAAAACGCATAACGTATTTAGAAACGTAATTTCAGGAATTCCCAACATATACAATATTCGGAAAATTTTCCGAGTACTTTTATTTAGCCCTGTATATGATCTATAGATTTGTATATATACTACATAGGATGCTAGATTTTAGTTCAGTTAGGAAACGGGTAGCACAGTTTAAAATTCTCCTTCTGGAGTTTCTGTCAATAAACGGAAATGTGTTCCCGAACTTTTGAGAGAATGTCACCGTTTATGCTTACGAAACTAGTAGGTATGTTTATTAACAAGCTTTTTAAATTATTTATGTTTACTGTAATTACTTTTAAAGAATATATATTTATTTCAATGGTAATAAGTGGTTTACTTATATAATTCTAGAGTCATTTAATGCTGGTAGTTTAAATGCATGAGAATAATTGGGAGTTAATTTCTTCTGGCAAAAATGTTTGCCGTTTCTATTGCGGTAATAGCGCGTTAAGTAATAGCACATTTTATTTTTTATTTATAAATAAAATAAATAATTAAGTTAAAATTATAAAAAAAGTATTTAGTTCGATTTTTTTCCAGGTAAGTGATTATATTTTATCATCCAATCGCGATGACAACGATGAAGTCTACAATCGGAGAGGACAAATGAGAATCGGAGAGGAAATGCAAATAAAATGAAGCAAATTGATTTATTGTTGAGAGTTTTTTTAAAAGAAGTTCAGCCTTGTCGATTACATTTCTGCTATTGGGACGAAATATATCACTGACTGGGATATGGAAGAAATAAATGAAAATTTTGCTGATATAAAAATAACAACTACCTGAAAATTTTATATATTTCTATAGAGAGATAAAATAACAAAATAATGAAGTTTTAAGATGGGCGTGTATGAGTCATTTAATATTGGTAGCTTAATGTAATAAGAAGGATCGGTAATTCACCCCTTCAGGTGAAACATTTCGACGTTTGGATTTCTGTATTATAAAAAAATAAAATGTTTAACTATACTAAATAGCAGAAAATAAAATAAATAATAATGTGAGCTTTTATTAAATTTATAAGGGGAACAGGGATTTATTATCTAGTTAAAAAGCTATTAAAATCGTGTATTTATCTTTGTCATTTATAAGTGGGAATAACTTAGGATTTAAAGTAAGTACCCACATATGTGTACAAATATTTGGAGAGGTTAAAGTTAAAGTATAAAGATTATTCTACGCATGTTTACCGCAACGCAGCGGCCATGCCATTTTCTGAGCACAGTGTACTTCTTTTTTAACCCGTAGCTGGTCGCGATATGAGTATTTCTCTAACGCTAGGTTTAAAAAGCGAGTACCTAATTTAGAAATAACCTTTAAATTCCTTCAATTAAAATTCAGTGTTTTTCTTTAAATATAAATTATACTGTATTTCATCTAAAAAAAGGTTTTTATAACTATTTCCATTACGAGCAGTGCTAACAAAATGGGAGAGTGTAGTATGAAAGAAACGCCCACACGCGACCAATGGCGTCATTCAAAAAGGATCGACCAATTACGTCATTCAAAAAGAAGCGACTAATGACGGGTCAAGAGGTCGAACTATTTTATATATCACTCGCTCTTTAAAATAAACTCTAAAATATTAAATGTTTCACTAAAATCATCAACTGACAAAGCATCTGCATAAAAGTTTGTTAATTAATAACAAGTATTTCCAATTGTCTCTTTTTCATGGAATTTGAAAATCTTTCAAAATGAATTTTTAAGTGAAGACTATTCAACTAGAACGCTTTCTAGAATTTCCACATTAAATGTTGAAAATTCTACTTCATCAGATTCTCATCTCAAATCTCTCCTCCACCCATCATTTGCACTTCTCAAATATCGCTTCATCAAACGAGACGTATCTTCCCTTCTCTACTTTGTTTCACGCTGTACTTTAATTTCGAAAATTGAAAAATTATAATAAAATTAGGCACTATCAATTATTAGTGAAATATTTATTTCAGAATTTCTAAATACGTAAGGTTTGAAAATATTTTATTGCACTTTAATTTTAGTTCAGTTGCAAGAGAGTTAGCTAATTTATTCATATTAACTAATTTTGTAAGAATTTCACCTTATTTAAACTAATTTAAAATGAGCATAGGTTATAGGGAGTATGTGCAATAACGTTCCATAGTTACAGCATTTGCGAGTAACGTTCCATTCATAGTTACAGGAACAACGAATAACTCGTAAGTATATTACCTACGAATAACGCTTAAGATGTAATTATATTACGTGCGAATAACGTTTAATTTGTAAGTATATTACCTGCGAATAACGCTTAATTCGTAAGTATATTACCTGCGAAAAGCGCTTAATTCGTAAGTATATTAACTGTGAAAAACGCTTAATTCGAAGGTACATTACCTAGGAAAAAGCTTAATTCGAAGGTACGCTACCTAGAAATAAAGTTCAATTTGTAAGTACGTTACCTTCGAACAACGCTGAATTTGTAGGTATAGTACCTGAAAGTAAATACGTCTATATGAATAAATAATGCCATTTCTGATCGGTGTATAAAATCAACTTGTTTTCTGAATAAATTAAAAACTTGTAATTCTTAAAAAAAGTATGCAACGTTAGCCAGAGTAGAATATTTTAACATATATATATCATAAAGTAATTTTACATTTTTAAGAAGAATGATACCATTTTGTTCATACATTTTTTTCTTGTATTTTTTTCAACAAATATCTAATGAATTCTGCAAGCAACTTTGAGAACTATTTCCCACAAAAATCTTTATTTATGAAAATTTCCCATGTGTAAGTTTTCCAAGAAAAATAATGCTGTGATATTAAAATATTTTTATTTGAAAACATGAAATATTTATTTTACTATGTTGTAAGGCATTAAAACATTTTATCAAGAAAAATGTAATTGTACGTTTCGTAAAATCTGCGTTATAAGTCATGTGTTTTACTCTAGTTTCTAAATTATTTAGTGTATATTTTCGTCTTCAATTTTGTTTTCATTTAACAATAATAACAGCAACTGTAAAAATAAAGAAAATACTTGACAAATTCATGTTGTCAGCTGAGGTCAGAGTGCCAAAATTGTGAATTTAATGCAAATTTTTAACTTTTAATTTCAGTACTAGGCTAGGATAGTATACTTGAACATATATAAAAGTATAAAGATTTAAGTAAGTTGAAGTTCTGTACTTTTGTTAATTATGAAGCAATTTCATCCTTTATTATATAACGCCAAATTTAAATATGAGTACTGGTAAATACACTGGAGAAGGGAAATAAAGAAGGCCCTTCCTTCTTGAATGAAGAGAAATTGCCTTTCTAAATATATATTTAAAAACACAAAAATTTGTAAAAAAAAAAAAAAAAAAAAAAAAAAAAAAGGGTAAACCAATTTAAAATAATGAAAGAACGTGTAGTATGAAATAAGCATGAGAAGTTCATTGTATAGGCTCCATAAAATAAATAAATGAATAAAAAAATTACATCGCATGTTTCGGACTAAAATTATAATCAATCATTCTTCAGATAAAATATGTTAAGATGGCGTGCACTCAAGCACATTGAAAGCAAATCGGCGAATGAAAAGAAAACTTGTGAAAATACCGTAGAGAAGTAATTATTTTGTTATTTTATTATGTCTTGTCAAATATGTTTATTACTTACTTATTTCTTGTACTTTTCACTTTTATCTGCTGTAATCTGGTGTTACAACAGGGTGGTGTGTTTAAAATTTTATTTTAACAACTGTACATCTATTAAAACCTCTTTTAAATGTGAACTTGATGTATAAAGGATTCCAAATATCTAATGCCATTTATCATTCAAATATGTATCATTATCAAATCTTTATCAAATATGTTTATTACTTACTTATTTATTATACTTTTCACTTTTATCTGCTGTAGTTTGGTGATACAACAGAGTGGCGTGTTTAAAATTTTATTTTACCAACTGTATATCTAATAAAATCTCTTTTAAATGTGAACCTGATGTATAAAGGATTCCAAATATCTAATGTCATTTTATCATTCTTCTTAATATAACCTATTCAAAATTAGCCTTCACACCCTCCTCCTTAAATAAGTTTCTTATGGAATTAAATAAATTATCTACAGTAAGATAATGATGTTACCATAATTCAAGACGCTCAAAATCTCTCGACGACCTTTTAAGATAAGTCTAAAATAATTTCGTCAGAAAGTAACGTAAAGAATTGAAAGTGATGTGTTTATAAATGTGTTTATAAATATGTTTTAAAGGTGAATTTTATGTTAAAAAAATTTCGATTATTAAACATTTGCAATAATACAGTCAAAACCGCTTGACGACATTTAACGATTAGTTAAAAATGATTTCGGCAGAAAGTACGCAAAATATTGAAAGGCATGTGTTTATAAATTTCTATATTTCATTTAATTTTGACAAATTTATATGTGATATCGATTCATATCACATATAAATTCTAATGTTTCTATGTTTCTATGAAACATATTCTGATTTTTCAATGCACATTATAAAATCTCGTTTAAAGGTGAGTTTCATTATTTAAAAATTTCGATTATTAAACATTTTATCTTTTTTCCTTAAATTTCCCTTATTTAAAATTAACTATCAAGCCATTGATAAATAAGCGTATTACGAAAAAAATAACTTAAAAATAAAAAAATAAAATAAGAGAAAAACAGAAAATACTTAAAGGATAGGTAAAAAAGCAGTGTGAAAGACGCATTGATACGAAACAAATATCTTCATAATCATTATCTAGATTGCTTTTAATTTTCACAAATTTATATATGACATCATATTTTATGTTTCTGTGTACACTTTATACAATCTCTTTGAAAAAAAAAATGGGTATATTTTATAGAACTTTATTTGGAACTATAATTTTTGAACATTTTATATTTCTCCTTTAAACACGCTCTAACTTAAATAAGCCCCTTATGAAACGAAATAAATTATCTACAGTAAGATAATGATGTTACCATAATTCACTACATTCAAAACCGCTTGATAACTTTTAAAGATAAGTTAAAAATGATTTTGACAGAAAGTAACGAATAATATTTAAAGGGATGCGTTTATAAATTTCTAGATTTCTTTTAATTTTCACAAATTTTTATGTGATATCCATTCTGATGTTTCTATGCACATTATAAAATCTCTTTCAAAGGTGAAATACATGTTTAAAACATTTTGATTAGCATGTAATGATGTCGAATTGTGCCTTAAGTCTCATTTAGTTAAAATTAGTCATTACTCTATTGCTTAAATAAGCATTTATGAAAAGAAATAGCTGAAAAAGAAAAGAAGAAATAAAAAGGAAAGAAGAAAAAGAAGAAAACAAAGTATAGTTAAAAATGATGTTTGTAAGGCACATAGCATGAAACTAATATCTTCATAATTTTCCAGATCTCTATTAATTTTTCAAATTTATATGAGTTATTCATTCTGATATTTCTATGAACATTATAAAATCTTTTATAAAGTCGAAATTCCTGTTTAAAATATGTCGATTAGAATGCAATGATGTGGAATAGATTGTGCCTTAAATATCATCTATTTAAAATTAGTCATTACTCTATAGCTTAAATAAGCATCTTATAAAAAGAAATTGCCGAAAAAATGAAAAGAAAAGAAGAAAAAAAGAAACACTTAAAGTATAGGTTAAAATGTAGTGTTTAAAGCACATTAGCATGAAACTAACATCTTCATAATTTTCCAGATCTCTATTAATTTTCCAAATTTATATATGACATGTCTTATAGATTGTGCCTTAAATCTCACCTATTTAAAATTAGTCATTACTCGACTGCTTAAATAAGCCTCTCATGAAAATATATAGCTGAAAAAAAAAAGAAAACACTTAAAGCATAGGTAAAAATGCAGTGTTCAAGGCACGAAACTAATATCTTTATAAATTTCTAGATCTATTTTAATTTTCACAAATTTGTATATGACATCATTTTTTCAGTTTCTGTGTACCCTTTATAAAATCTCTTTTAAAAGACTTCATTTAAAAGGAAAGTTGGAATATTTTATGTAACTTCACTTGCAACTATTCTTTTCGAACATTTTATTTTATCCTTTAAATATAACCTGTTTAAAATTAGTCATCATGCTCTCACTTAAATAAGTCTCCTAATAAATTATCTACAGTAAGATAATGATGTTAGCATAATTCAGTACATTTAAATTCCCCTGACGACCTTTAAAGATAAGTTAAAAATGATTTAGGCAGAAACTATCGTAAAATATTGAAAGTGATGTTTTCATAAATTTTTAGATTTTCTTTTAATTTTAATAAATTTATATATGAGATTTCTTTTGATATTTTTATGCGCTTTTAAAGTCTCCTTTAAAGTTGAATTTCATATTTAAACATTTTTGATTATTAAACATTTTATTGTTGCTCCTTCAATTAAACTAATGTAAATTAGCCATCACACTATTGCTTAAATAAATCCTCTTATGAAAAGAAATAACTAAAAAAGAAAAGAAAATAAGAGAGAGAGAGCGAGAGAGAGAGAGAGAGAGAGAATCTTAAAGCATAGATAAAAAGCAATGTTTAAGGCACATACGAAAGGCATGTGCGAAACTAATATCTTCATTAATTTTTAAATCTGTTTAGTTTTCAAAATATACGAGGCTAACGAAAAAGACAGGCTACCGTGGTGCATTCCACTGATCTTTTTTTACAGATCGCTAGTGTGACGTGATGCTCTTTTCGTACACCTGTATTGGTGGATTCGAGTATCAGGTGACTCCCGCGGTCTGTAAAAAAAGATACGCGTAAAGCACCGCGGTAGCTTTTCTTTTTCGTTAGCCTCGCAAAATATATGTATGACGTTATTTTTTATGTTTCTGTGTATATTTCATAAAACCACTTTTAAAAGAAGTTTCATAAAAAAAAGGGAATATTTTATAGAATTTTATTTACAACTATTCTTTTTGAACATTTTATATTTATCCTTTAAATATAACCTATTTAAAATTAGCCATCACGCTCTACTTAAATAAGTCTTTTATGAAAGAAAATAAATTATCTACAGTAAGATAATGATGTTACCGTAATTCCATACATTCAAAATCGCTTGATGACTTTTAAAGATAAGTTGAAGATCATTTCGGCAGAAAGTAACGCAAAATATTGTAAGGAATGTGTTTATGAATTTCTAGATTTCTTTTAATTTTTACAAATTTATATGCTCTTTTGTTGTTTCTATGCACTTTATAAAATCGGTTTTAAAGGTGAATTTCATGTTAAAAAATTTCGATTCTTAAATATTTTATCCTTGTTACTTAAATATCACCTATTTAAAATTAGTCATCACGTTATTGCTTAAATAAAGTCTCTAATGAAAAGAAATAACTGAAGGAGAAAAGAAAATATGAGAGATAGAGAAAAAAAGAAGAAAATTCTTAAAGCATAGATATAAAAATCAGTGTTTAAGGTATATAGGTACGAAGCCAATATATTAATAAATTTCTAGATCTATTTTAAATTTCACAAATTTATATATGACAACATTTTTTATGTTTCTGTGTATACCTTATAAAATATCTTTTAAAGGAAGTTTCTTTCTTTCTTTCTTTCTTTCTTTTTTTTTTAAATTGAAGAATATTTTATAGAATTTTATTTACAACTATTCTTTTTGAACATTTCAAATTTATTCGTTAAATATAACCTATTTAAAATTAGTCATAACGCTCTCACTTAAATAGGTGTCTTATGAAACGAAATAAATTATCTACAGTAAGATAATGATGTTACCATAATTCATTACATTCAGAATCGCTTGACGACCTTTAAAGATGCGTTAAAAATGATTTCAGGGGAAAGTAACGCATGTTTGCTAAATGGCCTGTTTAAAGCGGCTCCTCTTTAGCCGTATATCATTTATCGATCCTCTTTATGAGCTGAATTTATTATCAAACTTACCTTTTAGGGAAAATTATGTTTTCATCTTTTCATTTGCGTGTGCACCTATTATCTGGGGACCGAGAAAAAATGCAGTGATAATCAGTTACGTGTTTTGTTTATTAGGGATGCCTGAATGACTTTTTTCGTTCAAAAATTCATCGTCGATGAAAAGAAAAACAAAAAATTGGCTCTCTGGCACGTGCTTCTAAGTACAAAACGATTTAACGTTTTTAGTACTTAGTATCGGTCAATACACTTTTTGAATTGCCCTTTTGACTATCATAGGAGATAAGAAACTGCGTTTAGCGCTAGCTTCCGCATTTTAAAATGTGTTTATAAGTCTGAACACGTTTAGGGTTGAGTGCTTAGGGAACAAGACTGTAAGAATACGAAACTGTTTAACCGGATCTAAAGCACTGCTTAAATTTGTGAACTAGGCCCTTCTTTTTATTGTTAAAATGTGGCAACTTATCGCTGCGAGAGGATTATACTGTCTTAATGTTTAGGTTTGTTTCTTGTATTTAGTATGGGTTACGTGTAAAGTAGAAAATATCTGAGGAAAAATATAAGTTGAAAGAATTTAGTAGAGCTGGGTCAGTGAATTGAATGCTATATACTTATGTAAAATATTTATCATACATGCCTCAGCATGCAGAAAATGTTTATGTTCAAGCTTTAAATTTATGAATGGGGGTTGACCAAGGTTTAGTAAATCCTGATTCACATATACATAATTTTGACACATTTGTGTTATTTAATATTTTAAAAATAGTATTCATTATTGTTATTATAACTTGTAATTTTAAAAGAAGTTCCATTTTTTTATATTTACTTATATAAGCCGAAGGCATGTAATAATCATAAATTCATCAACGTAATTTGAAATAATATTCCAACCTAAGCAATTTTAAGGGTTTACGTATTATCCGGAGCAGGAAGACATACAGTCAACAATGTTTATTAATATAAAAACAAACTAAAATATTATAAAATATTAATTTAATATACATTTATTAAAGGTTACATACTAAGAATGATTGTACATGTACATACATTTTCTAAGTATTATAGATACATTTGTATACATATACATACATTTATGGATAAGCTTTATACATACATTACATCAGGGTTCTCGTTGGCTTTTGACCTACTTCAGCAATTTTGCTAATCAGAAAAAAAAATGTCGCTAAATAACACAAATGTTAGACAAATGAATTCATCTAGAAACACTGAAAAATAGATCTTTGTACCCTTTGTATCAATGTGTTCTAAAATAATTTTCAATTTTTCATCCCTTCGAGGTCGATAAAATGAGTACCAATAATTTTTGGGAACTAAACACAGAGAAACCCGCATTAGGCTGACCCCTGACCGACACATATGCTGTATAGCATCTCAGGGCCCATGGCAAGAAAACATGGCTGGGCACTTTAGGACCTCATCCTCAACGGATTGAAACCCCGCAGGTTTATTTTAGTTTTTGCAACTGCTTATAGATCCGTTATTTTTGGTTTTTAAAATAGTTTTGTAACAGGGATAATTTTAAATTTGTATAAAATCTATTACGGAAAATTAATCCACACTGTTAAAAATTTGCATCAAACTGTTCAGTCTTTTGACCGTTTTTATAGAAAACGGTTACAAAACCGCAATCTAACTCTATTCTGACCCTAATATGGGCAATAATATTGTCAGAATAGAGTTAAATTACGGTTATCTAACTGTTTTCTATAAAAACAGTCAAATGACTGAACAGTTTGCTGCAAATTTTTAAAGTGAATAATTTATTTTTTGTTTCTGTGTAATATTCATTAACTAAATTACCAAAAGAATTAAAAATTTCACAAATAAATAAATAAACAGATAAAACACGAATTGAATCGATATGTAATTAAACTATGCACTTTAACATAGAAAAAATCAGAATCACAAAAGTTGCTATAAGTAATAAAATGTTTCGCGATTGAGACGCTGGCATGCGGCTAATATGAACGTTTACCACAGGTCGCTTCTTCGAATGAAATCTATGGTATCTCCAAAATTCATAGTTTTGCAATGGAAACTCAAGTAGTGCGAATAAGAGTGTCACCTATACTGATACACACACACGCACAAAAAATAATAAGAGCATAATTCGGCATTTGCAATTTGGCGAGTACAATCGCTCACTTACTCGCCAAATAAAGCATTTTGTCGCGATTTGGCGCAATGGCGAGTGGCAGCGAGAACCCTGCATTACATATAGACATATAGATGCAGACATTTAAACATAAATTCTTTAAAATATATTACATATACATACATACATTTATAAGTGTTATATATATATATATATATATATATATATATATATTATATATATATGTATATATATATAAAGTTTACATACATTTGAAAAGGTCCGTTCAGGATTCCAGGGTTGCACACATTGACGTATATTACATGTAAATACATATACAGTGGTGGCCAAAAGTGCGGACATTTTTTGAAAATTTCATGTTTTTCAACTTTGTGTGCTTTTAGAATATATTAATTGTCACTTAAATACAAACGTTTATATATCAAATTGAAGGTAATTTAATGTAGAATTAAATAATAAAAACAGTATTACATCTGTATTGCAAAAAAAGTTATGCAACTAATAGTAAGATCTATCTTAGATTTGCATTTTTTTAAAGTGATACTTACACAATCAATACTTAGTAGGATAACCCTTATTTTTTAAGACAGCTTCATAGCGTCTTTTCATCGAGTGAACGAGTGTTTGGAGTTCATCTTTTGTAATCACATGGTGCCAAGAATCAATTATAGCTTCAATAAGTTGTCTTTTATTGGATGGACGTTTTTTTCGTACAAGAATTTTCAAACGTCGCCACAAATTTTCAATTGGATTGAGATCAGGGCTGTTTCCTGGCCATGGTAATATATCTATGCCTTTATTTTGAAACCATGCTTTGCATACTTTTGCTGTGTGGCATGCAGCTGAATCCTGCTGAAAAATAAATGGTGCGTTGTTGGGGAAGAGATCCCTGATGGAAGGTATCAATTTTGGTTCCAGGACAGTTTCAATGTATTTTTTGGCATTCAGGATGCCATCAATCTCTTGAATTCGGCCCACACCATCTGCAGACATACATGCCCAAATCATGACATTTGTTGTGTTTTTTGTAGTTGCTTCAATGCAGTCAGGATGAAGTGCTTCTCCTACTCTACGTCTCACGTATTTTCTACCATCACTACCAAAGAGCGATATTTTATTATCATCGCTCCAGAGTACTTTCTTCCATTGATTTTCTGACCATTTAATGTGTTCTTTTGCCCACTTAACTCGTTTTTCGCGTTGCTTTTGATTTAAATATAGTTTTTTCTTTGGAATTCTAGCTTGTAGTCCAAATCCTGATAACCTTCTTCTTATTGTTCTTGAACTTACTGCAATACCCGCTGCATTCATTTCACATCTAATGACATCTGATGAAATTTTTCTATCTTGAAGGCATAGCCGTTTAATTTTTCTATCGGCAGTAGCACTTGTGCATTTTTTTGGGCCTGTTTTTTCCTTATTTTCCACTGATTTTGTTTTTTCATAACGTAAACAGAACTTTCGTACACCAGAACAAGTCACTGAACCACCAACTTGTCTTGCAATTTCAGCATAAGAGAGGCCATTTTCTCTCAATATGACAATTCGGCTTCTTTTTGTAAATGTACAATTAGTTCTTCTTGTTGATGACATTGTTTAAAATTAGTTTAATTAAAAAAAAGAACTTTAAATATTCAAAAACAGCAATACTCTATTTAATTGTACTAGTATGCATCATACCGCGAAATATTTCCACAACAATAACTCTTTTACCATCCAAATAACCTAAACTATAGTTACAGACATTTAATTGGTCCTCAGAACAGTGTTTGTGATTGGCTAGTACGCTTTTATTACAAAACACGTCCTTATTCAAAACGATTTGTGTTTGTTTGTTCTACTAAAATGAGCATAGCTTTTTTTGTAATACAGATATTGTAATACTGTTTTTATTATTAAATTAATTCTACATTAAATTACCTTCAATTTGATATATAAACGTTTGTATTTAAGTGAAAATTAATATATTCTACAAGCACACAAAGTTGAAAAACATGAAACTTGTCCAAACTTTTGGCCACCACTGTATTTCCTAAAGGGTTACTGCATTTAATGTTATCGGTGCTATTGGTGGAGGCTGTATTTTTCTGGACTGGACGTAAGTGCCCAATGTGTATTATATTTCAATGTTCATTTTGTAACAGATTTAATTTTCCCAACTCTTATGACTTTGCAAGTCATTGTGTATATATATATATATATATATTGCCATGAACTAGATGCATCTTAACTGTAAACGATCAAACAGTCAAGAATTCTTTACAAATTTGATAAAATGTCCCTTCCTCCCCTCCCCTCCCTCGTCATAGATTATAAAAAAGCACAAAAGTTTTTTATGAATTAATTGAGAAAAGAAATATTAACAAGCACAGTTTAGTATTATTAGTTACATAGTTTAGAATAGTACATAATTTAGAAAGATAATATATAGTAAGTTTTTGAATGAAACTTATCAAAATTATATATATCTGAAAAAACAAAACTGTAAAGACTGAATTGACATGTTCGGAAAATGCTAATTGCCAAATGCTTCAGATATCCGGATAATTGAGGGTTACAAAATCTACGTCCGATGAAGGGGGCATGGATGAAATAGTGAAGTAGGAAAACAATGTTTTGCCTATTGTCATGTCAAAGTCAGTCAAATAATTCTGATTTTATTATTTTGAAATTTGCAGTTGATGAACTTATTTTTGCCAAATTAAAAACCATCATGGATATGCATAATATAAAATATGAAAATAAAATATGTGTAAACTATTTATAAAATTCATTGCAATTCGAATAAAATCGTGGCCTGATGACGTCATAAACTTTAAGTGCACTATTACTGAATTGCGTAAAAGAAACATCCTTATAACTCCAAAATTGATAATCATATTAACTAACGGTTTACTGCGTCTGATTAAGCGTCTAATTTCCAATTAAAATATATCTTTGAATTGAAATTTGAATGAAATACAGGGTCAGGAAAAATCGAAGAGTGTGGTAAACAGGATTACAGATATCTCCGCAACTAATAATCCGATCGTCTTCATTCTTTATGCAAAATTTATATTTTTTTATTGTCTTTTATATTTAGTCCTTAAAATAACCGATTTCGAAAACTTTTATATACCTTTTATCAGAACGAATATTTCGAGAGTCCGAAAAAAATAGTTTCGGATAATCGAAGTTACTGAAATTCAATAAGCTTCTTCCCATTATTACATACTAAGTACACACCAAATTTCAAGTCTCTCTCACTTTGTTCGGGAGATAGAGCGTTTACAGACATACAGACACACAGACAGACGGACGGCAATTTTTTTTTCTAAAAGTATGTTTTTCGGAATCTCCAGTGTCTGAAACGTGTAAATCCGTCAAAATTTTGTTTTCGATTTTCAAAAGGGTTACAAGACTTACCCTATACTACGTATGACGGGTAAGTAGTAAAAGTTAAAAATATTTTATTTTGAATATCATTTCAAAGTTTATTTCTTAATATTGGGATGAGAGAAAAAATGCCGGTTGCGCTCATTTCTTCAGTAAGTTTTTGAAAAAAAAAAAAAAAAAAAAAAAAACTTTACATTAAAATAACTTGGTCGGCAGTGTCGACCTGGCCAGTGTAGACCTGGCGACCGCATTTGTCAAGCCCTACTCCAGACTCATACTGATTTGATGTAACTAAGAAAAAGGATACATTAATTTTATAATATAAAAACATAGTACTTCAGAAATATTTTCAAGATATGCTGACCTGATTTCTTTCAGAAATATCTTATTTAAAAAATATATATTTTTTCATAATCCCAGTTCATCATCCTTTATTGAGTTGCGATAAATATAACAATATCTTTAATAACAATTAGTAAAACGGTAATTTTCTTGAGTCGAACTGAGAGTTATATATTATATATATATATATATATATATATATATATATATATATATATATATATATATATATATATATATATATATATATATTAAAAAATAATTCTCTTTCATTAAAAAAAAATAATAATAACACTGAACTTTTAAATATTACAATCTTACATTTTAGCCATGTATGTGTTTATTCAATTGTTTATTTTATTATTAAATTCAAATGGAAAAAAAAATCAGATGTTTTACTGGCCAATGTAAAAATGCATTAATATTAACATTTTTATTATTTTTTTCAAAATCTGTGGGTGATGCAATCTTTGCAGTGCCGTGTTCGTTTCCAGCATTCCCTAAAATATAAAAATTAGTACTTACATCATGAGAAACAGACACCTTGCTGAATAATTATTTAACGTCTAACATAAAAAGTAGTTTTAGATTTTTTGCATCTGTTACATATCAGTGTTTGCAAAATTAGATTTGTTTTCAGGAAAACAGAACAAATCTTTCTTTTAAGAGTATCTGTCTGGAAAATATATGAGAAAGATTTGCGAAATATTATTTTAAATAAATAAAAAGCAGATTTTTTTCGGAAATTTCCCGAAGTGATTGCGTTATTGATTGTTAGATTTATAAAAGTATGTTACCGTAATCGGAGGTAAAATCATGCTTTTTAAAATAGTCTTTTGTAGTTTTAATTTCAAATGAAAGATTGATTGCAATTTTGATTTCAAATAAAAAATTGGTCGCACTTATAATTACAAAAAAAAAAAAAAGTTTTATTTTGTAAATATTTTTATAAATAGAGATTGTTTTATATGTTTCTAAACATAAATACCTCCCATGCTAGTAAGTGGTGCATTGTATGTACATCTGTATTGTAGAGCAAAACATGTCCGTGAGTAAAGCGGACGTGGTATTGATGGTGGCAACGATCTGCAATAACTTTCGCTTTTGTTGTAATTTTTATTTTAAATTCTAAACATCGCACTTCAACTTTTACATCGTCGAATAGAAAAAATTGCACTTTCACATGCAATTTGTTTGAAAACTGTATATCAATTTATCGATTTTTTGGGTTTTAAAAATAATTTTGTAGCATGGATAATTTTAAATTTGTTTGAAACCCAATTATGGAAAATTAACCCATACTGTTAAAAATTTGCAGCAAACTCTCCAGTCATTAAACCTTTTTTATACAAAACGGTTACATAACTGCAATTTAACTTTATTCTGATCATAATATGGGCAATAATAATGTCAGAACAGAGCTAAATTAAGGTTATCTAACTGTTTTCTATACAAACGGTCAAATGACTGGACAGTTTGTGCAAATTTTAACAGTTCATTTGCACTTAAAACAAAGTGAATAATTCAATATTTGTTTGTTTCTGTGTAATATTCCATAACTAAATTGCCAAACAATTCGTTTAAAATTTCACAAATAAATCATCATATATTCTAATACGAGCAAATCTTGTGTGTGTGCGGTTATATATAATGTATATTCTAATACGAGCAAATCTTGTGTATGTGTGGTTATATATATATATATATACTAGCAAGCTACGCCCGCTGCGCTGGTCGGTTTCTACAAATGAACCTTGAATCAAAAGAAATTTATCGTTTAATTTGACCTTGTATTTGAAAGCAATCTGTATATTTACCTGGAATATCCTTCCACATTACTGAAAAATGACGTGATTGCGCTATTATATTTTTTAATGTGCAGTCAAAATTTTAGCTGTTAGGGACTAACTCTTTTATTTGGTCATTTACAGTTACGGTTTGCTAAAGAATGATAAAACTATATGCAATATACTAAAACCATCACTAAAAATTGTCGAACTAACAATGCAAACAAATTAACTAACAAAATCCATTCAGTAGAAGTTTTTATAAAGGCTAATCTTTGATAATCGGGTTCATCTGATTATAGAACTTTTCTACATAATTCTAAAACTAACAGAACGATATAAAATATACTAAAACCATCCTTAAATATTATGTACTTAACAATGCAAGTCGCAAAAAACACGCCCAGTAAAAACTTTCAAAAAGGCTAATCTTTCGGATTCGGGTTCACCTGACTATATAACCTTCACACATAACTGTTTGACTAAGCAACGTAGAACAATATGTAGTACATTAAAACCATTCCTGAAATAGCATCTAACTAACAATACAATTCTCATCAAAATCCGTCCAGTAGAACTTTTTCAGAAGGCTAATCTTTCATAATCGGAATCAAATATTGAAAAGGCTAATATCTGATAAAAAAAATGGTCACCCGATTTTTGAATTTCCCCCTATAATTCTAGAACTAAGCAACGTAGAATGATATGTTATATAATAAAACTTTCCCTAGAAAATTATCTAACAGTGTAGGTTCCATCGAAATCCATTCTGCAAAATCTTTTAAAAAGGCTAATATTTCATAATCGCATTGATCTGATTATAGAACTTCCCAGAATAATTCTATAACTAAGCTACGTAGAACGATATGTTATACAATAAAACCTTCCCTGAAAAATTATCTTACAGTTTAAGTTCTACGAAAATCCATTCAGCAGAATTCGAGTTATAAGCAGCGGGAACGAAATTTCATACATGTAGAAGTAAATAGAAGTATATTGCCATTAATATAGTTTGCATTTGAATTTTAAAAAAAGGTACTTTTCAGTTAGCCGGGCGCCAGTGATAAATGTATATATATATATATATATATATATATATATATATATATATATATATATACATATATATATATATATATATATATATATATATATATATATATATATGTAATGTATGTATATACATGTATTTGTGTAGATATATGTGTATATATATATATACATGTATATATATAGCACTGGCGCCCGGCTAACCGAAAAGTACAAAAAAAAAAAATGCAGTTGTACACTTAAAAAAAAAACCTTTTGGCTTAAAATCTCTCATCAAAACTGTTTTTCTTTTTTTATTATTTTCTATCTTTTTTTTAAATAAAATTAGTAACAGTTTTTTCTTTTATTTTTCCAGATGTATAGCCATCAATTCTTTCTGCGACAAAAAAAAAAGACACCTTTTGGCTTAAAATCAAATTGTTTGAGGTCAAAAGTAAAATCAAAATCGCCAAAAACAAAAGATAAATCGCCAAATATTGTTTCAATATAGAAATCTTGCCCCTTGAATTATTTTTTAAGCATTACGAACATTCCCAATCATGTTTAAATTAAATATTTTTGTTTTATAATATTCTCTCATCAAAACTCTTATTTTTTCTTTCTCTTTCTTTTTTCTTTCTTTCTTTCTTTTTTTAAAAAATAAAATTAGTAAAAGTTTTTCTTTTATTTTTCGACATGTATAGCCTTTTCATTTCTTTCTGCAACAGTAATGATCGCCAAAAAATTAGCAATGGTAACCTTTTCGGCCAAAATAACAGAACTTTTTATCATAATTCTATAACTAATATACGTAGAACGTTGTGTTATATACTAAAACCTTCCCTGAAAAATTATCTCTCGAACAGTGTAAGTTCCATCAAATTCCAATTAGCAGAACTCGAGTTATAAAGGAACGGAACGAAATTTCCGTTTGTGTTTTATATATATATATATACATATATGCAAATTTAATTTTAAAAACGGCTCTAACGATTTTGACGAAATTTTGCATCCTACCGTTTTGGGGCACCAGAAAACCATTGGGCTAGGTCACATGTTCGAGAAATTCGATTAGTGGGTCATTTTGGGTCACCATGGATCAGGGTCAAGCTAATTGTATCTAAAAAAACAGTTCAAACGATTTTGACTACTTTTTTGTACCCTTCCATTTTCAGGCAAGAGAAGACTTTTCCCGAATATGTTTTTCTCTTCGAACACGAGAAGGGCTGGGTAACATGTTCGAGAACTTTCGATTAGTGGGTCATTTTTGGGGCAACGCGGGTCAAGTTAATTTTATCTAAAAAACAGCTCTAACGATTTTCATTAAATTTTGGTATCCTACGAGTTTCGGGCACGAGAAAATCATTGAGCTAAGTCACGTGTCCGAGAAAATTCGTAAAGCTATTTTTATCTTAAAAACGGCTCAGAGGATTTGAACTAAATTTAGTATCCTACAGTTTTAGGGAGCGAGAAGACTATTGGGCTAGGTCACATGTTCGAGAAATTTTGATTAGTGGGTCATTTTGGTCATGTGTCATTATGAGTGAAGCTATTTTTATCTTAAAAACGGCTCAGACGATTTGAACTAAATTTTGTATCCTACGGTTTTTGGGCACGAGAAAATCATTGGGATAGGTCACATGCTCGAGAAAATCCGATTAGTGGGTCATTTTTGGGTCACTGTGGGTCATTCTAATTTTGTCTAAAAAACGGCTCAGACTTTAACAGAACAGATATTGTATATTTATAATTATTTTAATTAATTATGTGTAATTATTATTATATATTACTGTATCCTGATATATATTTTTCCTTTTATGTAAAACTTCCGTATGTGATTGACACTGGAATTTCCCTGATCCGTTTATATATTTGGGTAATGTTCACGAGATCATTGTAAAAGTACTAATCCGGCTTTGGAAAGATACTACAATGGGCATCATATTCTTAGCGAGCTGGAGTTCAGAGAAGAATGTAAGGGTGGGATAATCGAGAAGAAACGAGAATAATGCTGGTGTGGAGTTTTCGAGATGTTTCGACAGATATGGAAGCTCCGTGAATGAAGAAAGACAGCCCCGTTGATTTTTGTAGTGTGACCTGGAGAGAGAGAGTGGGTCACTCGTGGAGGTGCAGCTGAGAGGGTAGGATGCCACAGTCGCTGGTGTGCCGTAAAGAGTGTTGGAGGTGTCTCGTCGATGTGTAGCGGAGGATACGCGAGAGTCGTCAGTGCAGAGTTAAGAGCGCAGAGGAGTGCATTGAATTGCAAAAAGAATGAGCATCGGGTAGTTTGGTCCAGAATAAATGAAATTACTACGTAGACGGAATGGTATGTACGAGTAGTGCATATGAAATCTAGTAAAACGTGCGATCGGGGAGATTGCCATTCGACAGTCACATACGGCAAGTGACCATAAGCTGTATTAACTATAACTAACTATCACTGTAACATTTTTTGCATATTAATTTAAACAATAAATTATTAATTGGTTATTTATATGAGAACTTCTTTTCCAACGTGTCCGGTATCACTTTAATACCGGTGGTGGCAGCAAAGTACCATAAAACTAAGGTATAAATTCTAGAAGAATTATTACGATGACCGAACAAGGCGACGAAACCATAACAACTATTTTGACTAAATTTTATATCTTATGGGTTTCGGGCACGAGAAGACAATTGGGCTTGGTCACATGTTCGAGAAAATATGATTAGTGGGTCATTTTTGTCATGGGTCATGATATTTGAACTCAAAGCTAATTTTGACAGAGCATAGCTCGGTCTTACCTGCTCGTAAACAGATAAAACACGAATTGAATAGATATGTAATCAAACTATGCGCTTTAACATGGAAAAAATCAGAATCGCAAAAGTTGCTGTAAATAGTGAAATGTTTCACGATCGAGACACTGGCATGCGGCTAATACGAACGTACCAAAAATGCTTTTGTGTAGTTTTTGGGCAATCTAAGAAAATATACTATATGTGAAAAAAATATTACAGTTTTCAATTAAAAACTATTTTTATCGAAGTTCTGGCTACCAAACAGTATGTCGCGCATCTTTACCCGAGTTAGATTGCTTGATAATCTATCAGATTATTGGTGTGTTTTATGGATAGTTAATTAAAATTTAAGTACTACACTTTAATAATTATTCAAGACAATGCAAAATTGAATGAATGGTTTGAAATAGTTGTAATGATATAAAGATATCCTTATGTAATAGACTTTCAGCGAACACAGATGCATTTCTCATTCCATTTTTTATGAATAACGCATTCCGCATAAAAACTAATAAAGCACTAAATAAGAAAGAAAAATCATGCGTTAAGCATAGATTATGAAATCCTTTCTAACACTTTCATAATACTTTAACAAAACTTCGCCATTTAATAAGATAAATAAGATGCCAAAGTAAACATTTTAGAAAACGCAAAACACATTGGGAAACTAGATTTCATCATTTACTGTTCATAGCCGGAAAGGTATTCCAATTATTTCGTGCAGACATATGTGTATATCTTCTATAGATTCGTATATATTCTACATAGTATACTAAACACCTTTAACGAATTCACTCTCATTCTCAGTGATGCTTAAGAATTTTTTTTGTAGCCCTACACTGTTAAAAATTTGCAGCAAACTGTCCAGTCATTCGACCGTTTTTATAGAAAATGGTTACATAACTGTAATTTAACTCTATTTTGACCATATTATTGCCCATATTATGGTGAGAATAGAGTTAAATTACGATTATGTAACCATTTTTTCAAAAAACGGACGAATGACTGAACAGTTTGTTGCAAATTTTTAACGATGTATTTATTGCCTATAAAATTTACACACACCACGTAGTACGAAAAAATTTAGTTAAACTTAAAAAAAGAATAGTATAACTGAAAATGCACTTCCAGCTATTATTCTTAATCGACAATACTTCGGAAACAGTGCTATATGAGAAATCTTTTATGTGTCCCTGTAATTGCATGGTGCCTGATACATGCTATGCACATCATATTCTACAGCAAGAATCTTGTAGTAAACCTTAGTAATGTATATCAATTTCATCATGTTTGAAATAGTGCAACATAATTAAAATACGCTGCAAACAGTTTTTGTCCATAGACCATTATATAACCGAATTATTTTAGGCGACCCTGTAAAGAATAATAAATGCTTTGAACCCCATATTCTACAGAAAGGATGATGTCTTAGTTCACCTCAGAAATTCAAATAAATTTCATTATGTTTGTAACAGCGTAACATCATTAAAATACTTAGCAAATGATTTTTCCCCGTAGACCATAATGTCACGGAAGAATTTTGAGTATTCCTGTAAATGAACTATAAATGTTACACACTTTACTTTCTATACTGAAGATGCCATGGTAAATCTCAATAACGTATATCAAGTACATGGTAATCCGAATGTATTTAAGCGAGTTAGAGCATAGACAGACAAACCGAATTTCTAAACACTTTTAAACTATTTTGGCAAATGTTAAAAAATATTAAACAAAGTAACAGCTAATTTTAATTTATGAATTCAATTTATCTCATGCAATTTACTTTTTAGAATTATCTTTGTCAATAAAGCAGAAAAACAATTTGATATAAGATCTACAAATAAAAGGCTTAGTAAACATAGTAAACATTCAATGTTTTCATAACAGACTCATAATTTCAAAGCTCTCAAAATTGTACTTGCAAAACACTCGAATTCAGTGGTTAGGGCACACATTTATATATATATTTTATAATTTATAGAAAATAAAAAAAATCAATAAACTCACTGGAATTGTCTCAATAGAATATAAAACCATCTAAACAGCTCGATGAATATTGAAGAATGTTGTATTTACCATATTAAATAAAAGAAACATGAAAATTCATGCTTCGAGCATAGATTATGGGGATACCAATTTAACTTCAACTTTTCAAAAAAAATTTCGTCACGGACAAATATTTTATTGGATGACACCACTTTTGTTTAAATATGTGTGTAATCTGTATTAAGTTCATACCAGCGTGACAGAATTCAAATTAAAACAAAGTCTTTTAAATTTGTATTCGAAATAAAAAATATAAAAAATTGTAATTGATGTTCCTTTTAATAAATTAATATTTTTTTATCTGTATTAATATATAAAATTGAAATGGCTGTCGCTAATTTTCAGCAAAATACTTATTTCTAAGTTCATTCGACTATTAAACGACGTATATTAAAAATAACGTAATTTTTCTTTGTCTGTCCGTCCATTTGTCCGGAATAGGCTCAAAAACTGTTGCATACAAAACACTAAACTTATCATTGCACATAGATTATGTTTCTGGATAAAATATGCAGTTTGTCACATTAAGATATATCAAATAGTTTTTGGGAAAACCGGAAGCAATCGGGAGAATCAATAAAATAATCTTTCAACACTCAAAATCTCGGAAACTAATTTATCAATTTTAATTAATCTTACGGCGAATGAAAGGTCCAATTAAATTTTATAAATTGTAATAATTACATTTTTAGCTCTTTATACATTTAAATTTCAAAACAAGATTCGTAAGTATTGACCCTTCAAAAAACTGGAAAGATCTTATAAAATACAAATGCAACACACTGGGTTGCTACTTAGCCAGCCTTCAGTAATTATATACAAATGAATAAATTTTTGTTTATATAAACTTTTTTTTTACCTATTGTTATAAAATTTGAAAAATCGTTTTTATCATCAAAATGATATTTAAATCTAAAATTTGCGTTACAAAAGTTACAAAGAAGAAATATACATAACTCAAAACCTGAAGATGTTACTTTATATTCTAAACATGTGCTGAAAAGAGTCAAAATGGCACCAGATTTATTCGCTAGGAATTGTATTTTGCAATAGAGATTAATAATGTTTTCAGGTGGATACAATTTTTACCATTTATTCTACTAAATGAAAATGTATATACAAAGGTCACAGTTTTTGAGGACGAAAGTTAAACTACTTGTATGGAATTAAAAAAAAAATGAATATTTTAATTAGTCAGAACAATCTTATTAAACTATTAAAATTGTTAATTATATTAAAAAATTATGTTATTTATGATTTTTAAAAATATAACATATTTAAAGTCTTGCTAATTATCTTTTGAAGAGTTTAATCTAATGGCTAGATAAGGCAAAAAATGGATCTAATTAAGACAAACATAATACAACAGTAGAGAAAATTAGATTAAAATAAATAGATATATTCTATATTTTTTTAAAGAAATGACTGAAAAATATGTTATTGATTCTTACATATAATGTAAAAAAATTGTAAAATTGTGAATATGAAAAATTCAAGTGAAAATAGTTTCGCCCTTATGCTACAATTACTAATATTACAAAATACATTAAGTTACACACACAAATTAAAAAAATTTCCAAGCATCTGGAATAGATCAATATTGCTTTACAATAGCCGAATGACAACACGACGGAAATGAAATGTAATTTGATAATTATAAATTCTATTCTTATGTTTTTACGTGTAACATCTAAAACATGGTGAATTTTAGCTTGAAAACAAGTAGAAATTTTGTTGCGGCACTATTAAATTAAAAAAAAAAGTTGAGCGCGATTGAGCAGATATACCGACAAACAAACGTTATCTACTAAAGTTTAGTTCCATTCAGAAATATAACTTTATGAAAATCAATTTTCATAATAGTGCGCTACAGACGATAATGTATTTCATATTTTTTTATCTTTCTGAATGAAAGAAACTTTATTAAACTATTCATTTTAAATAACGGACCTGCGTTTTTTTATAAAAAATAAAATTAAGCGGGATCTGAAAATTGAAAAAAAAAAAACAGAGAAATGAAAGACATAACATGATAAACCGAACTCACAAAATATTTTTCCAGACCTGTATTAAAGTTTAACGGAGTTCAAAAAATAGAATATTATTACGCAGATTCGAAAACTATTATATTTAAATACTTATATAGGGTGAAACCCCCAGTTATTGGCACCTACCCAGTAACTGAAACTTGAGCAAATATCTAACTCAAATAAGCATTTTGTTCAAAAATTCTGCAAAGTAATGTCATGTAGTGGTAAATTAGACGTTTATTTTCATTTTGGAGTCAATTTATTCACCACCTGAGGGCCAAGAACATATTCAATGAGGAAGAAACTTTTGAGAATACAAAAAGTGCTATTTTGAAGCAACCATCTTATTTCTAAAATTAAGGAAGTGTTTTTCTAATCTATTTGTAATACAATCATCCTAAACTTTTTTCTTAAAGTTATACTTGTAGAAATTAGTTTAAAGATACATATGATATATTAGTGCCATGAATTAGGGTTTATAGTTATTTAATTTGGCTTAATGGGGGGTGTCAGTTATTGGTTCCTAGAATTTCATTTCACCAGTCTCTAACAGAGGTGTTAGTTATTGTTTATATTAAAAAAATGAAATCTGTTATTTGAACTGTTTAAAAATGCATGATAATAAATTAAATTTACCTTGTAGGAAACACCATTAAAATTTAAGTTGTTTTAGTAGTGTCTGACACCAGATGTCAGTTACTGGTTCATAAATGTCAGTTATTGCATATCTGCATTACTAATAATGCAGTACTAAATATTACTGCTATATACTCTTACTGTATACTCTGCATTACTAATAATGCAGTACAGCTTACTAAATCCCACTTTTTATAATAAATATTAATGTATTTTTTTTTATAATAAAGAATAAAGTTTTTTTAAAGCATTTTAATCTATTAAAATAAAGTGTCAGTCACTGTTTCACTGTGTGTCAGTTATTGGTGTTTCAAAACAGGGATGGTGTCAGTTACTGGAGTTTTTGCCCATATTTATGAATAAAAGTAATTTGTAATAATAAAATGTATAATTTTCAAAATTTTGCCAACAATATTTTTTTATTATATCTCTAATATCCTTTCAAAAACAAAGATAAATATAAAATAAATTTAAATTTTTGTAATAGTGATTTGAACAATAAAGAATCCTTAAAGCGTCATTTACAGGGGGTTTCACCCTATGACCTAAATATATATTACAATGGTCCACGTTATTTTCGACTAGCTGTAATCTTTAATAACATATTTAGTAGAAATTCTGTCATTTTCAAAGAGTAAGCTGATTCAGACAGGTATACAAATAACTGACTAACAATCTGAACTCATTAGCATTTTTCAGTTAGTATACTAAAAGTGCGTTGAATTTTATAGCGCATAAATTCATGAAATCGCATTTCAAACGGTGGCATTGAATAGACGAAAATATTCTAATCAGCTCTTTTCTGTAAAAGAACAAAAGAGTCACACAGGCAGTTTTCAGCAGGAAAAATATTACATTAAATATTAATAGCACGTTTAAGATTTGTTGTGATCCCATACTTTTACAAAAGTTAAAATTTAGAATAGGCTGGTAGATATATAGCTTGGAAATAAGCCTTTCGCGAATACTGTTTTAATAATATACTAAAATTGAATTGAAAACGTTTAACGTTATTAAAGTGCAAATCTGACAATCGCTGTATATATTTAAATCGCTTTCTGAGAGCTTCTAAATTTTAAATTTCTATATATTGTAAACGTATAGAAATTTTAAATTTATCTTAAAGAATATAAAATTTATGAAGAACATTTTTAACGCTTTCGAGTAAGTGGTTAAGAAGTGTCACACCTTTTGCTAATCTTTTTATGTAATGTGGGGATTTTTTAACCCATTCCCGAAATTAGAAATTACAGCAATATACAGTTTAATTTTTGAAAGGTCACAGTTACCACAGTTGAAGCTCCGAAACTTGAGAAATTTACAGTTTTTCCACTAAATGGCAATAATTGGTTATCAAGCCAAATAAAAGTTTTACAAATGACTTCATGCTTAGAAAATTTTTATTCCAAACTGTATACTTAAGCAACCCAATATTGATGGGATACCAATGGCCCCTTGTTTTCTAGCTTCGTTGGCCAACGGTTGATTTTGGCCGTTTTCTTTACGTTGGCCTAATAGATGTTATGTTGTTTGAGCCAATTGACAAAACTGCATCTGAGTCAACGGTTGGCTGATGATTGAACCAATGGTCAAAAAGGCATTAGTGTCAACGGTTGGCTAATGGTCAAATCAATGGGCAAAATAGCATATATGCCAACGGTTGGCTGATTGTTGGGATAAAGGTCTGAATTTCTATTAGGTCACCGATTATATAGCACATGCACGAACAACCCCCCTTAATTTAATTAGAAATTCAACTGTTTCACTGACAACCACCAAAAGTAACTTTACATTAAAAGAAAGTTTTTTCTAAACGAAAGATTCGCCTTTGTTTATTTTCTATAAGAAAACATTTGTTCATGAAAAATGATTTTAATCAATGTTACTAATATAGACGTAAGATAAAAATAAATGTACAAAATGTCTTAAAAGTTTGAAGCCGAAACGCTAGGAGTGTTATGTACTCTCAAGATCTTATGTTTTAAAGTTTTTAAAACATTTTGTACATTTATTTTTATCTTACGTCTATTTTAGTAACATTGATTGAAATCATTTTTCATGAAAAAATGTTTTCTTATAGTGTTTCACTGACTTACAAGGAAAATTGTCCAAAAATAAATATTTCAACATTGTCATTTTAACAAATATTTGTAAAACTATTTTGCAAATAAATCTTATTTTTATGACTATTAAAAGCGAATATAGAGTGTTAAGATTGCCAACCTCATTTTTTAATACATTTTAGTAATTTAATATTAGTTATCAAAATATTTATAAACTATTATTATATTATTATTGAAAAAAAAAGCTTTTTTCATTGATTAAAAAAAATTGCTAATTGTAAACAGCAAGCTAATTGTAAACAGCAAAAGGAATAACATATTATGTTATTCATCTTTTATTTCTTCAATTTTTACTTGTCATTTTACAGGCATTTTTGTTTCCTTAGAAAATTTATCAATTTATGTTTATTAATCAGTTTCCTAATAATAATATCGTTTAAAAAAAATCAGTCAATATAAAAAAAATGAAGTTCTTAATTTTTTTTAAATCTTTTTAAAAACCTTTATTATTATTTTTTTAAATACCTATTTTTTCCTTCAATAAATATTATGAAAAAAAGGATTTAAAATACTTCTTAGTTATTTATTTCACTCATCATACTAGATAAGATTTTTAAACGTATATTATCACACTTCAAAACTAAAGATGATATATTGCTATATTTTTGTATGTTTTAAAATTTATAATGATACCTAAGTGATAGCCTCATATTTTTAAAATTTGTAATATTTCTTCCATGTTTTCCTTAACTGCTATTTGCATTTATTGGCTGTTATCTTCAAGTCTTGTGATTCGACCTAAACATACAAAATAATACTATTAAATGACTATTATGACATACAAAATAATACTATTAAATGACTATTAAAATCGAATATAGAGTGTTAAGATTGCCAACCTCATTTTTTAATACATTTTAGTAATTTAATATTAGTTATCAAAATATTTATAAACTATTATTATATTATTATTGAAAAAAAAAACAGCTTTTTTCATTGATTAAAAAAAATTGCTAATTGTAAACAGCAAGCTAATTGTAAACAGCAAAAGGAATAACATATTATGTTATTCATCTTTTATTTCTTCGATTTTTACTTGTCATTTTACAGGCATTTTTGTTTCCTTAGAAAATTTATCAATTTATGTTTATTAATCAGTTTCCTAATAATAATATCGTTAAAAAAATCAGTCAATATAAAAAAAAAGGAAGTTCTTAATTTTTTAAAAAATCTTTTTAAAAACCTTTATTATTATTTTTTTAAATACCTATTTTTTCCTTCAATAAATATTATGAAAAAAAGGATTTAAAATACTTCTTAGTTATTTATTTCACTCATCATAGTAAATAAGATTTTTAAACGTATATTACCACACTTCAAAACTAAAGATGATATATTGCTATATTTTTGTATGTTTTAAAATTTATAATGATACCTAAGTGATAGCCTCATATTTTTAAAATTTGCAATATTTCTTCCATGTTTTCCTTAACTTCTATTTGCATTTATTGGCTGTTATCTTCATGTCTTGCGATTCGACCTAAACATACAAAATAATACTTTTAAAGACAAAAGAAAAAGAAAGTTAGCTTTAATCTAAAATAACGCTTTTTCAATAAGCTTGTGTATTGTTGCTACTTGTGCCCTTTAAATGCTCCATTTGGACTCAAGGGTCCAGTTAAAAAATTAATATAAAATCAGCATTATTTTTCCACTACGCACAAAATTGTGATAAATCCATATTAAATACAGCTAATGATTTTTCCCCCCGACATATCTGCCATTTTTAACTATTGACGATTAAAAACGATTTCTCATTTTGGCAATTTACTGATGCAAAAGTAAGTTTGCTTTCTAAGTTAGATTTATGAAAGAGTACAAGATCCATAAATATTTTGACTTTATAAAGTAAGGGCTTTATTTCCTTTCATGCATTCTGATTTGTTTCACTGATATTTTTGCCTACTACCGCTATTTTCAAACAACAATCTTCGTTACAGATTTCTATTCCAAATGTCGTAGAAATCTACCTTGAAGTTGATTGTTTGAAAGTAGTGGTAACCAAAAGTGTGATCAGTGGGGTTCTTTGCAATATTTATATACTCACATGTCTTTTATTTTTTCATGAAAAGTGAGACAGAAAAGTAATAATTAAAATTACCCGAATTTTTAAAATTCAAGCAATTAATTTTTTGAGAAAGCTTGAAACTTTGAGTATTTTTAGTTAAGCTATTGGTTTTGTCAAACAGTAATGCTTAATGACGATTCTATATTTAAATAGAATAGATAATCCCAAAGAAGATGATTTCTCGTTATTGGGTTAACTGATGTTAAACCAAATATTGGTGATAAAAATTTCCAAACTTTTAATTTGTTTCATATCACGAGTTCAGTATGGCATGGTTCTAAAATACAATTTCAATTCATTTTGTAGAATTAAGTTTATTTACATGCAATCTAATGGGAAAAATCGAGTAGCGAAAAACGCCAATCGTTTAAAATTAAAAATATTGCTTTTAAATAAAAATTAGTAGAATATGGTGTCGAAGAATGGAGGTTATATATATTTTCTCTATTCTAAGTGTTACAAGTAAGCTAAATACAGTTTAATTTTCAAATTCAAAAACATTAGTCGCATTTTTTGAAAACTTGCTTCTCAGTAATTTTACTTTATTACTCAGATTTTTTTATAATTTTAAGATATACTTGTGAAACTTATGCACCTTATTTTTTGAATTTGTAGTTCTGTAATGAACCGAAAGTGAAGCTTAATGTGATAAAATGTATTTTACATATATTTATTTAAAAAAAAATTAAATGAAAATTTTGATTTCCCTCGAGAATGTCAACATCTTTCATCGAATTTTTTAAACTTTTATAAACTTTCAGTTCATTATACAATACGAGTTCAGAACAGCATGGTCAAATCAATACTTAAATTCATTTAGTAGAATTGAGTTTGTTTATATACGATCGAACAGAAATCGACAGCGAAAAACGTCGAATTTTCCATTGCAAAAAATGCATTCTTCAGAAATATCTATTGTTAATAGATACGCTTATGAAACTTCCCATCTTATTTTTTGCGTTTGTATATATGGAATGAACCATAAGTGAAGCTTAAAGTGATGAAATGTGTTTATAGATGAGAAGGTCCTTGTACACATAGGGACACATTTTATCTAGCGCATAAAAACGTAACTTTTAATCACTTTTTAAACTGTTAAATTAATGTGCACCTGTTAAATTAATGTGCACTTATAGTATTTACTTCTTTTTGGAAGTGCCGTACATTCTTAAAATTGGAAAATATGCCAAATAGAATCATTTTCCTAAAACAATGCAAATGGTCCTCGGTACAGGAACACTAAACTACCTAGGACCGGTAGTTTTTGTAACTAAGGTCATTCATTGAAATTTTGAATTTATACTCTATAATAAACAAAAAAACTACATTAACATTTTATGAAACAAATAGTCGTGATCAGTTAACATGCGAATCAAAAATCCACTTATTTAAAGTGTGTTTAAAGTTGCCTTTTTCATAAACAATGTTGAAAAATAACTCAGAAATTAACATATCACTTAAATGAAAAAGTTTACAAGAAGAAAATGTCAATAAAATAGATAGACGGGAACTGTTATGACTGTCTTAAGAAGTGCCTTGAACATTCTTTCCACAGGAAAATAAATTATATGGAAAACTGTTGTTTGAAGATCCCCTACTGGAATCACACAAGTTGGTGATTTTCAAAAGGAAATTTTCAATATAATTTATTTTCTTGTCGAAAGAACTTTCAGGACACTCATTAAAATAGTCTTTTATAATCTATTATCCCTTATATAGATTTCATTAAAAATTTCTTCGGTTATTGTACAAAATATACTAGTGTTCCTATTATCCTTACTAATATTCCCATATTTATTTTATAAAAATGTCAGGTTAGAAGCAAACATTTATTTTTAAAATAGGGCAGTTAGATGTGGAAAATATTTCTTCTCTAATACTTTGCTTAAGGAGATCAGAGAGGTTTGAAATGAAGAAAAATGACTGTAGTTTGTTCGTGGATTAGGTCGTCTGTAAGTAAATTTAGACTATTTTCGCATTTATTTATTTATGTTTAATTGAAAAGAATATTTGTTAAATTGTAAAAAATAAATAAAAAAATAACAACAACAACAACAACAAAAATAATAAATAACAAAAGATTTAATATTTTACGACAAAATTAATCTTACAAAATTAGTTTTGTTAGTATTTTGAAGTCCAAATTCCATATTTTTGAGTCGTCATTTCTTCTTTTTACTGATTATTATGTTGTCTCTCGATTATACCTGAAGAAATGAAAAAGAATTGCAACAGATTTGAAAAAAAAAATAAAATTGATCACATTTCTTGGTTTAACTTGAAAATATATTTTGGTTGTTTGTTTATCAGATATAGCGTGTAGAGAAGTTAATTTCCATTTTTACTTTCTTCTATCTATAATAAAAGAAAATATTGTAATCGAAATTTTTTTCCACTTCCGGTTTTCGACGGATTTACACATTTTATGGGTCAGAGATTCCGAAAAAGATGTTTTTACAAAATTTCTGCCTGTCCGTCTGTCTGTCCTCATTGTATCATCAAAAAGTGTATGAAGTTATGCTTCAAATTGAGCGAAATTTTCTTTTCTACGCTTTTGGCTATGGCCAGCAGGTCCTACTTGAATTTGGGAATATTTCGACAAAAGGGGGAGCTGTGATCGCGATTATTGTTCCATTTTCACTATTGTATCATCGAAAAGTGTATGAAGTTATGCAGATAATTGAACCGATTTTTTTCCATGTTTTTGAGTATAGCCTGCAGCTTCCAGTTGAATTTGGGGATATTTCGTCGAAAGGGAGCGCTGCGATTTTCACTGTTGTATCATCAAAAAGTGTATAAAGTTATGCAGATAATTGAACCATTTTTTCCATGTTTTTTACTATAGCCTGCGGGTCCCAGTTGAATTTGTGGATATTTGGACAAAAGAGGTTGCTGCGATTGCAATTTTTGTTCCATTTTCAATATTGTATCATCGAAAAGTGTATGAAGTTATCCAGATAACTGAACCAAATTTTTTGTATATATTTTTGAGTATAGCCTGCAGGTCCCAGTTAAATTTGAGGATATTTCGACGAAATGGGGCGCTGTGAAAGCCACATAAAGATTTCAATTTAAAAGTATTGTACAAGAAAATTGGAAATCCTAAAAACTTTTCGCGTTAAATGTTCGGCCTTGATCCAAGGATTCCAGAGCATTTTTTGTTTTGCCTCTATCTTAAAAAATGGCTGAGAAATAGCAGTTTGAAATTACAGGGTGGCTGACATTTTGAAACAATAAAGCAGGATTCCTCCATAAACGGGTTTAATTTATGAGTTTTAGTAAATATGGTTTCTCCTAATTTTCTTTCATTGTTGTAACCATCGTTTCAACACTTACATGCTTAACACTATATATTTATATTCTCCAACGTCAAATTCTCGCCAAGATTGACAACAATATCGCCAAACTTGGCAAAAAATACGATGCCATATATAAAGCCAACTTGGCTATGTCTGTCTAATTTGGCGATATTCTCATTCAAATTCAATATTAACGAGAACTAGAAATGACTCTTCTGTAATCGTGTTCCGCGCATTTTAGCTTCGTGTATTTTCAGTATAATTAGCTAAAATCTCAAAACCAAGCAATAGGGAGGCTATCTTTTCTGCCTGTACAGGCCAGAAGAACTTTTCGTAGTTTAGCATAATAGCATAATACATCGGCTGCTCGCATCCAGGTAACCAAACGATTCGCAAGCAGTTAATGTACAACAGAATGACAAAAAATTTTGATTTTTTTGGCGGTGTGATAGCGAATTTTAAAGAATTCACATGTATGAGACAGAAGAAAGGTTTGGGATTGGCATATCCGACAGTTTTAAAAAAAGAAACATACACTGTTAAAATCACCAGTTTTTGCTGCAGACACACTCCACCGCTTTTAGAGAAAACGGTTACTTTACTATATTCAAAAAGCATTTTCAATGGTCCAAAAAGCGATATTCTATAAAAGCAGTGGGTTGACAATGCAGCAAAAGCTGAAGATTTTTTTCAGTGTATTAACTTGTTCAAAAACTATCATGGTAAAACCGCTGAAACACAATGTTTCGAGGTAACTGACATGGAGTAGAATCCATCTTCCTCCGTGATAACTGAGTTTAACGTTTTGCCTTCGCAGGTATCGTCGGTCTGCGCGGCTTAACATTTACTGATCATACGACCGTTATTTTAAGAATCTTCACTTCGGACCAACTGTACGGCATTTTAAAAGGTTCAATCATCCATATACTTAAAGCTAACCTGCTTTTTAGTTTTTCGTGCAAAAATGCCTTTTATAGGCATGCGCGAGCATTCAGCTAATCAGCTAGAGGCTTTTACTATCTTCAGACGCGATATTTCAGCCAATGAGGTGAAGGCTTTTTCCTCTCTCTAGAAGCGTATGTGGATTACTACGACTCCATTTGGTTGTTCGGTTGTTGAAACTTTATGGATTTCTTTTATTAAGGTATTTTTTCATTTTACCGTATTTATTTTCTTTTTAAGTCGTATGTATTTTATTACTTTGAATTTTTTATAACTAACCCTTTTTTTTGAGAGAGAGAGAGAGAGATTTCGTGGCACGAAATTCCGCGAATCGTTTCCGATGTAAACAAGTGTAAAATTTCAGTTTTTTAAACTTAATATGTAATTCTGTGTGATATGATTAAATTCAGGTTTTCTCAGCGACGATCACAGTATTTTTACCAAAAAATTTTTGTATTAATCAAGCTTTTTTGGTTATTAAGCATAGCTAAACACGAAAGAAAACTTTGTTATTTTAAGATTTTGATGTGAATTATTTGCGTACATTTATAAGGCGAGTTTCACTGAATAATTCAAGAAAAAAAAAATCTCATCATTATACATATTTAGTTACGCATTATTAATTATTTACTTGGCCTTTAATTTTAATATTTCAAACTTACAGCTGAATGTAACTATTAAAACATTTGAAATACTGTATTCGTAAAATGAAATTAGCTTAAACACTGGACAATTACTTTTAGTTATGCATTATTAATTATTTACTTGGCCTTTACTTTTAATATTTCAAACTTACAGTTGAATGTAACTATTAAAACATTTGAAATACTGTATTCGTAAAATGAAATTTCAGCTTAAACACTCGACAATTACTTTTAGTTATGCATTATTAATTATTTACTTGGCCTTTACTTTTAATATTTCAAACTTACAGCTGAATGTAATTATTAAAACATTTGAAATACTGTTTTCGTAAAATGAAATTTCAGCTTAAACACTCGACAATTACTTTTAGGTTAAATTCAGGTTTTCTCAGTGACGATCACAGTATTTTTACCAAATAATTAAAAGTACTACATGCATGCATCTATCTATCTATCTATCTATCTATATTAGAAATTGTGCAGGTTTCTGGTCACTGTTTTGTTTACATATTTTAAACAAAAATTTCAATTTAATAATGCACTGAAAATTATAATGAATGCTTACAATTAAACACAACAACACAAAACAAAAAATTTCACAAAAACACATTTCCCCGATATTTTCCCACAACTAATCAATAAATTTCATGATATTTTATTGCGATTTTAAACCATGAACTTTAGTACTTTTCTGTTATACGGACACTATGCCAAAATGTATGTATGTATGTAAATATATGTATGTATGTTTGGCGACAATGGTGTACGTATAACGGAAAAGTGCCTGAATTATTATTTTTATATATATATATAAAATATGAACATAATTGGCGACACAGCAAGTTTTCTGGATTTCTCCCTGGCTCTCTAACCACATTGTTAACAAAACAAAAAATTCACGAAAAACACATTATTTCCCCGATATTTTCCCACAACTAATCAATAAATTTCATGATATTTTATTGTGATTTTAAACCATGAACTTTAGTACTTTTCTGTTATACGGACACTATGCCAAAATGTATGTATGTATGTATGTTTGGCGACAATGGTGTCCGTATAACGAAAAAGTGCCTGAATTATTATTTTTTTATATATATATAAAATATAAACATAATTGGCGACACAGCAAGTTTTCTGGATGTGAAAGGCGGAGATGAATTTCATTCATTCAATGACCTTTTTAAAAGTTTCAAGTTTGGATTGAGTGCACATGAACATAGAAACTGATACCTATTTCTATGTTTATGATTGAGTTATTTGGATATCTTTTCGTATAGCACAGAAAATCATTTCTCCCGCTTTCGTAATACAGATAAATTCTGGTGTATTTTTTTTTCTTCTTTTTATATCATAAGTACTTTTCTACTTTAAATTTTTTTAACCTAATAGTAATTGTCGCGTTTCTAAGCTGAAATTTCATTTTTCGAATGCAGTATTTCAAATGTTTTAATAATTACATTCAGCTGTAAGTTTGAAATATTTAAAATATTAAAAGTAAAGGTCAAGTAAATAATTAATAATGCATAACTAAATATGTATAATGATCAGAATGACATATTAAAATGTGTACAGAATGACATGAAAATTTTAAAAAACTGAAATTTTGCACTTGCAACTTAATTGTAAATTTCATTGTTTACATTGGAAACGATTTGTGGATTTTAAGAATTTGCGGAACTTCGTGTCACCAAATTACTAAATCTCTCTCTCTCTCTCTCCAAAAAAAAAAGGGTTAGTTTAAAAAAATTCAAAGTAGCAAAATACATACAACACAAAAATAAAATAAATACGGTAAAATGAAAAAATTACTTTAATAATAGAAATCCATAAATTTTCAACGACGACATCAAACGAATGCGACAGATCGACGAACATTGTGTTTTTTAAGCGACTGATCGACGAACCTTGCGTTTTTTGGGGACATATCGACGAAGTTTGCGTTTATTCCACAATCGATCGACGAAATTTTTCTTTTTTCCCTGACTGATCGACGAACTTTGCATTTATTCTGCAATCGATCGACGAAATTTGCTTTTTTCCGCAACTGATCTACGAACTTTGCGTTTTTTCCGCGACAGATCAACGAACTTTGCGTTTTTTCTGCGACAGATAGACGAACATTGCGTTTTTTAAGCGACTGATCGACGAACCTTGCGTTTCTTGGGGACAGATCGACGAACTTTGTGTTTATTCTGCAATCGATCGACGAAATTTGCTTTTTTCCCCCGACTGATCGACAAACTTAGCGTTTTTTCCACGACAGATCGATGAACTTTGCGTCTTTTCCACGATCGATCGGTGAATCTCAATCAAGTAAAATCTAAAGTCAGAAATTTATTTAACAACCTAATTGTTAAGGGTCCCTAACACATTTAATGGAACTTGAAAAATACACTGCATATATAAAACTTAACTTTCTTCCCTTTTTTATAATAAAAATAAACATTTTACATAATCATTCTCAGTTGACTTAATTTTTTCAATGGTATTTTGTCATGTCTGCATTAATGTAATTCTTTAAATAACACGTAAAATAATAGTGGGGTTTAAATTTTTTTTTTCTCCCTCCCAAACATTACAACTCCCCTCCATTTAAAAATGTTGGTAGGGAGACTCCCGTCCTTGGAAAAATTGAATTTCAAGCCCTGCCTATAATATGTTTGTGTGTATTGAGGTTTGTATAGATGTTTGTGTGTGTGCTGTTTTTAATAAAGACAGTTTCATTTTTCACACGAACCTTTCAAAAAATTCACATTCTTTGCACAATCCTTTAACAAAATTCGCATTTTTTTTCGTGATTCTTTAATGAAATTCGCATTTTTTTCTGTATCTTTTTTTTTGTCGAGATTCACAATTTTTTCAGCTATCCTATGACGTAATTCGTGTTTTTTTTCAGCGATAATTTGACGAAATTTGTGTTTTTTCTGAGATTTTTTTTTTCACGAAATTTGCGTTATTTTCCACGATTCTTTTATGAAATTTGCGTTTTTCTGTGATCCTTAGACGAAATTTTCTTTTTTCGCAATGCTTTGATAATAATCACATTTTCTCTGCTGCCTTTTGATAAGATTCATGAATTTTCAGCAATCCTTCGATGAAATTCGCGTTTTTTCAGCAATCTTTGAAGAAATTCGCATTTTTCTCGCGATACTTTAATGAAATGTGCGTTTTCCAGCGATTTTTTGATAAAATACATTTTATTCCGCAATTTTTAGACGAAATTTGGCAAGAAAGCGCTATCTTTTGGTGGAATTTCCTGTTTTGCGATTCTTTGACAAAATTTGCTCATCTTTTGCGTAAATCACGTTTTTCTGTGGCCTTTTAACAAAATTCACGTTTTACATGATCCTTTGATGAAATTAGTGTTTTTCCCGTGATCATTTGACGAAATCTAGGATTTTTTTCCCCGCGAAGATTCATTATATGTTTTTAGTCTGCAGGTGCCCTAAAAAGTTTGTGACACCAAACAAACAAAATTCATCCTAAAGAATTATTGTTTCGTTTCTGGAAATGAACGACTGTCAACTCATTGGCTGAATTATAAAGGGTGAAATGTGTAGGCACTGAGTATCATCTATACTATTAACAGAGTTTCCCCCAGGTTTAAAAAGGGGCAAGGTGCTGCTGGTGAGAAAAAGGGCACTTTTTTTATTCTTAAGGGCACTTTTTGGATTTTTGAGGGCACTTTTCAGAATCTTAAGGGCACTTTTTTAATTGTTAAAGCTTAAAGGTATTCTTTTGGTTTTTAAAGCCACTTTTGATATTTCAAAGTCAAAACACTCTTTTTAAGACAACATTGTGTCAGTTTTTATTATGAAACCAAATTTTTTAATGTAAAAAGGAGAAAGGGCACTTTTTTTACTGAGAGCAAGAAGGGTGCTAATTATTTTGCTGGAGGGGCCAAGAAGGGTGCTAATTATTTTGCTGGAGGGGGCAAGAAGGGTGCTAATTATTTTTATGAGGGGCAAGAAGGGTGCTATTTTGCAAACCAAAGGGCAGGCAGGGTGCAGCACCCTTCTCAAACTGTCTGGGGGAAACACTGCTATTAATGTCGGTAAACGTCTGTCTGTGTGTGTGTTGTTGTGTCTGGCGTCTGTAAGCACAAAACTCTGCATGCAGACGATGGACATAAGTGCTTTTGGTATAAAAAAATTCGGAAGGGGAGTTTTTAAAATTCACAACATTTTGCGGGAGAAGAGGGGTGCGAACGAATTTAAAAAATGAGTCCGCATCAATAATTATGGCGGCGGGGGGAGTATGTTTTGCCCACACGGGCGGAGACTTTTCTTTGCTGACACTCATATGATATATCGTTCGAAAGGCCTGCGACTGCCTTTTCATGTTATGCATCTGTGTGGTCCATCCCCCCCCCCCCTGTCAATTGGGGCACTTTTCTAAATTTTGCACATACCACTCATGTTATATATCGTTAAAAAGGTCTGTGACCGCTTAATCATATTATGCATCTCCGGTGTTCATCCCCCACTTTGCCCCCCCCCCAAGGGGGTACTTTTGTAAATTTTTCACAAACCCTTCATGTTACGTATTGTTGGAAAGGTCTTTGACTGCTTATTCATGTTATGCATCTCCGGGGTCCATCCCGCCATTTCCCCCCTTTTAAGGGGGGCACTTTTCTAAATTTTGTTGACACCCCTCATGTCATATATTGTTGGAAAGGTCTGTGACCGCTTAATGATATTATGCATCTCCAATGTCCATCTCCCCAATTTGTCCCCCCCCCCTCCCCCAAGGGGGTACTTTTCTAAATTTTGCAGACAACCCTCATGTCATATATCGTTGGAAAGGTCTGTGACTGCTTAATCATATGCATATCTCCAATGTCCATCTCCCCACTTTGCCCCTCCCCCAAGGAGGTACTTTTCTAAATTTTGCAAACAACCCTCATGTCATATATTGTTGAAAAGGTCTGTGACCGCTTAATCATATTATGCATCTTTAATGTCCATCTCCCCAATTGCCCCCCCCCAAGGGGTCAATTTTCTAAATTTTGTTGACACCCCTCATGTCATATATTGTTGGAAAGGTCTGTGACTGCTTAATCATATTATGCATCTCCAATGTCCATCTCCCCACTTTGCCCTCCCCCTCCCACAAGGGGGTACTTTTCTAAATTTTGCAGACAACCCTCATGTCATATATCGTTGGAAAGGTCTGTGACTGCTTAATCATATGCATATCTCTGATGTCCATCTCCCCACTTTGCCCCCCCCCCCCAAAGAGGTACTTTTCTAAATTTTGCACACAACCCTCATGTTATATATCGTTGGAAAGGTCTGTGACCACTTAATCATATTATGCATGTACCGTGTCCATCCCCTACTTTACCCCCCCCCAAGGGGGTACTTTTTTAAATTTTGCACACACCCCTCATGTTACATATCGTTTGAAAGGTCTTTGACTGCTTATTCATGTTATGCATCTCCTTGGTCCATCCTGCCATTTCCCCCTCCCCAAGGGGGCACTTACCATTTACTTGCACAACAGCGCTAAATGTGTCAAATGCAAGAAATTCCGCGAGTGCATGTGCCAGTGAAACTTAGCCAATTGCTGTTCTTCAACCTAGCTTTAATTCAAAGTGGGTTTTTTATTTATTTGAATTATTCTGCAAAAGTTTCAAACATTTTAAAGCAGCTATGAATTTTATTTTTATGGTACTATCAAGTTTTTTGCCGTCAAATTTTGACGGGTTCCATCTAGTTATAATAACAATAAGTTTAAAAAGTAAATTCTTTCGCCATTAAAAACTTTTCAGCCCCCCCACCCCCCCCCCCCACCCTCCCTCCTTATGGTTTAAATTATGTTTTGTAGCAATAATTTCGTTTTCACACGTACTGACACTGTAACTAAAACAGTATTGTTTTCAAAAATCTGTATTAAAATTTCATTTTTTATACATATTTTATTTAATAAAAAAAATTTCTTAAATATTAATTTCATATACATTGTTATAATTTAAAATGTAATACACACCCGGGTTTTCCAGTATCATTGTAAATAACTGCACTATACAACACACAAAGCACTTACAATGAAATAAGAAACTAAGTTATTTAGCAAGTGCTGAGAAGAAAGATGTTCATTCTACACAGTGACTGAATATTCATTACGATGGTTTCCTAGCTGATATAAATTAAAAGGGATGCTCTGACGTGATATCAGAGCTATTGAACTAATAAGTAACAGGGTTTAATTTCTGATCAGTTAAAATTTTTTAATTCGAAGTTTTGTCACCTTTTTTTTCATTAAATACCCGTATGTGCAACGATGGTATTCTGCGGTTGGGCATCCATATACACTATATTTCCTAAGATGATTGGTCACTTGCGATTTTAGACGTTTTGTTAAATATCTGGAAAGATACATGAGGAATTATCCTGAAACTTCCGGAGTATAAACAACATGATTGACGTCATATATTTCCGGGAAGATTTTTTCCCGAAACCTCATAAGGGGCCGTCAACAAATCGAAGAAAAACGAATATATTTTGGATAACCCTGTAAAAACTAATATTGCAAAAGCATTCAAACTTTAGATTATGATTAAGCGGATTATTGTAATAATTTGGGTTCATTTTTATGAAGATAGCATGTATACTCGAAGAGAAATTCAGGTTTTTATAAAAACAGTCCCACATTTTATCAAGTTTTTTGCTTATAATTTGCAGAGTTTTAATATAAAAACAAGTTATTTTCAGAAAATATGACAAACAAAATTGTACACAACACCCTGTAATCAGAATTAAAAAATAATAAAAATTGTATGAAAAATGAGCAGGTTTACTAAATATTGTTTCACTGCGCAAGCGCGAATTCAATCAAAATATACTGTGCATAATATATTAGCTAAATATATCGACCAACTTTTATGAAAGTCTCAAAAACATAGCTTGAAAATTCTGATAGTAATCGTCGATAGAATAAGCTCGAAATTCGCTGTTCCCAAAACGAAGCAAAAAGATGAGGGGTTGTATCAAATATAGAATGAGAGACACTTCATTCTTATTATGTCAACTTTCATAAGCTAGTATATTTGGATACAACCCCTCATCTTTTTTATTCGTTTTGGGAACAGCGAAATTCCAGATTATTCTATCGACAATTACTATCAGAATTTTCAAGCTATGTTTTTGAGACTTTCATAAAAGTTGGTCTATACATTTAGCTAATATAATATGCACAGTATATTTTGATTGAATTCGCGCATGCGCAGTGAAACAATATTTAGTAAACCTGTTCATTCAAACCCATACAATTTTTATTATTTTTTAATTCTGATTGCAAGGTATTGTGTACAATTGTGTTTGTCATATTTTCTGAAAATAACTTGTTTTTATATTAAAAACTCTGCAAATTATAAGCAAAAAACTTGGTAAAATTTGGGACTGTTTTTATAAAAACGTGAATTTCTCTTCGAGTATACATGCTATTTTCATAAAAATGAACCCAAATTATTACAATAAGCCATATAACCCATTTTCGGCCGAGCATAGAAATTTTATAAAATGTGGTACTATTTGCATAGAAATTTGCTTAAATTACATTCATTAAGACATCATAAAAGTTTCGTGCATGAAAAATAATATTTTATTTAATTTCACGTTACCATTATTAATTTATTATTATTAATTTATTATTAAATTTAAATAAAAAAAAATAAGTTTTCTTATGGTATTTGTTTTATTTTTATTTTATTTACAGAACTGGCAACTTTACGCCATTATAAAAACATATGATTAATCTCAAGTGGTGTAATTATACATTTTCAAAAAGTCGAATTTGTCAATAACCGTTTCAAGTAAAAAAACAGCGTATTTTGAAAATTTCTCAACAAAAAGTGATTACTTCAATTGAATTATTAATATTTTATAGATGTCTCCAGAACCCTTAAAAATAGCAGAAAAATAAAATTAGCGAAAAATATACGTCACAGTGTTAATAAAAAAATAGTTATTGAAATGGTGCGTTTACGCACCTTTGGCCGAAAATGGGTTAATCATAATCTACAGTTTGAATGCTTTTTGCAATATTAGTTTTTACAGGGTTATCCAAAAGATATTCATTTTTCTTCGATTTGTTGACGGCCCCTTATGGGGTTTCGGGAAAAAATCTTCGCGGAAATATATGACGTCAATCATTTTGTTTACACTCCGGAAGTTTCAGGATAATTCCTCATGTTTCTTTCCAGATATTTAACAAAGCGTCTAAAATCGCAAGTGACCGATCATCATTGGAAATATAGTGTATTTTAAACCGTTGGGTCAACGATACTTTTCTGCAGTTGTGAAAATATGCAATTTTAGCTATTGAGCCAACAAACATATTTTACTATTCTCCCACAGTTATTTTTAAACTTTTCCAGACGATAACAATTTCCTAAAGACATAACAAGAAATCAAAGTTGCTTGGGTATGTTCCATTTTTTCCATCACTTGTGCTAAGATCTTTTTCATTATTCCTGATTTTTGTCTAAATAATCACTCATATTTGTAAAACAAAACAAAAACAAATTTATCGAATGCGATAAAATGTCATCTAGTTAAGCCAACCGGGTTCAATCTTATAAACCTCAAAAACCTCTCATTATTTTTTACAAGAAATATAGTCTTTAAATTAGCTTTAAATAACGCTGTCCAATTACGTAAATGTCTCACAAAAATCAGAATTCCTTTCTGAAAACATCTAGATCATAAAAACAGTTAAATATCAATTCTGAAAGACCGGCATATTCCGTGAACCCGAAAATGTCTTATATTGGAGAGCTATAAAGTTTTAACTCATTATCAACAGAAAATCCTCTCCACAGCTTAGCCAAATATTTCAGAGTCGAGTGACGCTGCAAACACTATTATTCCAACAAAATCCTTCTTTCAAATAGCAACCAAACAGCCATGTGCTGAAACTGCATTAGCTTATTCTTCTGAAATTCTATATTCACCCGAGCTCAGTCATAACTTAGGAATTTAGGCATTCTCCATAGGATAGTAACGTTCTTTCAGGCACACAGAATGTTTCACGAAGAACAAATGTCCACATTCAAGAAGAACATTCGTAGAGTGCCTATATAACTCACAGTATGAACACATTATTTACAAACTTTATTAAACAAATTTGAGTGGAGACTTTCGTTTAAATGCATAATACAATTTTTCACTTAAAGTTAGATCATCGATAAATATTAAAATTTAAATTCAACAAAAAGGACACACTTGTTTGAAACGTTCGACGTAAAGATAGACTTACTTTTTTTATGTCTTACTAGTTAGTAATGGTTGTTTTCTTATTATTGAATATACAGAACACATAAATCCCATTTAAAGAAAACTAGATGGAACCCGTCAAAATTTGACGGCAAACAACTTGATAGTACCATAAACATAAAATTTATAGTTGCTTTAACTTGACAAATTTCATAGTGGGGAGCATAATATGATTAAGCGTTCACAGACCGTTCCATCGATATATCACATGAAGGGTGCGTGCAAAATTTAGAAAGTACCCCTTGGGGGGGGGGGTCAAAGTGGGGGGATGGACATGGGAGATGCATAATATGATTAAGTGGACACAGACCTTTCCAATGATACATAACATGAGGCAAAATTTAGAAAGTACCCCTTGTGGGGGGGAAAAGTAGGGAAGTGGACATAGGAGATGTATAATATGATTAAGCGGTCACAGACCTTTCCAACAATATATGACATGAGGGGTGTCAACAAAATTTAGAAAAGCACCCCTTGGGGGGGCAAAGTGGGGGGATGGACATGGGAGATGCATAATATGATTAAGTGGTCACAGACCTTTCCAATGATATATAACATGAGGGTTGTGTGAAAAATTTAGAAAGTACCCTTTGGGGGGGGCAAAGTGGGAAGATGGACATCGGATATGCATAATATGATTAAGCAGTCACGGACCTTTCCAGCAATATATGACATGAGGGGTGTCAACAAAATTTAGAAAATATCCCTAGGGGGGCAAAGTGGGGAGATGCATAATATGATTAAGTGGTCACAGACCTTTCCAATGATATATAACATGAGGGTTGTGTGAAAAATTTAGAAAGTACCCTTTGGGGGGGTGCAAAGTGGGGAGATGGACATCGGAGATGCATAATATGATTAAGCAGTCACGGACCTTTCCAACAAAATCTGACATGAGGGGTGTCAACAAAATTTAGGAGGTATCCCTTGGGGGGGAAGTGGCGGGATGGACCCCGGAGATGCATAACAGGATTAAGTGTTCACAGACCTTTCCAATGATATATAACATGAGGGTTGTGTGCAAAATTTAGAAAGTACCCTTTGGGGGGGGGGGCAAAGTGGGGAGATGGACATCGGAGATGCTTAATATGATTAAGCAGTCACATACCTTTCCAACAATATATGACATGAGGGTGTCAACAAAATTTAGAAAAGTGCCCCTATTAGGGGGGGGGGAATGGTGCGATGGACCCCGGAGATGCATAACATGAATACGTGGTCAAAGACTTTTCCAGTGATATATCACATGAGGGGTGCGTGCAAAATTTAGAAAGTGTCCTACGTGGGGGGGGGGAGGGGGATGGACCCCAGAGAGGCATAACATGAAAAGGAGGTCACAGGCCCTTCAACTTGCAACTTTTTTCTCGAAGGCATTTGACAATATTAAATTTTTTTTACCCAAGACAATTTAACAATATTCTTAATTTTTTTGCGTAATTCGTCAAACGTTCATGGAAAAAATCATGAAATTCGCTAATCAATAGTTGATAAATTATAAAATTCAACAATCGATAGCAGTAAAATTGGTCAATCGATAACGGAAAAATCACGAAATTCATCAAATGGTTGCCCATAAAAAAATTGTCCTGCACAGTTATGTGATGATCAAAAGGGTTTTGAAATATATGACAAAATTAGCACTTGCCAAACAGCGAGTAATACTGAAATTTTGGCAATGGACTTTATTGCCACCACTGGTCAAACATAATAGTCACACTCACCAATTGCGATGATTGAATGGAAAAAGATTTTTTTCTCTGCTGTCGCTCGACAAATTTCGAAACCATTTGGCGAATTTCACGATTTTTTTCCCGAAATTGACGGATTGTGATTTTGTTTCTCGAAGCCATTCGACGATATTCGAAAACTTTTTCCCCGGAAATCCCCGATTTTTCCACTGTCGATTAATGAATTTTGCGATTTTTCCGCTATCGATTGACGAATTTCGCAATTTATTGACTATCGATTAAAGAATTTCAAAATTTTTTCCATGAACGAACAAATTGCGCACTTTCTTTCCGCTAATGTTTGACACATTTCGCCCTTTACAATTCAGCCAATGAGTTGAACGTTGTTTCTTTCCAGAAATGTCAGGAATGAAACAATGATTCTTTAGGATGAATTCCCTTCGTTCTATGCCCCATGGAAGAATGTGTGCGATGCAGCAACGGGCGTCACAGACTTTTTAGGGCAACTACAGACTAAAAACATCTAACCAATCTTCGCGGGGAAAAAATCACAGATTTCGTCAAATGATTGAGGAAAAAACAATAATTTCATCAAAGGATCATGGGGAAACATGACTTTCGTTAAAAGACCACAGAAAAAACTTAAATTATGCAAAAGGATTGTGAAAGATAAGCAAATTTTGTCAAACAATCGCAAAAAAGGTGATTTCACCAAAAGATCACGCTTTTTTATTAAATTTCGTCTAAAAATTGTGGAATAAAATGTATTTTATCAAACAATCGCTGGAAAATGCGAATTTCGTTAAGGATCGCGAGAAAAATGCGAAATTCTTCAAAGGATGGCTGTAAAAACACGAATTTCGTCAAAGAATTGCTGAAAAAACATGAATCTCGCCCAATAACACAAAAATCATGGTTCATAATCATTATATCTAGTAGTATATGTAAATACAGTTTGAGATATAAGACAAAATTAACACTCAGCAATCGGCGAGCAATACTGAAAATTGGTGATTGATGTTATTGCCACCACTGGCTAAACTTAATAGTCACACTCGCCAATTGCGATGATTGATTGTAAAATGAAATTTTTTTTTCCGCTGTCACTCAAAGAATTTTGAAACCATTTAGTGAAGTCTTTCCCGAAACCATTTTGTGAATTTCCCGATTTTTTCTTCAAAATCATTTGACGAAGAGACTTTTTTCTCGAAGGCATTTGACAATATTCAAATTTTTTTTACCCAGGACAATTTGACGATCTTAATTTTTTTTGTGCGATTCGACAAAGGTTCATGGAAAAAATCATGAAATTCGTTAATCAATAGTCGGTAAATTGCGAAATTCAACAATCGTTAGCGGTAAAATCGTAAAATTCATCAATCGATAACGGAAAAATGAAATTTATCAAATGGTTTCCGGTGTATTGCGTATAAATATCTAGGTGGAAGCAGTTTGCTTATTTTGTTAAATTTTCCAACAATATTCGACCCAATATGCATGCGTAAAAAAAATCTTCCGGTAGGACCGGCCAATGAGGTTAGGGTCTATTACTGTCTCTAGAAATGTGTTTGGGATCATATCCTGTTGTTTTGTTCTTGCACGTTGCGTTACACATAGGAAGGTATTTATATAGAACTCACTGTGGAGTGTTTAGAAGGTATTTATTTTATTTATTTATTTTATTTATTGTAATTTGTATGAATACTTAGTTGTCCATTTCGGATTTACTCATTAAAAATGAATTTAGGCTCATTTAACATTCGCGAAATCAATCCCGATGGAAATTGTCTTTTATATCTCTTATCATTTTGTTTATATAGTACAGAAAATAATTATTCAAACGTACGTAAAAATATCGTAGAACACGTAATACAAAATTGGACCACTTATAGATCGGGAATGAATCTTATGGTGTTCCAATTGCTAATGAAAACGATTATGTAAATATATGGTTCTTCACACTTCAATAGAAGCATTGTTTAACTTAATATAATTCTACAAATATGATGCAATTTTAAAATATCGAGTAATGATTAATACTGTCAAGGAATATACTCATATACGTAATTAAGTTTTGGTACTTCTCTATCTCGTCGACCACTTTTCATAACAAAAAACTATCGCCAGGTTTTTTTTACGTAACATTTTTTATATACAAAAGAAAAATCGAAATAACCTCATTGGAATATCAAAATAACTAAATAAAATATAAGAATTTAAGGATACAATTGTTATTTTAATTAATGAAATAACTAATAAATCAAATAAACATAATGAAAAATACACGCAAATGTTGAATTAAAAACATCTTGATGACATAACAAACACGTATAATGCTTCTGACATCAAGTAAATGGGACTGCATTTTTGGCATTTAATCATACAGTTTGGCGATAGTATTTTGTTCTGAAAAGTGGTCGATGGGATAATAGAGAAGTACCTAAGTTTTTTTTATACCAAGTTTGAAAATTTATCTTTTTTGACATTTAAAAAAATAAAAGAAAAAACATTATAAATTTGCCCATTTGCTCAGCGGTCAAAGGATTAAGTAAATATTAATGATAGCGGAACTGGTTCTAGCTATAAAGTATATTATTTTGCCCAAAAACCCCCCAACAAAAAATAATTTCAAAGAATAAGTAATCGTCTTTAAAATAAATATACAAAAAACAATGTGATTAATGGCCAGGTTTTTTTTTACATAACATTTTTTATATACAAAAGAAAAATCGAAATAACCTCATCAAATAAACATAATGAAAAATACACGCAAATGTTGAATTAAAAACCACTTGATGACATAACAAACACGTATAATGCTTCCGACATCAAGTAAATGGGACTGCATTTTTGGCATTTAATCATACAGTTTGGCGATAGTATTTTGTTATGAAAAGTGGTTGATGGGATAATAGAGAAGTACCTAAGTTTTTTATACCAAGTTTGAAAATGTATCTTTTTTTGACATTTAAAAAAAATATACTTCTTTGTATACATATATTGTTTGTATACATACAAACAAATATAATGTAAACATTATTCAAATATTAAGAGTTTGCAAATCAAAACATTCTAAAGATTTGTATACATACAAACAATATAATGCATACATACTCTTTACAAATAAAATAGCACACTTATGTAATGACAAAAAATTTAAATCGAATAAAGATAATATATTTCTGTTAAAAAATAATGTTAAAGTTCAGAAACTCTTTTAACTTATATATATATTATACATTCACATAAAGCTAGTCACATTCCTGTATATTAAATATTTAGTTGCTAAATAAAGAAATAATATTTTATAATTTATATTCAGACACTCAGATTCTGCTTTTTTCGAACACATAATAATAAAAATATTACTACCGTGCGTACTCTCTTTTGACATTATATTTATATAATCGTTTTCATTATCAATCGGAACACCATAAGATTCATCCCCGATAATAAACGGGCTATAAGTGGTCCAATTTTGTATTACGTGTTCTACATGTTTGAATAATTATTTTCTGTACTATATAAACAAAATGATAGAGATCTAAAAAGACTAATTTCGATCGGGATGGATTTCGCGAACGTTAAATGAGCCTATATTCATTTTTAAACAGTAAATCCGAAATGGACAACTAAGTATTCATACAAATTACAATAAATTAAATAAATAAAATAAATACCTTCTAAACACTCCACAGTGAGCCACAGTCCAATACCTTCCTAGGTTTAACGCAACGTGCAAGAAAAAACAGAAGATGATCCCAAACACGTTTGTAGAGACAGTCACAGACCCTCACTTCATTGGCCGGTCCTGCCGGAAGATTTTTTTGACGCATGCGTACTGGTTCGAATTTTGATGGAAAATTTGGTTTGACAGAATAAGCAAACTG